>CM030904.1:22786483-23390137 GCA_018136845.1 Heterotis niloticus | reverse complement strand
GCCAATCAAAGCTCCGTTGCTGATGCGGCCACAGGTGTGACAGTAGTTAGGTGTATTAAATGTATTTTCGACTTACGATAGGTTTATCGGAACATAACCACTTCGTAAGTGGGAGACCATCTGTATATATAAAATTCAGGCTGCATGTCTGTGAAAATGCTAAGAGCAACATGTGCCTGATCAGAAGATGCAAACAGCACAAAATGTACACGATGGCCAGCAAACAGGCTGCTCTGACATTGCAAACAACCTAACTGCAGAGAATCACAAGCTTTCGATAATAACAAGATGCGTGATGTTGATGTGTTGAGAAAGGAAAACAAAATAAGGGGAGGCACATTTGTCAAGAATTTGAAGGGTGTTCTCCTGAACTCAAATAACCTGTTTTGCCTGCTGCCTATGGACAGAGAAACAGGAATCACAGGGCCAGGGGAGCAAAGAGGGTCTGACAGCACTGATCCACATGAAAAATGGATCACAGAGCCCCTTCTAATTAGCGGCATCCAGAAGCAGCGGGGGGCAGTTTCTGTATTGTGGAAACACCCCTGTGACAGTACCGCTCCCCCCAAACACTGCTGAGGTGCCTGAAAACTGGAGGCAATTCTTTACAATTCACACATTTAGTATGGACTAAATAACTGCAATTTTTGTGGATTCCACCCAGTGAGACCCCTCTGCTCTCTCCTGTCAGCAGAAGAAATAAAAGGCAAATGTAATGAATGTAGCATAATCCCTCTATCTACCATCAAAAACTTGGCACCAGCCAGTCCACATACATACCTGGCAGGGAGAATCAGGACCAGGCAGCTAACCACTTTCCAGAAATGACTCCCCCACAAAAGGCAGAAGACCCAGGCAGAGAAAGCATGATAGGTTGAAGCTCACATGCATTGCTTATGGTTTTACTAAGTAGGTTTCAGGTGTCTTCTGGTTCGATCCCTCATACAACTCCTATTAAACCCCTGAGGAATGTACTAAACACAGACTGTTTCAGCAAAACATGAAAAAGTGTGATCACAAATTATTCAAGTTGCTTTGGGTATGAAAATGATATGAACACCAGTGCTGGTGATGAGGGATTACATCATTAATGTGACAAAGCAGTTAATGCTGATAACTGTTCAGTGGGGGTTTGCACAGCCTTATTTTATTTCTATTCAGCATCAAGTAAAAATAAATTTTTGGCCTTGTTGGAGCCAACAAGAGATGGTGAGAGAGAGGTGCTCCTAAATGTCATATAGAGTTTCTTTTCTTCCTAGCTGCTTTCATTATTCTGAGAATGCCATCAATATGAAAGAAGACCATTAAAGCATTAAGGTGGGAAAAATGGCCTCAGCTGCAAGAGCAGCTTGATCCAGCAAAAAAGCTCAGCAAAAGCACCCACTGAGGAGGAATCAAACACACCGCTCAACCTGCTTTGCTAGTGAGTCCCTGAGGAGGTTTGAGGCCAGGAAGAAGTGAACTTCACCTCAGAGGCCTCCTGTCAGCGAAAACAGTCTTTGCTGGACCCTCTTAAGTAAATCTTTTAAAATGCAAGGAAGACCCCCATGACACTCAGTCAGGTGTACCATCTCACACAGCAGAGGACGGTTACACAAAAGGTTCTGTACATGGTTCGTGACCTTAATATTTTTTTGCTTTATTTTTTTGTCTTTCAACTGGCAAACTGCTGCTTGCCATTTCACAAACGGTTGAATTCTGAACTTTCAAAAATACGCACAGTTCATTTATTTCCTTATTAATTGCATTTCAGTTACTTATCTATACAGGTAATCCACAGATACGAATCTTTGACATGAGCTACTAACTTAATTCCCTTTACCGAGTTATGACCAATAGAGACTGAATTTTCACTCTTATAAGCTACAAGAGTTAAGTGGTAGAGGGGAATTTTCCCATTTATTTATTTAAATAACCTCAAAATGGCTGACAGACACGTCACCTAATAAGTGAATGCATTGCAGAGGATACCTGTACTATGGGACTTCTTCAGAATGGAAAGAAAAGAGATCTATATCTGTTAACAGAGCTGATAGAAGGCAGTAAGGATTACCCATAAAGAATAGGAGTGTGAGGGCACTTTAATCCAACTCACTTCCATATTGTTTACAGGTTGCATGATGTGTTCCTGATCAGAAATAAAATGAAGAGTGTTGCACATATTTATGGGATGAATTGGTCGACAGTTGAGGGGAAAAAAACATAAGTTTGTAGTGACAACTTTTACTTTTTTTTTTTTTTTTTAAATGTAATGTAGCTCACAGCTAACAAAAATGTTAAGTCTTGTGTTCATAACTTTTTTGTAAGTTGAGGACCCAGTGTATTCTCTCAGTAGCTCAAATGTTTGTAAAAACTCAAATCGACAAGAAGCTGAATGTAGAACAAGACAAAAAGAGGCCACCTTGCAGCAAGCTGCCGCCGGGTGAAGGGACACGCAGACCAGGGTGTGCGGGCTTATTCCTCAGTGATGAGGCCCATTATCTGCACTCTGCCACCAGCCTGTCAAGTGGCTTTTACAGCCATAATGAGTCCTTTTTACGTGACTGGAGAAAATCTTGCCGCATTATACTTGTTTTTCTTTCCTCCATCTTTCAGGGCCACAACTCATCTGAGAGTGAAAAGTCATCCGGGGTGGGACAGTGGGGCGGATAGTTGCAGCCAGGCTAATTGCTGTGCACCATTCTGAGGTTAAGGACTAAAAGGATGCTCAGTGAGCCATGGAACACCGATGCCCCAAGGACCATCTCACTTTGCCGCTTTTACAAAGCACTCTTCATGACAGCCAGCGCTCCAAGGACCCACGAAGGCCAGGCTGAAGACAAGGGGATGAAACAATGAGGGCAGCACAAGTGATCGGGGGTCAGCAATGCTCACAGCTCTGCACACGCAACAGACAGACCTTAGGTTGAACATGATTATATTGGTCTGTGTCATTTCTACCCAGCACTGAAAAGCAAGGCACCATGAGCAACTGTTGAACATATTCCCTACGGGAGGGGGGACACATCAGAGGACACACTTCAGACTGATTTCAAGGCCCCTATGAATTGCCATGATTCCTAGTGACACCATGCCGGATGTTGCTGGGATGTCCAAGTTTATCACTACAGACGGTACTGATGCTGGCTGTGGTTCTCACTGTTCTCTGCGGATTGACTTCCCGCTCCACTGACCCCTCACTAACCCTAACCCTACATCACAGCTCAAGAAACAATAGCAGACAAAAGGAAGACAGAGCAGAGCACCAGGGCATATACATCATCTTTCCATGTCTGCTAAATTCGACCTGGTCCCACCCCCAGATGCAGGTTTACTTCAGAAAACAGGTGCCGCAATGAGTAATGAAGCACAGCACAACATACAGGTTCCCATTGTGCTCATCTGTAAAGCCAAATATTTACTTTGGAAATTCTGGGGGGAGTAAATGCACAAGGGTGCAAAAGTAGGGCCCTACGAACAACTTCCTTCCACTAAGCAGTGAACTGTCTACTTAAAACACTTAGAAACAGCAGCCACTTAACACAACCATCTGGGACAAGTGCCTCATGGGCTTGATGCTATGTTAGGGTGTGGGCTGCTGTTCTATTAGATACCTACTGCACATACTATGGTAAAGGATGAGAGCCATTTTTCTGCACTCGTCTCATCGCCTCTGCTGGGGAAAGGCTGAAAAGCGTTTATTGCCACACCACAGAGGAGGACCACATCAGCAAGCAAACTTGCCCAGCTCGACACATTTCTATTTCTGTACTGTCGCCATGAATATTTCATTCCTCTGGTAGTATTTTTGTGTTGCGTTTATGAAAGGGAGCCTCTCGGAGGAGCGTGCAATGAGAGTGTGTTTCCTTACCTCATCGTAAGTGTAGCGGTAGTCAGCTTTCTTCGATTTCAGGTCCCACAGCACCACGATGCCAGACTCAAACCCAATTATGAGCTGGAATGACATCAGAAAAACAATGAGAGATGGGGTGGAGAATTTTTTTATGGAAACCATGATGGATGCAAATACACTTTGTTTGTTGATGCACTTTTAACACAGGAAAGGTGAACTTCAGAAACTGGGTGGTTCAACCAGAGGCAAGGCCACATCAACAGCAAGCACACTTCTCACATAAAACATCAATCCAGCATGTATAATGCAAGTGTGTGACAGCAGGTACAGTGTCACAGACAGCTGACGGAGCTCAAAACACTGCACTTGGAAGGGAGAACACAGGACAGAGTGATGAATCATACATTCAACACTCATCTCCATCATCTGAAATCTATCCAGAGATCTGTGCCAGTCCTTCATCTTCACGACAATTTGTGAAGGCACAGAACTGCTCTATGTAAAAGGCATTTCATTTTGGCAATTTAAAATAAAATCAGCTTTTATTACACTGAGGTGACGTCAGCGTAGATGTCTACTGAGAGAATTGTTTTTCCACAGTGGTGCCTCCATTTGCTTCTATTTTACTTTTAACTGTCTATTTAGGTACTCAGTTTATTGATGGGTGTGGGGCTGCTTCCATTCAGGGTGAATGGAGCAGGGAAGATCACTGACAGATTTGTACCTTCCCTTCATCCATTGGATTGTCACTTATGTGGACGACAGGTCCAGGGTGGGCCTTAGAAGACCTGCAAGAGACAGAATGGAAATGGAGGAGAACCAAGGTCATTACATACCAGTAACACCAGCGATGCACTGAAATGATGCTCACTAAGGGGCCCCCCCCCCCACAGGAGGCAGAGAAGCCAGATGGAGATCCTTGATTAGCAGATCATAAAAATACAATGCTGACAAACTGAAATGACAACTGTATGAGAATCCAGAGCGCAATGGGTTCAAATCCCACAACTTTTTCGGTGAAATTCTAAATATGTTTATTAAAAAAAAGAAGAAAGTAGAAATGTCTAAATGTCTAAGGAAGAACTTCTTTCAAAACATCTGTACCAGGGCAGGCCTTACCTTGAGGTAGGCTTTTTATAATCCAATAAGACGGAATTCAGTATGAAGAGTATCACAGGGATCGCACGTTCAGTGTGAAAGAAGATCTTAAATGCTTTCAAATAACAACAGTGGACAGAGAATACAGTGGGTCCACATAATATGATGTATGGACAGTGGCTTTAACCAGACAGTCATGGTGCATTTAAATCTGGATTAAGTGTTTTGCTTAGGGGTCCTTCCTGGGGTCACGTTATCTCCTGTCCCCATCCTCCTGCAGAATGTGAACATTCTGTATCAATGGGTCAAGAGCACAGTGGGTAGAGCAGCACAGTAACTGTAAGGAAAGCCAAAACAAAGCGAGTTCCCTCTCCAATGTCCTCAAACCCCTCCCATTCTCCAAGTCCCTCTCCCTTCCCCACAAGCACCTGCCCATCCTAAACATCCCACTCCATAACTGAAAAACTCTTCAACATTTTCAAAAGGCCCATACTCAGCCTCTATAATAGCCCCTGTTTTACACAAACCCTTCAACATCCTCCCCAAGCTCCTCCTCATCCCTCTCCCTATTATTTAACTGCACAAGACCACTAGGTCTTGCCAGTAGGAAGCCCAGAAAGGCGAGTACAGTCCAACATGTGAACACACCCCAGAGTAATAACAATGCTACACCACCGTAACGCAACACTGAATAGCGTGAATCGATACCAAGACTATACTCAAACCCGCAGTAGAAATGACTCTATAGAGCACCACTGTCCAGACACATTCATCATTTATGGATGTGGTAATAGAGCCAAATTCCTCCAAATAGCAAAAATGTGGTTATACTGTGAATGGGAGGGGATTTTAGAGGAACATTCAGTGTGTTTGATCACAAACACACTCAGGGCTGTGCATCACACCCCGGCTCAAAGGCATAAATAACAATGGGGATGTGCGCAGCTCACGGCTCCTATAGATCAGTGGAATATGTGGAAGGAGGTATATCTTAAAAATCCTTCTTTTGAGAAACAAAATTAAGGAGGCAAATGATTGCAGAAACAAGAGCTGATGGCATTGGTTACTATTGGTATGACTGACAGTAGCAGAGAGACAACAAACCATAAAGAATCAAAGGTTAAAGAGACATAGGAAAACTGCATAGGACAAAGATTCGTGTGGGGGGCGGGGGGCTGGACCAGTGATGGGATCTGATTTCATAACCTTCTGGAACACAGGTGGACCCCAAACTGCAAGAAGAGGCTTAACAGCAACTCTTAAAAGGATCACTTCCATTCTGTCACGTTATGCTGCAAGTACAATTAATTTACCATGTTTCCAGAAAAAAAAAAAAAAACGTCATTCAGGATTCTGTCGAGATCATACTGCACTGTAGAGGAAATTGCCATAGCAACAAGACATGGAGTAGAGGACGCCACTGCCACCACAAAAAAGCCCAGTTTCAACCGCAGCGTCACATTCAAGATCTGATGTTTCTCAGATCACCGCCGCAGAGGAAATGTTCCACACGTGTGACAAAGCCATAGCCATCGTGGTGTGTGAACGTGGACACACATTACTCTGTGTTTCTGTGTTGTCCTGTCTGATAAAGGGTTTTTAAACCTACTCTTTCATTTCTTTGCAAAACATAACTGATTGTGCATTTCTGATGGAATCTTCATTTTTACACACAGTGAAAAAACATAACTGCACTATGACGGAAAAAGATTCAAGCAATTAAATATGGCAGATATGTGCGGAGATTCTGTAAGTGAAGGACAAATATGGGTGACAGGGCCTCTATAATGAATTCTAAATCCATCCTTGTGACCATGCCACCTTGCTGGGAAGAACAGCAGGTGGCACATAGACTTTACAACATGCATTTATGAAAGGGGGGAACTTAAAAGGTTCAATAGGTGTTGTACCCTTAAAATGAACTGCTTAACAAAATATTCAGCAGAAAAATAAGTTGAACTATGTCTGAAAATGAATAAGAAATTAACTGCTGAAGATGTTTCACACACAGAAGGAGAATCCTAATCACTAAGGAACGGATTAATCGGGCATGGCCAGGATGCCATGTTCCCATGATGCCAAATCCCAAGGAAAGACTGTGGCCATTAAAACTGGTAAGCTTGTGACAGACTTCCCTTGTGCTGGGCAACAGGTGGCATAATGATCAGAGCTGCTGCCTTACATTTGAAAGACTTGGGTTAAAATCCTACCAAGTGCTTACAGAGAATTCATACAGTCAAAATTCCATTCTGTATAATGGGGTAAATCACTGAAAGTAGAGAGAGACTAGTGTCAGATAAATTGCATGCAAAATGTAAATGTACAGAAATAAATTCACAGCACCATAGAGAGCACATACGGCATTTCCACCGATCTGGAAGAATAAAAATGATGGACTTGTCCCAGAGTCATGTTGCTCCCCCTCCTCCCTCGCCTGCAGACTCCCTCAAAAGGAGACATCCAGCATGACTAAGACTGAATCACGCCACTCTGAAACCCAAGACCTGGTTCCACACAAAAACGTCACAATGACCCACTTATTCTGGCTACAGCTTACAAGACACAAAATCAGCATGTTCAAACCTACATGACCTGATCTCTCTCAATACACTGAGCTTCTCCACCTGTGGCGGCTTGCTAGTCTCATTCATAAGCAGACCAAAATCAAAAACTTGTCTATTCTTGGCTTTGGCCCTGATGTGCTAGAATGAGCTGCCTATGTCCCTCAGAGCTGCTGAATCTCTCCCAGCATTCAAGAAGGGTAGGAAACCCATCTCCTTCAGAGCCATTTCTCTGTTGATCTCCTGACAGCTACATAAATGAGCCCAACATCATCTGCTGTGATTATCTATGCATTTTCTGTTTGAATGTCACTTCTACAGGCAGCTACTTGAAGCATGTGAACCAGGAGCATGGTGGTGTCAGACACACAAGATGTGCTTTGATCACCCTTTTTCTGTGTCTAAAGCTCTTTATCTGTTGTTGGAACACTTTGTTCCGAGTTACACACCACTTTGGAGTCTGATTCATGAATACATGCAAAAGTAATCTAAATAGCTTCAGCGAAGCCTTGAAAGTCACTCCTCCTGTAGTAAACCTGACAAACAGTACTTAGCCTGAACTGATACCGTAAAAAAAATTACCCTGCCATATAAATGAGTAAATCACTCCAAGTAAATTGTTGTAAAGATGTGACTGAATGTATTGGTACCCTTGCATTTTATTCAAATAATGCTCCATTCTTTCTGTTGAAATGAAAATATCTTTTGTCCTCCATATATGCATTTCTTTGGTCTGCAGTGGAGCAAAAAGCTGTGAAAAGAACTGAATTCCTGCTTATTCATAAAATGGACAATAATTGATACCCTTTGGAAATTACGAGAAATAATTGTATTGTAGTGACACTTGAAGCACACGTTCTCCTTCCCTTGGTACCACAGGTGTCTTCAGTCTTATAATCACTCATTGAACCAGTTTGCATGGAGAAAAGTGCTCACTCTGCTGTTTTGTGTCACTGTGTGTATCGCACTGAACATGGAAAAGAGGACGGAAAGCAGAGCATAACAGCCAACCAAGGTCAATGTAAAGGCTACGAGACCATCTCCAAAGAGCTTGATGTTCCTGTGAATGTTGTTAAAGCATTTCCGACCCACAGGACTGCAGCCAGCAGCCCTGGATGTGGCAGCAAGAGGAGAATTGTTCCGAGATTGAAGAGCACGATTGTTTGAATGGTGAAGAAAGAACCAAGGAAAACATCAAAAGGGATCCAAGCTGAACCTCAAGCTCAATGTGCATCATTATGTAACCCTAAATCACACCATCCATTGCTGCTTGAATGAAAATCAGCTGTATGGTAGAAAACCCAGGAAGACCCCAATTCTATGAGAGAAATGCAAAAAGCGTGACTGGAGTTTGCCAAAATGCACATTGAAAAGCATTCGGGAAGAAAGTCCTTCGGACTGATGAACAAATTTAGACGTTTCTGTTAAATCACATTAATTCTTTGTTCACAGAGAATAAAGCAAAGTTTTCAAGGAAAAGATTGCTATCCAAATCGTGAAACATGGAGGAGCCTCAGTGAGGTTTTAGGGTTGCTCTACTGCCTCTGGCACTGGGTGCCTTGAATCTATGCAGCACGATGAAACCAGAATTTTATCAAGGCAAATGTACAGCCCAGTGTCAGAAAGTTGAGTCTCAGTTGCAGGTCATGGGTCCTCCAGTAGGACAATGACCCAAAAATATCTGAAAAAACACCCTACAATTGGCAAGAAGAAAACATCGGACCGTTCCGAAGCGGCCTTCTGTGAGTCTTGACTTGAATCCTACAGAACATCTGTGGAAAGAGCTGAAACTGGCAGCTGGGAGAAGAAACCCATCAAACCTGAGAGAAGTGGAACAGTTTGCTCTAGAAGAGTGGGCCAAACTATCAGTGGAGAAGTTCAGAAACCTCATTCAGAACTACAGAAAGCACCTGATTGCAACTATTGGCTAAAAAAGGTTGTGCTACCAAGTATTAGGTTAATATTTTCGTCCAGGCCATTTCTCTTGTTTTATAGTCAAAAATCAAAATCAAAGTTTCTGTTCTATTACATTTGAAATGAAGAGAGGTGGATAACAAATACTTTAGTCAGTTTCAACTTATTTCAAAGAAAATTGTTTTTTGGAAAAAGAGTGGAAGGGCACTGATACATTCAGCCATATCTGTAGGTCAGTTAACACTAAGTGAAGCAAGGAGAGAGAGAGAAGACAGTCAACTACAAGAATTTACACTCAAGACTATGTTTTTTTTATACATGCTTTTACTTTTTCATGGTCTGTTCCTAAAATTATAATTATTATTTTTTTTGTTGATTACATCTTTTCTAAACCACTTGTATTGTTGCAGCAGCAAAAATAGGATTACATATTTGTATATATAAAAATCTTCCTCAGCATTCTCACACACTTTTAAAGTCTACATTTGGAATAGATACAGAAAGTGGGCAAGTGAAAACGTGGAACGTAATCTCACATTATACGTCACCAAACTTTATTACCCTTGCATCACTAAGGTGTGCAGTGAGGTGTGTATATCATAATTTCTTCTTATTTTTTTTTTCATTTTCACTTTGTAGAGGGTCTACAAATTATTTTTAATGGGACGAATATTACAGGTACTGCCTCCCATCACCACTTGGCATGATGATGATCATGATGGCATTTTTCCATTTTCAAAGCACACCCTCCTATTACCCCTCCTCCTCACCAGTTTGGCTCTTTGCTCCACAACATCTTCCTCTAGCCTGCTATTGTCATCCCTTTCAGTTTGGGTCCTTCTCTAGCAACCCCCAGGAACACCCCACAGGGTCTATAGGGTAACAACAAGCTATTCAAGGAAATTTTCAAAACGCAAAGGGTCTAGTGTACACAAGAATGAAATCATCCAGCTTCAAAAACCTAAAACCCTGAAGTGTCAGATTGTAAACTGGGATTAAACTGGAGCCAAGTGGCTCCTTTGCCTGGGCTAAAAAAATTTTCCTCACTCGACAGTGTTGAAACCATTGTGAGGTTTGACAGGCTTGTGCAGGAGCTGCTGGAGTTCTCAGCACACCTACAGGGACAGACATGAGAGGCACAGTCCGGCCTCAGGAGGTTTCCCCTAATTTCACAAAACAGCACACTTTTCCCACGGCATGACTTTACTATGACATGGAGAAAATGCACATGGATGACAGACCTCCAGCCTTGCTGGTGACAGCTTGGCAGCCTGACTCAGTGTGGGTACCTCTATCCAAGGACAGTGAGAATGATTCATGCAAATGGGAAGACTTGGGTAGACGGTGGATATTCAACCACCTTCTGAAAATAGCAAACTTTAAGGTGTGTTTGTGTGTGCATCAGCGTGATCAACTCTTACTTCTATTTATGCTCTTTATATGGCATTTAGTGCTGCTCCATCACTATCTCCACCACACACACCAAGCTTTCCTGCTTCCAGGATTCCAGAATCCTAATAATGATCTGGGGAAAACCCTCACACTAGCACAGTTCCAGTAAAGAGAGGAAGCCTTCCAGGCCAAACAATTGCCATCTCCTATCCCCTGATTTGACTTCAAAGACAGAGCAGGATCTTATTCATCACAACCTGAAGGCCCATCATGTCTTGAAACTCCTTTTATGTCATTATTCCACCATCACCAGAGCTCAACACACATTCTGACGGTTTTTGTCTTTTCTTCAAGATCTGACAGGAGACCAGTTCAAAGAAACTGAATATACGAATACTGGCACTTCAAGTATATTACAATTAGCAAAAAACAAAGATTTTTTAGAGGAAAGTACAAAGAGCTAATGGGTAGCAGCACACTAAAAGAACATGGATCGTCCTGAACGGTAACGTTAGTAAAGCAAAAAACATTCAGGAAGTTCTATTGTCTGGAGGTGTGGGTTGTTGGCTTGGTATAAACCAGGTTAAGCCTGTTGAAGAGACTAGGTCACTACCTGGGTGGAGCTATGACCCTAAAACAGAATGCACAGGACATCTAAAGGTATACAGAATAGCGGATTATGGCATTGAGGAAAAATCATTTCTGCAAAGCACACAGACATGCATGCATACATACATTCACCCTTTTACTGTATCTCAGGTTTCTATGGCAACCTTTCAGGCTGGCTCTGCAGATTGGATCACGGAGGGGAGGCAGCAGAGAGGCAGACAGAGAGAGAGGAAAGAGATTCCACATGGGCGTTTGTCTGCTGGACCTAGCGACCCCCGCACCAAGATATCACACGGATCCCTGCAGTCTCAGTAAATTCCCTTAACAAAACAATTATATATCATGGCATGTATACCAAGAGCTGTTTTCTTACTTGAAAACTCAAAGTCATGGAGAGGATAAAGAGCTGCTAAAGCAAGACATCCTGCCAAAAATGGTCCTGTTGGACTAAGCGACTGTGCTATGAGAATTGTGTCAGTACCTGTGTCTCTGTCAGCTAGTTAAATGTATTTTTGGTTATTCTGGTTTGCAAGGTGTTCTAGAGAATTAATAAATGTAAATAGCAATGCCTTGTGGGGTGGGAGGCAGCAGTGGGTTTTTTGGACAGGAACATGGCAGCACAGAGATCTGGTTGTCTCTTCTAGAGAGATAGAAGACAGCCTCTCCCTCTGGTGAGACACACTTTTCATTGGTTTGTATCAGTGAAATGTTTGTTACTTGAAAGTCAGGGGCTAACTGTCTCAGCATGGGGGTGTGGGGTACCTTAAGGACCATAGGCGCTGAAGTGTAAGCAATGAGCTTCAGGTTAACATGGTTACACCACTATCACCTGATAACAGCTCTAATAGACTAGAACTATTTTATGCTCTCAATCTGGAATACACTGTCGAGGTCCATTTTAGGGGACAGAATTGGGACCGGATTTATAATATCCAGTTATGCAAAATATTTGCATAACTGTAGTTGTGTCTTACATGTTAGAAGTTACCAGCGGAAACAAAGAATGTATATACATAGTCATGTGATACAGTAAAACATTATTTATGTACAGTACTACTGTATATTATTTATTTACATGTATTAGTTCTACATGTAAAAGTCACTACTACAAAAAAGCTCATTATACTATACTGCAAAGTATTTTTACATCCAAGTTCAATTGCCTCATTTTCAAGTTTGTATACATGTTCATAAGAGGTGCAGCTGCTGGCTTCCATAAAATGACAGAGGTCTACTTCTAAGCAGACAGCAAAGGGAGTCGCTATGTTCTGTGTCCTCCGAAATGACGGGGAAGCCAGCAACTTTAGTTTAATGACTTTATTATAACAAACCATGTTTTGTTGCTAAATCTCTGAAAGGTTATGGGACAGGAAATACCATCCACGAAAATGAATTACATGCTTATGAGACATCCACTTATCCAAACTTGCATTCTTTTTTGAAGTGAATAGAGCCAAAATGGTACTGTAGAGACAGTATCCACTTCAGCAAAACATCCACTTAACCAGTATCCATTTTAGTGGGCTCAACTGTATAGTACTGTACTCCTTGGAATATTTAGCACCTTTATCACTGGCTCGCTTAGAATGTTAATTTTGTCTTCAATATGTATTTTTTTCTTTTTCGGAAGCCAATCAGCTGTGGGCCTTTCCACAGATATTTATCCTTTTAAAAAAAAAAAAAAAAAAAACCCCACGAAATCACCTTACAGCACACATGGGATCTCCATACAGTTAAGTAGCACCTAATAAATAATTGGTTCAAACACACTTGATATAGACATGTCGCAGTAACAGGGGTGAAGACATGTCGTAAAACAACGAAGCCTGGAGAAGCCCACTGGGGATGAATACTTTTCAAAGGACCTGTAAGTGGGAGGCAGTGCAAGGTGATGAGCAGGAAATGCCGGTTTGCCAACGTGTCGCTCATATTTGGCACTCAGCAAAGTAATAACCATGGTGAGAGAGCAGAAGAGTGGGAGAGAGAGAAAGGTGAGAGAGAAGGAGAGTCTGGCTACTTGCTCTGCAGGCAATTTCTGAGCGCGTTTCACTTCCCAGCACGACTGTGCTGCAGTGGGGGGGATTCAGAACCCCCCCCCCCCCCGTAGCAGAGCAAGCACCTGTCAGAAACGTCTTTGGATTAAACTGCAGCAAAATGCTGAAGTGAATAATTCAGGTTGTGCAGGTGCTGGAAGAGAGGCTTCTGGGTAAGTTGGGGGGGGGGGGTGCGATGGGGATTTGGTGGATGACCTGTCTTCTCACAGAACTCCTTCAATAAATGAACAAAAAGCATCTACAAACCTGTGCTGTGTGTCTCCTTCACGCTGTATGTGTCTGTAGTGTATGTAACCCTCCCCCAGCTCAGAACATGTCTAACAGGATGTGAAGCAGCATCCGTGACACACGGGTCCACAACGAAAGCTCAGCCCTACACTATTTACCTGAGTGGACCCTCTACTTCTGACCAATAAATAGGATTTTACTCACAAAAAGTTATTTTTATTATTTAGCTCACGCCTCTGTTCAAGGTGATTTACAATGCCATATACACCAGTTGTTCAATTCTGTTATTCATTTTTCTAAGACTTAATAAGAAACTTACTGCATTAAACTACTCTCACTTATTTCCAGTTATACTACAGGGTAACTTTTACTGTGACTTTAGCAGGAAGAGTGTACTGCAGTAGGAAGAAGGACTCAAACCTTGGTGCTTTAACTGCAAATGCAACAGCTCTATGCCATGTCCTCTGAATTGCATTATGCCGTAATAAAACACTTAAATGATTTGCTCATTACCAAAAGCAGAACAACTTTTACACACAAAATTGATTTAAAGTCATAAATTTACCTGCAACAAATGCCTTTGGACTATGCAGAAATGTAACTGGAACTGTAAAGTGGCACTGAGTCATGTTTGACTCCTGGGCAAACATTGGCATGGTTTTTAAGGAATGGAGGGGCAGAAGAGGTTTGCCATTGACTTCTTCTGGCATATTTTTGCCTTAGAGGGCTACAGACATGAAGGAGATCATGCAAACTCCACACAAACCCCCGAGCTGGACTTGAACCCTACATCAGACATGCAGCCCTGGAGCTGTGAGGCACCAGCTCACCCCACTGCACCACCACATCCCCAAGGAAACCTGAACACCTGATAAAAACCCAAGAGAACCTGGGAACTTGCAAAGTCCTTTGTCTGAATGTATCAAATCTGTGTCCAATTGCACATCCCAGGAGCTGTGAGACATCAGCTCTACCTTCCTGAGACAGCAAAAACAGCATACGAAAACTGTACCTGACACAGTCATCGAATCACCAAACTATTCAAACGGACATATAACACATACTTGAGAGACCAGTTACTGAATGCAAACGATTCAGGAACAGCAGACCCAGTAGGTCAGAGCAGCCAGTGAGAGTAGGCGAGGCAATGAGAATTGAGGACGAAAGACTCACAGTTCGATGGCTTTGTTCCACATGATGACGTAGCCTGAGAGCGTGAAGGACTCCACGTTGACAATGTGGATGTTCCCTCTTTCTGTGCCGATGTACAACCACTTGCTCTGGAAAGGCAGGTGGCAGAAGGTGATCCTGTGGACAGCAGACACACGTGAGCATATGCATTTATTTGGCTACCGCAGCTCTCCAAAGCTATTTACACTGATTTACCCATTTATACAGCAGAGTAATTTTTACTGTTTTAGTCATTAAATATGTTAAATATCCCGATCAAGAGTACAACAGCAGGAGGGGGAACCAAACCTGGGTTTTTTTTTTAATCCAAGACGGCAGTTCTAACCACTATTGGGGAAATCAAGGTAGAGGTAGAACAGACAGAGGAGAAGGGGGGACCAAAAAGGTAGAGGGGAAGGACAAAGAGTGAAGAACAGGTGGGTCCGAGGCGCAAACAATCAACCGAGATTAAACCGCAAAAAACTCACGGCCAAACCGGACCCATTAAACAGCAACATTAAGAGGCTTAAAGCAACTTATTAGAGTGATGCTGTTCTAATCCTGGGATTAATAAAGAACAGTTGTGGAAAACAGTGAGGTATGAAATTGCCCCCATCCTGGGGGGGCTTGCAAACACTCACAACACTGCCTGCACTTGAGACCATTCCCCACTGCCCCCTAGAATGTGAGCAGAATCATTGCTTAGCACTGTGACCTTCTGGTGTGAGCAGGTCCACTGCGATCACCGTGTCAGTTAATAATACCCCTTGATAGGGACTCCAGTCACCACCGTCCAACCATCAAACATCACACGTTGACTGTGGACCGTGTCTGACTGCTCCAACAGGATGTGATCTGATATCCACCTTCCCATAAACTACCTTCAGCCTGGAGCTCCCAAACCACTGGTATAATAATAGTCAGCAACACTCAGGCATCATCGTCTTCTAAATCACAATCATACCATTAGGCTTAAAAACAAACATACACAAGACAGAAGGTGGTGTAGTAGTCAAGAAACGTGAACTTTCAGCCAGAAGGTGAGGAAGTTGTACCCCAAGAATCATTCATAAACATACCCGCCATCTATGTGTGTTGGAAAGGGCTATGAACCTGTCCCTGTGACTGTGTGGGCATCAATTTGGGTCCCCAAGGTAAGTAAACTGCCATCAGATGAAGACATCCACAGTGGACCTGATGCATTCTGACAGCTCTTTAGCGATCCATTACTTAGCCACTGATGTCCCATAACTGTATGTACAGACCACTGGACCATGCAGCATTTGTAAACAAGGTAAAAACTTTGCAAATTATCTGTACATTTTAATAGCATTTTCTTTACTTATCTGTCTTCTAAAATTTCTTGCTTTCAGCAGAGCAAACACATGCTGCATTCATCCACCCAACCTACAGGTGGGAGTAGAGCACCCAAGGAATCCGTGAGTGCGGCTTTGCCTTAATTCAATCCGCTTCCACAGTGTTCGCATTTTTTGTTAGATGCTTCTGAGATGATCAGTAACAAGATGGAAAATGCTGCATTTGTTTATGAGATAAACAATCAACACTGAAAAAGAGTTTATGGAGTTAGTGGTAAAAGTGACTTTGGAGTGACAAACAAAATGAGCTACAGATTTCCTGACTAACAGTGAGGTGAAGAGCTGACATTTAGGGAGCTGGGGGCTTTAGGTGGCCTCCTCGAGTTTGGGAGAGTCACCACTGAGGGCACCGTGAGCAGGAGTCTAGGCCCAAGAGCAACTTATCTGGGCTCCAAACCCTGGTGAGAACAAGAGAAAAATACTCCCATCATCTGGATACCTCAAATCCTGTTTGTTATTTATTTCACTGATTCTTGTAATCAGTTTTAAATATGAGTAATAAAATAAGCTCCTTAAAACCACTTCATCCAAGCACGAAGAGCATCAGTAGGTGTTAGGAGAATTCCCAGCAGGCTTTGGCAGCACATTGATCAGTGACACTGGAACTGCTGGACAGATAGCTGGGTTTGAGAGGTAGGTGGGTGGGGTGGATTCTTCAGCAAGAACAAGCTACACACTTTCAGGTTATCCTGAAAAACCTGACAGGTTTAAGGAGGTAACATTTTTGTTTTTAGCTGTTTAAAAGAGTGTTTAGCTCAAAGTTAATATAAACATTGAAATAAAACATCTTTCAAAGTATTTCTTCTATATTATTGCAGTATCCCACAATTTTACAAAACCTAATGAGTGAATAAATCAAAGGTACATTTACGCAACAGTAATAAAGTGAACGAGGAGTAGTGTTTTAAAAATCGGAATAATCCACAAAACAAAAAATTAAACTGGAAAACATTAAATAATCAAGTAAATGGAAAAACAATAAGCAACACAGAAAATAATCAGTGCACTTACAACCCATAAATCAATGTATACATTTACAGGGAACAATAAAGAATATAATCAAGGTATTGATAACTATAAACATACATACACGTTTACATATACCTAGACAAAATTTATATCCAACCGACAATTTAAACTCTCCTTTCATACCCATGTAAAATAGATACACTTATACAGAAAATAAAACTCTTTTAGAATCCATGTACAATTAGGCATATTTAAATGCCAATTGAACTTTGTCTTCAAATCAAGGCTTAGATTTGTGCAACATATATCTGCAAAATAACCAATGAAATGACCAATGAAAGTCCTACAGGCGTGATTCAAATCTGGGCTACTGACCAGTGGGAGTTGTGTCACTTACATACACAAAGGCATGTGCTAATGTGCATTGTTTTTGAGTGGCACTCTGAGTCCCTGAGTGAAAAAGCAATTCAAATGAATAGCAGGCAAAGAAAATTCAAAAAGATCACAATTTAGTTTTAAGTCAACCATTTTAACATGGATTCCAAAAGAGTTTCTTTTTTATTGGCCACAGAAATATATATGAGAGACAGTATATTAAAACACTGCAAAAGTTGCTATTTGCATGTAAAACTATCCATTTTTTTCAAGGATTCAACAAGAATGTCATAACATTTTATTTGCATATAAATAAATGCATATATTTATACATGGAGTCGGTTTATCAATGCACTGATTATTTTCTGTACTGTTCGTGATTTTTCCATTTACTCTATTAGTTGTATTGTCTTCAAGTGTAACTTTTATTTTTCAATATCTTTTTCAAAATTAATGGATTACTCTGCTTCTACTGTGGCACTCCCCGTTCTCCATACAAAGTGACTTTGTGTTTACAGAGTTATGAATATACGTGCAGCCTCAATTATGTTTGTAAGTTGAGAAACCAGTGTGCGTCTAACACACACACACACACACACAGGGAAAGAAAGACCTATGAAAACAAGTGCAGAAACAAATGAATAACAGTTTATAACTGCTACTACAGAGTAAGTGTTGGCTTAGTTATAACCACCAGTATTACTGGAAAAGGGGGATCTGGATATCTGGTCTACAGGGTATTTATTAAAGAAAGAGGTAATTTTCCACAACTTGACAAGAAAAGGGCTCTGTCTCCCCTTGGGGTATGACATCACAGAGGTCAGAGACATGCAGGTGACAGGTAATGGCTCCCTACCTCTCCCTGTTAAATTTGAGGGAATGAAGGACAGCAGGACGCTTTTGCCTCAGGTTCCAAAGGTGAAGGCTGTCATCTGCCAGGGCACTTACCAGTGCCCCCTGTGGATGGACAGAACAATCAGCAGTCAACCTACAGGGCAATGCTGTAGCACAGACACTGAAAGCATGCAGACGCATGTAGCAGGGAGGAGGGAGCAGGTCTCCCGAAGGCCTCATTACAGGTCTGACTGCCCTTGCTGTAAAAGTGCTGTCAGAGATACCAGCTCTGTACTTAAGCTCAGATATGATCTTTGGGCTGATGGCGCAGCGTGCATTGGAGGCTAACAGCAGACAAACAGGCGGCGAGGGGTCGAGCTGGAGACTTCCTGTTGGGGGGGCTCCTCCAGGGAGTGAGTCAGCAGCAGTGAGGCTGTGGGAGACGCACTCCTTCAACCAAGGGTCGCGATGAAGCGGCTGAGTCACTCTGTCATACGTAAATGCATAAAGGCACACACGCAGGCACACGCACATTTCCACCAACCTGAATCCACACTTTTCTCTAATAATGGAGGCAAACAGCAGGTGATCCAACATCACAGATCACGAGGAGGCTCATCGCACATTAATTAGCAGAAGAAGAATGGGAGGAATGCGACTGTAGTTGAAGCAGAAGCCCATGGGGGGTCATGACCATGGTAAGACAGAAGTAAGGATGTGATCATGAGAGCAGCCAGGGAGTGGTATGAGTGTGGTCCTTGGAGGTACCGCTGTATCTTGTAAATGTGCTCACGGGAGCAGTCAGTGGATGGTATGTCAGATGTGGGGGCATCGGAGGACAAGGGTATGTCTGTAAGAGGAACTTCATGAGGTTGAGTGTAGCCATAAGACAGGATGCTCAACATGGTGGATATGGGTATGAGGGGAGCTATCTGGTGCAGTGAGTGTGCCCAGCAACAACTCACCTCATTAATGAGGAACTGCAGCTGAATCACTGCCGCCCCACTGTCGTGCTGGCAATAGCATTCCACCCCTGGGCGGCCGAAGCTGGAGTTCTCCTTGTCAAGGAATCACCTCAACACCTGGAGCTGAGACCACCCCTGGTACCTGCCGCCACCTGCGGGCTGAAACCACCTGTACAGCCTCCACATGAGCCCAGAAGAAAGAGACTGATGCCTTTTTCACACCAAGACAGCACATAAACAATTTAATAAGTTCCGTTTTTTTTTTTTTTTTTTTTTTTTTTTAAACTTGTGCCCCACGCATGGAAATAAGCATTTAATCTTTTTGCATTTAAACAACCCATAGAATCATGACACTACAAAACTGTTGTAAAATGCAGTGGTGTGAGAGGACCAAACAATTTTATACCAGCAGCACCTTTCTTAAGCTCTCTCTAAAACTGTTCCCTATTCTTGTATAAAAATGTGGTAACTGCTTAGTGCGATGTCTCCCTTAACACTACAGTTCATGTGGAGAATTAAACACGTGTAACAAAGAAATTAATTCATTGTGGCTCATAGTTATAGCTTTCCACTTGTTCTTTTTTTACTATATTGTTAAACAGTTTTACAGACTATACAGACTGGATAAGGGGCCAGTAAGCATACCATGGCACACTCCAAGGATCCAGGTTCTAAATCCAGTTCTTGCTGTAATACCCTTGATCAAGGTACTTTTTCTACATTTTAAGTAAAAATTGCTCAGCTTTATAAATGAGTGAGTCATTGTAAGTAGCAAAATGCTATGCTACATAGGAGGGCAAAATAGGCAGCCCTCTCACAACACTGTTTATCACAGTATGGTAAAAACTGTGTCTCAGGAAGCACTAGGTCACTAATAGCATTTCTCGCCCAGCTGCAGCCCCCAGTATCTGCAAGCACCTGTATACACCCACACACTTTCTCACACACACCAAGATGACAACAGCTCAATATCTTCTGCACAGGTGTAACAGCCTGCAGGGTGCCAGAAGGATGAGGAGCTCAAAGTTTACTTATAGGGTTGTGATCCATCTTCGGAGTCAAGCTTCCAAAACCAGTCTAGGTGCAGCTTTTGTCGTCACAATTTCTGCGGAAACATATAGCCTTGTGGGCTGACTTCCTGTTTGCACACCTGGAAGAAAGTGACTCAGGTGCGTAGAATGCAAGGCAGCCCTTTTGGAGTAGACCCTGCAGCTCCAGTGGATGCCACCTTGGTCAAACTGCACTTTTCTTCTTATTTAGTTTAAAAAAAAAAAAAAAAAAAAGTCACAAGGCCATTCTTATTTCTGAATAAATGAGTGGCTCACGAAGCACCCAAAGGCCAATGGAAAGTGTATTAGTGAACTCAGTTTCTAAACAACCATTATAGTGTTTCTGCCATGTGTCTTCTACCTGCTTCCATTCTGAGGTCACCTGACTCAATTTTTGACCAGATGTATGTGCGTGTGTGTGACCCAGCCAGCCAGCCAGCTTTCCGTCATTTACATTTTGAGGACCACTTGTCTCGTTTTGCCTCCCTGCCACTTCAGTACATGTCTCCATGGAAACCCCACCACCACAGCATCCGATTGTGTGACTCCAGGCTGTGCGCACAGTCCCCCCTCATCCTCCGCCCAAAGCTGGCATGTGACAGTGGTGCTGATTGGAGGACTTCTCTTCCCATCAGTCTTCGACAGACAGTAGGAAAGAGATTCCTTGGAGCAGAGTGGGGGGGGGGGGGCTATGCTGACGTCAAACGTGCCCAGCCGTGTGGCATCGCCTGCAGGATCAGTTGATGTGCAGCATGGAGACGAGGCTGCAGCTGCTGCATACTTCTAAGGAAGTCAGGGACTAAAAGGTGTGACAAGATAAGAGCCACCTATAACAAAGAGGTTTGGTGGAAAAGCCTTATTTGATGTGATGCCACCAGTGTTACATTTACGCTGCCAAAGTGTTTGCATTTCCACCTGCAAGACCAGCAACAAGAGCATCTTGCTGGGTCTACAAGCTACCAGGAAGTCTCTCTGAAAGAGAGTTAGTTCAAGCCAACTAGCCTGGCCCTTAGAGAACTGAACAGCAGGGATGTCGACAGTCTGAAAATTAGGGAGGGGCACAAGGAAAGGGTTACAGCAATGCCATATAATTACTATTATCATTAACCTTTATTTCTCTGTTACATTTGTCCCAGGAGACTTACGCTGCGATGGCTGTACATTAAATGCTCACTATAACTTACCCATATATACACCTCTCCAATTTATACAGCATTATTTCAGGTTAAACACTCTGATCAGTATTGCTGCAGGATTGGGTTTCAAACCCAGGACCTTCATATGCAAAGCAACAGCACTGCCTACTACCCGACTCATTGCTAACATACAAGTCATCATGTTTGTTTTAGTAACATTCAGTCCTCTGTCCCGTTTAACTCTGAGGAAGGTCATTCTACCATATTGAAGCTAAAACTAAGAACATATTAACCTTAAATCTTAAACAGAAAACCCGTATTCCTCTTAATGTTAAACCATGAGTGGTGAGGAAACCCAACACATTTCAGATCAACAGTGTGCTAAAAACTGCTGCCCCCTGTACAGCACCTGTTGGTGTTTGGTTCCTAAATGTGCACAACTTCCAAGAGAGGCAGCAGAGGTGGCCACCAGCACCACCAGCCATTAATAACACCCTGTCGAAGCTAATTTTAGGGGATGCAAACTCACCCTCATAGGAGGAACAGGCACAAAAAAAAAAAAAAAAAAAAAAAAAAAAAAAAATGTCCCTGCAAGGACAATCATTACGGAGTCACACCACCCATACTGCCAGTCTGCCATGCTGGTGTGCATATGTTTGTTCCACAGTGTAAGCAGACCAATGCACGTAACAGTCTGGGTCCAATAGTTCAAACACTCTTTGGGGGGTGCACACCACAGTCCTGGAGGAATAAGTAGCCCAGAACTCACACACAAAAAAAAAAACAAACAAAAAAAAAAAAAAACCCTAAAAGCCCCCAAAATGCTAAGCCCTTAATAACTATGAGGAACCCTTAAAAATTTGTCCTGAACTCTGGCCCAAAGAAACAAAAGTAGAAAACAGTGTTCTCAAGAACTAGATGTGCAATCTCAAAAAGTATAAGAGACCCCAGCACATAGTCCCAGAGGTACCACATAATCTCAAAAGTACCCACAGTTGCAGAACAACCAAAGAGGGTCCTCAAGAACCTAACACACAGAGTCATAAAAAATAGACTCCTTAAGAAATCAACACAACTCCAAAAGTACCAGGTCCTCAACAACCTGATATGTAGTTAAGTCCCACAAGTAGCAGAGTTCTCAGGAACCCAACATATGGTCTCAAAGAAATCATCTCAATGTCTGTTAAGTACTAAACACAGGTCCAAACAGACCCAGACTTGTGAAGAAAATGACACTCCAGTCTATCAGGCGGTTCCACACAGCGAAGGTTGCATATGTTCAATCCAACAGAGAACACGATAACTGCGAGAATTACTGCTGCCCCCATGAGTCCCTGACAGTGGTAAGAGGCAACAAGTCAACCTGCTCAAAAAACTGATTCTGCTTGAGGGTCTTACAGCAATTCTGCTCTTTCACAAAGAAATGAAAAAGTGAAGAACAAAAGCAAAACAGAGGGGTATGAATATGGATATGGAGGTGTCACTCAGGTAAAGAAAGAAAAGGAGGGGCAGCAGGAACAAGGCAGAGTGATTGACTTTCTTTCCTGACCACTTAATGATGCATGAAGCAAACTGAAAGCCAGCATATGCATTTAGTGGCATTAATATTTTACATCACTAAAGTGGTTGAGAGAAATTCTTATTTAAATGTTCACAAATGCCTGACAGACATACTGAAAAATAACTTGTGACCCTATGGCCAAACCAATGCTTTCAATCCAATATCTTACACATTCACCCTATTAGGATGTGCAGAGGGGCAGTCATGTACAGGGAATAAACTGAAGATGAATATAAATAAAGAACAGCGTATGGCTTGTTCATTACGCATTCACATAAATATATCACCCGGAGCAACCAGGGCATCTGGGCCAGCCAGGGTAACCAAGACAACTACTGCTGCCAGGGCAGCTTAGCTTCCCATGACCCAGCCCACATCTCCCATGACCCAAAGGGTATTCATGTGCACAGACAGACAGGACCCCCCCACCCCACATGCACACGTGGTTTATTTTAACCCACAGAATGCAAACTGACCTCTGTAATTTACAGTGAAAACAGCTGTATACTCAAAACTGACCCCTGTTGCGATTAACTGTGACACAGAATGTAATTCTTACTACCTCCATCATGCACAATGGCCCCCAACTCAATGGGGAAACCAGACTGGAAAGTGGAGGACTAACCATCAGGTGGAGTTTCAGACAGACAACTCTCATTCCCCAGCCTGGGGTCTGACCATAGCCTAAAAGCAAGCCCAGAATTACTCCAATCCCCTTTAGTAACAGAGCAAGGCCTATCCCATCAGTACAAATTAAAGCCTGCCTGGAAGGCCGGTTATCGTCCTCCTGACCTGCCTTTACCAAAGCCCACCCAGAGGTCGAGGTCACCTATAGACCAAAGAAAGTATGCTGTAGAAGAACTCTGCTGACCTTACGACTGAAGGCGTAGGAAATTAAGATTCCAGCTCCCAGTGGGATTTGAACCTCCACAGAAGAAGCCTTGGTGCTTCAGAATGAAAAGCACCACTCATCGGAAGATGACATGGGACTGAAGAACAGAGAGATCAGTTGGCAACCCTAAAGAGGACTTGTGTAGGTATAGCAGAAAGTGCACATCTCTTCTAACAGAACCAGGGAAAACAAACTTGCTCCTCCACTTGCACCCATGGCCACGGGAGAGATTCACCTCACAGGTCACAATAAAATTGTTTTAAATCAAGACTCAGAGCGCCGAATCAGCCCTCATCCGAATGGCTTTTGGGTGTTTCCCTGCAGGCCAACAGGCGTTCTCCTCTGGGATCACCCAGCAGTGGTCAAAGGCTCAGGGGAAGCAGAACAGGGTTTGTGAGGAAAAATGAATCTAAGAATACCATGCAGTTGTTAAAGACCCCCTCAGCTCTATAGCACAGAAGGGTGAAACAAAAAGAAAACCCAGAAGAGTGATTATGGTAGCAAGTGAATGACCTGAATGTGGAATCTGAAATGGAGGCTTCGGAAAGCCATCTATGGCTTTCTATGCAAACAACATTGCCTCCAAACACTTGACTAAACCAAGATGAGAGCTGGCTGACGATAAGCTAATTTTGTGGGATGAAGCTGGAAAGAGGAATATTTATTCTTTGTTTGACAGTGGTGTATCCTTCTGGAGGGCACAGCCACATCTCAGGCTATCTAGAGGTGGCCTTTTGCAATTTTACATTCTTCCTGAATGGTGGGCTTCACTGAACCATTGAAAGAAGTCCTCATAAAGATAACTCCCTTGCAGGCAATGGGAGATGTGACAACTGCAGTGTCTAGGATTCACACCCAGCCCACTGTAGTGGGGGTCTTAATGTGTCCAAACCATCTAGTAGTCTTTACATACTTTTGCTTAGTGACTTCCAACCTGAACACATCTGTAAACTCAAACATCCCAAACCCCAGAGCTACAGTCACAGATGTGTTTCATAGCTATATCACTGCAAATGAGTATTGAACAAGACATTGCTTTGAACATCAACTCTGAAGGTAACCAAACCCAAACTACCATTCCTATTTACGCACAGCAATGGTTTGATGGTTTTGTAGTTTTAACCAGACTGCCTCATTGTTCCAAGAGATCCTGTAGAGGTAAAATTGTTTCCTGGTGCTGGGTTTGATGTAAAGCAATAGCACTTGCCTTACCACAGTACCAGGCAATAGAAATTGAGGACTCTTTTGGTTATTTTAAAAAAAAAAACAAAAAACAAACAAGGTCTAATGCCACAACTGTGATCTGCTTTGGCAAGGGACCATCTGGGATTTTACCAAAGCACCAGAACATGGCAGATGGGGGGTGGGGAGGGCCTCAGCAAGATCAAGCACCATCATAATCATAAGAAATGCAGATGGACTCAATGTTGAGTCCTCTAGCAGGTCACTATGCATAGCTCCGTTGTTAACCTAACCCCAATTGCATAGTGTTGGGCTTATGATGCAAGGGGCATTTAAGCCTATCCAATCCTGGGGTTTGGATAACTGTGCAACAGTACTTTAGTCACACAGACACCACAGCACCCGAGCCCCCAGCAGCAACCTTCTGCTCACATTATCATGGCCTCCAGGTGACCAGGCCCAGCAGATGCCCACGTGATCGCAGTCATGGGTATCTGTCATTGATGCTGGCTGGGGTCTCCACTCATGTGCTCTACAACAATATCACACCATTGGTTTCCTCCAATGAACAGTTACATATCCAAGTACAATCTGAGAAAATAAGTTTTTAATTTCCACTGTATTGCATTGCCCAAAGACTTCAGCTGTTCACAGACTAACATTTACCAGGGCTGCAATGAAAGAACTAGAAAAGGTCCTGAAATGTGCTGATACAGCCACAAGAATAAAAAGCAAAACTGTTCAAAATAAGAGTATTTTCTATAATGCTACATGGATATGAAAGTCTGGACTTAAAAAAAAAAAAAAGGATAAGAAAATCATATACTTAACTGTGAGGATTGAGAAGACTATTGAGGACACCATGGTCAGCCATGAAAACATAGAACATGGATATTGAATCAAATCAGACTGGAACTCTAACTAGAAACACAAATGATGAGACTGAAGTTACTGTCCTTTGGACACGTAATGTGAAGACTATTCTCCTGAAAATGCTGCAATGCTTGGAAAGAGGAAATGAAAAAGAACAACCAGCAACAAGGATGGATGGGTGTCAGTCACACCAACAATGAACACACCTATTTCAAAACTAAGGACACCAGGTTCTGGAGAAACTCTAAATGGTGGCCAAGAGTCAACATCAGCTCAGTTTCACTGAGCAACAGCACTCAGCATAGGAGTGAGACCCATAGTTTACGGTATTCTCCACTCAGCTGCACAAAAATCAGGTCAAGAAAAGTACGATGACCAGAATTACAGCAGCCTGAACCTTCAAGCTGTGTTGCTGGTCTCCCTGAGCCAAAACCAACCCCTTGATGCCCACTTTCTGAATCCCTCCAGTAGCCTAAGTAGACAGCGATCCAGGATGAGCCGGGAAACAAAAATCCTCATCAACCACAGGAGACTTCAGCAGGAGTTAGTGTTCACAGTCACCTTTGGCTTGCAATTCTGTAACAGAGCTCTTTACTGGCATACAGGATGGAGTGTTAGCGTGCAGCTGAGGAGTAAGGATGGCGGTTAGCGTGCCACTCAGCAATTGCGGTGGTCCTCAGCTGTATAGTCAGATGTTCACAATAGCTTTTAGCATGCAGTCCAGGAGAAAGGCTAGCTGTTCGACACTACTGTAAGCATGCAGTTCACTCACGAAGTTGGTTATAAGCATGCAACCCAGCAGCAACGCTAGCCGTTCAATATTGTTGTTAGTATAGGGCTGCTTGTTAGCATGCTGTCTATAGGACGGATTGGTTTAATGCTATTGTTAGCATGCAACTCAGCAGCAATGGTTGTTGTCTAACACTACTGTTAGCATACAACTTAGCAATGCAAGTGTGTCTTAACACAGCTCATCTATAAAGCCACTGTTAACATGGAACACAGTAGCACTGCTACAAGTTTCAAGTTCAAGTGCTGTGTGTTAGCATGCAACTTAGACGCATTGTTGGCCGTTTAATAGTATTGTTGGCATGCAGTTCAGCAACAGAGCTACATTGCATGCTGACATCCAGAAGCAGGCCTGGCTGGTTCAATATAACAGTTATGTTGTGCAGAGGCAGGGCAGTATTTGAAAGACATAAATGGGTTGAGGAATATGGGCTGATATCCAACTCGGTGAGTGAAGTCTACGCCTTGTCTGACACATGGCCAGTTTCAATATTTAGCATGTAGCATCTAGCACTGGCCAGATCCCTCTAACAGGTTGGAGATTAACCATCTGGTATTCTGTGACTACTGAGGATGGTGACTGCAGAAGGCTCACCACAACATCTTGGCTGCTGAACACGGTGGTCGTACCTTCGGTAAGGGAGAGTCGGGATAAAATGGTGCCCCATACCTCCTTGGAACACACAGCAGCACAGCAGGTAGCACTGGTGCCTCATAACACCTGGCCTGTGGGTTCAAACAAACTGTTAAGTTTGTGTGGAGTTTGCATGTTCTTCCCATGACTATGTTTTTTGCTGACTCTGAAGTGCCAGCAGTGTATGGATGTGAGGGTCTGCATGTATGAATGACCACAGAGAATTTAGTAGAGTGTACCTAGCACTGCAGGACATCATGGACAAAGACGTCAGCTAAATATCAGCTCATATCCAATGTATGGTGCCTTACAGAAAATTGATAAATGTAAATATGCAAATGGCCACACGGTGATCTAAGCAGAGGTTAATTTATAACCGTGACTGCTCTTTCTTACAAGATAACAGAACTTTCAGCTGTCACTGGTTCATGTTTTTCTTGGGGTCAAGTTTGTCGGTCTGTGTGTATTCCTGTGTGCAAATGTTCTACGTCATGATATTGGTCACAGGTTGTGCCACGAAGGGTAAAACATGCCAGTAGGGACAGAGCACACAGGGGGAACGCACGGCTTGGACTCATGAACAGCCAGCAGTTCCAAGAGTGAAGCACCCTAGAGGCCCTTGACTAAGACCCAACTTCCCCTTAATGGTACAAACCACACTGGATTTCACCATTGTGATGGAAGTCAAGGCAGTTGACAAGGGAACGCCATCAACACTTTCATTCGCCACAACTCTGACCCCCGCTCAGACCACGCAGATCAGTGATGCCAAGCGTCTCCATGTCAGAGGCGGGCCCAGTGGAGTGCTGTTAAAGGCTGGCATGTTGCTGCCCATCAGCTTGCAAGCAGGTAGCTGAGCATCACCTTCGAAGCTGATGAACGGACAGAGAGCTAGTTGCACACATCCCGTACTTCTACAAACAAATATGTTTCAACTGAGACCTGCATGCTACACAGCGCTGCAGTGCAGAACTTACCAGGAACACCCAGTAGGACACCCTGAGAATGCAATTCAGTCAGTGAAGAAGCTACAGATTCATGTTTTAACTACAAGCTCCTGCTTGTCAGCCATAAAGCAGCGGACAAGAACATCTAAGTATCACACCGTCAAAACATCCAGCGGAGTTTAATTTTTTAGTGCTCTAGATTTCCTATCCCGAGACGACAAAGTGTAGGAAACCGCTGACTAAGAGCCAATATTGGCAAACACAGCTTAACAATTGTGGACTGGAAGCATTCTCTCTAGCTGAGCTTTTCTGCCAACCTGATTGACAGTGTGGACAGCTACATGGCCGTGAGGTCGCTTGACGCTCAGAGGAGGCCGTCTGTGAGGACAGCTTGTCCTGCATGAATGTGGGAAAGGCAGGCTGAGCTTGTGGGCCACGGCTGTGGTCGCAGTCCGCATGGCACAGAGAAATCCGCTCTGGGAGTCAGCTGTTCGCCATCTGTATTTAGACAAGACGAGCTGCGACTTCAAAGACGATGGAGAGCGGGACCGGCAGGAGCAAAGGCGCCTGGGACAGGAGACTCCACTCTGATGCTCTCAACCTCTCGTCATCTGACATCTCAGCCAAGCTTCCGCTCCGCGTTGTCGTGTCACTTGCCACCCACGCACCACTCCGTGTCAATACCGATGTCAACACGGCCTGTGAGACGTGGTGAAAACAGTGGCCTCTTCCTGTGTCACATGAATGCGTCTACTGTTCGGGGTCTCCCAGCAGACATCTGAGATCCAGGGAGCATAGACTTATACAGCCTAGATCAAAAGAACCGAGTACGTGCGGCCAAGATTCACAGAGAACAGATCCATACAGCACAGAAAGGCACAACTGAGAGCCCAAAAAAAAAAAAAAAAATCCACGTACCCTAGATCTATACAAAATAGATCAACACAACTGAGATAGCTAAGATCAATAGCACATACACTCACATAATGCAGATCTGTACAGGCAAGAGCCACACAGACAATACTGACACACCAGAGATCCGTATTGCTGAGAGCTGCCCAGCAGAGATCCACAGACCTAAGATCTGTCCAACCTAGACCCACAAGTGCAAAGAACCATTCATTCAAAGACACAGTCTCTTCCAAAAATTCTGACAAATCTGGACTTTGAGTCTTACACATTCACTTGCAGGACTCTTACAGACTGCTGGTTGCCTCCTTCTTGCCATTTAACCAATGGAGTAAGCTGGCCTGGCTGCTCCCAAGGTGGGAGATCAAGCTGGCCCCTCCTGCTGCCCTCCAACTCCATTTTCACCTCCATGGGACAGAGGCACAGTGGAGGTGGCACTGTGGAGGCAACGTCGTGACGTGTTCTACGCCTCCTCATTTGGCTCTGCCAGCAGTCGCTGCTTAACATGCAAAAGGAAACAACTGTGCAACACAAATGAAACTGCAGAAAGCTCACAGCATTTATTGTGCAATAAACAAGATTATGAGATAATCTAACACAGTGAACCATAAAGTGCATCTTCAGAAACGCTTAAAATGAATGAGACATGTAATTTCATGTGAGGTACGAAAGCACTGCTTGAGGCAGGCTGTCCCTTTATAATCCCAGTGATGGCAGAATAACAGCCTTTCCATGAACCCAGTGGTAATGCGGTGAACCAGCTGTACAGCGATGCAGATTAATGCAGGACTCAGAACGGGGGCACAGGAGGACACTGGGGTGATCGGCAGCTTTTAAACTCCTCTCCTGGATACTGCCTGATTTAGCCCAAGAGGTGTCAAAGTGATCTGGCAGTGGAGCTGGTCAATGGCATCGGGCAGCGAGTGATTGGCACCCCCAGGAAAGGAGAGCAAGCTGGCCTCCAGGGTGTGACACAGATCAACATTTGAAGTTTGGTGCTGAACGGGGAAACTGTAGGGGGAGAGTTCAAAGCCTGAGAATGACAGGGACCTGTGGGGTCGGGGATTGCTGACTGCTTTATGATACAGGTAATAGTTATGCTGCTTGGGTGGCTTGCGCCAACATGCAGGCTCTGTCTGGGCATCATTCCGGCGACACCTGTGCCGTGGATTGGAAAGAAGAGCCACATTCATCTCTGTGAAATAACAAAAATGTTTCTCTAACTTTACTATTAACGCTTTCCGAGAAAAGCATGAACCAAACGTTTCCTTCAGCAAGGACGTCAAACAAGTGACTCCTCGTTTTTACCATGTGGCAGAATGATACCAGCAACGGAGCCGAGAGCCAGGTGGCTGTAGTGGGATGGTGGTGACAGAACATCTCAACTAAGACTGAGGAGGTACAAGATGATGATGCCACAGGGCAGCTCTGGTGTGACTCGGGGATGCAGGCGTGACTTATATAGAGCGACCACCAAGAGAGCAGAACCATGTCCAAATGTGCCATGCACAATGGTCAAAAGTGGTTCTGTTTGGCCTTCACTGACCTCTAACCTTCACAGCATTGGACCTGCGCAGCACAGTGAATAATGAATAAAGCCTATAGGGTATCAGGATCCGGGACTTGGGGGGGGTTGACTGCTTTCTCTATCCCTCCTGCAGATGAAGCTGATGATGTTCTGACAACCCCCCAGTTGCATAACCAGAAACCGTGTCCCGGGGCTGGAAACGTACTGCGGAGCATGCGCCGCCAAAGCGCTCAGCTTATAACCCGTCAAAGTACATCACTGTTTGCTCAGTTCCGCCTGTTTGTGTTTACTGAAGCTTTCTACCCGGAAGAAATGGCACCTCGAACCTGAAGCCCTGTGAAAAATACCGAAGGGGGGGTTCCTGTTCAACAGCATCACAGTTTCAGCACACACTGCTGATAGACGGCAGGAGGCAGAATCACACGCACCCAGCTTGGCCAACCTGCCGGTTAGTTGCATCATCTCGCATCTCAGCGGTCTTTGCTGCTGCTTTCTCACTGGTCACTGAAATGTGTCATATACAAGGTTTGAGTAGCTGTATTTAAAATATTATTATTTACTAGAAATTAGGTGTCATTTAAAACATCTCTTCTAGGCAGGACAAATTCATATTCTTTAACCTTCAATCTAATACACTCAAACTAAAAAAAAAAAAAAAAAAAAAAGATACTGCATCTTTTTCAGACCCTAAAATATTCCCCAACTCTGAAGACATGTTACATCTGTAAAACTCTTCCAATTTTCCCATGTTGTACTACATCCAACACGTCAAGCAGATGGGGTGACGCATGATTATGGACTTGTAAAGCAGATGTAACTGGTCAATTCACCGTCAGAACTGAAGTATAGTTTCCCCTGCTTAATTTCCATATATTATGCTGGAAAATGTGTTAATATTCATCAGAACAAGAGTTTCTTAAATGAATGCCATGAAAATTGTATTTTTAAAAATATGACCTTTGCATAAATTCATTACATTCGAATACTATTACAGCTTAGAGAGCACAACAAAATTTATCCAGCATGTTCGTACAAACACAAATGAAATAAAGATTACTCTATTTCACTAAAGCTTTTAAATTTGCAGTTAATTCCACCTTATTTACAAAATGCAGATACGCACAAGGAGTTATGGGAAAGGCTGTACTGGAAGTAGGTGGTAATGGATGCGGTCAAAATGGTCCATATCCTACTTCCTGCCCGCAAGATTCACGACATCCTTCAGGGGCATCATGACTTCACACAACCTCCTTAATGAAGGAGTCTCAAGGCAACATTTATATGTATTTATCAATTTATTCATCTGACCCTTTTCTCCAAAGCAGTTTACAGAGATGAGCCACTTACAGTAATTCACCCATTTATACAACTGAGCAATTTGTTCCGTATCAGCTCAGGTTAAGCTCTTTGAGGGAGAGTACGACAGCAGGAGGTGGGATTCAATGCCGGGACGCTCGAACCAAAAGGTGGGAGATCCTAACCACTGCATCACCTGTTGTCCACAGTTCATGCAACCTGAGAGACTTTAATCAACCATGGGGAAATTACACATTTTCTAAACAAGGAATTAATCTGAAGCTACTTGTAGACCTGCATTTCCAAGAAATCCTGCTTCATGTCTGACCACGGACCAACAGCCTTTTCCTTTCTGCAACACTTTAAGGGACACAATGGTATGCCCACACCTAAATTCCCAGTTCACGGTATAACCACTGTGCTACCTGCTGTCCCTCCTGCCATTTTCCCCTCAGTTTTGCTCTTCCTTTGGCTACTTGGCGAGTGAAAGACTACAGAACCCCCAGCAGCACCCTTTCAGACTGACCTACAGAGCAAAGAAGTACCTCGAGAGGAATTAGTGACCTGGTCTTAGTTGTGACAAGTTAATTTCTGAGACCGTCCATTTCTACCATTCATAACCACAACTGAGCACCGACCGTTGTTGCTCTGTCGCTGTCTAGCATGCTCTCCAGTCCCCAACAGCCCAAATCCAGCTACCCGTCCATTCATGCAAAGGTGCCCAGCTGTGTCCCTGCAGAAGCCTTCGTTCCAAGCACCTTGGGGCAACTCTTAGAAGGACAGGCAGAGATCAAAGGCACAGCCCCTTCAGCCAGGGGTCAAAGAAGGAACACAGCTGGACCACTGTTAGGACCGCTGTCACGGCATTTGGGAATGCAGCTACCTGCTGGTACCAGACCTGGGTCACAATGCACTTGACTGTGAATGGCCACAAAGGCAACAGAAGCACCGACTGGACGCCTTGAATGGACCATCACAGAATCCAAGTAAGGGCTCATCTGTACAAAGACACTAACAGCGATTTTCCCGTTTATAAAAATCTCAGCGTTTCTCAGCTGCTGGCTCACAGCTTTGTCCTGTGCTGCCTGTGCTCTGCACCCCCACGCAGCCCACCCACCTGCCCCACCTGCTCAGAAACACAACAGGAAGCAATGGTGGCATTTCAAAATACAACCCAGCTGGTCTCAACCCCCCAGTGGGCCAGGTGCTCAAGAAAGCTTGCTGAGAGAAACAAGGAGGGTGGGGCATTAGCTTGATGGGAGGAGCCAAGACACAGAAGGAGGGGTCAAGAAATGGAGGGAGGGTGCAATTACGAAGACACAGTAACAGTGAAGGAGGGGCTACGATACAGAAGAAGGGGCCCTGACATGGTAGGAAGGGCTATAACACAGAGGAAGGGGCTGTAAGGGAGGTACGCTGACATCGAGGGAGGGGGCCCTATGACAGAACATTCTCACTCAATACATTTTACAGAACAAAGACACAACAGAGCAAATCACACCTCAGCTCATTTTTTCTTCACAGGAACCACTCTGCTGTGACTGATAAGGGTCCCAGCCCTCATATCTGCCGCCATCATTGAACGCAAACGGCTGCTCTCACTCAGCTGGACAAACCCACGCCGCTCACAAGCCGCACGCAAAGCAAACACACGGACTTCATGACTGGTGCAATCCATGATGACAGTCATCGCCACCGATCAGAGCCACAGCATGGAGGCGACTGTGTCTGAACCTCCTCTCCTGTATAAAGTCCAGCCTCGGAAAACACCATCGGTCACCTAGAGACACGCCTTTTACACTCACCCACCATTCTACATCCAAGGAGGGCAAAGAACATACCTGGGGCATGTGGGTGGGACTTTTTGGGAAAGGATACAGCCTCAGAGCCCCGTTCTGCGTTCCAATGGCCAGGATCTTCTGCACAGGGTCAAAGGCCATTGCAGATGGCTGATAGGGGAAGCCGTGCCTCATGGTCTAACCATCCCACGATGACCATGTGATGAACAACAGCAGGGACAGAAACAGTCGCAGAAAAAGGGGGTCAAAAGTTCATTCACACGTGGAGGAAAAGCATAAACGTAAATATAGTCTTTTACAAGCGATGCGTGAAGAGAAAAACCGGAAATGTATTTGTATAAAAGATCCTGCTAAAATGTTTGTTTTTTAGTATTTTGCTCATTTAATAGCTTGTTTGACAGCAGTTTGTGCATCACTGATCAGCTCCTCTAGGCATTAACATTTTCAGCAACTTCCCAGCCAGACACTGCATGGACAGTGCCACTTGGTTTTGTTGAATCTGACATGATGATTCAAGAACTTTATGGCAAGTAATATAGTTCTTGAGATTAAAGAAAAAAAAAACTCATAAGAAATCATAATTGTAGCAAATACACAAGAATGTGACCTCAGAAGAACATCAACAGTTGTGGCTGCTATCAGTTCAAGGCTCAGAGAGACTTTAGAGTAACAAAGCAAATTAATTCAACTGGTAATTTCTTACCGGTCTTATTCCAGCCAAGCGCCCTGCTCAGGGGAACTACAGCAGGAGCTTGAACGCACAGCCTTTGGGTTACAAGTCCTTAACCACAGTGCTCCCTGTTGCCAGTTCTCACCATGAATGGTTTTGCTTCAAGGAGTAATTAAAGACCAAATGGTATTACATGAGAGACCCTGCCACCATGCGGGGTCAGAGGTCAGGAGACAAAGGTCAGAACCTCTAATCACCTCTATGCAGTCAATGGGATGTGGTCATTTCCTGGTCATTGTGCCATGCTGTGCTGCTACCACTAACGGAACGTTAAAAGGATCAGCAGAAAGTGGCTGAAACACGGGCGGATGGCGTGCTGCTGGAACGAATACGTCACCACACCATCATCTCCATGTAATACCTACTTATGTAATGATGGAGGGCGTCCCCGTCACTGCGCACCTCCCCCCAGCGCGCAAACCAAGCAGAGCTACACACACGGACCGAGTGGGAGCCGTGTGAGGCCTGTCTGCCGCTTGGCCCCTTCTCACTTTTATTCAGAAGAACAGACAACACATAGTTTGACCTGATCGTGCGCACACGCTCCAATCCCAGAATAAAGAATCCACAATAAACAGCAGCAGGTGCTTGTAGGGAACTCGTCCTTCGCACACAGCATCGGGAAAATCACCTGTGTCATATTCCTATCAAATATTAATGCACGGTGCCAAAATAAAGTCGAGTGTGTCACGAAAGGAAAGTGACACGAAACAAAGCAGCTGTTTAAACTACATCTGATGTTGCTTCCACTCTTCTGAATTTTCCTTTTAATCCATAAAGTAATGTGATTTTTCAGTTGGAGTAAAGAGAACGGTGCTCAGGGGAGTTCAACCCCTTGGCCTTAACCCCCTCCCTCGTGAGACAGGGTGAGATGGACCCTGACCACCTTCCAAAACCATCCCAGCGCTTAAATCCTCCACCACCACAGGGCTGACCTGAACACATCAGGTGACGTTCAAGTTTGGTCACATGGATGCTGACCGCTAAGAAAATGGAGTTAAACACAAACTGCAGCCATTCAGTCGCACCGATAAAGGAGGAAAAAGCAACTAAAATTGTGACCATTCAGACCTGCCGGAGCCGCGCAGTCTTCTCACAACAAAGGGCAATGGCTTTGATGCAGAACAGCCACCTCATTTCCAAACACCGCCTGTCAATCATTTACAGCAAAATCTCTCATAAATTAAAAAAAAAAACTGTCACCTGTCAGTGTGAGCACACACATTTGTCCTAAGATATAACTGACCGCTCGATGTTGCCATGAAGACAGAAGGCACATGCATAAAAAGTGTCACAAGGCAGAGGTGTCCACAGCAGTGGGGCATGTGTCTGATAAACAAACAAACACCCCGTCTTTATTTGTGTGCAGCACAATACTTAACCAGGGTTGTGTGCCCATGAGGACAGGAGATGGTTCGGATTTGCCGATGAAGATGAATTGTGTGCTTATGTGCTGGTGAAGATGCGAGAAGATCAAGTTGCTACGCAGATGAGGATGAGAAGATGAGCGACGATGCACCTTGCACAGCTGGAAGTGCTCCGACTGGAGGCTCTCGGCCACGGCGTCGCTCGCTGGGTTCCCCGCTGGAGGAGACGCCGAGGAGGACGAGGATACGGCCGTGAGGCCGTCCAGCACCTTCCTGATGTTGAACTTCTTCATGGCGACGCGCTGGAGGACCGCGGGCGGGCAGGACGCGCGCTGATGGGCTCTTCACATCTCTGCTCCCGCCACCGTCGCCGCCACCGCCCGCTCCATACGTTCTCTCCGGCTCGTGTGTCGCTGTCCCTCTTGCCGTTGCGTTTCGGCCCAGACGACCGGATCCGATCCCGCACAGCGCGCGCTCCGCGTCCCGCAGCGTCTCTCTCTCTCTCTCTCTCTCTCTCGACACGGAAACGCGACTGCGGCGAGGAGGAGTCCGGCACCCGGATGTTCTCCTCCTGCTCCCGATCCTCCTCCTTATTTCCCCCGATCCTCTCGATGCTCCTCCTGCTGATGCGCGCGCTCAACGCTCCTCCTGTTGGACCATGCCTGCCCCCCCCTTTTCCCGGCGAGGGGGATGCGGTGGTACCGGGCTGGGGAACGGGTGCGGCACACGGGCTTCGGAGCCCCGGGACACACCCACCGGTCTCTCTCTCTCTCTCTCTCGCGCGCGCGCGATGTCACCTTCTTATGTGCTGCTTTTTAGTGCGGCACGAGCTGAAAGTGCCCGTAAAGCGCGCGAGGCCGTTCTGGAATAACACAGAAAAGCATCTCTATGTCCCTATTAAACCCGTCAGTTTAGCATTGATTGTTAATAATGTAGGTTATATGATGCGCGTTATGTTTATTCTGTGCACAATGCACAGTTGCAAATAACGGTTGTGTAACTGATCGCGGTGCTGAGCCGTATCTGCCGCACGCGCGCAGGTGAAAAGGTGCCATTCGACCGCTTCAATTAAGGTGACATGACGTCACTGCTCCTGCTGCCCGAAGCGCCACCGCTCTAACTTTGTGTCACCCCGACGACGACGACGACGACGACTCTTCCGCCGATGTCGAAAGCAGGTGACCCGGGGGGGCACAGCCGACGCTGTGGTGAGGAAACGGAAATACTGGAGCGCCCACAGGAAGGAGTAGCCGGAAGTGGACTGTACGCAGGCGACGTTTGCATACCTGAGCCGGCTAGCGTACGCGGGACTGTGCCGTCGGTACTGCGGTGAGTTGCTGTGCGCTGTTGGGAGGAGGCCTTGGGGCTGGGGAAGGGGCGCGACTTGCGTCCCTCCTGCGCACGACCTCTTACCTCGCCTTCTGCTGCAGTAGGTGCTGCGCCATGGCGACCGGCCTCCCCCGTTCGTTCCCCTGCTTCTTCGAGCCGTCCGCAGGGGCCCGCGGTGCAGGAGCTCGGCCGCTGGGACGGCTCCCCATCTCCGCTCAGATGCTCGCTGCTCCTCCTCACCGCTGCCCCGGAGTCTCTCCTGGGAGCCCTCTCCCCGCTCTGTGCGCGTGTGCGCTGTGCTGAACTCGGACCCCTTTGCAACCCAAGTCTCCTCGGTCGTGTGTTGGCGGCTCCTCGGCTTCCTCTTCGCTTCCTGTGTGCTTTTCTTTCCTGCAGCTGACCTGTGTTTCCCAGCACCTCGCAGCAGAAACAGCAAATGAGAGTTCAGGGATTCAGATGGGGAATCGCAGCAGTTGGGCTGCTCATGACCTTAATGGACCATCACGGGGTGTGGAAATGGTTTGTTTCCATTTTTTAACCTCCATTATATCAGATGGTTGGAAGGTACTCAGCAGCGTCTCTATTTTGCCTTTTGGAGAAGCGCCACTTTTTCTGTCCGACTGACACTTCTCACAACTCCCCCCCAGTGCTCCTTTCTGCTCCCCGCTGACCAGATTCTCTGGCTGGGCTGCTCTCCCGGGCAAACGCTGCTTTAGCTCATGGCCATCATTGGCAGCGGCTCCCGTAGCAAAGGTTCATTACCCAGGGTGCACCGAGTTCGCTGCAAGTTGGCCCACACTGCATTCCTAACATTTGTTTGAAATTTGTGCACTTTTTATTAATGCAATGCATTGTGAACATCAACTTTAAATGTTTTACTAACTCCAGGTGAGATACATCCTAGACACGAGCCTGACCATCACTGTATCTTCACACTCCCATCCCCACATGATTTTCCTTGGTTTTTGCTTAATTCACATAGGAAAGCGTTCACCGTCTTCATCCAAGTGTTGGATTCCCACACACAGATCACGTGCTCCCTGGGAAAGCGGTGCCCGGTGACGTAAATGTGGTTATTTGTAAGCAAGCGGAACGCACAGACGTTTTGTTTTGAAACGGGAGCGAGAGGCCTGACTCATTCGGCAAGCTGCCTGCGCGGCTCAATAACAAGTAGCTGCTCCATAGTTCTTTCGCGCGGGATCAAGCGGAGACTGAACCATCCCCAGAACTGCAGCGGCGCTCGGGCTGTGGCGGTTAGTTACCCCCATCCTCTCCGATCTTTAAACACTGTTTGATATTCAGTCTCGAAAGTCCTCTTCTTTTAAAAAAAAACAGACAAAAACTCCTGCTCATAGCAAAAAAAGTAAAGCGATCTGTTTTACTGCGACTGCGGTAACAACCCCCAGGCAGCGGGATGAGGCCTCCTCTCCCGCCGAAGATGTGCCAGCCAGCAGGGGGCAGCGGTCTGCAGCTTTGTTACCTCATGCGAAACAGAATGTAAGGGGCAGTAAAGACTGCAGAGCAGGAAAATTTTACAGAACAAAATGTAAATAAATCTGAAACGCTGACCGTGATGTCGCACTGACGACCAGAAGCATCCTGTCCATGTCCTCATCCTTTGCTGCAGTTTTCGACTCCCTGTGTATCAGCACTGTGTTGGGTCCCCCTGCTAAGGTCTAATGAATTTGTACGTGTTTGTAGGTGTCTTCCGTTGACCTCCTGACCTATCCGTGACCTGCCCCTGAAACACGGTATTATCGCATTACCCTGGGGTCCTCCTTCCGAAGTCCAGTGGGACGTGTTTATGGTCTGCAGTCCAGTCCCCAAGGGTTTGCTCTGCACTCTTGGACCATTGTGGCCTGTCAGGCACTGTCGAAGTGAAATTAAGACAATTAAACCTGGAATGCCCTTCAAAATTAAAGCGGCATTTTATGCACACATCTTGGTGCTAAATATTTCCCAGAAAGTCACACACACTAGTTTTGGGTGAACATAAAATCATGTTTACTGCTGCTTTTCCACTGTTATGGAGTGGCGTCCTAACCAGGGTGTAGCCTGCAGTTCTAGCGCCCAGTGAGTCCAGAATAGGCTGTGGACCACCGCTGCCCTGACCAGGACAAGCAGTTTGGGATAATGGATGGTTGGGTGGATGGGAAAAGATGATGGTTTGGCTTAACAGCCCTAACCAAAGTGTTCTCTGATGTTCATAGCAAAAACATCACATTATACATGCACACGGCAGCCAGTGTGTATGCACAGTGCCTGTAAAGTATTCACCCCCTGTGGACTTTTTTGCATTTTACTGTATTACAGTATGGGACTGGGATGTATTGGAGAGAGGATGTTTGCCACCCAGGAGCACAAAGTGCTGTGTGATGTCAACATGAAAACAATGCAGGCATTGGCTTCTCGACATAAAAACACAGCTGGGGCCCGATGGCTCTTTGTACCTCCGTTTATTCATAGGTTCAAAGTAATCTTTACCACTGCAACACAATAAAAGGAACGATAAAAGGTGCTCACTGGTTAAGGTCAGCTAAATCCTTGGCCATAGATATTATAAATAAATAAATAAATAAATAAATATAAAATTCCTATTTGAATTCCCAGTTTAAAATGACTGACAAAAGTGATATCTCTGCAAACTCCTCTTCAGTCGTGATTGTTGTCCACCATTTCCTCATCTTTTTTCATCACTGACACTCGGGAACACCAGGCGCGAGCTGTAAACACTCGGGAAGCGAGTTAGATTAAGGCGATCCCACAATCCGGTTTTGTTCAAATGCTCTTTACTGTCATCTGTTGACTCCCACAGTAAACACAGGTGACTGTTGGAAAATGCTATTTAAAATACATAAACTGAAATAAATGTTTGTAGGTTTTAAAGGTATTTTTACGCAACTCAACCATTCGTATCAGAAGGCCCCAGTATGTTAGCTGAAGGGCAAGTTTTAAAAAATGGCATCAATTGCTTTGCGCTGGGGAATAACATTTTTCCTCAACTGGGACACAAAGCGTGTATCGCTGTGCCACGTCATGTAGGGTCACACGCGGAGCTGCAGACGATCGCAAAGCTGTCCCCGAGTAACAAACAAGCCAGATGATGTTGCTGTTTCTTAAACAAACATCTGTCATCGCCTCACTGGGGGCGTTCAGTGCTGCCCCCTGCTGCTGACGGGCATCTCATTTTTGGGATGACAGCTGACCGTGTCCGGTCAGCTCGGCAATGCAGAGTGTTTGTGTTTGCGGGGTGTGTTTGCCTTATAGTGACCTTCTCAACTGTTTGGCCTTAACTGAGGTCTGTGAAGCCCCCCCTCAACAAAGAGCACAAACAAAAAATCCTTCGTGTTTCCTTAGTGCTGCCTTTGTGCTGTTTTTGCAATGAAACTGAAAATTTGCACTGCTGTTGTTTCTAAAATTATAGCAATTATTTTTTTCCCAGGCTGCATTGTCATCCATCCTCCCTTCTACGCTATAGGGACTCGAAATCGGCACATTCTTCGGCGGTGCTTTTCCCCTTTTGCCCCATTTAAAGCATCATTCTACTTCTTTTCTAGATATTGACAGTTATTAATATGAGAGGTGATGTCACACAGCCCCCCTGTGGAAAAGAATGCATAACCCCAAGGGCCACATGCCATGTAGAAAAGGAGCAAGTGAAGCTGTAAGAGCCTGAATGTCCTTGGGTCTGAGCCCAAAGCTGAGATAGGCGCTGGATGTGTCCTCTGCCCTGGGCTCTTCCTCCTTCTTCCTCTGGCTGGACAGCGGTGGGACTGAGGCAAGGAACGCCTCGTCAGCACTCTTTTTAGCCCAGAGCGCTGGGGTGCCAGCAGGGATGTGGAGGTGTCGGATTACTGCGGTAAAACTTGCCGCCACTTCACTCCTCAACCATCAGGCCATAGTGCCGCCCTGCAGAACGAACCAGAAGGTCTGGTCACAGCAAACACTGAGAGTCTGAGCATGACACGCAGGTGCTGAAACAAGAGAGACTGCCGTAAATCGTATAAGATGTACACAGGTGAGCCTCTTCTAGCGGGACTGCACCATGAAATCACCCGTTGGGCAAATTTAGAATGACAAAATTACACATTCGTTGCCGAAAATGTATTAAAACACCAAAATAGAAGGTTTGTAAACTCACAGCATTTGCTCTTTTTTGAAGAGGCATTTTGATAATGGGGCTCATAGATGCTTATCATACAAACAAGTTTCACCGCTTATGCCACTAACAAATGTTTGACACCAGATGATGTTCATGCCGCTGCCGGATTAAGGTTTTACTACAGCAGTGCCCATTGTTTCCGAGGTAATTTAGAGATTCATAAGCTAGGTTTATTTTAAAAGAATCCAGACTGAAACCACTGAGGGACAAAAACCTTTTGGGTTTTACACCCCAGGTGTTTGTCTCCGTCCCAAACTGTCTGACAGGAGCATCTGGTCCATTAAAGTAGAATTAAATTCCTATTGTGGAAGTAAAATGTGCAACAATGCTATTGTACTGCATAAAGCTGTGCTGTATGAAAAGGGAGTGTATATTTGCACAAGCTGTTGTAACAGATTTTTAGCATTTGGGAGGCCATTATATGTTCATATTTTTATGAATGTGCATATTTTTAATACCTGTTGTTATTTGCATTCTCCTCTTGTGGGAGGAAAGTTTTACTGATGTCACCAAGAAACCTTTAATGAATTCTTCTGTAATTCTTTCCATTCCACGACCATGGATCACTGTTTTGTAAGAAATAAAAGGCTGGTTTTACTGACAAGGTGCATGGATTCAGAGCGGAAGGATAACTTCTGGGAAGCAATGTATGTGATACCATATATGACAAAATATATATTTGCACTTGTTCTGGTATGGCAGTGTCTACTGTGCACATTCTGCTCATCGGTGAATTTGCTACCGAAGTTTAAGTGTCATTAATCTAATATAATGTAATCTAATCTAGTCGAGCCTAATCTAATTGAAGTTAAGGTGAAAGAACCTCCTGGGTCAGCAGGGTTAAGCAGCTTCGCCTGTTCCACCTCCTCAGCCAAAAGACTGGATCGACCACGAGACCAAGCCGTCGCACACACAGGGTCAAATCTGAAGTTACCCTCAGGAGCTGTTGGAGAACCGAGAAGCGCGGCCTTAAAATGCAGCAGATGTGTGTTGCCCTCCAGGATAGTAATGAGCGTGACCTTCCAGGACCGCAGTAGGACACGTGTGTCCTGTGTGACTCTCCGTTCCAGGCACCACCTTGACTTGGTGATGTTCTGCCCGGTGACCGTCGCTTCCGGTTGCCAGTTCCAGCTGTCTGCTGGTGTTCAGCCTGTTTCTGCAGCACTGACAGCACCACCGTGTGGAGCGGATCTCCGTCATGTTGCATTGCTCCTGGTTACATCATTCCACTACGACAGCATTGTGTATATGCTGAAGCCGTTCCTTTGCAGCTTCCAGTTGTCCCTTCCTGGAATCCGGTGCAGGAGGGCTGAGTGCAAACACTTCAGTAGGCTGAGCAATGAATGAGGAGTTTCATCACTCTCTTAAACTGTAAATCTTTAGTCTCTGTTTTCCTCCCATTTGTGCTCTTTTTTAAGTGGGCTGCGTTCCACTGCCACCGTTTTTTGCCCGAGTGGAGAGCTTCTGGGCCTGCAGTCCTCAGCCCATCACCATGGTGAATGTGTGCACGGCGCTCGCACAAACAACCTGTCATGTGGTCACGATGAGCTAGACCGGCAGTAACTATAGAGCGACTCGCAATGACCTCCTGCTCAGACGGAGGCTGTTGTGTCGGAGGCCCCCGCTTGAACTGGATGTTATTTGTCCAAATACGGGCGGGATTCCCGGATAGCAGCCAGGTGAACAGCCAGTGAGCAAAGGGCTTGTAGGATGACTTTGCCAACAAGGAGTGCCTTTGTCGTTGGCTTTCTCTTTCAGCAAACAAACAAGGCACCGGTATGTTCCATGGACAACGCACTCGTGCAGCTTGTCACGTGATGGGGGGATGATGGCGTGAAACAGGGCAAAAAGAAATGCCAGACGAATAACATCACTGGTAAACGCTCTGGCAAAAATCGCATTCTTGTAATTTCAGAACATCGAGCAGAGCGACAACGACACGCCGCAAAGGATCGGCACCTCGACGCCGGACCTGACCGAGCCCCACGGCCAAGCAACAACTCTGTGCTCTTTCACATCTGGCTGCTTGCTGGTTCCGCCGAGGAGGCCACCAAATTCAGAAGTCCATCAGTTCTCAGTTCCGGACCCCAAAGGGGGACAAACTCCCTCCGTCCCTCCACTATGATCTGGACAGACATATTTATGCATGTTCGGCCTTACCTCACTTTGGAGGAATGTGCCTGATAACTGAATAATAAGAATTCTTATTAAGTAAATAATAAGAATAAATATTATTCATAATAAGTTTGTTTCTTGAGCTCAAAGACCGTATTACTGCAAATCCGCCACTAGGCGGCACTACCACCGTGCGTCCTGCTTTCATGCGCAGTCGCATCAGCTTCTCGTTCAGATCAGCGGCGGCAGAAGCGAGGCCGTTTCGTCCGCTCGGGCTTCGGCCTTTCTGTTCCAGCACTTCTGCATCTGCCACAGTGCATTATTTAACCTTTAACAATTTGGTTGAAGCGACGCAGGTTGGGCGCGATTTCGTGCTTACGCTTGGATATTTAGCGTGGCAGTCCAGAGTGAGCAAAGTCAACTCCTGACAGCGGAAGTCAAAGCCAACTTTGTTATTTGTGTTATTATACTAATGTGGCCTCGAGCTCTTTGTGAACGAAGCCTGCATCCTGGAAGGTGGTCTTTCAGCAGAAGCTGCGTGGGGTCCAGCGGGGACAAAGGTGGTCTTTGCCGCAAGGGCGCCCCCTAGTGGCCGCACCGAGGCGGTCGATGCGGCCAAGCGATTCTCCCTCTGAATTCACGGCGCTTGGGCTCCATCGATCCGTCAATCGTATTGATCCCCTGACCTTCAAGAGCGAGGCTGAAATAATGAGCGAGCACAGAACTAAAGGGGAAAACAATTAAACACCTTCATTTTCCCTTGTCAAACAGAAAGAGAGACAAAGATTGTCCACCGTAGGCCACAGAAATCCTGGGGCTGCCAACATGTTTCTGGCCTTTCGCTAACAACTTGGCCACAGCATCGAAAAGACAGAACACGGTGTTGTGGACAAAGGCGGAAGTTCAGCTGGTTATCTTGTGAAAAGAGAAAGGAAATCGTGAAAGACAAATAAGTAAACGGAGTGATAAAAGGTTGCCGCACGCAAGGGGGTCACGGTCATTGCGGCACTAAGAAGTTCCAAGATGTTCCTGCAATTAATTCATATAATTCAAGTAGAAGGAACTTTGATGCCAGTCAAACCCACACAGCATTGGTGGAGGGATCATATGGCAAGGACTGTAGCAGCGAGGACTTTTTCTGGCTAAATGCGTAGGAATGATCAACAGTCTGGCTCAAAAGCACAATTTTGGTTGCGGCTTCCCGAGTATAAGAAAGGAGGCGACTCAAACTTTGTGCGGAGGACTTCCTGAGCGGTCACCGGCGAACACCATCTTGCATCACGTTTTGAAATTTCTCATTTTACATTTAAATTTGCGGAAGCGCGTTCAACAGCAGCAAATGAGAGCGAGCCACGCGGTTACGAAACGGGAAAGACGCGCTTCTGGATAGCTGATGCCCAGCGGGCGCAAGCTCCAGGTGGCGGGCCGGGGAAGCCACGACGGGTTCGTCTGACCAAAACCCGAGGAGCCGTGGAGCAAAGGAACACTTCAGAACCCCGGAGGAGATGTGTTTATTTGGATAAAAGCAGAAGTACCGAATAAGCAGATCAATGGCCCTCGGTGGTGTGTAGTGCTCAACAACTAGCTGCTGACTGAAAAAAATCAAACGTATAAGAACACAAGGTTCAAATGCACATTAATAGCACAAAAATGCCTGTACAGGAAGAAAACCCCAAACCACAGTTTTCTACCAGCCATTACCCTTAGTTTAAGCAAGGGAAAACAAACAGTAAGGAGACGTGACCTCGGCCCAAGGAAAACCCCACAAGTTGGCTGGATCTAAATGTGTGAACCTGTTAATGTGTTATTTTTTGCTGATGATTTGGTTCTCATTTCTTCATGTTTATCAAACTTAGAAACAAATTCAAATAATTGGTACTGGAAAGTACCAAGGGGTCTCATCTGACTCCTAGGTGACCACTGGCATAGTTTTCAAGGCAAGGAGGGACGGATGGGGTTTGCATTTGTGTTCTGCCAGCACATTTTCCCCCTCAGAGGGGTACAAACAGAGGAGAACCTGCAAACTCCACACCCACCCCTGAGCTGGGCTTGAACCCCACATCAGACAAGCGGCCCAGGAGCTGTGAGGCCCCAGCTTACCCCACTGCCCCCCTTGACTTTGAATTTTGAAAAGAACAGAGCACAAATATATCGTGAAGAAATAAATGGATGATAAATGAACCATAAAGACGCCATCATAAACAACTGTTTCCTCTTATCTAATCTTTTGACACAAGATTTCTCGCTGTAACGGCTCTTCATTTTTTAAACCACAGATTTGCTATTCGGCCTGCTTTTTTCCCCTGCGAGGGACATTTACTCCAATGGGCCTCTGACAAAAGATGTGAAAGTCGTGCCATGCAGGCGCGCGAGTGTGAACGGCGCACCGTAGTTGGCGCACTTGGCGTCGGCCTCGTATCTCCGTTCGCCTCGCTTTGCTGCTTCTGTGCAGGGCTTCCATTCCTCACTAATAATCTGCGCACGGCATGGCTCCGAAAAAGTTGCAGAAAAAGGTTATGAAGGAAATTAAAAAGCGAGTCAGAATGCATAGAAATACCCTGGCAATAGAAAATGGAAGCGACTCCATCCACTGCAGTATTCAACATGAATTAGCTGAATATGTAGGCAATATTAATAATATAGGTCCATGCTGCACATTCAATAAATCTGATTCTGATTAATATCAACGTTTAATGTTGCTTAGCTAAATATACTGTAAATGTATGTTTTACGGTGCACGGAAATGCTTCGGTAAGCCTGTTCGCCCGTATGCGTTTAACATGCACACGTGCACACTTTGTCTTTGTGACATTTTGACAAAGTAGTCTGGTGTGTTGGAATGGGCTGGGAATGCATTATTACTTAAAATCCAGAAGAGGCTTTTCGTGTACAATTTTTTTGCCTTATAACCCGTTTTCAGGATCGGGTCAGAACTGGATGACCGCAGCGACACAAGAGCTTCATTGAAAAAGTGCATAAGTATTGGTTATTTTGATCAGTTAAATAAAATGAATAACAGTGACACCGAAGAAATGAACAGAAGGAAAACGGCGGCTTGGAAGGCCTTCAACTAAACGAAAAGTACGGCAACAAACTAGAAGTTAGAGTCTGAAACAAGATCCTACCGCACAACGGCTACATCCTCCGTACTGACTTGTGGCTGTGGAACACTGACCATCACCATTAGTTCAACAAACAGGTGTCACTACAACCCAAAGAGCAAAAAACAGATGAACTAACTGCAGCAAACAAAACAGACCACACTCAGCAATGAGGGGAAAAACTGATATGAGGGATGGTGCAGAAAATGAGATGTGAAGCAGTGAAATGGGACAAGCAGGTTTTGAAAGGTAAGCGTGAAAGATGAAGAAGAAGTCTAAGACTACGCAGTGTCTGAGCGTCAGAAGACTAGGAAGACGCACACCCTGGCTAAAGCGTTCAAAACAAAAGGGAGCGGCCTGGCCCAAGACAGGGAACTGTGTGGCCGTTGTGCACTAGGATCTTGTTTCGGAGTCTAATTTCTAGTTTGCTGCGGCCTGCAGTCCGGGAGCAGTCCATCATTCGTCGGGGGAAAATACGGATTAAGAAAAGGTACAAAGTGCGTTTTTACCCCGGTCAAGCAAAGCCTTGGCTCCGCACTACAGACACAGGCTTGTTGGGGAAGCTCCAGGATACACGTTCGTGACCTATTGGCATGATGGGTCACTTCTTCTTGCCAGTGCTTTTGGTCTTGGCAGGTTCGGGAGGCGCTGGCTTGGCACGGGGCGGCTCCACCGGCCTTGGCGCTTCCTTCTCCGCCTTCATCTCCTTCCTCCGGTGTTCCGGCTCTTGTACTTGGCTCCGATGACGTTCTCTCGGCTGCAGGATCTTCGTTCTCTGCTCATCCAGGACCACCTGGTAGAGCAGATTGAAAATGCATTTCATCTCAGGGTGAGAAGCCACTTTTATCACTAAGAAATGTTCAGTAAAAGGCTAAATAATACAGATGTCCCTCCATTTATTCAGTTTGGATTCTGTGAAACATTACAACCACCCCGGTGACTCAATACAACGCGCTTCAATACGACGCAGACCCGCATACAAACAGCAAACGTTTAAAGGTGGTATGGTCATTTTCACAAATTTCTCAACGCAATAAAATGTGACATTCATAGTTAGCCATTGCTTTGAACATTTCCATATGTGGTTCATAAACAAAGAACTAATTTACAGCAAAATCTCTCATAAATAAAAAAAAAAAACTGGCGCGGCGACTGATCGCGTCTCTTTTTCCAAAAGTAAACCCGCCCGCTGTCTTTCTAGTACATTAAATGCCTTTTCACCAGTTCCCAACTCTTATGTAGACGTTTTTATAATTTAGTGTTTACATTACGCACATGGCTTCCTTTTGTGTTGTTGTTTTTCATTTTTAAGACATAAATGTTTATTGATAATAGCTTATGTAATAATGTTTGCTGTTCATTAAATGCAAAGTGGTCTTTTTTTAGCCAAAATACGTCTGTTGTGTGAGCTTATCGTGAAAACAAACACGTGGTCATAAGTTTAAGATCAATGACCGCCATGTGACAGGGTTGTACAAACGGGTCCTTTTTACAACACGGCCTCAGGTACACCGCAGCCAGATTTTTGGGACGACAGCAATACTCAATTGTATTGAGTCACCGGAGTAACTTAGAATGTCAAAAATCTTGTCACCTGCAAAAATTCCTGCTCGGTGCTGGTTGCTGACTAGCTTCTCCCATAAAATTGCAGCTTTCCTCATCTATAAATCGATCGCTGACATTCAGGAACATGAAACGTGAGCTATAAGCATTGCGGAAGTGAGTGGAACTAAGGCAGTGCTGCATCTGTTTGTGCGTGTGTGCCGCTGGCATTTCATAGCCCAAACGGGAAACAGAGTTAACTCTTCCGCTAGTATAAGCAAAAACGGAAGAAAATTAAATGAAGAAAATGCAATTGAACATAAAAACGTATCTTAAAATGTTGAGAAACGCAGCCGGCGTAGAAGCATAACTACCAGGGGAGTGCAGTGTGCGCCCGTTTGCAAAGCCCATTATTTGCGTTGCATCCACCTGCATGTTCTCGTACATCTCCAGCTGCTTCTTTATCAGGGCCTTCCTGGCCTTAAACTCCCGCTTCCTGTGCTCCAGGATGGTGTCACGGACCAGCCGGAAGGTCTGGATCTGCTCCGCCTTTGCCTTCTTCTGCTCCTCCGCAATGGACTCGTCCTTCAGTCGCGGCTCCTCTCGGCACTTCCTGACCGGGCGAAACGTTCAGCTTGCATTTTCGTGTCAGCACTGTCGTCTTCAGACAAAAGTCTGGCAGTACGATTTTAGGGATAATGGGGCTCGGTGGTCTCAAAGCTCCCATAAACGCGGACCGGGATCTGAACGAGGGCCTCGAACATTTCCTCTGCGTTTAAACCGGCAAAGCTGAGGATGAACTCTCAAAGCTGCCGCTCAAAACACACGGAATGCGAACTCGTGCCCGATCACCTGACCTGGAAGTCAGAAAAGCGATTGCACTTCGTATCGGCCGCATTTCCCCGCGGCTGTTTGAGAAAAACCCAGCGGGGGCCAAGTTATAGGCGGTGACATTATCACCTAAAGATAGGGCTTCTTTACCCTTTTTTAGAATGGGATTCATTAAGCCGGGGGCGTCGGGGTGCTGCCGTAATGGGAAAGGTGAAACGGCGCGCACCCATCTCGACTCCTCTAATAGACTTGCCATCCGCTGGCCCGTGGTGCCGTGACAGCAGTCATTAGATGGAGCGATAAGGGCACAGAGGGGGGCTCCCCTGGGAACCACAGCTCATTCTGCCCAAAATAGCTCTCTAATTAATAGAGCCAAATTTCATACCCTTAACAGCAGCAAGGGCTGCGAACGGGGGTGTCCACCTTCAGCACAGCCTTCTCGTATAGGCTGGGACACGGGTCCCGTCGCGCGTTTGTGTGCGAGGCCACTTAAGAGGTCGCCCGGGCCGTCGGTCACGTCAAGGGTCACGCGAGGCTTTCGATTCCACGGCAACACGGATTCGTCGCGCAGATGCTCATCGATTTAAAAAATAAATGAATAGAACCCACGTCGGTCCCTTTCCCAGCGGCAATGCGCTAATCTTGTTAAGTGGGCGTAAAGACCCACTGGCAGCACAAAGACCCGGTCAAGGGAGCCACAGAGATCGTAATTTGTAACACGGGGCCGCTGACCTGTGTGGAAGACAAAGGACCGCGGGACAGAACGGGATGGGAAGCTGACATTTCGGGACCAGTCTTCATACACAGAGGTCAAGCTGCAACCTACAACCTGCCGGTGTTCGGTTTAGGGACAGTCAAAAGGTTCGTTGCTGAGACACTCGTGCGCGTATCTGACCTGATGAAAGCGGTGAAGTCCATGGGTATGTGGACGATGGACTGGGGAGGTTCTACCGGGCCAACCTCCACCAAAGTGGGACTCAGAGGTACATCTGGAGATCCTACGGGAGGATTGACATAAACCCTTTAATATATAAAAAAATAAACACATACCTGCACACAAAGAGGGACAAACAGTTTGCAACACTTAATCACGATGAAGGTGATGGAGGAAGACACTGAAAAATTAAGGGGCGAAAATTTTGAAAACGCCAAGGCTTTTTCAGTCAAGTCCTATGAGGTAGGCAGGGCAAGAACCTCCTGGAACTCTGCAAAAAAAAGGTTTGGGAATGTAAGGCTACTTTTAGCATTTCCGGTTTTCCAAGTCCCACCCCAAACACGTGGTGTCGCTTAAAGGGATAGAATTTGTTGTGCAAAGTGCCTTAGAAGGGAGCAATGCAGCGTGTAAAGGTGCATCTAAAAATGTGACCTGTGAAGTGCCCAAAAATTCATGGCTGGACCGCAAAAGAACCAGCACCTCTAAGCTCCTCCTTACCCTGGGTTCCCTCTGCTCGTACTTTGCCCAGGTGTTTGCTGATGAACTGGAGCCGAGCTTGCGTGGCCTAACAGGAGAAAACAGCACTGAGACTCCCAAGACAGATAAAGCAAAAGAAACAGGCAAGCCAAGACAGTGGAGAGGTCGAAGGAGGCAAATCGCAGGGATGAGCAGTAAAATTTCACTGAGCTGGAGAAATATTATCAGGGCGGAGCGTAAAACATCGGCGAGATGGGTAAAACAAACACCTTGATGGACCTGCCAGGTTCTGCAGCCTCCCAAGCTTGCTTCATGGCCCTGATCTCATCGGCCCTCTCCGTGTCCTTCTTGACCTCCACAAAGTCGGCATCGGTTTGGTCACTGACAATCCGCAGGGTCCAGTGCGGCCGGCTCGGGTCCACAACCTGCAACAGACAACAGGCAGCGCATAGAAATACATTCAAAAATATTTTTCTTCTGCACGTCAGGAGGTTTTCGAATTCATTTCAAAGAGAACTTTGCGACTCTTCCTAGTGACAGGGCGAGTGGCTTCAGGAAGGTCTGCAGGAGCTTACCTGCATTTCAAGCCTAGAGCCTGGCTTGGAAGTTGACTTTTCCTTCTCCTTTTCCTTCTCTTTCTCTTTTTCCTTCTCCTTGGCCTTGCGGGTAGACTTCAGCGAGGCAGAATTACGGCCCTCGCTAGCCTGTTTGTCTGCGCTTGTTGCTGCGGCAGAGTCCTCCTGCTTCTCTGCAGTGGAGGGGTGGGAGGCTGTGGTGAGTTAGGTCACTTTGAGGCTCGGTAGAACAGGTTGGGGTAAGGTGTGCCGCAGAGGACTTTAGGCGTTCTAGCTACAGCACGTTTTTTACTTGACAGACAGCAGTATTGTGCAGCCAGACAGTTCAACAGGCTGACCGTAACTGCAAAGGAACAACAAGCAAGTTTACTTGCATTTTAACCAGCGACTCCTTGTTTACCTGCAATTTAAACCGGGCAGTAAATGTCTTTTTTTCTTACTTTTTGGGTGGGCACGGAAGCAAGAGAAAACCCTATTCAACTAAGTATCACATTTGAATGATACGTTTTTAAAAAGATGGGATAAATTATTAGAATTTCAGTATTTTGAGTCCCTCGCAACTGTGCCGTATAGCATTAGAGACTTCACCACCAGCCTTTAGGTTGCGAGTCCCATTCAAATCAAAAAGAGAAATATTTTTGGAGTAAACTGCCTTCCGCTGAACAGAGCGCCCAAGCTATAATGACTGCTTGTGAACAGTGAGGGGGTCTGGTGGTAGATGGCAGTGCTGGGCCAGGCGGCAGGGTTGCAGTAGGTGGCTAGGGGGCAGAATTGCTCTGTGTAGGGATCCGGTTAAACTTAGCGTTCGGTTACTGGTTACCGCAGACTCTTCTGTACTGGAAACACAGCGCTAATCGGGCCCCATCACACTGCTTAGACATTCCGGAAACTTAAAGCAATTTTAAATATAAATACAAACTATTAAGCAGTCCTTCAAAGGTGACCGAACGTTTAGTTCAGATCGATGTGCTCAATGACCTTGCCGCTTTACGCTTCGACAGAGGTGTTAGATTTTAGCGTCCAGCTCTAATCTTCTACTTCGGAATGACACTCGGGCCCGCGTCCCTGTGTCCCTCTAAAACAAAGAAAGCGATGAGCAAGCAAACAGGTGAGATAAGGGAAGCAGAGCCCATAGCGGCGGTACCGGCGAGCCCCCGCCATTCAAAGCCACGGAGAGGCGCGAGCACTCGGGTCGCTGAGCAGGGACCGGGCCCGATCTCCCAGCTTTGGACCCGAGGGCTATGCAAATTAGGTAATTAAAAGCATTTTGATTCTCTCTCCTTCAGAACCGTTTCTCGGGGGTCCAAGGGGACAGATGATGGCCTCATTTGACTCCTCCATGACCCATTTTAGACGTCTCAGAGGAAATGAAGGCCATCTCATCCAGCGGAGCTATCCAAACATTTTGTCTCACTGTTCATAACCTGCATTTGAGGAACTTTGGCTGACGGACGATGAAACGGCGCTAACCTCAAACATTCAGTTCCGTTGTCATTGATATTACAACCATTCGGCGATGAAACGCTTTCATCCACGCCAACCATTTTGCAACCTACTGCCTTGGTCGAGATGGAGAAGATAACGTACCGGCATTTTATGCCTCTTCGCATTGGGATCCGAGCAAAATAATAAAATGACGTTTCCGGATATATCAGACGGGGTACTAAGAAGAGCAGGACCAAACCCAAACTGGCACAGGCACATTTTTAAAGTCAGCCTTTGTGCAGGAAGTCTGATCGCAGGCCAGATCTCACACGCGCATCCATTTGCTGCTGCTGCTGGGGTCCCTGCCACTACCAATGAGTCTCTTCTCCCCCAGGAAGGGCCAAGCTGTGAAGAGCAGCTATCAAGCAATCTGTTACTTCTGACTGCTTCAACATGGTTGTCTGCTGTTGCTTGCTTCTGCCTTCATTTGCTTGTTCATTTTCTTGTTCTTCATTAACATAGCCGAGGTACTTGCTAACCTTTTGGTTCTCGCTTTCCAGTCTTAAGATGGTTTTCTATTCTTATCATTTTACATGCTTGGGTGGAAAACATGCACTGAGCTGCTCATCTGGCACGAAACTTTGACCAATGTCTGATCAACTGTTAGTTTGTTTAGAACTTCAAAGTCACTCTTACTATTAAGTCTCAGTCGATAAAAGGTTCTTAACACAGCTGCTTTTTTAATCATTTCTTTTGTACGGATGTTCAGAAAAACTTTACACCGGTAAAGAAACCAGCACTCATCGCTTTTAGCTGATACCCTGCATAGCCAAAAGTGTGTGGCCCCCCCTTTTGATGACTGAGCGGAGCTGTTTCAGGAGCACCCACGCAGCTTACAAACACATTCTGGACAACTGTGTGCTTCTAGCTTTGTGGCCACAGTTTGGGGAAGCATGATGGTGCACCCCCCATGCACAAAGCAAACTCCATAAACACACGGTTTGCTCGGGTTGGTGTGGAAGAACTTAAGAGAGCCCTGACCTCAACCCCACTGAGCACCTTTGGGATCAACTGGAACCCCAGCTGCAAGCCAGGCCTTCTTGCCCGATCTCACTGAGGCTCTTGTGGCCAAACGGGCACAAATTCCCAAAATGTGGTGCAAAACCTTCCCAGAAGAGCGGGGGCTGTTATAGCAGCAAAGGGGGGGACAACTCCATATTAACGCCTCAGGGTTTGGAAAGGCGCGCAAGGGGTGATGCTCACGCGTCCACATACTTTTGGCCATACGGTGTATTTTTACACAGCCCATTCAATATGTTTGCGTCCACTTCCAGCAATTCTACTGCATTCCATTCCAGGAGACAGCAATTATGGTTGAACTCCACTGGAGATGATAAAAAAGCAGCCTTGATCCTCACCTTTTATCTCATTCTTCTCCAGGTCCTTCAGTGCGTGGATAAAGGCCGCGTGGGTCTCGTCCAGCGGCCAGCTCTTGTGCAGCACCTCTGCCTGTATGATGTATTTGCGACTCTGAGGACCCCATCACAAGATGACAAGATGACAAGAATGACGGTGATGAAAAGCAGACACAAACCCTCACACTCAAGTGCATGACATGCATGCTGTAGCAGTAAGCCAGCAGACAAAAGTAAGCCAGATGAATCGTTTTTCCCATACTTTTGTTTAGTCTCCAGCAGTACACATGCCTGGTCAGCAGACACATTTCCAGCCTTTATCCCTCCGCTCTGCAAAGGGGGATCAGCGAGGGTACAGCCAGCCCAGCAACATACACGGCACTCTCACTTACACCAGGAGTTCCCTCCACGCTGCACATGTCCTCCCTGCGCTGGCCGCACAAGCCGTTTATTTGCCGCTTTATTTATTTCCATGCTTATTTGCTCCTCTGACTAAGTCACAGACACTTTGAACTGAGCTATGTGAAGAGATTAAAGGAGCATCATTAACCATGGGCTTTATCTTCACAGAACTGTGGTGATGCTTGGAGCAACAGCCAGGCAGCCCCTAGAGAGTGACAGCTTGTTCCAAATGAAGCAAACTGCAAGCACGACAGCAGCGCCAGCTACGAGCTGGGAGGAGGGACCAGAATGCCAACGTGCCAAGTCAGCGACAGCCGTGAAACCTACCCACAGTGGCCAGGCTGGCGTACGTTCCTACCAAAGCTTTACGAGTCGATGCTTTTTGTTTATCCCTGTGAAAAAGTCAAAGTGTCGATGCAAGGTGACAGGTCCGATACCAGTGGGTTGGTGGTCAGCTGGTCAGCTGAGGTGGAGACGAGGCTGGATGTAACCTCCTCTGCCGTTGCCTGGGGAGACTCTGTCAGCTGGATGCCTCTCTGAGTGACAGCCCTGTCGCTCTGGCCTCCCATTTGGGGCCCCGGGGATGCTATCAAACAAAAACAGGATGATGACCCATGTCAAACCGGGGGTGCAGAATGAAAGCACAGACTAGATGTGTACCTAAATGCCCTGTGACCCCCAGCCCTGACGGGGGTGCTTTGTGTGACGGACGTGTCGGAAAGTTTTCCGTAGCAATGACTTGAGATGCAGTGTGTAGGAGTGGAAATGCGCTCTGGGCATTTCGGTCCACCACCGACTTGGCTTGTTGACCTCACAGAGGCACTCGGAGATGTTAGGCTGGAAAATTCTGTCACAGAAGCTCTCGTGTCAGTCACCGGACCTCATGCATCGATGTAGCCGTGCTGTTGCAACCGCACAAGTCAGATCGACGAGACTTGCGGCACTTCGTCCCAAGTAAAGTCATCGGCGGAGCTCAAACTTACCCTTAGTCGGCTCATCGGGCATGAACCAGAAGACAGGAATGATCACATGTCCCTTCCCTGAGCTGCTAGCCACCTCCACCTCATGGTCTAGTACCGCTAGCTTGACATACGCATCTGGTTTGGATGTCTGCATCTGAACCGTAGCCATGTGGAGTGCTGTGACCTTCACAGAAAACCTGTAGAGGAGGCGATCATTTAAACCCGACGCTCCTGCCGGCAGATCCGAACACGACAACCCGCGGTACTGTACCTGCATATAACATTTTTGTTCCCAGGGATGTAATAACCCTTGAATTCCTTGGTGGCAAAGCTGCAAACGGGAGTGTCCCTGCTGAAGCTGGGAGGAGGGTCACACGACCCGATCAGACGCATTGTCCACTTCCCACCAACTGGGACCGTGTCCCCAGACTGCGCCTCAGCCAGAAAGGTGTATCCCTTCTGAAAAAACGTGGTTTGTGCACAAGTTATTGCTCAAGACCCCTACCCCCACCAAACAAACACACACACACACACACACTTAAAAGGAGTTTCACGCTGGTAAGCACCAACCTGATTCAGTTCGTAGATGTGAGGCTCCACCCTCTGAAAGACCTTAGAAATCTCCTCTCCTGTGTCGTTGTCAATGACATGGAGGGTGCAGGCAGGAATGGGGGAGTACACCTTCGGCACCAATAGCATGTCCTTGGGAACAAAAAGGATCTCTCTGCGGGTTAAGGAGGAAATAACAGTGTCTTAACTTTTGTGGAAAAGAGCCGTTGCGCGCAGTAGATGCGGCCGAGGAGCAGCGACGCATGGCAGGAAATCTCTGTACCTAAAGACTAGGAACCAGGAGTTGCTGGGCTGGCTGGGAAGGCTCACAGAGTAGTCTCTGAAGAAAACGCGGTTCTCCTCATTGTCATGGCAAGGGTACAGAGCTGCTGACCTTTCAGCATGGCTGAAAATGTATCTGGGTGGAGAACACACAAGGACACCAATCCGGGCAACAGACCACCTGATAGGTTGCACATAATCACCATCTTTCACTCGCATCAAAGATAATGGGTCGTGTCAAATGTTCGCTGGCAGCCCCGAGTCTGCAAATGTAAAAATAAATATTGCCTGCCATGAAATATCGCACTCGGCCATTTGTCCAGGATGTGCATGTAACACAGCCAGCGAGACCATGCAGGGACTGTGTGGCAACTTCCAGATTTGGTGCACCTGGGGTCTCCCATTTCTGTCCTTCTGCCCGATGCACAAAATGCGGGCAAACCCCTGGTACGCCCAGGGCAACTTGGAGCCAGAAAAGTGAACAGCAGATAGGATCAGAGCGGAACAGAAATAAGGACAGATGCTCTCCGCCGTATCTCGCTACAGAATCGTGTGACCACGGTGGGAGAACAATGTCGTGTACAGCATCATTCTACGCACTACTGTGTTTGTGCATGACGGCTCAGGATTATCGGAACATTAATACAGAGGGGCCGCCAGGTAGCAAAATGGTTGGAGCCATCGCCTTGCGATCGAAGGACCTGGGCTTGAATCCTTAATGTCATAAAACCCAGGGGGGCAAGCTCTCCAACAACAACAGAACTCCACCTCCACTGCAGATGAACCACCTCCCTGCACACCAGCTTCGTGTCAGCCCATCAAGAGGGAAGAAGCTGACAGAAGCTGACAGAAGGAGGCACTTTGGAACGTTAAAGCTCAACTTCCGCTCTGTAATCTGGATGTGTGAGCTGTCTGTCCTGTTTCCTTAGCGGCTAAGATCTCAGCTTTAATAAATAGATAAACTGCACTTGAGTCCACCACGATTATCTATGCTGTATTTTAAAAGTTTTAAAATACCTTAATAAAAACAGAGCGTGTTTTTGTGCGTCCGATTCCACCAAAGACCAGATTTCCTGCAGAGTCTTCAAAGCGCGACTGTTCTCCACCGTGCCTGGAGAAGCACACAGATGTGAGTTCACCTTGAATCCACCAAAGACAAAAGAAGGTCAAGTAGAAGTTGCTCGGTAGCATTCTGCTTTTCACCATAACCATCCCCTCAGAGATGCGCACGCCGAGGGCGCACTGCCTTCGGTAAAAAGAAGAGCAAAGTCCTCTCTTGCTACCTCCAGGGATTCGAGAAGCCACATGACTGCAGTCGAACAACCCACCGCCCCTCTGGAACACATCGCAAGCTACAAATTACAGAACAGCTGGTGAACAAAGGGACAATATATCGGGCCCCAACTTTTTAGAACAATTTGGACCAGAAGTCCATTCGTAACTCATAACTTGCTTGCAAATCCAAAGTTATTTCAATCGCCATGTCACCACAATAAAAGTTCAATATACAGTACATTCCTTTATTCACTGGTTTATCTTAGCAAAAGTCTCAGGTGTTAATCTGTAAAACACACTTTTTGAGACATTTTAATATTTCATTCATTCTGAGGTAAAACGGCTGAACCTTCGCTGTCTCCATAAATTCCTATACGGTGCTGACTGTTGACAATTCATCTGACCTCATATCGGTATTCAGGAATACCAGACTAAATCTGGAAAACACCTGCATGTTTAAAATTTTGTGCATGGCAATAGGCCAGGTGATAAATACTTTCCCAGGTGTAAAAATCGGGCGGGTAAGCGGAACCATCAGGAACTTGCAAATTCAACTAGATTTGTTTGACGGTTGTACTGCCATTTCAAGTTTAAAAGGCATTGCCAATTCTGCTGCCTTTCTTTTCATTCAGTTTATATAACTGGGTTCTCATAACTCTTCACCACTGTAACTCCTTCTGTTGTGTCCAAAAATAAGCAAATGTGAAGACCGGGATGAAGTCCAAGACCAATCCCGTGTTTGCTAGAGGCAGCTGGAGTACATCTGAACTCAGACTCCGGTGAACTCATTGTGTTACTGGATGATGAGCCCTGGCCATGTCAGCCGGCGGCCCGGGCAATAAATAGTTCACTTCCCCGGCCCCTTCACCCCCCACACCTACACCCCCGCACGCTCAAGCAGCCCTGCAGAGCGCCTGGAAACAGGGTGGCTGTGATGCATGGCAGGCTGTCTCCCAGGCTCCTCTCCACCTCACCTGCCAGGACAAATCGCTATCAACAGAGCGACAGTCACACAGCCAACAGTGCGCCTCTGGCCACAGGACCGGCCTGGCCTTGCCGAACCTTACCGCCCAACAAGACGAGTGCTCAACGGTACGGTCACATCGTTCCTGAAGGAAGCCGAAGGAGACGTGGCTTTTTAAAAATTACTTACCCTTCCAGTTTCCCCAGGCAGGAAGCCTAAGAAACGTAACGTATTGCTCTGCTTTACACATGCAGCACAGTGACAAATCGTAAGAGGGGAGGTGAGAGTAGTCATTACCCCTGGATTCCAGCTTAAGACTGGAGGTTCTGCAGATGTCGATGGGGAAACCCCGCGTAAGATCCAACAGGTTGTTGTGACAGGATGTGACTGGAAACAGCATGGCTACAGGACGCCTCGGAAGGGTTCTCCGCTTACCTGGCTTCCCGGCACGGATTATTCTGCGCACCTGCAGGCCCCTCCAGCCTGCCTGCAGGACTCTGGCAGCCTGGGTCTCCTTCCTTGTGGGTTCTCTGTCCTTCCACTGCTGTGGGATCTCAGCCCTGAGATCTACATCAGTCATTGGGCAGAGTCACATGGCACGCACACAGAGCACAATCTACAGGTCAGGCAGAGACGTACGGGTGGCAGAACCTCTGGCCAGCTGTGTATACACTGTACATAGGTACATATGTGTGATACGATCCATGAAGATGGGTTTAGATGAAATGACGAAGGAACCAATTACATGAAACGTGTTCCTTGGCATCGGTCCCGACAGAGGGGTCGGTCAGAAGGGCCCGGACCGCAAACAGCTCCTCCGCAGTTAAATTTCGCTGCAGCACTGCAGCCACCATGTGGAACACGGCCATTTTGAACACCTGCGGAAGCAGTTCATGTTCTTAGCCAAGCTCCAGTGCCGGTGAGATGCAGATGCAGATGCCCTGCGAGGCCCAACTCAGTCCCATTTTACCTTGAAGTGTTCCCGGTGTTCCTCTCCAGCGTCAAGTCGAGGAGGGACATGGGTAGAGTCCAGCTCCTTCAAAGCAGCATGAAGCTCAGTTTCTTCAGAAAACGCGTTCACCACTCTTCCCAGGGCGTTCAGGATTACCATGGCCCGATCTATGAACCGAAGGCTGTCCTGTGCGGGGGCATCAGAGTTATTCTCCCGAAGACGTCAAATGTAGGATCGTGCCATGTTCAAGGTCATTAAGGTCTTGCTCATTCCAGGGCTAAACTGAACACTAACTGGTGCTAGAAACACTGGTCTGCCTGATTTATACCACACATGATGGAAGAAAAGGGCCAAAGACGGAAATGCTATATTTAAATGGTTTTTGTACTCTCTGGTGCCAAATATTTTATGTACTTCAACAGTGCTTTGAATGTGGCAGGAAATTTCCTGAACAGGTACAGCTGACAAGTGAAGACAAACAGCAGGGGAGGGGGGCAGATGCTACCTTGCTCAGGTGAGGCATGACAACATCTTCATTGCCGCAGACAAAAGGTGCCATGCTACACAGGTGGATGTGGTAGGCCAGAGGGGCCCAGCTGCTGAAGCACAGCACATGGAGCCTAACAAGGAAAGGAGCGGCGAGAAACACAGCTCAGACACGGGCTGCCACCAGCACGATCACAAACAGCAGAGAAGCAGCGAAAGAATTGTACGCAACACCCACGGGCGGGTAATTCCAGGAAAAGCCGATCTCGGCTCTTCGAAGCAACAAAGCTGGCGTCGTTCGGCTAATGCGGCGAGCCAAGGTACACAGATCCCAGCTAGAATGAGACTACATTCAGATGGTTTGGCCGAGGAAAAGATGTGCTTCCAGAAATAAAGAGAAGCAAAAGGCCAAACGAACACTTTCCAGGAAATTGCTCTTCTCTCACGTGCGGAGACATGAGGGAACCCCGGTTGCAGCGGTGACCGCTCTTCATTAATTTTCAGCCTCATCTCCGAATCTAGGTGTCCTGCTTGTGGAACAGGGACCCATTTATAGAAGCTCAGCTGCCACATTTATTAGCAGCATTCCTCAGGCACAGTTCAACAAGTCCACGTTTTTTCAATAACTCCATTAGTGTATTTTTTTAGAAAGAATGCAAATTGGTATGAGAGTTTAATGAAATAAATTCACAAGGATACGCATGGTCAACTTTAACTTGGCTGAGTAAATCCCTCGACTGCCTCTGAAGGTTAAAAGTACAGGCATATACATAGAGCAGAGGTGTGAAGTTGCAGCTGAATAACTGGACCATGAACCAGTGAACAGAGTTACTGAAGCGAACAATGGGCGGAACCGCTATGGTCACTCAAGGTGTTTTGCTTGAACTCCAAAATATTGGGAAAAAGCAGTTCTGAAGCTCTGGATGAATACCAAGTGCCACAACATTCTACACACATAACAAGGCAGAAGAGGTAACCAGCACCCAGGGGATCGGATACAAACGACCACTACCACCAGCAGGCAGCAGGTGGCATAATGGTTAATTCCCAGCTTTGGAACCCCACGGCAGACCCCTAAATAAAATTACAGCGGTATATGAACGTATAAACAACCTACACTGCGTGTCACGTTGGACGAAAAGCGTCAGATAAATGAATACACAGTAAATGAGTATCGTGCAAATCCAGGGAAGCGAATGCCAGCTACACCTGAAACTGACCCAGGAGGCAAGGAGAGCAGCGCTGCTTTAGTGGCTGTAGTCTGAATGTGCAGAAAGGGGAGCTTGGACTTCAGGCTCTTCCAGGAAAATGGTCTGGCTACCAGCAGCCCTGGGCGGGGGGAAGAGCCATCCTTTGCTGCAGACACTGAATTTAGAGGTGAAAAGACTAAATGTACTTCATTCTGCAGCGTGAGCTCTCAAACGGCAAGCGAACAACATACATAACACGGATGCAGTGCCTCGGACATAAATTCATTGAGGCATTTTAAAATAACACATGAAAATGACGGCAGAAATGGGTTTTGCTGCATCGGTAATCACAGTGTTTTATTTCTCGTCCTTGTATTCGTTCCTGCACCACTTCAACGTCTACGTTTCCCTAAGACCTCACGTTTTTGCGTCATTTCTCAACTTGGCTCAGGGAAAAGTGAGAAACTTTAGCTGCACTTACGTTCTTCGGGGGCTCCCCCCCACTGCGCCAGCGCAGAGAAGCTGACCACCACATCAGTGGGCATGAGACTGTCCAGAAAAAGGAAGTGGCAGCTCTTTTCATCTCCTACCTGGAAATACAACCATTGTCGCTCATTAGCCGGCCTTTTATTTCAAAGAACGAAAGAAGACCGAATCTCATCTGGATCCTGTTGTTGGGACCAGCAGAGAAAAAAATAAAGCTGGAAAATGTTCTAAATGATTTTCATTTAAAACTGCAAAAATTAATCTATAAATGCTGTACCAAAGGTAAAGAGCGTGTTGGAACAGCCAAGAATTGAATGAATGAATGAATGAATGAATGAATGAATGAAACCTTATCAATCAAGGAAGGAAACTGCTCATGTTGAAATGTGCTACATGGTAGCCTAGGAGTTCTGTCCGTGTCCCAGAGCCGAATTAAAAATGGCATCAGCCGCTTCGGTTGTGTCCACATTTGAGTGGGGAAAAATGACCATCAAGGAATTGCGCTTTGGATGTCATGATTCAATTTCTTGTGAAGGAACACCTTGCTGCCATTTCTCTGAGTGTTAGACATGGATTCCCTCCAATGAGCTCATCCGTTTTTCCTTCTTTGGTCTCATTAGATGCACTTTCTGGATGAAAGCTAGTGGGTCAACTGGAAATTTCTCCTTTTTTACAGTGCTTTACCCATCGCCTGACCCTGCTATGCCCATACAGTTGTCTCCATATGCATTACGTCGGACACATTCCTTCTTCTCAGTAAACGCTGATGTTCGGACGCATGTGTAGGAACATCCATACCTGTGTGTGCCCAGGTGCAGAGAGCGCGACCTGTTGCTTGGCTGGTGCAGGAACACCGGTTACTGCAGACATGGGGGCAATGGTGGTCTAAGGGAGGAAACACGGTAACCTTTTTTCTGCAATCTGGACAGTGAATCTGAGAAATCCCTACTGGCTGCTCTGTTCATGGCCCTTGGTATGATCTCACCACTACTACAATTTAATTGTATGTAATAACCGGTTTCTTACCTTAAAGTAGGACTTGCGGTAGTGATTTGCATATGTTTTTGGCTTATGAAGAATAAGCATTGTCCTATAAGAAACAGCACACATAAAGAGGAACTTGGGCAAAGAGCCAGAAAGCACACAGACAGATACCCAGGACTGTTGAGAAGGACCTACCGGAAGCATGTGGAGAAGTGGTCCAGGTGGATCCAGAGCTCCTGACACCCAAGCACTGTGCTGCACCCCTCTGTGTCCCTCTTTCCTGGAAGTCAGGGATTTAATACTGTGAGCAGGTAGAATCATGCCTCCCCCCGCAACAGATCTACTCGGTTAGGCTGCCGGGCTCCTTTGGTGGTTTCTTGTCGTCGTGCACAGAGCAGGTGAGCACATGAGAGGGCAGAATTGGTTGCTGGGAACACAAGCTACACAGATTCCCCCAACTCTCTTCTAAGCTGTTAGGGGTGAGAAGTATGCGCAGATGGGAGACAAACTCCTGTGCCCAGAGAAGGGATTTCAGAAGAATGCCAGGATACACACTCTTTGAGAGGGTGCCAAACCATACAAAAACATGGCAACACTAACTTCTTTGTCAAACAGTGCTCATCCGCACCGATAAAGAAACTTAAGCTGTTACCAGGCAACAGAAAAGCCACAGCAGAGAAATAAGATGGGCTTCAGTGTGAAAATAGTCTTCACACTTGAGTTCAGGAAATCTTTTAAATCTCGCATGGGTAACAGGTGTAATAATTCAAAAACTACACTATTAACCACAGTGTTCCTGTAACACTGCCCTACTTTAGCTGGATCAAATATTACGACAACAAAAAGCACTCACCGCTACCAATCCTCTCTTCATTTTTCTTGTCGTCTTTTGTTACCTGAGAAAAACCAAACATGTTTAACGTACAATACAGTCGTTCGTGTACTAACTTCCTCTGGCTGAGGCAAAAGGTCTCCAGAACTGTGAGCAGCTGACACAAATTCTCCTCAAATGTTTCTACTGACATTGTGACTTTTGGGGACTGTTTTATGAAACCTGTTAAATTACTGTGAAATATTCTGTAAATTCTTGCAAAAAGCCACTCAGTACAAGAATTAATTTGTTATTTATATTCTCACAAAATTCTACATTGCATAAATACAGTTTTGGCAGAATGCCCTTCAATGTAATGTACAGTATGTACAATACAATGAGTTGAGTTTATCTAGCAATGTGTTTTGCCTCCTTTGGCCTTAATAATGGAATGAATTTGTCTGGCCTTGCATTCTACAAGATGCTGGATGTGTTGTGCAGGAATGTTGTGCCGTGACTAAAAGACTGTGCTGTGTAGTTGCTGCAAGTTTGATAGCTGTGTAGTCTTGCTGCACACAGCACTTTCCACCTCATCTCAAAAATGCTTGATAAGAGACCTGAGGACTGTGCAGAGCAAAGAAGCAGCAAACAGTTCCTGGACGATTCGGTGATGATCCGTGCATTGTGACTTAATGCATTATCACGCTGGAAGTGTCCGGGCAAGTATGGCTAAATGCTCAGCAACTATGTCCAGATAGGCCATGCCATTCAGATATGCTTTATTGTGCATCAGGGGTCCTAATGTGTGGCCAGGAAAACATTCCCCACACCATCATGCTGCCACCGCCAGCCTGTACTTTTGACACCAAACATGACAGCTCCATGGACTCCCATTGTCTGCTCCAAATTCTGATCTTTCCATCACCTGGATTCATCTGACCTGGCAACATTTTTCCACTCGTCAGCAGTCTGGTTTTTGATGTTCCCGTGCCTACTGGAGATGTGTTCTTGTTTTTCGCTGACAACATTGGGACCCAACATAGTCTTCGACTTCACTTTGAGACAGAGACCAGTAAGTGATCTGATGTCAGAATAAATTTTGCACAATGTTGAATATATGTTTGATTTGTTTGGTTGTGGCTTGCCTTTTTGCTAGCACGATTCTCATATTTTTTGACCCCTCTGATCCACAGGATTGCTGATCACTGGGCACTTTTTTGCTTTTCACACCCCGAATATGGCTGTGCATAGACACACCCAGGAGGACAGTCCTAACAGGCCTAGCGCCAGCTGCCTTGCCATGTTCAGAATCACTTTTGCCCATTCCGGTACTGTCGTACTCCCAACTTTTGCTGGAAAAACACTCTGGTGTGCCTGATTTACACCACATTCATGCGACTTATAATGAGCTTGAATGTAAAATTTGTGTGAAGGTGGGGGCCATACCTCAATATTCCCCTGGAAGTTACAGAGAAATATGTTTTGGAATTACAAACAAATTGTTTTTGCTTTTATATTCTCGAGCATGATTTTTGAAAACCTTTTGTTACAGAGCAATTATCTGTCATGATCACTGGAATGTGAGAGACAATGGCCCGCTCTTGTCAAGCTGTGCCAGGCAATGACTAACAGCCTCCGTGAGTCACATTACGAGTTGCTGTAACAGGGCTGTGTCCCATGCCATGGCATTTGACTCGCTTCTGAAGGAAAGAGGCCTTCCAGGATTTAAAACCCCTGTGCTGCCTGGGGCCACAGCTGTGTTTGTATTAATGTGTGTCCCTGTCCTCAGTAAGTTTCCCCGTTCCTGATCATCAGGAATCTGGTCAGGATGTGGTCTTTAGGAACAACAGAGCAGACCAGTACGGCTGCATTTTCCACAAAACAGACCAAACTAAGTGCTTCGCACAAAAGTATTTATCACAATCATAATGCACTGCCCGGCCAAAAAAAGTTACATGCGCCAATATTTTGTTGGACCGCCTTTAGCTTCGATTACGGCACGCGTTTGCCGTGGCCTCATTTCGGTAAGCTTACGCAACGTCACATTTATTTCCGTCCAGAGTCGGGGTAATTTTTCGCCAAGATCTCGTATCGATGACGGGAGAGTCGGAGCGCTGCGTAAAGTCTTCGCCAGCGCAAAATCCCAAAGATTCTCAATGGGGTTAAGGTCTGGACTCTGCGGTGGCCGATCCATGTGTGAAAATGATGTCTCTCTCATGCTCCCTGAAGCACCCTTTCGCAATTTGAGCTCGATGAACCCTGGCATTGTCATCTCGGAATATGAAGGAAAAATCCATCGATGGAAAAACCTGCTCATTCAGTACATTCAGGTAATCAGCTGAGCTCATTTTTTGGGCACATAACGTTGCTGAACCTAGACCCGACCGACTGAGCAACCCCACATCATAACACTAAGCTAAATCCAGGCGGTGACTTTTTTAGCCGGGCAGAGTATAATTAATTTTGCTTGGCAGAGAATTCAGTCCAAATGATGTCAGAAAGTCGTTGCTGAAAGTATTTAAGTTACGCCCCAGGCAAAGCCCACTCTAGGTCCTGAACCATCAAACCCACTGGTTACGCAAGTTAAGTTAAGCAACTTAATCCCTTGTGCTGCAGCTGACTAAATAGCACCGGCTCCTCTCCTGACAAACGCAAAGAGGACTGGAAGTCTGTTTGCAGCTTTGTCGGTTCAAAGTCACTATCACCACCCAGTGAAAATCAATAAACGGTTATTAATACTGACATCCCTCCATTTGTTCCACTGACTTGATTCTGTACAATTCTCACATATTTGGACTTTTTAACATGTATTTTTTTTTTACTTCAAGCTACATTAAAACTAGCTTTAAATGACTCAAAATACAAAATATGTTGTCTCTGCAAACTCCTGTTCAACGCAGGTTGCTGACTTATTAATCCCATTAAGATGTGCAATGATCCTCATCTGGTCATCACCACTACGGAACAATGGATACGATCTGCACAGACCGCGGAAGCCAGCCGAGAAAGGTAGTCCCTGATCCGCTCGGGTGATCTTTGTCTCCTCAAAATTTTCATAACACGAGGAGCCAGCCTACGGTATGTGTTCATGAAGACAAATTTTGAGTTGTTCAAAAACAAAGCGAGCCAGTGGGGTGGTAAACCCCGACTGCTTCTTGCCGTCTTCTCAGAGCACACATCGGCAAGGCCAGTCTAGGCAACAGCGGCGCACAAAACTCCTTCTGTTAAAAACCAATTAAAGCATCAAGTCTGCCTAATTCTTATTTAATTCAGATGAGCAGGAGATTGGATTTAAGGATCATCTGACATTCGCCATATGACAGCAAGGAAACATTTTTTGGAGAATAACCGTGTTATTGCTCGTGCGTGACCCACATTCTGCTGCCAGTCAGTCGAGGATCCAGCGATGTTGCTAACACAACTGCATGTGCCATGGATTATGCAAGTGGGCAATTATTTCGGTCTCTCAATGAGTTGCAATGATGCCCCCGGAGAGACGATACACCGACGAGTAACAGTCCAACTGTTCTTTTGTAGCTGTCGGGAGTGCACGACCCCTTCCCTTTTTACATCTGCGTGCTGAATGACTCTCTGTTACGCGTAGAGGGCCCCAACAACGACAATCCAGAGATCTCCTGGAGGTCTGGTGCCATCAGTGGTGTTACACAGTGGAATAGTGGAGCTTGTACCTGCAGCAGGTAGCATGCTAGTAAAGGACATAAAGGTTGCGGGTTTCTGGTCCACTGAGGTGTGTTCTTTGTACTCTTAACCTCCATTCCTTTCGTTCATTATTTATCACCACATGTCAGGATCACAGGGATTCAGAGCCTGTACTGGTGGACCCGGGCATACAGGATAATACCCTGGATGGGCATCAAATCACACTATTTAGAGTCACCAGTTCTCCTCAAACACCTTTTTGAACTGTGGGAGGACACCTAACCAAACGTGGTGAAAGCATGGACACTCTGCCCAGAGGAACAAGAGTCAAATCTACATCCACATGTATAGCCCAGGAGTCCTCTGCACAACTCTGGCCATGAATTGGCTAACTGTGTGGTTGTCCTGCTGTTGTTCTCCACCGTTACACACACTTTACACCACAGTCCTGCAACTACACGCACAAGGAAGCGGACAAACTCAAACTCAACACACCCGCGCCACAGATTTTTCCGGAGATTATGAGGCCGTGTTTGTGTGTTTATGTGTACGTGTCCAGATTTGCGTCCCCTGTGGAGAATGCGCTACACCATGTGGGTTGCTACTGAGTCCTGAAGCAGCAGTCAAGTGGCCTTATTTTGCGATTAATACAAGCGGGAGCTGCAGCAAGGGAAAGCAGCAGCGGTCGTGTACAACAAGAGTGATGCTCACAAACAGTGTAGCGGTGCATGATATCTGGTCCATGGAAAGCCCCCAAGCAGGAAACAAACAGGAAGCAGGAAACAAAAGGATGCTGATGAATGCACAGAAGAGTAAACACAAAGTACCAAGATGGCGGGAGCGGACCCAAGCAGCACTCTGCAGCCGAAAAGCGAGAAGTTCCCTGTGGAACGCCCCCTTTGCAGCAGGATGGGGGCAGAATGCGTTCTTCTTTGCAGACACGATCTAGAACACGTCTGGTGGATGGGGTACTGGTGTAAGCCGTCATTTTTCCTCCCATTCCTCCGGAAGGCCTTTTGTTTCAAACTCTCAAGTAGTATCTGTCCCCATTTTCCCATTACTCAACCCCCATTGGACCCCCCCGCAAATACTCACCTCCCTAGCAGGTACAGAATCGAGCGGCGAGGTAACACCCACAGCACTACTTCTGCCTGAGTGGCTTCTATTTTGTGCCTCCTCTTGTTCTGTGCAGGATGCCCTGTGCTCAGACAGAAGGAAAAGCATTGGCTAAGGGTTTTATATTAGGGCAGGGGAAGGGGTCAATAAAATGAAGAGAATTCCCGCTGCTTTGCCCACGTCCTGTCTGCAGCCATCATGCAAACGGCACACATCCCAGTGAAAATGTTCACTTGGGTTGAAAACCAAAAGAAATGTTCTCCCAGGCAACTTCTTGAAGAAACAGGGTGCACTTACAGCTCTGTACTGACAGGGACCACTGTTACCCCATAATTCACAAATGGGCTTGAGACCTCGATGAAATTATCGGCGTTTTCATTGGTTTCTGTGGAGAAAGACAGTTTTATGCAGACACAGAAGATATGCACAACATAACTGTTATTGTTTGTCTTGATCAAAAAAATCACTAAAATAAGTCTTCGGTCTCCACTAGATATGGCGCATCCTACTTTAAAACTGCCTTTCCAGCATTCTGTCCTTTCATTATCCTTAACCTCTTTATCCTGGTTCAGGTCATGGCAGCGCAAAGCCTATCTTGGAATCAGTGGACGCCAGGCCTCCAAACCACATCCCGGGTTACAGGTTGGCCACGCACGTTCACGCGCTATGGACAATTTAGAGTAAGTGGCCAACCTGAAACATGCATTTGGACTGTGTGAGACAGCGAGAAAAGTCCAGGCAGACACAGAAAGACCATGCAAACTCTACACAGACTTAGCCAGTTTTGAATCCTCAGTAGAAAAGTCCATGTGCTAAGGCAGCAATTGTCTTAGTTTAAGATTAAATTTTGAAAACCAGCTGCGAGAATAAGCCTGACGTACAACATATACCATTCGGCCTTAGCCTTGATATTACGCATGCCGGTCGAGTTCTAACTGGACAGAGGTCCAGCAGTCCGTCTTTAGCGCACCGTTCACCATCTTGGGGATTGCACCGGAGCCTGACGCATCCTGATGCATACTGAGTACACTCCAAAATAACACAACCTCAACTGCACCACCACGTCCCTCAACCTTATGAACCCCCCATGCCCGTTCTTTACCCTTTTGTTCTTCACCGGTGAGCCACTCTTTCCTTGGGCGCACGAGCTTCCATCGAGGGATGGGTGGGGGCCCAGGGGGGGCTACGAGGGGACCGGTTCTGGTTCTGGTCAGCAGAACAGGGTGGCTGTAGGGCTGGAAAAGGCCATGGTGCTGGGGCTTCTCAGTGTAGTCCGACTGTGTGAAGAGGAACATGGACCACGTCCCAGTGTTGCATTTGCTCTTAAAGGAAATTTGCTAAGCAGGCCGCTGTACTAACCGACATACTGGGGAGATAAGATGTGTCTACCCAACATCCAGTAATACAAACAGGAGGAGAGTTAGCTTTTGATAGCATCTGCACAAACACCTAAGTATAAATTCAATTTCTCACTTAAAACCCAGTTCTGAAACCTTTCCTAGTTTTTCGCCAGAATTTAAATATCCTCAGAGTGTTGTGTCCAGCAGTAGCCTCCTCTAGGCTGCAGTGACAGTGCTAACGTAATCGGAAACAGGAGCCAATACGCACAGAATTGTAGAATTTTGGAACGACTCTACCACATTCTCCCCATGGGTGAGACTGGACAGATCAGGGTAAAAATCAGGGTAAACGGAAGACGTTGTGTACCGGGTGTCCTGGAGGGGAGGTCTTCTCCAGCAGGTGCAGTGGCTGGTAGCTGGCGCAGACAACCATCTGCGGTGTTTGCAGCTCTGTACAGCCTGCATGGACAACAAGGACCGAACCGGTCTGGGATTTTACCTTCAAACACCGAAAGGTTGTTGGTTCGAGTTCCAGCACTTATCGTGCAGTACTCCAGCAGATAAAAGTTCCCGAGTGAAGCCGAACAAAACTGGCCATGCGTATGACTCTAAACAATGTAATCTGCTTGGAATAAAAGCATCTGCTGGGCTGCTAGATAAACATGAAACAGAGGTGTTTCCACCCCCTGGTCTCAAGCGTGGAAATGCTGATATGACCAAGTACGCTGTGACCCAGCTGTTACCGTGGTATATATCTCTGCGATATGTATTATTATGACAGCATGAAAACAACATGGCAAAATTAATTTCCACAGATGTTTGATGACTAATAAGCACATACAGTTTTTAACAGTAATAAACAGGCTAGTGCACACAGAGCAGACTTCACTGCCAAGGAAAGAGACCCAGTGGGCAAAGTTAAACAGCACTGGAAGTGTAAATAATGCGACAGCAGACTGTGTGTGTTGTGCAGCACTGGACTGAATTTGGGAATTATCAGAACTCAAGGAGGTCAAACTCCAGAGGCTTTTCTATCTTACAGTACAGTGAAGTCCTTAGCCCGAATTTCTGAGCAGAACTGAACATCCTGGTGAACAGCGTCCTGGATAAAGGCCACGGCTGCGTTAATGGCATACACGGCATCCGTGAATGTATTTTATGAAAGAACGCTAAAAAAGAAGGCAATTCATTAGCATTAAACAGGTTGTATGGGTTCAAATTTGAGATGTATCCTAAATCATATGACTCAAAATGAAATAGCGTCCAGTAATCCTTGAAAATGCTCAGTGTATCTAATTTATTCCTACAGCTACATTAAGTTGAGATTTTTTTATACTTTAAATGCCGCCAAGTTGCTTTCTCTCGTGGTGGCGTAGCGTGTCAAGTGAAAAGAACACTTCCTCCACTCACACGCACTCGGGCCGAGTGTGAGGTGTCTTCCACCAGATGGATGGCAAGAGGAGATCTCTACAGGGGGAAGTTCTGTTCCTGCCGCATGGGAAATACGTGCAACCGTACCACATACTTCTCAGCCCCACAAGCCCCCACAGTCAGAATACAGCTCAGTATCATGAACGTTAGCATAGTGCACCACAGCAAAATATACTGCTTAAATAATATAAGGAAGAACCTCGCGTAGATTCACACACATTCACAAACGGACGCCGAAAGTCAAACACACACAGACGCCTGCACGTGACTCACTTTCCATTTCATTTCCCGCAGGGTAACCTAGGTCTGAGGCGTGCTGATCTGCGTGGCTCGACTTTCTGTCCTTCTCCATCTCTTTACCTTTTTTCTTGCCCAAATCTCTGCCATCATTTTTGTCTACGAGAAATAGTAATATTCTATGAAATAAACATTTTCGATGAGCATGGCAGACTGGAGACCATCGCAGTCAACGCAGAAAGAGAAGACGGGTGTTTGGGAACCGATGCAGTCGTTTGCAGACAGACATCCTGACATGAACACCGGGCCATTTTTCTACAGCTGGAAAGTAACATAGTAAGAACACAACTGGAAAACAAGGTGAGACATGAAAATCAACTATAAGTAATGCGATGTTTGTCAGCAGCTGGTTGTCTAAACCCAACACAGAACTTTCAAGCGTGAAGGACAGTTTACCGCATGTAAGAACAAGTCCATGAATCTTTCTAGCAAGAAGGACGTCTATTAAAGAAGCACGTACTACGTGGTAAACCCATTCAAAAGCTCACCTTTTCCTCTTTCTGTGCATTTATTTGCTGTCTCGTTCTTGCACTCCAAAGGCTTGGAACTCCACTCCTCAGTAGAACTGCATGGTGATGGCCTCTCCTCTGAGCTGTGTGCATGCTGATACCTTGGAATGGTCTTCTTCAGGAAATCCCACACTTTATCCAGACACCGAGCCCTGGGAAATTTGGTCACACTGTTGTCAGACTGCTGTAGCTTGTACAAGCAGTGGTGTTTTAATCCACCTAAATTCTGTATTAATAACAAGTATATTCTTATGGAAAATATGCTTTCAACAGTTGCATTACCATGATTCACTGCCAAAGCCTTAAAAATATCTTACATACAAATTCCCAAACTTGTGCGCAAATTTGTGCCCAAAGCTTTGTTACCGAATACCCGCTCATGAGCTGTAAAACAAACTTTAAAATAGCATCGATTTAAAGGAAAACCAATGGAGTCCTAAGCTACAAAAGCTTACAATTTTTTTTCCACCAAATATGCTAAATTCCTGCCTTACTGTATCTTTTAACCAAAAAGAAATTTTCGTTGAAAACTCATGTCATCACTCATAATACCCATAGACTTTCTAAAGAGCTGTTTGTAAGTTATAATTTGTGACAAATGAAGAGCAGATCTCTTAAACTTTTAAACAGACAGATAAGGCTGTCCTTTGCCTTTTTGCCCGTTATCTTTTTTTAGGTCATTCTTTAAATTTGTTTGCTGCTTCATGACTCATTTTTACGATAGATCGAGTCCCAAGATTTCAGAGAGACACTTGAAAGTGGGCTGACGGTTACAAGACAACTGAGCTACGTGGGAAAATCCACACCCCACGCCGGGGGGCTACGCACAAACGCTTCTATTCTGAATGGAAACTTCCGTTCTTATAAGTTGTATTTCGCAAATGTAACTTGTAGCTTTTTGCAAAAATTTTAGCATACTGTATATATTGCGCGGCATGCGTCAGCAACACAAATGTTTGTTATACAGGAAAAGTTTTTACTTACTTTAAATAGATGGTCATACTTACTGTAGAGGAACGTGTTCTGGTATCCAGCCAGTGAGGGCGTGCACGGCACTGAAGTCCCCAAACTCTCTCTCATGGTGCTGGTCCACTCTGAGACCCGTCACAGGACACAGAAACACAGGACAGGGCGGTCATACCCTCCGCAGTTTGCTGGTTTAGCAGCACGGAAATGGCCGGTCCTTTCGCAGAGGTTCATCCAATTACGACAGTGCAGCATTTGGGAAAAACTACTTTGCGACCAAGCAAGAAGAAGCAACTTGCCACACACAACTCCGAGTTTGGTCTGATCAAGTAAGGGCGTCTCACAAAACTTAAGCACGCCGCAGATGGGGCAGCTGGTCGAGACAAATATTACTGATGAAAAAAAACTTTTCGGGAACACCGTGCAAGCCAATGAGATACATCTGCAGATCTTTCATGTGTTTTACTAAGAAACACATTAAAAAGTGACACGGAATAGTATCAACACTCCAAAGATTACTGGCGATATTGGGTAAATCCAGCTCTTATGATGAGAATCCGGTCTATGAACTACGAACGTTGTGAAATGAACTCGGGGTTGTGTCTGTCATCTCGTGCACTTCGTCCATTATATCATTATCTTATCGCGTATACGTTTTGTACCGCATGCCTTATCAAATGTGAACCGGGCCGCATTCTCAACAAGGGGTCCGTGGGGCTCACTCTGTGTTTGCCAGTTTGATGATGGCTTTTGTCAGCAGCGCAGGCCACAGCTCTCCACACACGCTTGTAGCAGGAAGTAGCAGGTTGTTCTCCTCATCAAAAGGCAGGAAGTCATCCACTGTGATCTTCCTCCAGCAGCCCTGAGGAGCAGAACACAAAGAACTACTGGCTAATCCTGCACTAAACATTAACCCACACCTCTTACAAGTCACAGTGGAATTTCTTATTTCCTTCATTGTCAAACTGTCAGCATTATAACCCCCGTGTGATCTGGTGTAATTTCAGCTGCACGAGTTCCTGGTGCTGAGACCTCTCCTCTCAGACATGTATGGCGTGCAAGCAAGTAACAGTTTTGGAGGTACGGGGCTTTAACTCGTGCGATGGGATAGCAGGTGGAGCAACTGTCAGAAGCGTCTGCTCGGAATCAAAACCAGAGTACAAATACACTCCCCTGCTCTACGACGTTTCATCATGGCAAATACCATGAACTGACTGTCAAATTTCCACCGCTGCATGAAGGGGCAATTCACTGTAAGCGGTTTAGGACAACTTGCGTAACTTTGAAAGTCGCCAAAAAAAGCATCAGATAACCGAATAAAAGACGATAAACATTGATGCGCTGTGGGGCAAATAGGATCTGCAGTGCTTGCCACAACCAGTGCGACGGTGTATCTAAAACAAAAGGCGAAGCCATCAGATGCACATCTGGGAGGTGATCTGGTCCTAGAGAGTTGCGGACATCTGCTGTCTGCTGAAATATGTAACACGGTATTCTGGAGCCAGCAACCACCCGACCCACCTCACTCCACCTCCCATGTTACACCCCCTCTCCACATAACCCCCCGTATCACACCGGCACAGCACTTTTCCTTATCCATTAACTCACACCCCACCATTCTGGCTGTCGTCGGACGTCTTGCTGTGCTCATTTTACCCACAGAGTTTTAGACAGAAGCTGTAATTTGGGGATCTGCTTCCAGCTGTACGTCTGCTGGTAAGGACCCTCGCTGCGAAGAAGCCTGCGTCATCCGCAAGAACCAGTCTCTCATCACCGTATCAACAGATTTTTTGGGAAATGCTCTAAGAATTGCATTGTTTCGTTACTCCATAAATACCCCTGTGAAGGACCTGCATCCCACTGAGGAGCAGTTCCATAAAATAGGTGCCCAGTGATTCTAGGATAGGCTCCGGGCCACCACGACCCAGCTCAGGATTAAGCTGTTAATGAGAACGGATGGATCGGTGGATGGACAGATGGATGAATTCCACAAATAGCTTCGGTTGCCATTGCACTGCTATATAGCTGCTGTGCCTGTCATTATTTTCAGCTTCTGAACTTACTGATGCTCAATGACACTCAGTACCAGCAAGACATGACAATGGCAGTTAGCGTAAAGCCTAGCATATTTCATATCAGGGATTCAAAATCCAACAAATGTAATCAATCGTTTTGGTCCCCGAATAAACCCTTATCGCTGCAACAATATCTCGCTTTTTACGGCAAATTATCACTGTTTGGCACCTTTCTCTAAGGGCACTTGCAATATAAGTTTCGTATGCTAAGTTACTTAATAAAATACACATTAAAGCAGGATCATAATTTTGCTTCACCAATTCACGGTATGTGTGCTGACCAAAGACAGCGCAGCAGAAGTGGAATTTTGACCTGGGGTTTATGATGGGAAAGTGCTTGCTTAGCTACCCCCACTGCCAGGTACCTCTGGTTACAGAAGGGACTGAAAGGTATATTTAACATACGATGCCCCCATGTTCTCGCTACCATAGTCTCTTCATTTAGCGCTACGTTGGGCTCAGGGCTACTAAATTATACAAGACTAGATCAGAAGATTGTGAAAGTTTGGCCAGTCTTTGAGTGGCGTTGGGTGTGAGTTTGAGTCCCATTATGTCAGTTTTAAACTAACCACTTCCCCGGTCATCCCGACTTCACCGTCATTGAACAAACAAGTCTGCATGGCACCAATTTCAGCTCAGCATGCAGACGATCCCCTTCCCCATATAAACAAACAAACACCGAGGAAACATTAAACTTTCCAAAAAACGATGCACTGCAAGTGATGCGGAGTGGAATAAGTGGCAGAATAAGAAGTTTAACCAGAGTCATTTAAAGGGATGTGCATTTCCATAGTAAACCCAGTGACGGGGCTTAAAAACCCTGTCAAGATTAAAAGTAAAAGAGGTTAAATCCAGCTTGGTAGGTAGCAAAAGAATAATTTGCGTGATGCTGACATCAAGTTAATGCCACCTTGCAAGTTAATTTTAAAGGAACGCCATTCGTTCCAGGTTCTGTGTAAGATCTGTATTTGCATAGCAAATAGATTAGAGCACAAGCGAAGGAGACACAACACAAACCCGGGTACTTCCTTCGCACGCTGCCGCAGCACGGCTTCCCGAGGGCCCGCAAAAAAGGTTATTAAATATACGTCTTGGGTTTCCTGGAAGCTGCCCGTGCCCCAATCCCAAACATATGATATGATTTAAAAATGGAATGTCTTCAGAGACAGAAATTAGGGCTCACTATTGTAGGTGTATACTTGGGAGTGACTTTAAAAAAAAGTGTCCTCCGGAGCGGACAAAAATGAACGGCTGGGCCTTGAAGAGAACGGTAATACGACTGCGAAGATTTGTTTCGGACAAACAAGAGTTTGCAGTACATTCACAGGGAGAAGAGGATGCAGATGCAAGCGGCGCAAAGGCAGTGCAAGTCCAGGTAAAAATGCGGAGAAAGCCTACGCGCAAAGAAGGATGTCGGATCGACAAACGGTACGAGACACCGATTTCGCTGCACCTGATCCGATTGGTCGGGTGAAAACGAAGACGTTGCGAAACCGGAGGAGGCAGGAAAGCAGATCGCTTTACGCAAGACGTTGGGCTGCATGCGTGGCAGACAGAGCGGGGCCACAACTCTTGAGGAAGAGGAAGTGCTCCGCTGGATCAACAATGAAAAAGATGAAATTATTCTTGGTTAAAAAGAGCCTCCACCTTGTTACGTCACACCAGTAATCCTTAGCTTAGCGGCAAAGCAAGAAGCTCAGGGCTGCAGCAGCAAGTGCCAAGCCGCTGTTGGGTAATCTGTCATGCTGCTCTGTTTATTAGCCTAGAAACTGGGCTCATGGTTTGACAAAGAAATAAGCACAGCGGGCCTCCATTGCTAAGGTGCTTGTAAGAAATTGCGCGACCTGAATTCACCACGAGAAGAAATCGTTCGCCCTCGTCGGCGCAACCGTTCGGCTTCTCCTGTCAGAGATCACGGTTGTGTGTGCCCATCTTTTTTGGAAAAATGTGTGACTACAGTAAATCCTCTCTGGTTAGCTGGGGGAGTGGGGGTGTGTGGGATAAACATCTGAAATATAAACAGATTAATTCCAGGCATTAACAGGCAGATTACATTCGAGCAGCGACGGGCTGTGACTCACCATCCAAAAGAGGCGAACGACGTACTTCCCGTAGGGGTTGTAGAGGGGCACGTGACCCTTGGACGCCTTGCATAAAGAGTAGATGTGATCCCACGGCCGCCAAGTCTGAGGCCCTGCCTCTGGAGACACCTGCCTTTCTTTGCTGGTGGTCCCGTTGCAAACTTTCCACACAATGTAGATTTCACCGATTATCCACCTTACAAGCTATTAAAGGAATTAGATCATGTGAGACTCCAGAAGGTTTTCCCTCAGCGCCACAGATTTTCTGGATTTTTTTTTTTTTTTTTTTTTTTTTTTTTAAACCTAGAAATGTGCAGTCATTTTCGCAGTTTTCAAGTAAATTAAGTAACATAGCAAATTCCAAAAATCCACAAAATATACGAGGAGTGGCGAAAGTAGTGGCAACGTGACCACCAAGGAGATGTTATCCCACACTGGAGCAAATGCTACTGAAGAACATGCTATTGAACTACCGGAGATTACGCTTGCATTTTTAAAAAGTCAAGTCCAAGGGACCGAAAACGGGTCGGTCGCATTCTGTGAGGTGAGGCCAATGATGTCGCTCGGCAGGAGACAAGGTCACAAATAACATCGAAAGCATGCAGATGAAGCAGCAACACTAACCTCGCTGCTCAGCAAATGCTTGTTGGTCGACAGGAGATCAAAGGTCGTGTCATTCTCCACCACAACGGGAGCCTGAGGTTGTAGATCACACAATTGTACGTTCTTACTCCAAAACACTCAAACCAAAGTGGATTTCACAGGCCCTTAGGACAGGGAAGGCCCGTGTTGCCACAGGCTGAGCTGCGGCTGTATTTTCTTTACCTTTTCCTTGATGAACTCTACAGGGCGTTTCCAGGAATGAACCCTCAGCGAGCGGGGGAGCTCAATCTTCCCCTCGGGATCCTCAAAGAACTGCTGCACAGTGAACATCGAGGGAGCGATGGCTGAATGTCAGCCAAACACATCGACGGTGCCCATTACCCAACCACGGTATATATATATATATATACACACACACATAAGGTCGACACATACTGCATACAATTACGTGCTGTCGTGTGGCGGGTTCGGGCTCGACACGAAACCCAACAATAATGTGTACGTTCAGGTGCAGCACGGACGTCTGCTTTTTCACGCACAGGACAGGGACTTTTCCCAGTTTTCCCATCTTTCGGCCCTCTGGAGCCATCCCACTTCTCCGCGTTGACCTCGGCTTCGTTCCACTCGGGCCAAACCGGGAACGTGCCTTTGGCTTCGGGAGCCCTCTCGGAGGGTCTGTCCGCCGAAGACGACTCTCTGTCGACCACACAAAGGAGCAGAGAATTCAACAGTGTCCATACTCAAACTGTGGGAAATGTTTTGCTTTTAGTAAAGTTAATATTTGCCTCGATCGCATTTCGATCAAAGGGCTGCTACGTAAAAAAGATCATTTTTTAAAACTATGTAACTGCTCGCAAAATCCATGTAGGATTCTCAAGACAACATGGATCTTCTTTGCTCCACAGCGCATCGCACACCGAACGGAGCAAATATGACAGAGCTGACACTGGCAGATGTTGTCGCACGGTGGCAGACCCGCGAGTGGCAGAGAATGACAAATATTGACAGCCTTCTCGGCGCAGAATATCAACCGATATCGATCGATGCTGCTGGGATTCTCGGAGAGTCGCTGGCAAAAGAGCAGCGCTCGGACGACGCCCAAAACCGGCGTTCCGTTTCACCTTCGCGTTCTTGCGCCCGCCTAAGCAAAAGTGTCTCTTGGCGAAGTTTCGCCGCGGCGACCGGAGGAACAAAACCAGGAAGCGCTCGTGTGGCTCGGTTTGCCGCCCCTCCGCCCCTCTTACTCTTTGGCGGACGCATGGCCCTGGGAGGAGGCCGCCCGGCTGGACGAGGTGTCTTTTTTCTTGGAAGACGCCTTGGACATACTTCGCTCGCTTCGTTCTGGCTCGGTTCTGGTAGCGAAGGCGGGGTTGTGACCTCGGTCTCCCTCTGGGTCCCGTCGGCTCGCAAAACGAGCGACACAAGCCAGCTTGGGGCCCGTTGCCTAGCGACGCGCCTGGCAACGCGCTGGCGCCGCAAGCCATGGCGCGGCCCGGCTCCGTGGGCGAACGCAAGAGAAGATCTTGAGGAAGCTCGGCTCGGCTCGGCTCTCCCAGTTAGACGAGTGGGACCGCACCGAAGCTGAGCCAAACAAGCCCCCCCCCCCCATCAAGGGGGCCCCCCTAAGTCGATGGAACTTGAACGCCAGAACTCCGGTTCTTTTCACAGTAATATAACAAATCTAAAAACAAAAAACAAACCAAAAAAACGATTCTGGCCATTTGTACACATTTTGCAAGAAAATGTATTATATCGCAAGGGTCTGCCCTAGTCTGTCCCTGTACGGTCATGTTTATAACTTTCAAAAGTAAACAACCAACATTTATCACAATTCTTACGAATTCGGGAAGATTTGCCTACCTGCTGAAACTTCTAGGCAGTGGTACATGGCCATCCTTGCTGAACACGGCACCCTTTTGTGTCTGTGCTTCATGCGTTCATTTTTTCAAGACGCAGCCTCAAATACATGCTTGTTCTTCTGTACAACATATTTATATTTTCCATGTTTTTCTTGATATGACCCATTTCTCCATATAATTTAAAAAAAAAAACGTCATTCGGCAATGAGTGCCGAGGTTCGAGTTCTCTAGGGTCTCCAGGACACCACAACTTAAGCTCGAGTTTCTTCACCGGTATTCAGCGTGAGACGCTCGCCCTTCATTCAGAACAACATCTGCCAAACATAACTTTAACTCGTTTTTGGACTCAAAATGGGCAAAAACGGTCAAATATAGTATCACAACACTCGTATGATTGGAATTCTAGACAGCACACCTTAGTGAGTTAAACAATATGTGGAGTATGAACCTGAAGATGACATGGTGACATCTGACCTTCACCAGTCCCCCAACCTGACTGCCCCTTTTAGAGTCACCGCATTTTCTTAACTAAAAACACCACAGGAGTCAGCTAAACTGTATAACAGCTACTTTTATTTATCAGTTACTGAAAACAGCTGTCATTGTAACAATCGATACCTCCAGGCCTGCGATATCCGTGAAGGACATTATGTTGTGAGGTGTCCTCTGCAAAAAAAAAAAAAAATAATAAAAATAGAATTAAGCTGAATAGAAAACTCGAAAAAGCCATGTGTGTACACTCACCATCCTCATTCAAACATTTTGTGAGTACCACTACATAAACTACATAGGTGTTTTAAAATGCATGTTTCAGCTTTGAAGCCTGCTGTAGAGTACCTTCAGCATCCCTCACAGAAAGGATTTTATATTCTGTTTTCCTGATTGCCATGGGAACAGAAGAGAATGTGTATTTGGTGAAGGAATGCGTCCACTATGGTCAACCTGAGCTGTCTGTTACTTGCATTCATAAGGGAACAGTGTTTACGAGGCCTGTGTGTGGCGTATGCCCGCGGGAGATGTTCATCCACATTTCCTAAAGGTGGCATACAAGTGCTCAAGCACGAACCGCTAAACCAACCGCCTTGTGACCGTCGCCCATCGATGTCAAGGTTAACACACTGCCTGGGACACGAGTCTGCACTCAGAGGTCACCATGTTTGACCCCAGAGAGAACAGACACAAGCATGTTTCAAATTCAATTGTTTTTTTAAAGTTCCATATCAATGGTGCTCATCAGTTTTTACTGATTTTATGCATCTTGCTCTCTGAAAAGTTATCTGGCCTTTGAGTCAAAAGTTATTCATTGTAACTGGAAAAATACTGTTAAGATTGAGAAGTCAATAATAATTTTTTAAAAAAAGCAGAGTTCATGAATAGAATCTAAACAAAATCTATAACAACAAAGGTGAAAAAGGCAGGAATTTTGAAATTTCTCACAATTCCACGTGCCGATGGTTCTGCACATTTAAACATCAGGAACACAAAGCATGCGATTCATCCATGACAGAGGGAGGGAAGAGTTACACATCTTCCTGCAGCGCTGAGCTTACAAGGTAAAGAGAACCACAAGTGATTGTGCACAAGAAGGTTGAATTTTTCACAACTAGTACAACAAATCAACCAAAAAAAAAATAATAATAATATTTAGATATATAAGGTATTAGTAAAAATGTACAGAAAAATTAACTCCAGTATGTGGGTATTTGAGGAGTTTCAGAACCCTCGTAGGTCAAATTATTACATTTCAGCTTATTAGTGCACAGGCCTACATCCTGGCATACTGAGAAGAATTAAATCTGCATAGCATTTTAATGCTTTTAAATAACAACAGGGAAGGAAATTATGTCATGTCCTCTGTGAATTCCTTATGTAGCTAAAAATTCAGTCTTGTAAGCTACAGCAGTTTTGTGACAGGTTTAACCAGTCGTCTCCTTCATGGATGAAAACATTTTAAAATGTTCAATTTCGACTCACGCGGTATGAAACCAGCTCATTGCGATCATAACACAGCTTTCGGCAGTCACGAGCAGCAGCTTCACTTTCGTTGTTGTTTATGATAACTCATAACAATAATAATAGCAATTAATAATGCATTTCTGATTTGAAAAATGTCTCTAGCAGAAAATGGCCTGGATGAAGAGGGATGATCAGCTTCATAGAATGGTGCTGCAATAAAACCCATAAAAAAACTGAAGTCCAAAACACTAAAGTGACCGTGACATTTTTAAAGGCACACAATATTTAAAAGTGCGCTGAGCTGACTGTGCACACAGTGCGCAAGCAGACAGGCAGTGTTAGGAGGTTCTGGCCGGACCATGGCGAGAAGCTCTGCAAAGAGCACGGATCGAGGATATTAAGATCCAGTGCTTCTCAATATTAGTGTTTCCATAGCAATGGAGACTACAGTCCACTGCTGTTTGATGGCCAAAAGGTAGCACTGTGTTTCATGGTGGCAACTGCTCAATTGGTTTAATGCAAGGTGTGCTGGAGCCCAAAGAGCACAATTGTACTCCAGCAGCCTCTGTGACAACTTTCCAAAAAAAAAAAAAGTTTTCAAGATGGCAGTTACAAATGGGAAATCTTTTTGTGAAAAATATTTCAATTTTGTTAAGCATCAGGTCATTATAGCATTTAAAGAGCCAAAAATAGCAATATTCAACTTTAGAACAGGCTTGAAATATTTAATATTAGTACAAATATTTCAGAAGATATGTCAAGAGCATCTTGGAGGTGAAGAGAGTGTCTGACAGAGTGATGGTTATGAAACTGGAAATTGATGGTGTGATGGTGAATGTTGTTAGTGCATATGCCCCGCAAGTTAGGTGTGAGATGGATGAGAAAGAAGAATTCTGGAGTGATATGGATGAAGTGGTGAAGAGTGTACCTGAGGGAGAGAGAGTGGTGATTGGAGTGGATTTCAATGGGCATGTTGGTGAAGGGAACAGAGGAGATGAGGAGGTGATGGGTAGGTATGGTGTCAAGGAGAGGAACGCAGAAGGTCAGATGATAGTGGATTTTGCAAAAAGGATGGACATGGCTGTGGTAAACACGTATTTTAAGAAGAGAGAGGAACACAGGGTGACGTAAAAGAGTGGAGGAAGATGCACACAGGTGGATTATATCTTATGCAGGAGGGCCAGTCTGAAGGAGATTGTAGACTGCAAAGTGGTGGCAGGGGAAAGCGTAGTTAGGCAGCATAGGATGGTGGTTTGTAGGATGACATTGGAGATCAAAAAGAGAAGGAGAGTGAGGGCAGAACCAAGGATCAAATGGTGGAAGTTGAAAAAGAAAAACTATAAGGTGGAGTTCAGGGAGGAATTAAGACAGGTATTGGGTGGTAGTGAAAAGTTACCAGTGAGCTGGGCATCTACAGCAGAAGCGGTAAGGGAGACAGCTAGAAAGGTGCTTGTGATTTGTGATAGAAGGGTACCAGCAAGAGTGAAAGGGAAGGTCTACAAGATGGAAGTGAGACCAGCTATTCCTTTATGGGTTGGAGACGGTGGCACTGACCAAAAGACAGGAGGCAGAGCTGGAGGTGGCAGAGTTAAAGATGTTAAGATTTGCATTGGATGCGACGAGGATGGACAGGATTAGAAATGAGTATATTAGAGGGTCAGCACAGGTTAGACGGTTTGGAGACAAAGTCAGAGAGACGAGATTGCGTTGGTTTGGACATGTGCAGAGGAGAGATCCTGGATATATCGGGAGAAGGATGCTAGGGATGGAGCTGCCAGGCAAGAGGAAGAGAGGAAGGCCTAAGAGGAGATTTATGGATGTGGTGAAGGAAAACATGCAGGTGGTGGGTGCGACGGAGAAAGATGCAGGGGACAGGAAGAAGTGGAAACAGTTGATCCGCTGTTGCGACCCATAACGGGAGCGGCCGAAAGAAGAAGACGACGACATATTTCGGAAGATACTTTAAGTGAAGGAAAGAGCGTTATTAAAGTTATACGAGTGCATAAGTTTTTTTATTTCTTTCTAAAAAAAAAAATTACAAGCATTTAGTTTTCATTAGATTTTTAAGTAAGCAAGGCACAAATAATTAAAAAAAGCTTTCAGTCTATCTCTGGATATTTCACTAAAATGTGTGTGAATATCTCCTGTGGCCACAACCTACAGTGTTAACACTTTCAAAAGAACACTGCAGTGCCCACCATAACAAAACAAAGAACTTTTAAAGTAACTTCTCATAACTGAGTATGCAACCATTTTTTTTTCCAGATTAAAAATCCTTCATGTAAACTTTGTCGTGTGACATTGGAGCAACCAATAATAGTTTATACTGTTACAAAAAAAAGCTGCTTTGGAAAGTTTTTCCCCCCCAAAATTCGTTAACCATTTTGAAACTGTTGCAGTACCGAAAATGCAGTTACTATCCAGAATAAACTGTTAAAATGTTTAATCTAAAAATAGGTTATAAATCAAGACACATTTGCAGCAATGGATCAGTAGTCACTAAACCTCTCCAGTGATCCCTGAGGCCTTCACACAAATCTAAGTGGACCGATTTTGTACATTGAGACCTGTGCGCTTACAGAGTGAACTGTAACACTCTGTTGCATTACCATGGGCCACACACCTAACTGTCTGAGGAATGTAGTAGTGATAAAAATCCAGGAGAAAAGACTTGGACTTTTGGTCTAGCTCGGTTGACCCTGATGTCTCACTGGGCAAGGCTTCAAAGGGGCCTTTTGGACTGAGCCCTGGAGACACTCCTGTTGCCGGAGTACGGTCCTCGACCCAGCCTCTGGAGCTTCTCTAGCAGCACCCAGACTTTGTTTCCGCCACCGCCGTGTCCTGGTCCAGCTTGACCCGATCCCCATTGCTCTCTTCATATGGCAGGCCCTTGTCGATGGCCAGGATGTTCTCCACCAGAAACCTGGCCGCCTCCTCCACGTTGATGTTGTCCTGGAAATCCAGAACACACAGGTGCATAAGACATAGTAAGAAATGCCACAGTATGCACTACAGCATCAGACGCAGTGCAGAGACAGGGCCACAGAAGGAAATACCATGGTATACTACACCATAGAGTCACACTTACACAGCTAGTAGACACTGTAAGAGCAAGTAAAAAGCAGCTAATATTTTTAAGGCATTTTTCCTGTACTGAGTGCTACCGCCATAATTTAAACATTGACTTCTTCATTGTAACCAGGATCCACGAAATGCAAAGAGCCACATGCAGTTCTACAGCAAACCAGTGACTCACCGGTTTCTCGGTTTAAACCAGGGTTTCGAAACCTATTATCCGTGAAACGCAGGGTTATTTAAAATATTACACCCTCTATCTAAATAAAAGTGGACATTAAAATATGATTACTATGCTATTACTACCTATAACAAAACTGAAATGAACTCAGTACAATATTTGCCTCCAAATTACTGGAATACATTCTTCTAGGCGTCTTTAGCTTTCGACAAAGCACTTCACCTGAACTGCCGAACCATCTATTCAAGTGAGGCTCTATGAAGGCATATACCCTGTGCAACCAGTTTAGGTAGAAGCGCCTGAGATAAACATCTCAACATTTCGATGTTTGGATCTAAATATACTTGGGGGGAAAAAATGAGCGCAAATGGCAGTTTGCCCTGATTGGCAGGTTTCTCCATCAGAGCAGACTGACTGTAATGGGATGAGCTCTAGGCACTTCATCAATCCTCTGTCTAACTTCCTGCAGTTTTATTCATCACTCATTTATTGATGCCGCGAAGACTAAGCATCCCAGCAATTCAATAACTTCCGATTATGGATGAGTTAATGAATAAAGCTGAAATTCATCATTTTTGCAATAACTTTGAATTTATGAACACAATTCTACTTTTTTGTAGTGAAATAGGCCTACTTTTAAATTAATCTTCTTATTAAAGCAATCGCTTGTGAAACGAAGGCTCTCCTTTGGTGGCAGACATGAAATTTTTCCAAATTACAGTCATCGATGCAAAGAAAGCAAATAAGCAGCTGAATGCAATATGGCTGCTGGAATTGAGGAGAAACCACACTGTAGGCCCTCACTGTGATGCTGTAGAGCAACACAGCCATAAAGCTGAGTGAAAATATTACTCCGGCCAGTGTGAAACATACACAGTGGCAGTTTATGGTGTGAGCAGATACAGAATGACTACGAGAACATCCGGTAAACCATATCAAAGAGCAAAGTAGATGAGTACAGCGTTACTAGTGCTTTGGTAGAGGAAAGCCCACTTATTAAATATACTGGTGATCTGGGAAGCTCTGTGCTTTTCAAATTACAATGCACTCCACTTATTAGCCTGATCTGTTCACATGCACGTTGCCTGTCTGGTCCCATTTCAATTCGGACCATTTCAATGGTAGTCCCCGACTTACGATGGGGTTATGCTCCGATAATTAATAAATGATAAATAATTCAAAAATGCATTTAATACACCCAACCTACTGTCACGCCTGTGGCTGCTTCAGCAACGGAACGTAGGTGGTCTCTCTGCCCCCGTCTTCAGACTGAGCACCGATTGGCTGACTGATTAGCATAGGAACCAATCGTGGATGGGATTTTTTTGTTTATTTAGTTAGTTAGTTAGTTACAGCCCTGCCCGGCTAGCTCAGTCGGTAGCGCATGTGACTTGTAATCTCAGGGTCCTGGGTTCGAGCCCCACATTGGGCGTTGCTGCAAATCCAGCCACAAGGGGGTGCACCTCTGTGCCGGTCCCAAGCCCGGGCAAAATGGAGGGTTGCGTCAGGAAGGGCATCCGGCGTAAAAATCTGCCAAACCAAATATGCGGACAAGCCGATCCGCTGTGGCGACCCCTGATGGGAGCAGCCGAAAGTCGGTAGTCGGTAGTTAGTTAGTTACAGTTATTTAGCTCCTGCCCGGACTTCCTGTCAGCGCTCAGTTTCTGCTGCCCCTTGCGAACTCTCCTGCAACCGCCGTCTTGCTGAGACCTTGTATTTTGTTTGTTTTCAATTGTGGCATCTTCTGGTTTACTGCCAATTGCAAATGATTAGCACTAGCTCCCGGCTAATGGCAACACTCTTTTGTCGGAAACAACTCAGTAAAGAGTTTAACGGAACGTAAACTTATCACCGTAGCGTTTCACAATCGCTTCCACCAACCCATGCCATAACACCTACCAAACATCATAGCCTAGCTTACCTTATGTCGGTAACAAATAGTAAGTCGACCTTGTGCAACGCACACGCCATCACTGGCCAGAGATGAAAATTCATCCTAGAAAAGTCTTGTCTGCTTCAGACACACAGGTGCTGCATGATGTCAAAAGTTTAGTTTGCAGTAAAAAGCTAAAATAAGCGCAAGGCACTGTTGGCTGAACAAATCGATGTTGTAAAGAAACTGGATGCCAAAGAGAGTCGGACCTCAACTGCTAAGAGTTATGGCTTTCATCCCGGACAAATATCACAAATAACCAAGAACAAAGAGGACATTCCTGACAACTGGCAGAACAACAGCAATCCACAAAGAAAGCCGGCAGTGCTGAGAACGTGGAAGCATCATTTCTACCACTTCTTCATTTCAGCATCACTATATTTAGCCTGGAAATGTTATAACAACAACTAATGTATGTAACAATGTTCATTACATTTTTTAAGCATATATTCTGTGCTCTAGAATATACATTATGCTGTATGCATGTACACTGTATACTTATTTTCAAAATAGGTACTGGCTTAGCTACACCCAGCTGTGTTTATAAGCACGACGATTTTTGGTCCAGAGGGCACACATATCAATGGATTGCACTACATTTACAACTAAATTAATGGATTAAATCATAAAGAAATAAGGCAAAATCTAATCAAAATATTTTAAAACCAATTAATTTTGAAGATTCTGTGGTAGCAAGTTAATGAAAGAAGTTTATGTTTCTATATCTGTGAGTTAAATAAGTGGCAAAGTAACTGGCACAGAAACAGTTAAAACATGACAGAATGAAAGTTACTACGTATATCCGCAAAATTTCACGAGTTGCTGAAAAGACTTGAGTACTACAAGTAGACTCAAGGGGAAAGTTAGGCTATTTTTGCACAACTTTTCTAATGCAGTGGAGATTGCATGCGTTTACTGGAGCAGGAAGTGAAAGCACCGCAGGAACCGTTTCACGCTAGCGATTCATTCCAAGGCCCTGCAATTCTGTCATCCCACAATTCATCCCATTCTACTGCAGACATAGCTGGAGAACATGTGACTCCTGCTGAACATTCGGAGTGACAAACCGCACCTCCTTCGCCCTCCAGCACTGGGCCCCAGCACTGCGGTGGCTTGTGTTCTCTTCCAGGTGCCTGGGCATGACGCCTAACTAAATGTAATATTTAATGTGTGCAATGACACATATGTGCTCAGATTAATACAACTGTAGATGAGCACCCACACTTCTGGACCAGGGCTGGCACTGTAGACTCCCCAGACCTCCACACAGTGTAGAATGTGGGCATAGTTTACCAGGTACCACACTGGAACAAATTACTTAACTGAAAACATTTTGTTGTGCATATCTTTGAGTTATTTTGATTTTTTTTGGCCAAAGGCTGCTGGCTCAGTGGCAGGGATTGGAGTGAGTGTCTGGGTTGTAGGGTCGGTGTCAGGCGAAGTTGACTGTGTCATGCAATGAGGCTGGGTGCATGAGCTCAGATGACATTGTGTGCTGGATCTTATGACACAAAGGTACAAGTCTACGTGGCACACTTTTTACAGAAGACCCCCCTCCCACACACACACACACTTTGACAGCGCCATCTCACCATACAATGTCCCCGAAGGAAATCTGTGATTTCTGCACTTAAAGTACAAATGAGTAACTGAGAGGAATAAAAAAGAATGCACCTGTACCCCAGAATCTGAGTGTAAGTGGTTCCTAGAAATCACTTGAATAGCGCAAATAGTGAACAGCGCAACTCAGAATTTGGGAAGCAAAATCCATTATTTCTTTTTATGCAAAATTGTGACTGCTTCTGGATTCATCCAAGAAGCCCCAGTTAATTTCCCCAAACTATGCCTAACACTCTAAAATACCTATTTCTGCACGACAAAGAATCCTTTATACACCAATGATCCAATTACCAAGCAGTTAATGGGGTATTTTTTATATTATTATGCATTCGTGTTTATATGCAGTTACTTTTTTAATAGTTAGTTCAAGTCAAATTTATAAGATTGATAGACAGATAGATAAATAAATATCTTAATGTACTTACTATTATTAGTGATTATAATTTTATATAATTACTGTATAATTTATAGTATTGAATATATACATATGTAATTGCTATAATAATAATAATATGTAATTATTATTAATAATAAATAAACAACATGACACAGAAAAAACAATAAAATGTACCTACTGTATTAGGCTGCTACTGTAATTGTTCCAGGGTTACATTCTGAATGAACAGAAGTCGAGATCACGAAGCAAACTGCGCAAACTGCATCTGAACACAGGTGCACAGGAGGCAAAGCCTGAGAACAAAGATGCTTGGCAGAGTGGTGCCCCAGCATCAAACACACATGAATTCTGAATATTTTTCTGATGTGCGTCAGCTTTCCTCAGATAGAACTCTTCGCACCCGGACTTTTCTAGTCGAATACCAAGACAGGCATTAATGTATAAAACTCACTATGCTGGAAACTCAGAAACCGGGAGATCAAATACCGGGGTATAGGTGTATAAGCGCATCATAGCCACAAAAAAAAAAAAATGTCCCATTTGCCATTGCTAGAGCAAGAATTCAAAAGCAAGCACCACCAGGGACTGTTATGCTTCATCCATAAGCATACAATCTTCTCTTTCCCCACAGTGCTGGAAAACAGCTGAACTCCAGACTTGCAAGAAAGGTACTACAAAGACAAAGCCATTAAAAGGGATAAAACAGACATTAAAACCCCAAATTGAATGACCAAAGTGTCAGAGTTGGAATTCCAGGAAGAGCTCACCGCCATACCCTTGAGCATGGGACATTAGCACAACTGCACCACTAAAACTGCAGCTATACAAAAGGACAAAGATCACATAACATTTCAAACTAAGGTTGTCAACGGCCTAGGGCTGCAGTGGGATGAAAGGAAACTGCTGCGAGACAAGCTGCTCTAGTCCAAGATGAGTAAATGCGCCAGCCGTCTGCCAGCCAGCACATCGGTGGCCGCTGATGTTTAAACCAAAGCCCAGTTGTGAAAATTTTAAGCGGTGTGTTCACTATTCTCCCAGTACTCTGCTGCAAAGGTTTAGTGCATGAAATTAAGAAGAAAAAAAACATAATTTTGTAATAAATATATAACATTTGTCATTGGTTATTTACCTCTTACATGTATCTTGTCCTTGGGCTCAAAAAGGAAGCGACTCATCATTAAGTCACAAGACGAAAAACGTGATGTAATACAACTCCTCAAATGGTCACGCTGACTTTGTAGCATAAACAGAGCTGAGTAACCCCTGAAAACTCGCAAAGGCTCTAAATCACGCTACAAAAGCAGACCCGTATACCCTGGCAGTTATCAGAGATGTTAGCTATTGCTTACAGTTCATGCAAAGTGTCAGGTAAAAGCCAAGAAATTTGGCACTGTCGAATAATCTGGCTGCTGGAGGAATGGATCGGCTCTGGGGGCGGGTAGAACCTTTCTAACTTTCTGGAAGAAAGAGGCTGTGCTTTGGAATGTAACACTGGACCTTGGCCACTTTGCTGCAAGGTTTTCAATCTGTTGGAGGAAGCATTGTCGCAAACATGGTTATCGTTCCCTTGTTTCATGGAAACTGTGCCTCAAAAAGCTACAGAAGTTAAAGGAAAATTTGGCCAGGATGGAAAAAAATAAAGGAAAGGGTAGGACGGACAGCATTACTGCTCTCTGCACGAAGGACGTGAACCTGCACTTCCGCAGTTATGGCTCGTGCCTTCAATTCACCACAGACCTCTTACACGTATCCCTGTTTACTCATGTTTGCTACCACCGAGACCCATCCCCCCCATATTCCTGCAAGTCATTGTAGGGAAGAGCAAAATTAAACGTATTCGTGTCAGTAAATGCAGAAAAATATAACCGGAAAGAGGGGTTGCGCAGAGCCTTTCTGTGTGACACAAAGCTGCGTTTAAACTAGCAGTTGCCAAGGTAATCGGATCTGTATGGAGGCTGTTTCTGTTTTGTTTTATGGGCAAAGCACACCATCTCCAGCAACGTCGTCTACAGGAGAACATTTTCAGCCCAGTGAAACATTCAGCTGGACAGATGAGTAAACTCTTAAAGTCCTTCTACAAAAGAATCAATTCAGCAGTAATAACTTTGCTATGCTTTAGTTTGTCTCTGGTTCTTTTGGACAGCTTCCATGGTGCATGATTTACATGAAGAGGCCTGCGGAGCTTTTTTGGTGGCGCTGCATAACTTCCTCAGACGCATACACTGGTTACAGATACAAAACCAGTGCCCCCAAACCATAAAGCGCAGGCTCGTATTTCCTAGACAGTCAGACCATTTTTACCTTGGCGGAGGTTTCAAACCAGCCCAGAAAGCCCGTCTCCTTGCAGAAGTTGTCCATGAGGCTGGGGTTGCTGCTGTTCACATCTTTCTTCTGGTCACATTTGTTGGCCAGCAGCACGGATGGGATGGGGTTCCCGTTGGCCAGCTTCACCTTGCTGTCCAGGTCATGCTTCCATTTGGATACCGCCTCAAAGGTGGATGCCCGTGTCACGTCAAAGACTACGAAGGCCCCCACTGCCTCTTTGTAGTACACCCGCGTCATGTTCCCAAAGCGCTCCTGACCTGAAACAGCACAGAAAGCCTATGCTTCATCAACTTGCTTACTTACTCTGGTAAGAGCGGTGCCAGGTTGATGACACCTTGATCTTCTCTTCCAAAGGACTTGTTTTTGGCAGCAAAGCAAGTCACACATCACATTTCCTTTCACAGAGCCAGGATCAGTACCCAGAGTACCAACAGCGCCCTGGTACCATTTTTTCTTTGTTACACTCAGCAGGGGGTTAATCTGTGGTAAAGCTATAAAGGGCAGGATATAGTGAAAATCCACCTCAATGCGGTACTTTTTTCTTGCATTTTTTTCTTTACACACACACACACACACACACACACACACACACACACACACACACCGATCAGCCACAACATTAAAACCAGTGACAGGTGAAGTGAATAACATTGATTATTGTATTGCAATGGCACCTGTCAAGGGGTGGGGGGGGGTATTGGGCAACAAGGGAACAGTCGGTCGTTGAAATTGAAGCAAGAAAAACGGGCAAGCGTAAGGATCTGAGCAACTTTGACAAGGGCCAAATTGTGATGGCTAGACAACTGGGCCACAGCATCTCTATGTTACCTTGACTACCTAAACGCTGCAGACTACGTACACCCCTTCGTAGCAACGGTATTCTCTGATGGCAGTGACCCTGCCACACTGCAAAAATTGTTCAGGAATGGTTTGAGGAGCATGACAAGGAGTTCACGGTGTTGTCTTGGCCTCCAAATTCCCCAGATCTCAGTTCGATCGAGCATCTGTAGCGCTGGAAAAACAATTGCGATTCATGGAGGGTCCACCTCGCAACTTACAGAACTTAAAGGATCTGCTGCTAACATCTTAGTGACAGAAACCACAGGACACCTTCAGAGGTCTTGTGGAGTCCTTGCTTCAACGGATCAGAGCTGTTTTGGTGGCACGAGGGGGACCTATGCAATATTAGGAGGTGGTTTTAATGTGGTGGTTGATCGGGGTATGTATACATGCACGCACGCACGCACGCACACAATCCCCCCAAAGGACCTCATTGGATCACAGAAATATAGAGACACTGAGGAATTGCTAACACATACACATATTGCAACTTAAAGTATTCACATATTTCGCAGATGTGGCCATATAGCACTAGAAAATTCCAGAAAGGAGTCCATAAATTTGAGAATTAACCAGAATTGTCTGACAAATCAAAGGTGAATTTTTCTACAGAAGGAAACTTAAGGCACATCAATCATCCACATATTTATAGAGGTAACCTTAGATTTACATTATAATATAAATATAAAATACTCTTCCTTGCCAAATATTTAAGAACAATCACCATATGTCCCATAAATTAAAGTAAAGATTCACAGTAACTATTTTTTGAATGGTTCAGTGAGTGAATGTGGCAGAGTTTTTATTTGTCTGGTATACGGGAGCCCTTCAAATGCTAAAGTTGTCAACATGGGAATGACCGCTGTTGATCATGCCCTGGACGAACTACAGCAGGGGGGTAGCAGGTACACAAGCGAGCCAGAAATCTCACCACCATATCCAAACTAAGCAGAATGGCAGCAGCCAACACCGCGATCGGGCAGCTGGTGCACGTAATGTGGACTGGAGCAGTTTTTCATGCGAAACAGGCCGTCCTCCACTCCAAAAGGGCAAAAAAGAAGCGAGAGACTTCAAGAGTACACCTGTAATGAGCAGGAAGAAGGGGGGAAAAAAAAAAAAAATCCTACAACTGCTCAAGATGTTTATGCTTATTTTATACAGACATTTTCATGAATTCTCTCTACAACCTACAGCACCTCCCATGGGCCTAAATCTGTAATCCACTACATTTTACATTCATTTCAGAATTTACTTTGTACAGTTCTTCCAATGGATGGCAGATCTTCTCGCTAGCTTAACGTTTTGTATAAAAAGCAACTAAAACGTTTTCGATCTATGCATGCGGATATTTCTCCGGAGCAATCCATCATCATCTTACTCACGGGTGTAACATTAGGGGCCCGAAACGGCGGCCATCAGCTTACAAGAACACATCTGTAAGCATTACGGTGCAGTGTGTGTCTTACTTTACTGTATATAACGTTCCCCTCCAGGGACCGATGCATCTTTGTGACCTCCCAATTGCGATTCGCTCGCACGTGCCCGGTCTCGACGCAGCGGTGCGCGGCAGCCGGAGCTGCTCCTCCTTCTTCTGCTAGGCAGTCCGTCGTGAGACAAAACGGTCAACTATAAGCAGAGACTCCCGTCACTCTTTTCTTATTAAATCCCGCAATTCTCCTGTAGAGTCTACAGAAATAAACCGCTAAACGGGTCAATTAGATCAAATGCCTGCAATTATGGCGCAGCTCGAAAGGGGAGCCCTTCCCTCCGGTGCTCCTCAAAGCCAAAGAGCCTGTCAGACCGCTGCCCGCTCCTGCATTAAAAAGGAGTCTTTATCACAGCAACCTTCCTCTTATATGGCCTTAATCGAGATGTTATCTGTGGGTGGGTTTCCATGGAAACTGTCCAAGACGGGAGACACAGCAGGGCCTGTCAGCTGCGAGGCACCGTCCTGTGCCAACCGCATTCCTCCACGCTGCGCGGTCGCACTGTTTGTAAACGCGTTACACCCGGCAACAGGGACGGGCAGGAATGCGTGACGGTTGTCTGCATGGCGTCGGGACACTTGGCTGCGCAGGCACGCGTGCGTGATGTTTGTTGCGGCTGAGATTAGGAACGAGAACAGGCGCACCCAAACACACCTGCCACAGCCAGCAGAGAGTTTGCGAACGCTACGAATGTGGACAAATTACCCATTGCGGTGGGAAAACGGTCACACCGCCGTGGACTCCCCGCTCGCAAGCGCTCACATTGTGAGATACCAGCGGGTTGCACATTCCTTGGGATCGTCTAAATCCTTGGCACAAGGCACGGGCTTACACCGCTGCCGAAATCATCCCGCCGTGCTCAGACAGGCCCGGCGAAACACTGCTATTTCAGGATGGGGATAGGGGTGGGGGGAGGAGGGGGCGCACATCTTAGCTGAGCCCGATTACTATGGCTTCGTTCACAATGGCTGCGATTATACACTTTGGAATTCGGCAGCAAGTTTAAGCCCCTCCTCAGCATCTCCAAAGGGAAAGGCCCGTAACTGCTGCGCTGCGGTCGGTGCCGTCTACAGACTCGATCGGTTCTGCACGTGTCCTCAGACGGAGCTCCCTATTCCCACCGGGGATTGAGGCCTAACTGCCCGAGACTGAACGGAGGTCAAAACGGCCAAAACAGCTTTACGTACCTGTAGCGCAGGCAGCGGATAGAAGCTTGTTTATTTTTATCTTTTGGATGCCCCCTCCATCCAATTCGTTGTGGTTGCGGCAGCTTGGGAGGAACACGTGTCCTGAAGAGATGGGTTTTGAAATCCTTTTTGAATTTTTGGAAGGCAATTGCCAGTGCTGAGGGACACCGCCGGTTCGCTCCACCACACCAAGGCAGAGAACTGACAGGCTTTAGACCCTGGGCCCCTTGAGAGTGTCAAAAGCCAGTGTCCCTAACAGCAATTTTGTGCTTTTCTGTCTCGGTACCACTATTCCTACGCGCTTTTCATGGCCATTTCTGCAAATAACATTCGGCTAAACATGTTAAAGTGGCCTAGATTACAGTCCAAATTATTCCGGAGAGGCCCCACCTACATCTGGTGAAAGCTACATCTTCCCATCCAGTGGACATGAAATTCTACCGTACTGTTGTGTCAGCTGCCATATAAATTTAAATTGGCTTAAACTGGCTCCTTTGAGCCCACAACTACACACCGCAGAAATACATTAAGAACCGAAACCGGAACCCTAAATCACACAAAGGTGACTAATGGGCTGGGAACAAGCCGATTAGGTTGACGCTTAACCGACAGGGTGCGGATGACACCAAGTCTGTCACTTCAACTCTTCGGTCAGTATAAATACCATAATTTGAGTCATACAACATAGTGACACTCTTTAAAAAACTGTCCCACTGAAAAATGTCACCTTTAATAAAGGAACCTGCTAAACAATTTTAAAAAGTCGCTATAAGCACCTACAGCGCTCAATATAAAGTGAGATAATGGCTAGAAAAATGCCAGTTTTGCGTGTAATGGACACAAAGCCATTCTGCTAGGAGGAAGCTCTTGAATCCATCCGGAAAGCTGACCATCAGCAGAAGCTGAAAACTTGTGTTTTCGGCGAGTCACGTTGTGTACACTGTGCTTAAACGCATCTTTTCCCGAAAGGAGCGCCAGGAGGGGTCACATGTTCATGCTCATGCGTGAACATGTGACACATGTGACACAAACACACCCGCTCGTGAGAACCCATCCTCCTCCCGCTGCTCATCATCTGCACCCGTCGTCATTCCTGCCGCGATTTTCAGTTATAATCCGCAAGGCAGCGCACTCGCGGATGGAGATCCGCTCTTCCGGCGCGCAAATCCCAGCACGCTTCACGAGTTCAGCGGCTTTGCCTTGACATTCGACTCAAACCGGCTTTTGGTTTGCGCACGAGGCGAGGGACTAACGGGAGTAAGAGGCCCGAGGCAGAACCAGATCGCAGGATGCGGCACAACAGGCCAGCAGGTGGCGCAGCGGTGAGAGTCTTCATCAAAGGAGCAGGGTTCGAACACCTGATTCTGCTATAGGGGCCTCGAGCCTAGCACGAACACGGCAAGAGTAAGCTGGCGAATTGCCGCAAGTGGCTTCTTGTGCAAGCCGCGCATCACAAGTTAGCGCGCAGGAAAGTGGCAAACAAATGAATGTGCAAAAAAAATTTAAAAAAAAAACTGGACCGGTAACTATAAACCTGGAGGCCGCCGGGGACAAACCCCGCAGTTTGTCTTCTTTAACCTCAAACGCCACCCCTGTCCCCACGCACTTCTTCTGCCGCTTCGACTCGGAGGACCACGTTTGGGCCGCACGAATGGCGCAGGCCAGGGCGCTCCTTAAAGGGCCCGAAAAAGCGACCCCCACACCGGCGTGACATGCAATATTAATACGATGTGCGCACACGGAGCAGAGCGAAAACAGCGGCCATGACCGCGAATGAGAGCAGAACTTCAAGGGAAATGGAGCGCAGCTACGCGACGATACTGACCTACATTTCAAGAGCAGAGCAGCCACGCACAACGTCAGTGTTGGTCGCTTCGCCTCCCCAGCTTTCTTTCCTTCCCTCCCACAAGTTGTGCAAAAAGTCCTGGGGGGAAAAATGAAGGGCGCGCCGGGCCTGCGTGTGCGCAGCAGGACGGCGGGCGGGGCGAGCGCAACGCGACCCTTCCGAAGGCGCCAACTTTGCAAACATTTCGACGAAGAGCGACAACCAAGTGGCTCGGTGAAGCAAACCGAGGCCGACGCACCGAAACGCGGCACCAAGTCGAACTCCGTAGAGGCGCGACACGGTCGCTCTGTGTCTCACGCACGCCGGCGGTACCTGCGATGTCCCACAGCTGCAGGCGGACGAGGGTCCTGCTGTCCCAGTTGATCACCTTCAGCGCGAAGTCCACGCCGATCGTGGCCCGGTAGTGCTGCGAGAAGAGCTGGTGAACGTAGCGCTTGATGATGCTCGTCTTGCCCACGCCGAGCTCCCCGATCACCAGCACCTTGAACAGGTACTCCTTACACTCGGACACGGAGCTGCCCGCCATGATGACCCCCCGCTTCCTACCGACGGACACACGGACCAGGCAGGAGGAGCTGCCGAGAAGAGCGTGAGAGCGGCAGTCCGGCCTCCCGGAGCACCTGACGAGTCACAGGACCCGGAACTCCCGCACGCAGCCTGATCTGGGAACAGATTGCGCGTCCCCGTGCAGTTCCACCTACGCGTCCACAGCGAGGACTCTAGAGTCCAACCGACGATCGACGCGGGAACCGCAGCCCTGTCTACAGTCCATCGTATAATCTGCACAGCAAATACGTTGCGCTCCAGAGATCTTTGGGAGTCCACGCACCGCAGCCTTGCACCCTGGCGTCTGCGTTCCCACGATGCACCTTTTAAAACGTGTCCTTTTATTTCTTTACTTACTTCGCAGAATAAAATAAAATAAAATAAAACAAACGTTTTGCCGCCAGCGTTCTTGCGCATCCTCAGACGGACTGAGAGGCTGGGGGCCGCTTCATTTTAGCCGATTCGTGCGACTCTTCTTTGTCTTCCCAACTTCTTCAGGACTTCAGCTCTTCTTCTCTCGTTCTTATTACGGCCCCCGCTGCTCTTACACGACCATGAAAACGCTCCAGGCTTCCTGACAGACGCGGATGGGCGATCGATAGGCTCACCCCGCGGCGCTTCGCATCTCCAAGGCTTGAAGCTGCTCTGAAATTTCCGTCCCTGCAAGGCGTTTCCCAAAAGTGTGATTTGGCAAATTTCAGGCCACAGATGATGCATTCCGTGCAGATTCTTGCACCATCAAGCTGTCCTCGCGTAGCAAAAGTCCGTCCTTTTGACTGAAGCTGTGAGATGTTTACGGAGCCGCTGGAAAGCAGAAGAGGAAGGAAGATCCCTCGCTGTGGGGTCCGTGGGGGTTTCCACGGAGTATCGGTAGCGTTTGTAGTGCTTCTACAAAGGACCTCTTGGCCCAGTGAGGTCCTGCTGTGTTTTTAGCTGTTCTGTGTATAGAAAAAAATCCAGACGAGGGACGGCACACACTTTTAGTTAGAAAATATTTATTTTAGAGAATAATTTATCCTGGAAGAAACATATTTTGACTTGTTTCTAGCCTTCACCTTGTTTATCACACAACTGTCTGTTTACCTTACATCTTACAAATAACTGTTCTCGGACAGCAAACACCGATCAACTAACTAAAATCCAGTAAAATTACAATAATCAATAATTAATATGTATCTATATCTGAATAGTCCCACATTTTAATACTGTAGATAAATTCCTACATAACTTAAAAACAGCTTTTTCAACTGTCAACAACTGTCAATGATTTTTTTTTTTTCCCCAAAATCAATAAAAGGAAAATTTAAATGCAACTTTTCACTAGCAGCTTGTACAAACTGGTAAAATTGAAAAAAAAAATTAAACAGATTATTACTGACTTCTAAATTTACCTGAAAACTTAGCCAAGTTCAATGCAAACATTTACCTGATTCACAAAAAAATCTGACAAATTTTATAAATATTCTGATACTATATTCTAAATACAGAAGCAGTAAACAGTCTATAAATGTAGACGCTTTGTATGAAAAAGGAGACAGATTGATGGAATACAAACTTTAAGAACATTGTTACAATAACAAAGAGACCCTGGAAACAACAAAATATTATACAGTGATTTTTTTTTTTTTTTTGAATCTTGCATTTTTTAAAAATATGTCTCCAGTTTTTACTGCATCAATACAATCACGCTGGATGCTCAGCAGCCTCAGTCACCTTACAGGAAACTCTGTGGCAACAGACAGTACAAAATATCCCTCAAGTGGCGTGCAAATTAATACAGTCATAATTTTTATTATATATAAATAAATAAATAATAAATAAAGTCGCAAACAAGTTTTCAGCAAAAATACAAGCAGGACGCATGAAAATCTGAAACCCGCCTTTCAGTTTCCAGTGTCAGTGGTGTTTTTCGTTCTTAGTTTTGTGTCCCCACCTCTTCATTGATCAGGACCAAATTCAGATTTACTTGGGTTCCTGAATTCATTTGTTAGTTTGGTCACTGTAGTAGAACAAATGATCATTACTTAATGAAGTATATAACAGTGTTATTGTTACTGTTCATTTTGCAAGCACAGCAAAAAGAAGAAGTGAGTAAAAGTAGAAATGGTCATTTTTTATTATCTTTATGTAGCTGACTCTTTTGTCCAAGGAGATTTGAAATATTTCATAACATCTGGAGTGATTTTCTTGCTTATGCAGCTGGGGATTTTTCACCGGGTCAGTTCATATTAGGGTACGACAGCAGAAGTGGGATTTGATCTGGAAAACTACAGGGTCACTTCGCTGATGTCGGATATCACTACTCCACCGGCGCTTATGTTTATCTTTTTATCAGTAAGTCATAGCCGAAACGGAGAATTATGAGCTGGAGCTTCTCGGGTTCAGAGCTACTACGCATACCTTTCTGAGGGCACAACCTTGAAAGAACTCAGCGATGCACTGGCAGGGGTGCCATAGGGCTGCAAAGAAATGATTGTGAGGAAATAAAAAAATGTCTGCAAGGAGACTGTTTGGGAGACTAAAACAGGTGAAAACAGCTGCAAGAAATGACCCAGGCCCTTTGCTCAGTGTGCTCTTGTTTATATGAGGAATGGGCGTGAGGTATGAGTTGGGCCAACTTAACGGTGCAGCCTGGACTGGTGTGCATCAGTTGCAGTCTGGATGGAAGCTGTATTCCGCTGAATATTTTTTGCCTTGTGAGCATGGCTGCATCTCCTAAGGAAGCCAATTTTTTCCTTTTTACAATTTGATGGTATATATCTGACTTTTAATTTTATGAAAAGAACATTTGTGTTATGTGTAATTCCTCGTAAATACTATTTTTACAGCGCTAATTTTTATTACGGTGCTGCAAAAAAGTATTTGTCCCCCTTTCTGATTTGCTCAATTATTACATATTTGTCACACTGACTGGTTTCAGATCTTTAAGCAGAAGGTGATATTTGACAAAGGGAACCTGAGTAAACACATAACAAAGGTTTTAAAGTATTCGTTTATTTTACAAAGTTAGCCAGCACCCAAGTGAAAAAATAACTGCCCCGATTTAAGCAACTGACCAAATTTAATTCATAGTTACATTCTGCCGATTGAACGCATCCAGGCTTCATTGCATCCGGTTCTATTGAATCTAAATCTCACTGCAGTATTGCAAGTCTTTTACTATGAGAGTGAAGTAGTCACCATGCAGGTTCTGAAAGGTTGCTATGCCACCGTCAGGGGGAATTCCAGTAAAGACGAGAAGAAAAGAGTTGTGGAATTGCATGTCAGGAAAAGGTTACAAAGCCATCTCTAAGGTTCTGGGACTTCACTTAACCACATTGAGAGCCATTATCTCCAAATGGAGAAGACTTGGGATGTTGGTGAATCTAGGCCAGCCTGCCAGAGTTATTTCAGTGGTGCAACCACAACTCATTCAGGCTTTCACAAAAATCCCAGAAAAACATTCAAAGAACTGCAGACCTCTCCACCCTCAGCTAAGGTCAGTGTTCATGACTCCACAATAAGAAAGAGACTGGGCTAAAATGAGATTCATGGGAGAGGAGGCAGAAAGGTGGAAACCACTGCTATCCAAGGTGACATCAATGCTTGTTTCACATTGGCAAAAAAACACATGGATGACGTTCGACAGACAGATGAGTCAAAAGCGGAACTGTTAGGCCAACGCAGGTCCCACTGCGTCTGACGTAAAGCAAATACAAACGTTCCTCGGTAAGAACATCAGACGTGATGGTGTGGAGAAGCTTTGCTGTTCAGGACCTAGATGACTTGCCATTACTGAAGGAACCGTGAGTTCTGGAGTAAACCAGGAATTCGATAAGGAAAATCTAGATCATTGTGCAACAGCGCAATGATGTAGAACTCAAACGCAAGTCTACTTCCGAATGGCTGAGAAGAAACAAAATGAGAGTTTTGCAGCGGCCTAGCGAAAGCCCTGACTCGAACCCAACAGAGATGTTGTGGCAGGACCTGCAGCGTGCAGTCGATGCTCAAAAACCTACCAATGTGTCTGAACTTAAGGAGTTCTACACAGAAGAAGCTAAAATCCCTCAACAGTGAGATGAAAGACTGATACCACATTACGGGAAACGTTTGGTTGCAGTCGGGTGCTGCTGAAGGTGGTGCAACCAGTTTATACGTTTAGGGGCAATACATTTTTCACATGGGTGTTGGATAACATTGTTCCTTAAATGAAGTGATAATATTAAACTGTGTTTTGAGTCTCCTTCTGCCCAATATTACTTTTGTCTGAAGATAGGAAGCCATTCAGCGTGACAAATATGCAATAATAGGGGAGATCATGAAGGTGCAAATACTTTTTCACAGCACTGTAGGTAGTAAAGAAATTTAGAATTAAATTTTCACCAAAATTCCATACTAAAATGTAGCCGCTGACTGCATTTCTTTTTTATTAATGTTCGGTACATAAGGTAGTACATAAAGTTATTACTGTAAATAATTTTGCCACACAGGCAAAATGCTGGGGGTGGGAGGCCTGCCTGCAGAAAGCATCCGCCCAGGAGCCAAATATGTTAGGTACGCCATCGCTGTGCCTCAGACCTTGTTTGTGCCTCACTTTGGTCCGGTGGAAGGAAATGGTCTGATCTTTGTGCTTAGTGGACAGAACAGATATTTGTGTTTAATGAGCATGACGGGAGGACAGCCGACCACAAGCAGGAGTTTGAATTCACCTTTAACAGCAACAACAGTCGTGGATGTGCAGTGGCAGCACACTTTGACCTGGATGGATCTGCTACAGATGTGAGGGGTCCCTACACGGGTCCTTCGTCAAAGAGCCTCTTTCCGTCATTGTGTCACGCGAGCAGGCAGGCTGCTGTATTCAAGCTCCAGAGCCAGCAGAGCTTAAGATGACCGATTTCTTTGCGAGCGCCTGCCTCCATCTTCTAGGTCCTGGTTCCCGTTTCACAAAACAGGCAGGACTCCCGCTTGCTACAGGAAAAGGAAGTGGTACTGAAGTGGACTCACGCTCTTTGATTCTGTTAAGTCCTCACAGCGTAGAGAAGCTCTGCTTGTGGTCCAGCAGAGCGCGGGAGGTGAGGCCCACGCGGGATGGGGTGCACTCCGTGGACTCGGATGCCGGGGAGCTAGGGGGTGTGTTGCCAGATGCCACCGAGTCCCTGAAGGGAGATGGTGGTGTCAGAGTTGGGTAGGGTTCTGGAGTGATTCTGGCAGGAACCAGGTCCTCCAGATCCTCCAGGACCCCCAGCTCCTCCTCCTCCTCGTGCAGGAAGTGAGTCCCATCGTACACGTGACCGCCTGTGAGGTCAAACTGTGTGCTCTCCAGTTTGTCACCACACAGCTGAAGCTCCAGGAGGGTGGGAGCTGGTCGGTGGCCAAGACGTGGGGTGTCAACAGAACCCGGTGGGTAAATCACATCATCAGTGTCCGGCACACCAGCGCCGGGCTCACTCACTGTCTCCGCAAGGTGGTCTGCGGCAGCCAGCTGGGACAAGGAGGCGGTCCCAAAGCTGTCATGAACGTAGGCTTGCCCCGCTCCCTTTGCAGCACCAGGGAGGCTATCTGGGGGGGCCAGGGTGTGCCACCTGGGATTGCCCTCCTCCTCCTCCGCCACATTGTACAAAGCTTTGGTGCCAAGGTCCGAGATACTGAGCTCAGTGTCCAGGGAGGGGTTAGTTAGGGGTCTGATGACCGCTGTCTGACTGCTGCTGGGTTCCTGTCTCTTCACATGCAGTGACACTCTGTGCCACAGGTGCTCCGCCTTGACTGGCTGTCTTGCACCTGCTTCAGACCATGACACAGACTTTCCATTAGAACTAAGAACAGAATAAAGACGGCTGTTACTCAGCAGGAACCCAGGGAGAGGAAGAAGCACAAACAGCACAACAAATCTGGTTCATGTAAAGCGGGGCTGTCAAACTCGGCTCCTGGCGGACCGTATGCGCTCAGGCATAAAGTGTGACACGTTGGAAAATGATCGCTTGTGTCGAATCGCTCCGAAAATGTGATGTATGGTGATAAGTTAAATGTTCCAAATAAACCTTGGTGTCGGATTGTGCTTCGAGAACATACCAGAATCTCTGTCTGTTGGTGAAATGCACTGTCGTTTACTCTGAGTTGTACACTTCCATACGTTCTGAGTCTCCTGGCAACAGTATTTATGACATAATGTGAATATAAAAGTCAGATAAGCCAGGATATAACCTTGAGAATATCATAATGCTGTTACGGTTGCTATGGCTGTCAATACAGTCGTGCCCTCGTATCCACTGATTCGGTATCCGCGGTTTCAGTTATCTGCAGTTTACCAAAGCCCAAAAGAAAAAAAATACTGGAAAATTAAATAAACGGTTCATGAGTTTCCAAAAGTGCACCAAGTGAGAACAGGCAGTAATCTGGTGAAATCCAGGAGCCCAAGCGCGCCCGGTTCTTGACTCCTCTTCCTTTGTCCCTGTACCCATGCTTCCCCGCAGAACTTGTCTCCGTTCTGCTTCTAGCGTTGTTGCTGTTCGCATTAATATATACCGTTCGGTATCATCTGCGGTTTCACGTAGCCGCAGTAGGTCTTGGAACACATTATCCACGGATACGGGGGCACTACTGTATTTGCGATTTCTACTTGTCAGTGCATCAGGCGAAGCTGAATAGCGCAAGTGCAGTTTGTGCTTTTTGTCCCTCTCAGGTGCTGAACTCCAGCAGAAATTATTTTATGCTCGACTGGAGGTGAGTTTGATCTATGCGCGCGTGTGTGTGTGTGTGTCAGGGGACAGGGGGCAGTTTTTAAGCTGCCTAACCAATTACTAGCAAATCATCTTTATCGTGTATTTTAATCCACCCCCCCAAAACGCAGTAATAAAATAGCAAATGACGTTGCCAAATGTTCAAAGATAATGACTGCATAATTTCCTTTTTTTAAATTGATCATTCAGTTGGTTGACTGTACCTAACACCTGCGTAAAAACACGGTTGGCCAGGGACTGAGTTTGACATGAAGAGCTGCACATCCCAGCTCTTCTGCTGCTGGTTGCACATAAAGAATGTATGCAGTTACACAGAGCTCACACACACACCGGCAGGTAAACTTGAATTGGTCAGCAAGACAGTATCCTTTGCTGAGGATATAAACTGAGTGTTTAACCTGTACTTTCTTGGCCTTAGGAAGTCAGCAAAGCCACCTTAACAAAGGCATGGGCAGCTATGCATATGCTGGCTCCTCGCCTTCAGAACAGATCAGTGACAAAATTTTTGGAAAGAGCCCCCAAACACAATAGGAGTATAACACCATTGCGCTTTTTCTCCTTGACAGCGTTTACAGCTTGTGTGTGGGGTTCCTGAGAGCTGGTGATCAATAATAATCAATAACATTTCCCGAGTTTATGGAATGAAGGGGTCAGCGCTGAATAGGAGTTTGTGGAGATAACATGCTATTAAGTCATATTAAGTTAGCTTCCATTTTAATGTGGCTAGACATTAAATGAAAAGCCCTACAAAGCATTCTTCCTGGGGTTATGGGAATCCAGAATAAGCGAGACGGTTGGGAGACGGACTGATGTGGAACATTCAGATTTGGCAGACATTTTTACTGCTTCATGAATATGCTGAGGATTGTCTGTAGAATTAAGGCTTTACTGGCTGTGATTTAGCTGTAAAAATGACACCGCAGTTATATACAAAGCGACCTGCGAGTGTGCTTTTTCTCTCATTTGCGTTTGTGAGCTGCGGAGCCCACCACGAGCCACCACCTCCTTACCCAGTTAACGTTACTGTCCGGCACAATTTATTTCCACTTCCTCTGGCCTTATTTCAACATTCAAAACAGATTGTGACCATCTGCGATATTTTTTTAATGTTAGCCTGTCAACAGTCGCAGATGCGTCTGCTTTAATTACCGACATGGCTGACTGCTCCCTGAGATCAGGACAAAGCCCAAAGCCTGAGGGAACCACAGTACAGCAGGTCCTTTAGCTTGCCACACCCCAACCCCAACCCCAACCCAACTCCACAGGAGCTCATGAGGTGGAGGTGGAATCGTGCCATCAGGACAGTGGTTAATGGCGTCAGGTGGATCGGTTAAAGGCAGACAGTAAAGCCTTCTAAATTTCTCTCTCGGAGCACAGTTAAAGACATCCACTGTGGTGGCAGCGCCCCCAACATGCACTCACCTGGTCTTTCCTGGCGTGTTCTTCTTCCTGCGGAACATGCTGAGCAGGCTGTTGCTACTGCAGGCCACCTTGCCATCACCCACATGCATGCGCACCACGTCGGAGGTGGTAAAAGCGCTGCGCACGTTACGCTCGGGCTTGGCAATGATGATGTAGATCTTGGGCGTGAACATGCAGCCCAGGGCCACAGTGGCACTCAGGCTCACAGAGAAGGACGTGGTGATGATCTTGTAGTTGCTGCCAAAGTAAATGGGCACGAAGGCAAGCCAGATGATGCATGTGGTGTACATAGTGAACGCAATGTACTTGGCCTCGTTGAAGTTGGCTGGCACGTTCCTCGTCTTGAAGGCGTAATAAGTGCAGCTCATGATGAGCAGGCCATTGTAGCCCAGGGGTGCCACCACACCCATGTTGCTGGTGTTGCAGATCAGGTAGGCTTCCCGGATGCTGGGGTATGACTTGATGGGCTCTGGGGGCTCCATGATGATGAGTGTCACCTCCAGGGTGAGTTGGACACTGACCAGGAGTGATGTGATGACCACCTGAGCCCAAGCGCTCATGAAGCGTGGCTTCCGTGTGCAGATTTTTTTCTTGCTGCCAGCCAGGATGCGTGCAATGCGGTTGGTCTTGGTCACCAGGGCCGAGTAGCACATGGCAGAGGAGAGGCCTACCAGGAGGCGCTGCAAGTAGCAGGAGACCGCGGTGGGTTTGGCGATCAGGGTGAAGGGGCAGATGTAGCCGAGGAAAATCCCAGCCAGGATGATGTAACAGAGCTCGCGGCTGGAGGACTTGACCACAGGAGTGTCCCGGTAGAGAACAAAGATGAATGTCACGAACATGGTGGCCAGGATGCCCAGGCAGGAGAAGACTACGGCCACGATGGCCTCAACATTACTCCACTCAAGGTACCTCAGAGGGATTGGCTCACAGCCTGCGGGAAGAGAGCGGGAGGTCACCTTAAAGGGAACTGGAGAATTCAAATGAATAATTTCAGCACAGAAATATATTGCAGACCAACTCCTTTTCAGGAATTCATTTTCTGATGATGAATTAATGGACGATGCAAAGTATTTTTAAACCTCCGTTCTTAAATTTGTTTGTGTTTCACCCTGGATGCTCAAACCTCTTATGTAACGTTATATGTATGACATTTTATGATACATTGGCTTCCTGTACTATGCTCATGTTACACATTTTCAAAGATATGAACAGTTTCTATTTTGTTCCCTAATGTATAATTGCACTTTTTCCTCATCTATTTTCGGAAATTCTTGGTCCATGACTGACATGCCTTTTACACTTTTAGCCTATAGATGGCAGTAAAGAGCACCCAAGCATAATTGGAGTGAGGAGCAGCGTAATTCAACTCAGTTCCACAGTATTTACAACTCATTTTAAATTACTACAGCTAAAGTCTTCTTGTAGTATATACAATTATATAGAAAAATATTATAATACCTTTTATTTATTATAGTTATTTCTTAGAATTTTAGAGCCCCCAACCAGTGAATAAATCAAGTCATATGTTACTAAGCTTCCAGCAACTTATTGAAAAATGTAACTTTGAAGTTACAAACAAACTTGTGGTCCTACTTGAGGATACAGTGCATTATGGTTGCACATTCATGAGCAGAGAACCTCATGGTGACTATGAGAGCAGATCTCTCTGCAGACTGCACTCCCAGAGTACAACGTACAAACTGCTGAGAATGGTGACCGAGGTGTTAACCATGGTTCTGGCACATGTGACTGAAGCAGAAAATGGGGTCAGGTTCTGCACGGCTGGATGCAAATTAATAATGGCATGGAAAGGTTTTGGGTTATTGGCAGCTTCCTAAATCTGCCACCTGACCCTTGCAATATGGCTCCCAGGTAGACGGCTGAATATAGGTCTTCCACTGCACAGAGCGGCTGAGGTGGGGGGGGCATAGTCACCTATGACTCACGCATGACTGGCACCTCCATGCAGTAAACTTCAGTTGGAATTAACCAAAATTGGCCAGTATGAGTCCTAAAAACCAAAACTCAAGGGTACAACAGCAATTCTGATCAATAGGAGGGAAATTCCTCTGCCACAACAGCAAAGTCAGTAACTTCAATGACCAAAACCGCTCAAGCGCTGTAGTTTATTGACCCTGAAATGAATCCAAGTCTTCATGAGGAGCAAGGGTGGACTTTTATTCAACCACTGAAGCTTCCCGAGTCCCTGACAGAAGGGGTCTTTGATGAACCTACAAACCAACAGTTTCAACAGGATCTCGCTGACAAATAACATCAAAAAATAGAGTCCTGGAGAACACTTTTGCCTGTAAATTCCTTAAGTCAATTAGCCTGGAAACTACATACAAGCTTCCCTCACTTAACAAACACCCATATTTAGAAAATAAAGGCCAGAGCAGGATTTTAGTCAGCAGCTATTGCTGAGCTGTGCAGCAACCCAAAAATAAGCAAAGATGTCACAAAAAATAGAAAATAATTGTAAGATAAATAATTTGATGAAGCATGCAAAATTATGTATCAGACATTTTGACTGCGTTGGACCAGGTAGCCAACCTCACCTCCAGAGTGTGGTCTTGTAATCTAGTGCCCAGGGATTTTGGGATAGGCTCTGGATCGATGCAGCCCTGACCAGGACACAGCGGACATATAACGGATGGATGGATGGATGGATGGATGGTGTTCAGGGCAGTTCTAATATTGTGGAGTTAAAATTATTTGAATGCAATGTTGTTCAAGCATAAGATAACGCAGGAATTTTTGCGAGTTTGGTTAAAAAAGATTGAATCTTTTGTGACTTGGGAATGTGTTATGTATTTTTTCTATTTAAAGTAAAGGTAATTAATTCAATTTGTTTCATGAGCTTCACTTCATCAGGAATTAAGTATGCTTGTTATTTGAAGGATTTAGGCAACTGAAGATGCTGCAGAAGCCTTCATCCCCAATATAAACTTGATATTTATTGGGCCTCAAGGGGTAGTCATCTGGATTTCTGTCCCGAAAGACACGTCTCATGTGGGACAAAAGGTTGTCGACTCTGGTGGTTTCGTGAAAGAACCTGAGGTCCACTGAAATAATCTGATAACATGGACCACGAGTTCCTGGGCCTGGGTTAGCTAATAATAAGCCCATTTCACATCAGGACTTAATAACCCCCCCGCAGCCTCTGTCACTGCAAAGACATGATTTAATTCAGTGTGCCATGCAACCAGCATTGTGCAGAATGTTAGTCGAACTCCTCCAGTATGGAGAGCATGCAGCATAGAAGACTGGAAAGCAATGTGAAACACGGGTTTGACACTCGCTAAGGCCTAGTGACACAGTCGCCAGTGTCCTGGTGACTCAGCAAGCACATACATGGTGTTTGTAAAATGATCAATCCGGCCTGAATGTCGCGTTTAAAGCTGTTGGGTCTCTCAAGCGGTTTGAACACAGACTCTCCGAGCACATTAAACAGACTTAATAAAATGGCACAGAGCTGTCCTGTGAGGTGTGGCAGCTAAAAAGCCTCCTATTTAGATATGGCAGGTACTTTGTGGGTACTGTGTGAGAGCAAAAGCACAGCAGAACACTTCCCTCACAGGAGAAATGGATCTTCAGCATTCATCAAATTGCTGTCAAAATAAAAATATCCGGTTGCACAAGGACACAGCGAGAGAGAGAGCGAGAGAGAGAGGGACACTGATGAAAGTGGAGTGGTTCAGCTGAGGGCATACCTGCCAGTTCCTCATCTGGCCACCAGCCCAGGTCACAGGCCTTGCAGGTGAACTCATCCTGGACAAATTCGTTTTCCTTACAAGTGGTGCAGATCCAGCAACAGCTCACTTCACCTTTCCTGATCACCTGTAGTTGGCCAACCAATCACAGAGCCATTTGTCAGCTGGGCACAGCTCACGGGTCGCACAGCTGTTTATAATGGATGTGGGCCCCCATAATCTAACTGTGGGGCTCTTACACCAGCTTTGTATTAGTTGGAATCAAATACCTGACTGACCAACACACCTGGCTGAGACATGGCACCCTCACCTTGATCTGCCCTCTGGAACAGGGCTCGCTGCAAACAGAGCGCACCATTCCGCTGCGGTTCATCTGGATCCTGTAGTCATCGATGCTGAGAACGCCCTCGTGCCACGAGCCCACGTTGATGTAGTCATAGTGACCGCCTTCAACATTTTGCAGATTCATGATGTCATACCTATCAGACAGACCGGAACAGCAGGAGTGATGGGTCCAAGCTCCACCAGCAGAACTCTGGAATCGCACATTGTTGGCCTGGCAGGTGCCCATGTCAAGATGTATTAAAGTGGATGTGATTAGAGCTGCAAACTAAAGAAGATGACTTTCTCCTCTATAAACACACACTCATTTTAACACATTCAGACATGATGGATTCTCAGTGAAAATGGACATTTCCAGGCAAGATTCGAAACCCTCTCTGAAGTTAATGGATCTAAGGAGGCCAGGTAGGAGAGGTACTCACCTGCCAGGCGTGTCTCCATTTTCGTCAAAGTACACCTCCTCACCAGACACCCCTGTGAAGGAAGTCCTCAGCAGAAAGTCAAGTAGCTTGCTGCCATCCACAGGCCGCATGGCTTCACACAGGCCAGGACCTCCTGGGCACAGCACCCTCTGCATGTCGTGGAGACCATGAGCCATGGCATAGATGGCATTGATGACAAAGCCCATCTTACTGTCCTGCACGTAGTTCTCCTTCAGGGTCTCATTACCTGCGAAACACAGGGTAAACACACACACTCACACACACACACATATGTGGGAATTGGCCTGTATGTTCTAATCTTGTGGCTAGCAAATAGGTGGAACAGTGCTCAGAGGTCTTAAAGAGGGGTTTTGATCCCACCTCCTGCTGTAGCAACCTTTGACCACCAAAACTGTACTGTATACATATAACTGTATTCTCTCTGTCTGGTCTACAGGCCCTGTGCTCAACAGCAGCAGAACACACGGGCTTCTGTTTGTACGTTTAACTGCAACAACAACACACTAACAGCAGGGACTGCATCTCAATGTCTGTTCTGGGACAGGAGCACAACAAGATTTCAAGCATTTTTGGATAACTGGCACGATGATGGATGTTTTCCTGTGCTTCATTTGTCGCTACAGTAGAAATGCTGCAGAACGCTGGGCGGTCACACAAAAATACGCGAAAAAAATACACAGATGCCAGAGCACACGCAGTCATCTTAACTCTGCAGACCTGCAGAATTTTTATGATAAATGACGTTCATTCAGGAGATCATTTTAACTCTTGATCTTTGATCCTAAATATCTGTGGATCTGCCATTAAAAAATATGACCAACAGTGCAAAACAGACTTCATTTACGTTTATGTGACTCCTTTTCCAACGTAACTAAAATATTTGTACGCTAAGCTATTTACAGTGATTTACGCATTTATACTGCTTGCTTGTTTATACATTGTACTGTATTTTTACTGTATCAATGACGAGTAAGTAACCCTAACCATTACGCCACCGCTGCTTCAAATTTCAGCCCTAAATACAACCCAATCCATTATTTTTCAAAGTCCCCCTTGACTATGATCTGCTCCTCCAGGTCACTGTGGCTCCTACTTCTTTCTTGCAACATGGAGGATGATGGGAGCAGGAAAAAACGTGTTACCAAAGCAAATGACGAACACCACAATGGCATATTTGAATCGTGTTGTTTGTTTAATATTCTGCAACCTCGCGGAGGGTTATCTTTAATGAAAGGGTGTTGTTATGATAGCAGCACCACAACCGCAGCATAAAGGCACCTGAGCAGGTCGATCCTGGGTTCTTCCTAGGAGAACCCAATATAGAAGCAATTTGGATTTTATTAAGACATCTTTTGGCCTTTGTCATTCAGTGATTAAGTGAATGAAAGCCATAATAAAGAACGAACTGCAATGATAGATGAATAAATACCAGTGCAGAGACAACCACATGCAGACCAAAATCAATAGTGATGTACACGTATCTGTACTTCCTTGAATGTAAACGCTTAGTCTGAATTATAGAAATGTTCAGTTTTACTTTTGCGGAAGCTGCACTTGCAAGCTAAGGCCTCCCCACAACAACCATAATGAATGCCCATAATGCTGGCAGGATGCCGTTTCCAAGTGGTTTAGGAGGCATCAGATAGGTGGTGCAGCGTTTCGACAAACACAAGTTCAAGTTCCCCTCCTGCTGTACCACCCTGGATCAGGGTGCTTCCCCTGAACTCATAAATGGGAAATCCCCCAACTTTCTGAATGCTTAAATCAGTGAAAGTTGCTTTGGAGAAAAACAGCTGCTAAATGAATTAATATTCTTTTGTGCATTACTCCATGGTGACATTTATTAGAAAACCCTTTGTGCTGCAGAGGCAACAGATGAAGGCGAAGGAAAAGAAATCAGAAGTGAAGTTATTACACAATTATACAAATGACAGCGGCTTACGCAACCGCTAATGACTCAACGCTGCCCCCACAGGGCAAGACCTGAGCAGCCAGAGCATCAGGGTCCACGGCCTCTCAGACTGAGGCGTGACCTCAGCAGCTCCTGGCATGGCACTCGGCCCGCCCACCCTCCCAACCAAACCCCTGGTCCCTTACTCCCTCCCCGCCTCTGCAGCTCCCTCAGTGCGGAAGATTCCTATTCTCCATCGCATCCGCAGGAGACGCACTTGTGAGAGCAACACAAAGAAGAACGTACAAAATATATGCAAAAATTTGTAGCGCGTTAAAGAATGTAAAATTCATTGCTAATCCGCTGCGCAGCTGATGCGTCCGTCCGAATTTTCTCACATTGACACAAAATCAGCAAATCCTCAAAACTTGCCCGATGGGTTCAGAAGCAAGGCCTCTGTCTCACCTGTGCACACTTTGCGGAAGTTGCGGTTCTCAGACGGGTGGCCCGGGATGTGGCACTGGAAGCGGTGCTGCCAGAACTCGGCGAACCAGGGGTTCCGGGTGTTGCTGTGCAGGCCCAGCTTCAGGAAGTAGTCATTAAAGGATGTGACTTCAGCCGACTGCAGCTTCATGGTGATGCCCCCCTGGGCCTCCTGCTCGTAACCCTCTACCACCTCGTCTCGGTCGGCCCAGCCATCGCTGCAGGGGGATACAGAGAAGCCCCCTCCCCTGAGTCTGGAATCTACTCATGCACATGAAACTGTAATATTTGGTATTCGCTATGTTCAAGATACTCTCCGCCATCATCTCTGGCTTATTTCACACAGCAGGTTGTCATCTTGCAATCTGAAGAACTAAACTGAAAACTCCAGCTGCTGGACTCTAGGTTAAGGTACTATCCTTGAACTGTTGCAGTAAAAATTGCTTACTTATCAATGAGTAAATCTTGTAAGCAGCTTAGTGTACAAACCCAGCACTGAATGTCGTGTCGATTAAGAATTCTCATACACAAACTTCAGCTTAAGGAACTATCCGCCCAGAACCAACTCATTCAGCAGCCACCACAAGCCCAGTGCTGGTCCTGCTGGGTGTGTGTCTGGGGGGTGTTAAAGACTACCCTCGAAAGTCCCAATTTTAGTTACGCGACCGTAGGAAATACGTAAATCACTGCAAGTAGCACTGTGTACAAATCGAACACTGTACGTTTCCTTAGAGAAAATAATTTGCTAAACATTACGTAAGAACATTAACCTTCAATAATTGTGGGATTGTACAGACAGCCACAGGGTAGTTAGTCCACTGGTGACTCCGCAGTGGAGTGCAGTCCTGCAGCCAATGTCAAAACTGAGTCCTGTTCCGGGAAAGTGAAATATTTAACTTTGGACCAGGGAGAGATCATTCTGATGGCAAGAGATAAGGACGGTGGAGCCAGAGATGTTCTTGCCTCTGCTGGAGGAGAAATTGGATTTCTACCATGGAATATGTGAACTGTGTTAAGCTCAGTCATATTCACTGCACAGTCCCAGCAGCACTGAGGAATTCTGTGTGTGTGTGTGGGCTCTCACACTCTCACCCACTCAAGCGCTGGAGACGACACGAGACCCGAGAGTCCTCCTCTGTTCTCCTGAACAGTATCCAGCAGACCTAGCATTTGAGGAGTCAGGAGGAGGCCAAGGCACAGCAAACTTATCTCATAGGTGGATGATCGAAGGGAGAAGTGACACATAAACTGCACTTCTGATCTCACTGTTTGCTCCAGAAGATTCTTTCTCTGTTTGCCAGTCCATCGAGATCCAACTACGCAAGGGATCGCTTTTGACCCCTGTTCAAAGCAATAATCCTACACCAAATTGAACGATGTGGGCGCAACCGCTGGTATGACATCATACTGGAGGGAGTGGCCAGATATGCACCGCAGCCAATAGGAAGAAAGACGGCTACTCAAATCGGACACTCGCTCACTTTGATTAACCGCTCGACCTTGTCATTTGTACACATAAAAGGGCCGACTGTATTTACCGAAGCCTGTTTTTTCCGAGCAAATCACAAAAGGTCTGGGTTATTCGTTCTGTGAAGGACATTTATGATCCAGCCATCGCTACGCTTCCTCACTCGAGACTTCAGAACGCATCTTTAGCAGCAATACGGACCAGGACCGGAGCTAGAACGGTGAACAAGATCGGTTGCGCAGCAAAAGACGCTTGAGAGCCACCTGTGCGGCTGTTTTCATTTGACACAGTCTGTGTTTCCATGAACAGGGAGCCCTGAGCCGGACGCATGGTGAGCAATCGCTCATCCTGAGCCCGGCCTCTAACAAGGACAGCATGTGACCGCATCTGCTGGGCCCACGAGCCGTTCATCTCAGCCCATTTCCTTTTTCTGTCATACTGCATTGTGCATATTTGTTGATTTGGACTCCAGGAATTATGCATCGGCAAGGAACGTAGTTAAGAACGTGGATTATTTTGAGTGGTAGTTGCGAAATACATTTCTTCTTCTGCTGCACATCAACTGTGCACATCCATTAGCAGATGGCGGCAGAAACCGTGTTCCCTCCATTGTCCATTCAGCTGCAGAGCTTTGTGGACGGGAACAAAACTGCCTGCTCTCTGTCTGGCTTTGGAAAGCGGATTTCCCACCCGGCAACTCGAGCTTGCCCGTTTTCCCCAGGACGAAAGGAAATACGCGAGTTAAGTGACCAGGTCAGATCTCAGAAAGCTTAATGAATAAAGGAATCACAAGCAGCTGTTTGTCCACAAGTCAGGGGGAGAGGGGTTCTGTCCCACCAAATGCTCCTCAAGTGCTTTTTCTCAGTCGCAGCGGCCCGTTTTTGGAGTGACGGCAGGAATGAGGCGGCGCTACGAACCCATTTGACCCTCACATTCTCCCCCCGTCTTCCTCCCGTCTCATCCAACAATGTCTGACCCTCGCTAACCGTCTCATTTGATCCTCCTCGTGTCCACGCTTCCTTCTGCCCCATGCCCCCCTCTCCTGGAGGAGTGGCATGACCGGAGATGCCCCCATCCATTCATCCATTATCTGTACGTGCTTGGCCAGTGCAAGGGCACAGAGAATGGGATCCTATCCCAGAAGCATGTGAAGCGGCAAACAGTCTGAACGGGTTGCACACACATATTCACACACTCGCACACTGTCGGTAATTTAGAGTCACCAGTTTACCAGACGTGCGTGTCTTTAGTCTGTAGAAGGAAACCGGGGCATTAAAAGGTAACCTGGGTAGACAAAGGGAGAACAAAAAAACTACAAAGAGACCAAGACAGATTCGAAGCCACAGCTGAACACACAGACCACGAGCTGTGAGACGTCAGCGCAAACAAATGAAACTTGAACTCTTGGAAATAAGCAAACAGACAATCTGCTGTATTTCACAAACCAAAAGCTAATGACCGGGCATGAGGCCGCTGCTGTAAATAATGAGGACTTTAATTTCCCGAAAAAAATGTCACTTGTCCAGCTTTGGAGAACCAAACTTTCCATAAAAGTTACCCTGTGCCTGACAGTCGGTTAAATTTAAACAGTTTTAATAAATTAATCCAAATTCTTCTTAAAGTTTCAACCAAGATACTTTTGAAAGTATTTAAACTTCTGCACAGAACACATTTGCAAAGTTCATTGCAAGTATCCTCCGGCATCCTCCGTCGCCTTGCTCAGCTCCAACATCATAGTCAAGTTTGCTGACGACACCACGGTCATCGGCCTGATCACTGACAACAATGAACAGGCCTATAGAGAGGAGGTGAGAACCCTAACCTCATGGTGTCAGGACAATGACCTCCACCTCAACGTCAGCAAAACAAAAGAGCTGATCGTGGACTTCAGGAGACAGCAGGGGAATGGCCATGTGCCCATCTCTATAGCCGGCGCCCCAGTGGAGAGAGTGAACAGCTTCAGGTTCCTCGGCGTTACCATCACTGAGGACCTGTCCTGGTCACGGCACACCAGCGTCGTCATTAAGACGGCAATACAACGCCTCTTCTTCCTCCGTCGGCTGAGGAGGTTCGGCATGGACAGCAGGATACTTGTCAACTTTTACAAATCTACGATCGAAAGTATCCTGACTGGCTGTTTCACGGCCTGGTATGGCAGCTGTAATGTGTCAGACCGTAAAGCTCTGCAGAGAGTGGTCAAGACAGCACAGACCATCACCAGGACTGATCTGCCAGCCCTGCAGGACCTCCACACCCAGCGCTGCAAGAAGGAGGCACATAACATCCAGAGGGACAGCAGTCACCCCAGCCACAAACTATTCTCCTTCCTCCCATCCGGAAGACGCTTTAGAAGGGTTCGGACAAGGACGAAACGGTTCCAGAACAGTTTTTTCCCCTACACCGTAAGATTGCTAAACCACTGACCCCTCCCTGGGCAGTGGAACAGTCGATCGGGGTCTGTCTGTCCACCTGTATGCCTGTCCCACCCATTGTGGAAACCCGTCTGGTTCACCCATCTCTGGTACTTTTTGTTGTTGTAAGTTTAGTCTGTAGTTGAAGGTCTGGTTGCTGTGTGCTGTTGGTTTGGTTGCTGTGTCTCCCCCCCCCCCCCCGCCAATCCCTGATGTATATCCGTTTCCCCACATACCTATCCCTATTTACTAACTGTTTGTTCTGCTTTTTATTTATTAATAATCTATTTATTATTATTTATTGTTCTTCTGTCCCGACTATACGTGTTTATGTCCATATTTGCACTGAGGATGCCTGGAAACGAAACTTTTCATGGGGACAACACTGCTATGCTGTGTTGTTCACCCATGACAAATAAACGTTTGAATCTTGAATCTTGAATCTTGAATCAAAAGTAAAATGGCAGCAATTTTGTTAATAACTGCACCACCTGCTGGTCGGAAAGGAGGACCGCAGGGCTGGTAAACGCTGTGGAGGAGGTGAATTTGTGCAGCCGCCATACCGTAATGCAGGGCACACCTTAACAAATTAGTAAATAATAAATTCAAGTACTTCAAGTACATTTGAGCAATGCTGGTTAAATAAAATGGAAGTTTCAATGAGAGCAATCAGACTTACAGCAACATGGAAATAACATGCTTTAGAGAACCTTATCTGCTGAACTTCACTATAATTTTACACTGCAGAACAAGCTGGTGTGTTCTTACTGCAGGACCATTTCGCAGACAAAACACGTTTACTCCTGAAGGCTGAAATACACGTTTGGCCACATTAATATTTCGGGCTTACACACAAACACCAAAAGAGAAATCGTTGCTGTGGTTGTCGACACAAAGGGAGGGCAGACAGAAGCACTTGGCCAACAGGCCCTGAGTGACAGGGCATTGAACACTGCTCTTTTGTAAATTTACCACAGTATCTCCAGTCTTTTCTTAAAATAGTTCCTCCCTTTGTGTGTACTCGACTAAATAAATGTATTGTTTTTCACGAAAGGTCACCATTAGGCAAATGGTCCATTTAAAAGTCGAGACCTTAGAATAGTCTAAATAATCCATCCATCCATTGTCAGTATCTGCTTTATCCTGGTGGTCCAGAGCCTTCCCCAAAAAATGGGCAACAGGTGTTCAAAACAGGGTTTTTCATGCGACTCATCAGCTACCACATGAACACCGCAAAGTCGCAAACTCTAACCTTAAGCCTAACCTTAAACCACTTGAAAACAGTATTCAAATAAACTGGAGATGTTAGTCTTTCCCTTTCTCTTAGCCTTGAGAAGACAACAGGAGCCGCAATATAGTTGATACATGTTGGGTTTATATGAACTATTTAATAATATGTATTTTTGATACTGTAATCTTTTTTTTAAAGTGTGCAAAGTATTCTAACTGAGGTTTACATCCCCAAAAGGACTGCTGGATGAAGGATGCCTGTACCATCCAATGTGTTATGCACTGCAACATATCTAAAGTTGAAAGGCTCTGAACAGAGGCCAGGCTGTGTGAATATGCAAGCCCCTTGCTGACCATATGGGTTCAACTCTCAGAGAGTGTGAGGGAAAAACATTAAAATAAACTATTTCAACATCTGATGCTTTGTGACTAAAGATCACACTTCTCCCTCCTCCCAGCGATGGCCTCGGAGGCAAATTTCTATCAGAGCTGACAAGGACCACAAACTGTCTACAGGTGGTGGGCACTCGAGGAGCAGGATTTACACCTGAAAGGGCCTTTGGGTCCAAAGGTGGGCGGGGATATTACTGCAAGACGCATGATATGAACTACACATTGAGAGACATGCAGCCACGTAGCTGTGTAAGTGTGAAAAATGTGCAAACGGTGTTGACTGTTTTGTAGTATTTTTACTTTTTCACACTTATAAATGAATGTAATGTGTTGCTTTTGTGAACTGAGTACCGAGTATAAAAGTTCATTATTTAAATCTGTAAGTCATTATGTGTATTATTGGAGACCTCTGCAGTGTGATTTACAGAAACAACATCACCTTATTGTAGCAACATACATTTTATTTGTTTCATCCATTTAGCTTGCCAGGCACAACAAAACTCTAATGAGTGTAAAACATTTTCCCGACTTTTCCTGCACTATTTCTTTGTGCCACTCTGTGTTTTCAATGTCAATGCACAGCATTCGCTCCATATTTCTATTGCAAAGTGATACCAGAGTTAAAATGACTTTATTTTCCTTCATTTCATTACAAATCAAATATAAAAAATACTAGACATTTTCATACAAAATAGCATATCATTTAATACGCACATACAGTAATGTGATATCGTGTTATTTAATGTAAGGTAGAATGATACTATCGGCCATACTGTATGCGGCAGTATTGCAACAGGTGTTGTAGAGGTCAGATCCAAGAGACAGGTTCAAATCCCACCTTCTGCTCCAGTGCTCTTGATCAAGGTACTTACCCGGAATTGATAGAATAAAAAATGCTCTGCTGTATAAACAGGTAAATCACTTTAGCAGTTTAACAGTGTGACACTTTGGAGCAAAGTGCCCGAAGACGAACAAATAATAATGACTGGTGCACCTTCACTGACTGACCGCGCAACCAAAACGTTCTCCCAGAATGAGCTACCGACATTTACAAGTTATACCTCCAGTAACTGGCACAGTCGGCACCGGCACATCTGCACGGCGCTCGCAGACGCTCGCTAGGCAGCTTTGTTTCAGAGAAGGGTTGTCTTCCAAGGACTCCACCTGCCAAGTGTAGGGGGAGCATGGGCTAATTGTGAGCTGGCATGGATAATACCCCCTTCCTGCATGGTTGCCGTTCTGCTAAATGCCGAGACTCCACTATTTTTATCCTTATTTCTAGGACCCAGCAGACGGGTGCCTCAGAGTGGTTCTTATTGAGGAATGAGAAGAACTGAAGAGAGGAGAAGCAGCTCCTCATGCTCACATATTGACCACTGACCCCCTAAACTGACATCAAGGACAAATTTAAGAGAGAACCATGCATTTGCATCCTTGAGTGAAACAGTCAAGGTGCTGGGTGGAACGGTCAGGTGTGTAAATGTGGGAGGGACAGAATAACAGGATCTAAGGAGCCTTCTGCGCAGCAGCACAGTCTGACGGTGTGCATTACACAGCAAAACATCCCGACCGGACACACGGCCACTACTTTGCCCTTTGCCGTGCTGAGTGCCAAACACACAGCAGAAACACACGTTTATTAATAAAACATTTTAAAAAGCCGTACTTCCGATCCTAGCAAACTCACGCAGCACAGTATGAATTATCCATGCAGCGAATTATGGAAATTAATAAATGCACCGTAAAAATCACAGATCCGATGTTGTCTAGCGAGGAATCGCAGCCTAACCAGCATCTTTACAAGCAGAAAAACAGTCTCGAACGACAGGGTGAAACTGAAACGTGAGCCACTATGTTTTTGACCTCTCTTGCCTCTCTTACCAATTAACTTGCCACATGGTATGACTTGTTTATTAAATATCACACTGTTTCTTTCTGCCTACAGTATTTTATAAAATCTCTGTCTGTACTGAAGCAAATGCGTTTACCCTCCAAAGCCCAGAGTGGCAGTAAAGAGAACCCAAAAGGAATACAGTAGTGGGACTGCCTTTGTTCACCTCACTTCCACAGTGTTTATAACTCTCGTCTGTTGTTTCTGAGCATTGCTGATCAATAGCAAGATGAGCAACCTCACATGAGGGATGAGCCAGCCAACCGTCAGCACTGAATATGAATTTATGCAAATGACAGATTTGTACTTTTAGTCACTTTTAGTCAATTTTAATATACAGTAAATTGAATGTCATACCAATATTAAGATGAAAAGCATAAGAGAGCATTTTTGTCTTAAACAGCTATATCTGGGATGTTTACATAACACTGATAAGGAATAAATCAAGGGACATGTGTGTCATTATCCTTTTTGACTGTGACTCGGTGGAAAAAGTGGCCTTTGCATTAACAGACTTCCAGTCCCAGTTTATTTTAAACTTTCCCACCCTTTTTTATTGTACATTTCTACAACAGAAAAAAGACTCTTGATTCAGTGGCAAGTGGCTCTTTTGTGTGTGAATCCAATGGGCCCTCTCTGTTCTCCTGTAGAGGCACACAACCCCAGCAAGCGGCCCATTAAGAAGCCAGTCTGACAGAACTGGGCTTCCTCACCATGAAGTTTGCCCTTTTGGCCAGCAATGCTCTGTCATTGACCCGGTTGTGGACCCTTAGGTGCCCTGTGTTTACTGGCGAGGGGATGACATCCTGCCAGTTCCCCAGGAACAAAGTGCATGCTGGGAGTCTGGGAGGGCGCCACAGTGGGAGGGATACAGAAATAGTTGGAAATCACAGGCCTGAGAGCAGAGAATAACAACAGGGGGGATGACAAATAAGCGTACTCAGTGTGATAGAGAGAGAGCGAGAGAGAGAGAGAGAGAGAGAGAGAGAGAGAGAGAGAGAGAGAGAGAGAGAGAGCAAACAAGAGCTCCCAAAGCTGCCTTCTGTAAGAGAGGCTTCCTGTGCCCCCTGGGGACAGCGGCAGGCAGCCATCCTTACCGTTTCCTGGACAGCAAGCCTCCAAGGACCAGCACTTGTGGTGCAGCACAAGCACATCCTGTCCAGCTCAGCCTTTCAGGACACTGGTTCATAAAACACCCAACCTCATGGGTGTGCGTTCATGGCATCGGAGCAGGAAAGACAGACAGAATGATGGGGACAGTGGACAACACTGTATAAGCATCCAAATCCATTAGGATTGAAAGGATGTCCTAAATGTAACATTGGGCATGACCACCTTCTTATCCATTTGCTCACTGGATGTTTGGACATCTCCATGTGATGTGTTTGGGTGGACATTGCAAGTTGGTGGGCAGATTGATTATTATTATTATTATTATTATTATTATTATTATTATTATTATTATACACATAATAATAATAATAATAATAATAATAATAATAATAATAATAATAATAATAATAATAATAATAATAATAATAATAATAATGCCTCTACTATTAATTGACCTACACTATCTATTTATACAGCAGGGTAATATTTACTGTATTATTTCATGGCAAGTACCTTGAGCAGGGGTACTAGAGCAGACTCAACCCCCGGACCTTTGGCTGCAAGGTAATGGCTCTAACCACTGTGCCACCTGCTGCCCAGGCTGTGCTGGAGTGCTTTAGTGCACCAGAGAAGGTCACTATTTTCTACCATAATTTTGACCACGTTGTGAAATTCCACAGAAGGTCTTTAGCGGCCCTAAAAGGTGGCACTGTCCAGTTGCAAAGATAGGCATTAGAATCAGAGTTTAGTTGATTAAAGGCCATTATTACATCATAGATCATTTACAAACATTTTTCTGCCAGATATACAGTACTGTACCATGGTATGGACTCAGAACCATGAACTGTGTTGGCACACATCCAAGGGCCCCACCCCTTCTTCAGAGAATGGGTGCTTGAGCAGAGCCTACAAATACGGTCAGACTGCACGTTCTGCCGACCAGACACGTTTATGATTTTACAATAAGACGTCTACGCAAATATGCGCAGATTAAACCAAACACTTTCCCTGTGACTTGGAAATTATGAAGTGTTTAGGAGTCATTAAGAAGTAACCTGCGGCGATGGCTTTGGGGGAAACACAGACACACGCGCGCACGCGCACGCACACGCACGCACATCATTAAAAACCGATTAAAAGATTGCGGCTGATTCGATTTCCATGTTGCGGTGAAATAATTCAAAGTAGGTCACCGAAGGAGAAAGTGAACACTTCTCATGCTGGCTTGTGAGGAACACGAAGGCGCGCCTTCTCTCCGCTTCCACTAATCGGTCAGAATGTGCGTGGTCCAGGCACACAGACTCTGATAAACACAGACTGCCATCTCAGAAGACACAACAGGTTATGGTCATAAAATTGACTTGTCTCCATGGCGACTTACAGCGCGTGAGGTTTGTACAATAGAGCTCCTTGCAGTGTCTTCCCCATTTGTACAGCTGGGCAATATTTGCTGCATCGGTTCTGGGTGAGTACCCAGATCAGGTCGGTTGCGAGAGACCCTCACGGGCACTCCTAGGCTAAGCGCAGCCTCCATGAAACAGCAAGACTAATAATCACAGCAATGATTCACTGGTGGACTCACACCTGAGGAACAGAGTACATTCATCCAGATGTCTCATTCACACTCAGTCTCCGCCTCTCAGGGACATGTACACACCTGAGAGCAGAACAGTCAGTTGAGGAGTCCACAGCGGTGTGTGCTTGCACAGTGATGTGTAATGCGCAACATGACTGGTGGCCTGGCGGGGGGGGGGGGGGGGTCCTGCTGAGTGGCATGTAGGGCAGGCTACAGTAATCTGCACCATCTTCTTTCAGTGCTCCGTTACAGCTCCATGTACATTTTACAAATACTTTTCTCCAAAGTGATGCACAACTCAGAAGCAGCAGAGAAGCATTTCACAGCATGGTAGAGTTACAGCCTCATACATGCAACTATGTCCAATCCAGGTTCCGCTGGCACCCATTACACCTGCAACTGTAACCGATCAGAAATGAGAATGTGATTATTGTGACGGATGGTGCAATACGGGTTTGTGGAGCAGATTTGCAGAGAAGTGGGCCTGAAAGAAATGGGACCAAGACCCTTGTTGAATGCTGAAATTGATTCAGCTGCTCTGAGGAACAGAGGGAGCTTATTCCAATACACTTGGGCCAAAAACAAAATCCTCTGGACTTATTTCAGAACCTTTGTGAGTGGGATCACCAAGCAGCCAGAGGTGGACGAGCACAGCACTCTTGCTTGGATGTAGAGTGACCGAACCTGGTAGCTATGAGGGGGAAGCTCCTTTGTCCATTGTGCAACCCATAACAAAGAGCTACCAGAACCTTATTTTGCTGTGGCACATTTTAAGGCCCACCTACGTACATCAAAGTTGCTGAACGTAAAGCTCCCCTGATTATAAGTAATTTTGGGGGAAGGTGTGTGTGGCATGAGCATGTGTACATGGAAATACAATTGGGTGACTTCAGCACAAGTTCTGGACATCTCTGAACCAGAAACAGCTGTCCTCGGTGTTACCTACAGGCAGTGCATTTGGCTTGGTCACTGTTGAGCCAAAAGAAATTCAGTGCTACATGCAAAACAAATTTCACAAAAAAATTTACTAAGACAAACTTCACCCCCTCTCAGGGGGAGGGGGAAGAAGGAAGGGCCTTTAATAGTGAGCTCAGATCTGATATGTCCAGCTGCATTTTACACTTGGTGGGACACGCACGACAAGTAAGCAAAGCTAAAGGGCTCTGAACATACCCTCTCCCAGACTGGAAACCAGAAACCAGCTGATCCCCCCAACTGCTATTCCTTCTTCACCAGCAGGGTCTGCCGAGCAGTTTGGCGCCACTGCTAGGGACCATCCATGCCTCATGTAGAAGACAGAGCTACTTACATGGACCTTCTGCAAAATGCCTAGGTGTGGTGAACTGAAATGAGCAGCCAGCAACGCCATGCAATCCAAGTGTTGCTCAGGTAAGTCAGCCCAGCTGAAAGCCTCAGTCCCAGCAGGTAAAGAATAAAGTCCAAAAGAAAAACGCTGACTACCCCTTTCGGAACCTCGTTCCCAGTATGCAATCCACATCTTCATTCTATCCCACCTCCTCTCATCCCATTCACGATTCAGTCCCATTTATGATCAAATCCCAGCCCCAGTCACACGTCCAGTAATAAAACAACATTTTATTCACACCTTAGCAAGCAAATCTTGATTATCGTATTGTACGGAATTGTTTCTGGCACCTTCCTGATATTCTATGCATGAAGATGTTCTTCAGGTGTTACCATGAGATCCCCACCGAAACTGCTGTGTTACAATTATTCAGAAAAAGATGACAGCCAAACTGGGAGGGTGGTCAACATCTTGGTCACAGATGTACTTCCTGAGTGGTGGAAATGTGTCTGGAAAAAACTGCCATCGTCATGCAGTGTGGCCTAAAAGTTTTCTCTCATGAACACCACGAGGTTGTCGAGACATGCCTTTCTACAGCTTGTTAAACATGGCTGGAGCCTGACAAGTTTCAGCATGTCTCGGTTTACCCAAAAGCAGCATGGAGATGTGAAAACATGTATGCACCTGGACGATTTTTCCTGTGTCTCCCAGGGGTTCTGATCCAACAGCAAGAGCCAGTCGGCCCTCCTTTTCTAAGAGCAAGTTCACTTGTCTACATTAACCTTGCATTGTTTCCGCAGTGATTTACTCATTTATGCAGCAGGGTCACTTTTATTGGGGCAATTTATGTAAGTACCTTGTGTGGCGGTACCACGGTAGGAGGAAAGTTCAAAACCTGGGTTCTTCCGCTCTGAAGGCAGCAGCTGTAACCAATACACCACCTGCTGCTCCACTTCTGTGTCAAGCACCTGTGTGAAATGACGTGACTCATGGTCAGGTGTGTCTACCTGTGCCTGCAGATAGAGGTGTGACACCGATTGCCAAAAACACTTCACAGTTCTCTAATATGACTCGCAGTACTCACACCATCAGCTCCTCCACTCCAGCTGCAATAGAGTGTCTACACATTGACTGAGAGTTCAGAGGTACATCAAGACAGTCGGAGTGACCATCATTCAGAGCGTCGCAGACAGCCTTGGCCCCCGCCAGCGCTTCAAGAGCGATCGATGCTGCTTTCGCCCTTGCTAACCTGGGGTGGGTGACTTGCTTTCAGATGAGAGCCGTGCATCTTGAAAACATTTCACTGCCGCTTAATGGTTTGTGAAATCTTTCCAGGCTTTTCAGCTGACAACATGTGGCGAAGAAACGATTTTGCTCCTATTGGCACTTCCTACAAGGTCCGAAATTGCAGAATTCAAAGAGCTTAACTCATTTGTAAGTTGCGCAAAGTGCGAGATACAAGCTGCCATTAGCATATTAGCCTCATATTCACTATTAGCTCTGACCTGCTTTTCTGAAGGAAGATTACAGTTTCAAAGTTCTGTTATCATAAACAACTTACAGACCTGACATTTACCACAGCTGGGGACCTTTTACTGCATCGGTTCAAAGTAAGTGCACATTTAAGTACGCTGTGGCAGAAGCAAGATTTGGATGCAGGTCAACTGATTGTAAGACAACACCTCCAATGCCTCCAGCCCCACCTTTCTAGACACAGCAAATCAAGACAAGATGCTCTTCGGCTGTCATGGAAACATAACAGAGTGGTAAAGGAATCCCAGGCCTTCATGTAACTGGGTTTCAATTATGAAGCTACCAGCTGTTTTTATCCCACTCAAATGTGCATGCGTGTGTGCATGTGTGAAATGAGAGCAAAAAACAAAAGACGCTTTCAACTTTACAGCAGGAGGTTCCAAACACACCACCTTCTGGACCTTTCACATCTCGTGGTCTTCACACTGTGTGAAGCAGTGTGCTTGCCAAGATGGCATTAGACACAAGACACACCTATGCCAGGTCTTTATATTTGGTAGGTGTCACGTGAAAATTAAGCTGAAGGATAATAAACATCAACGAGTTATTATGTTTTATCTGGCTTGACTCATCTCTCCGAGTTAATGAAAAAATCAGGCCTAGTTTCTCAGTCTCATCTTCCATTTTCCTCTGACCAGTAGGCAGTTAGCACAGATGTGTTGTGTTGGTGCGCCGCCTGCGCTTGGTTCCTAGGATATTGAGCTGCGTGTCACTTCAAAGGTGCAGATGGCCTAATGAGGAGGTGGGCGGCTGTCTGCCAGAGACCCCCCATCCAGCAAGCTGACTGTGTGCCGTCGCCACATCTCCGCCTTTCTGGAACACATGTAGCATCACCGACAATGTGAGCATCCCGAGGCACCGGGGGTCCCTGTTCTACTGGAACGTCCGTGTTTGACTTCTTCCCTAGAGCCTGCGGAGCTGCAACAATTTTGTTTAGCAAAATGTGCTGTGAGCGAGAAAAAGTGAGACAGGAAGATGACCTGCATTGAACCCATGTACTAACAGAAGGAAATTGATTACAGTTGACTGGAAAATTAAACTTTTTCAAAATCATGTCGCACAGACTTGGATTGATCACGGAAAATACTATTTGACTCCTTTCTGTAAGGACAGTTACAATGTGCTGACATTAAGCTGCTTACACTGCTTTACCAGATTACACAGTGGAATAATTTTTACTCTATAAGATGGAGGGCATTACAGCCGGAGGGGCAATGTGAATTCACTGACTCGAATAACCTCACCACCTGCTGGCCCCATAAACTCGAAATGTGAAACAGAAAAGTAAAACTAGATCAAGGTGTGAATAAGAAAAGCTTTGCATGGAAAAATATACTTCAAAACTTGAAAGTTTGTTTAGGGTCATCTTCTCTGTGAGATTATAGAATGTTGAGGAGTCAAACTCAACTTTCAGTGCCACAAAAAGTTACGACGAATTTAATTCAGTATCCACGGATTTTGGGAACCAGAACAAAATATAGGCAGCTGCTGAAAAAATACTTTTCGTGCTACATAATACAGTCTAGATCTCCCATAATTCCCTGACATAGGACAGGATAACTGATCCCTCCTATTAACATTTAGCCCATGTCTGTTTCCCTGAGCAGAGCCCACACGATATCACAGTGCGCCTGAGTGAAAAGGTCATGGCTGCATCTTCAGTGGATCATCCTCGACACGAAAAAGATGAACATGTCACTGAATGTGTCTTCAGATGCCTTCACTTTGCCTTGATGCCCCCTAAAAAGCACCACCGTTTCTCCCACAAACAAACCAACCTGGATTCATTCATTTTTCTGACAGCCAGGGTGAAGTCAACTGCACAATCGCACAGTTTTTCTGAGCTCAGACTTAAAGCTTCCCACCAAGAGATGCTAGATCAGCTCAAAGCAGAACTCTAACTGCAAGCACAAATGATGGGACTGAGGGGATCGTACATAAGGCACGTGACAGGGTCTCAAAAAGACAGTGGTGACAGGAAAAGTTGGAGGAAAGAGAAGAAGGGGACAGGCAGCTATCAGATGGTTGGACTCAATCACATTGCCAATTGGACTCACTAAATGGAGGACAGAACTTTCTGCAAGAGTTCCATATGCGTGGTCAGCTTGCTTTAACATCGAATTAATGGCACTTAACTGCTGCAAAATCTCTGAAATACTCAGTGGCACTGGTCCAGATTTTCTGTGTTTTGTTATAGGAAAAGGTGGTGGATAATCGTGGGCCGTACCTGCCAAGAAGGAGGAACTCCCCGATCACGCCCAGGCGCCGCATGGCCATGAGCAGGCCGCGTACCGTCATGCCCTCGCAGAAGCAGACAACCACGCGAGCCTTGGGCAGCCGCTCACGGAGCTTGCGCAGCAGTCGGTCAAAGTGCTTCTCACCAGCGTTGCTGTAGATCTTGTCCGAGTGGGCGATGCAGAGGCCTTCCTGGGATGCGAGCTCCTTAAAGGCCTCCATGCCGCTCTCGCCGTAGTTACCTGGCCAAAGACACACAGCATGGACTCAATCATATATTCACCACTGGTGACATGCCTGTTGCTTTCTTCTCCAAGTGGGGATGTGCATGAGCTTTCGGAGAGGTTCTGAAAGCAAAACCCAGCCAAACCTGATGGCACCTTCAGCTCATATACAGTACAGCAGTGTAGTTAGTTCAGTGATATCCCATTGTGAGTGCTTTACCCAAAATACTGAATCATTAAAAAGGAAAAGCAATAATAATCACATTATTAACATACAGATTCACAAGAAAAGCAGAAAGTTATCTAATATTAAAGATTTAAACTTTTATCTTGGTCAGGGTGTGAAGCCTGTCACTGAGCGAAAAGCTATTAAACTGTATGTTTAATTTGATGCTAGTCTATCGCGGGGTAGACACATACAGTCACACACAGGAGCACACATTTAGAGTGACCGATGAAAAGTTATGTCTTTGGACTGTGGGTGGAAACCAAAACCTTCCAGATACGGGGAGAACAGGCAAACTCCAGCCCAGACTGAGCTGATCCCACACCCAAACAGCCCAGATGCTATGAGACAGCTCCACCATGCCGCCCCTGGGTAATATTTACTGCTTCATTTCAGTTTATGTACTTGATCAAGGGTACTACAGTAGGAGGTGGGATTCAGACCTGGGCTCTTGAGTGGAAGGTGACTTTAAGCATTACGCCACCTGCTGCTCAGGAAAGTTGTCACATACAGTATGTGGGTCTCTGCAGGCCCAGTCATTCAACAAGGAGGTTGTGGGCGCTTCTGCGTTGGGTAAATCTGACTGAGGTGTTTCTGCTAAACTGAGAAGAACGGAAAGCAGTTATGAGGAAACATGCAATCCCCCGCCCCCCCACGTCCCCCTGTCAGTGTGTGCTGCGGAGCCTCATAACCGCTTTCCGTAGTGGTGCAAAATGTCAGAAAGTCGATAGGATACGTGTGTACATGAGACGTGTCTCCCCGCAGGCCTCTCGGAAACACGCCACCTCTTCCGACGTATCAAACCGTTTGTAGCCAACACCCATCAGCAGCAGGGGGCGCTTCCTCCCCCTGACAGGCTGTCACTTCCCCTTGACGTGAGAACACAGTGATGAAGCGCATCTGTGGCCAGCCATGCTCTCCCACTGCATGCCAAACGCAACATTGATACAGATGGTGGAATAGCTAAAAGCTGAGCTCTCTTCTCATATCAGATGGAATTCTGCATTAAACAATGCTCAGTTATAAATAATAACATTATAACGGGTATAACCGCAGCAATTACAATATACATTGCCTTCAACTGTTACAGACAGATTCATTTGGAATCACATAATTTCTAGACATTTTCCATTATTTAAATTTTTTTCACTTATTTTCGGATTATGTGTCTGCAACAGAACAAACATAGCCTGTGTTTGCCCTCCTTGCTGATAGATGGCAGTAAAGAGCGCTCAGAGAATGCGTAAGTGTGAGGCGGCCTTCGTTCAACTCGTTTCCACTATGTTCACAGCTAATGTGAGTGTTTGGGATCAGCATAACAAACGTAAGGAGATTCACTGAGCTAACAGTTGTGTCTGCACCACCTTGCTGTACAGTTATTACTGTCTTTACATGTCTTTAGGTGTCCTTATGTGTCCTTTGTCTGCTTTCTCTGTTTGATTCCTTCTTTCCTGTCCTGTTGCCACTGTGCAAGTTTTAAAGTAGATTTGCTGCTCTTTCAGAGGAGAGCCGCCATAAAACTGGTTTGGTCTTCCATTTCTTTACCAGTAACATAGTGTGGACTCTTCATGTGGAAAGGACATGGGTTTGAGTCCCAAATGTGTTGTGAAGATGCAGGAAAAACAATTTAGTCCCTATTCCTTTGAATAAGGTGCCTGGCTGGGAGGGTGTGGGGTTTCCTCACAGTGACACCTTCAGGACTACAATGGAATCAGGTGATTACCTCTTCTTCCTGACACAAGTGCAGTAATTCGCAATGGATATGTTAAAAACAGATAAAATGCAAAAAAAAACAAACATTAGGAAGTTCCTTAATGGGCTCAGGTAATATAGTCAATAAGATGACTTAAACAGTTGCTAGCGGCAACCAGGACCTGACCCTCATCTAAATTTCTAAGCAGAAAAATCTCATTTTTTGCAGATTTATGCCTTGTTCTAAGACATAAGAATTATTATTTATTTTTTTTATTATTATTTTGTTGTGTTTTTGTGTCAGTTATAATGATCAGCAATGCAACAGACATGGGTGTAGAACAGAAGCACCATTCCTGTCCATGGGCTTCAGAAAGAATTAAATTATCTGCCTTACTTATTTTGATAATATTATTTTTTTATATATTGAAACTCAGAAACAAATTTTTCATATATGTCTATAATGTGTAGAAAGTTGTTGATGCCCCCCTACCCCCCACAAAAAGGGACATCATTTAGAAAGCGAAGAAAAGCCTGTGTAAGTTTTTGGAGATACACGTACAGTCCTCTAGAGTGGACAACAATGAATGGCTCAGTCTTGAGGACACTGCAGTGCAAACTGATCTTCCCTAAGGTCCCACTGAGGTCACAGGGGTCCCTGAGGTCAATCTAGTACCACTCTGAGGTCAAGGTCACTGGAGGCCTTTAAAATTCTGTCCTCACTCTGCTTGTTCCCCTCCAGCTGCAAGTGTGGGTGTTTGAGAACCCAGAATTCCCTGTGTTGCGATGAGCACGCAAAACGCCCGTTTAACACACGTGTTTTACAGCTTGGAGTTCATGTCTGGCAGTGAAATTCGTAAGTGTGGTATTTCTGTCTTTGGCCTGGCAGTGTGACACTGCCGTGTGGTCCAGCGCTGAAAGAACATGGCGGCGGCAGTGTGGGGGCTCCCACTCACACACCCGGGGGGCCTTGTCGCAGTGTGCGGACCCAGGAACAGGGGTCGAGTCCCTTCGCAGACATAATAACATGACAGCACGGAGTCCAGAACCTGTCAGTGGTGCTGGAAAATGGCACAAACAAGTGGCCTTCATCAACAAGTCAAACCTCTATTTATTAACTATGGCCGGCTCAGTTTTGCGAACTCCAGTGAACGCTCTTCATTATTTTTAATGGAATAAAATTAACGTTAAATTAAACACTGCGAACTTCGGAACTTTGCCAGGCACCTTATTCATTAAACATGCTGTTCCCCACACGCTGTGTCTCCATGCAGGTTCTATGTTTTCTGCATAAGTGCATGACTCACAGCCTTGTCCCGGGATGGGCTCATGGCCCGGTTTGGTGCACCCTGGCTTGTACCCTGCGTACCTGGGATAGGACCCCAACCACCACAACCGTGCTTTAGACGAGCGAGTAACCAGAATGAAGGAATGAATGAAATGTTCACATTCAGCCAAAATTTCTTGCATTTGGGGTGATGACCAGGGAGGAAGGGGAATTCTGTGTAGAACATTTTTTGGATGCTACTTTGATTTTCATGCAATTGTGATCATCTGAAGATATTTAATAGAACTTTGAAATTGTGAAATTTCTGCGTTTGGGGATTATTCAAGTTATGTATGTATTTAGAACAGAGTTTTAAAGAGTATTTAAGGTTTCTAAGCTCAGGCTAGGTAATTTCATGCATACTGCATATATTATTCTGTTTTCCTGCTTGGAATGTCCTGTGGTTTTATACACTGTCGAAAAAGTGTGAGCTTTTGGCTTTTACGCTTCAAGTAAATATTATATTGAATATTATCTGTTACTTTAAAGAAAATGCGTAGTATGTAATTTTGAGCTTCTCTTAGCTACTTTCTTAGCTAATTTATAGCGCTGATGGTGATGTGTATGAGTCTCTTGTATCTGATGTTTATAAAATTATTTATGTACTATTTATTAAAACTGAGAAAAAAATCTTATATGATGTTGTGTCTGCGGGGTGCACTCTGTCTGTGCCCAGATGCCTGTTACACCTATTGTGAACTACAGCCATGACTGGGCTGCAGACTCCCGCTGAGGGACGCATTCCAGTCCATACTGATGCTCAAATATGAATTTCTACTCTTTGAATCTTGATGAGCTTCACACTTTACGGTGTCGGACACATGCAGAGGAGGAGCTGCAGGTGTACCAGGCCGTAGGACCTTGTGATGTGGGAACTTCGGGGTGACCACAGAAATGCTTCATACAGCTTTTGTCAAACAAGAATGAGCTATAAATACACCTAACCAGAACACAGCATCATTTATCCACTCATAAACCGAAAAAGACGGAGCCAAAAAAACAGTTTCGTCCGTCCGTCGCGTAGGTGGTCCTCAAATATGATACGATCATAACAAGTTACACTGAACTCTTATTTTACAGTGGAATATCTGTCTGTCTGCAGACAGATGGAGGTTCAAAAGCTGGTGTGTGCTAGTGGAACATACAGGGTGCAAGTAAATACAGGTGAATACAGACCAGCCATGACTTTCTCCATCAGTCTCTGAACCCCACCTGAAGTCTGACTTTTCGCTGCTAATCTAAATACACTGGCTCCTCAACTTACAATCACAGCTGAGACTGCTAGAAGCTTTTGTGAAAACCAAACAAAAATTTGATTTTCACAAAAGTGCGTGTATCTCCAAAAACTTTGCAAATTATATTTTTATGTGAACTGCAAATTGAAATGAGGATTAAAATAAACTTAAAATCACAAAAAATAAACATTGTCCACAAACACATATTTTTTCTATAAAATAAATGTCTGACAAAGCCAGACAAAAGCTGTAAACACCATAAAAGAGAGTTGAATTGGGGAGGTCATGCATTTATTTTTTGAGTGCTCTTTACTACCATCTGTTGGCTGAGTGCATGAATACAGGTTACGTTAACTCCAGACAGAAATTACAGGAAATATATCAGTGATGAAAATGAAGTTAAAAATGAGAAAATAAAGTGGAAGGTGTTTGTATCTTTGAAAATTAATAACCTGACTATTCAATTACAATATAGAATGAATTCCAGTCCTCATTGTGTGGTATGAAACACTCGCTCAGAACGTGTTCTCTGCTCAACACACCAGAGTACTCCACTCTACCTCGATACCAAGCCCATCAGTGAAGAACATCTATTCCACTTTGGTAGAAAGTGCACTACCGTATATGTCGGAAGGTAGTTTTAATTAAACTCCATTATGTATTAATGTACCATTACGACAAACACAAATCTGGAGAAGTTATTTAACTTTTTATAAGTTAGTTGGTCTTGTGGAACACACACACACACACACACACACACACACACACTAGGCGAGTGTTAGTTTTGGGGACGAACATGCATACACTACACAGGTGTTTTGGATACGAATCCTTCGTCTCACCTTAGACCACAGAGCCAAAATACAATTTCATATTAACTATGCAACAAATGATAACCGTTTTAGGAAAACTGGCTGAGTGAGACTTTTTGCTAAACAATATGTATATGTTCAGAGCTGGGCCTATGGTTTGGTTTTAACTCTTTTTACATTATGGAGCCACTATTTCCAGAAAATTTGTTAACTTAGACAAAATGCTGCACGCGGAGCGTGAACTGGTGCACAAGGGGCCACATCAGGTAGTTCAGCACCCGCACTTCCGAGTGAAATTCCAATGAACAGTGACTCCAGCAATGAAACACATACTTCTGAATATTTTTTCTTTTCCATCAGTTATTCTTTTAATTTTAGCCTGATTTACTTTCATAAGACTGAACCATTCACTTTTTCACTTTTTTCTGAGAAATTTGCCTTCACAGAACTGCAAGATTTCTGCTCCTGCGTGCAGCCTGCTTCAGCGCCAAGTTCATTACAGTAGATTTTTGGTGGCTGGACCAGTGGGGTCTTGAGCGAAAATACACCTGCTTGCCTGTAGCTGCCTTGCTAGATGTTGGATAAACCCAAAGAGAACATCTTCTTACCTGTGTCATTGACTTTCCCTGCATTTATTACATGCACAGTGATTTTACTGCAGCAGAGTGAGGGAAAAACGGACCCCAGCATTACCCACGCTGTACAGTCAGCAGAGTGTGAACACGGGGGACAGAAACACAGTCTGAATAATGAATTCACAGTCACTGAGTGTGAATTAATGTGACTGTGGACTAAACATGCTGGCCAGACACCCGTTCTCTCTACACACTTGTATCTTCTGTCTCTCTTAAATTCAGTAATGTATACGGGGACTGAGGTGGACTGGCATCCCATCCAAGGTTCACCGTGCCTCACACCCTATGCCTCCACCATGTCCATGACTACCCACCACTGAGAGACGCTTTTGAGGAAAATGTTTTGTTTTTAATATATAGTGATCTTTTATGTAATCCAAAGAAACTGCACAATGTCTAATTTTTTATTACAGACTGAGACAAAATATTTAAGAAAACCAAGTGGGTGGATGTTGCAAATAAGCAGGCAATATTATGTGCTGGAAGATGTAAGTCAAATTCTTGGTCAGCGAAAAAAGCAGATACACACGCGCACACACACACACACACACACACACACACACACACACACACACACACAAAAATTATTTGCTGCATGGTTTGGACACAAGCGGTGTAATAACCACCAATCCCAGACGGTCAATACGGCGATGCGGGTGATCCGAATGGAGTGTAACTCACTGTGTATCATGGTATATCAGAGTGCACCGAGAGCCTGCTGTGTGCCACTTACCTTCAGTGTGCACTGCAGACACGTACGTCCAGTTGTAGCGCTTCACGATGTCCAGCATGGCCCTGGCCTGCAGTGTGTCCGAGGCCACCACACGCAGGAAGTACTTGTACAGCGTTTTGTCACTCAGGTCGATGCTGGTCGCCGAGTACGCAATCTGGGGGATGTTGAAGAGCTGCAGTAAGTTCTGAACTTGGATGGCCACGGAACTGGAGCCAGGCCCGATGACGCCGGCAATGGGCTTCTTGCTCGCGTGGGGCTGATTTGAGGGTGTGCCATCTATGCACCCCTTGGAGCTGTCCTTCTCATCCCTTGTGGAGATGAGGGAGTCCCGGATGAACTCGATGCTCTGCTCCAGAGCCACAGACGAGTGCCAGCAAGAGTCTCTGATCTCACAGCCCAGGCTGATGTTGGGCAGGAGGTTCGGGTCCGAGTTGATGCGGTCCAGCGTGTGGAACATGGCCTCCACCCTCTGGATGCCGTACTGCTCTCGGACTTCGCCGCACTTTCTCTCGGCCACCTTCTCGGCAGACGGCTGATGGTGGACGGAGAAGAGGGCCCCGATGATGATGTCCCCGTCCATCCTGGCCACGGACCGTGACACGGACTTCGATTTGAGCGAGCGCTCGTGGATGTTACTGGTGAGGACGAATGTCTCAAAGCACACCAGAGGGAGGAACGCCAGCGCAGTCAAGCACATTTTAACATTCCCCATCGTGTCTCAGGTCTTCACAAAATCCACAAAGGATCCCCGTGTAGCAGCTGATCAGAGGTGGCGGCTTTCCTTCTTTACATCCAAAACCAAAGGCAAGGAAGCCATGCTCTGGGGTGGGGCTTTTTTTCAGATTACCTCCGTCTTTAAAAAGCTGCCAAGAAAATGAAAACAATGTTGAAAATGCGCTGCGAAGACACACGGCATAAGAAAACGTGGTGGTGTCCACCAAAGAGGTGCTGGTACTATGGAGCAGGAACTTCTGGCACGAAATACTGACGTTCGGAGCCGGATTTCACTTTGAAGCGATTTGACCCCGCAGCTCAAAGCTCTTCTTACGGGGTGAACGGAAGCTCGGCACCGAGACGAACGCTGCACATTTCGGGGGAATAATACCGCCTTTCACAATCGAATTGCCGAATTTAAATGCATTTCTTACTTGGTTCGCAGCTCTCAGTCGTGAGAAGCGTCGGATGAGCACGAAGGCGAGGGAAAGTGAGCGCCTGACGTGCGCGTCCGTGTGTTTGTCCGAGTTTGTCTGACCTCCGTACAGAACGGCGACACGAACCGGTGGCGACGCCGAAAACGGAGCCTTCTTGCCCGTCCCCGCATTCAGAACCGCGGACAGCGTTGGCAACTCCGCGCGCGCGCGCACACGTACGCGGGCGCGCGCTCGCTCGCTCGCTCGCGGCAACGGTTCCGCGCGCGTGTCGGCGCGCGCGAATGCGTTTCTCCCAAAATTCGAGCTGAGACGCGCGAGTCCCGGAACCGCCGAAACTCCGCTTTGTTTCACTGACACGACAACAACCGTGCGCAAAACGAGGACAAGCGAGCCGAGCCTCCCCCTCTGTTCCCCGACCGAACCCGAAAACCGCCCATTTTGGCCAGAATTTTAGTGGCCGCAACGCATCGCGTTACAGACAGCCGAGGGCAACGGTGGCGGCGGCGTGACAGGCGGAGCAGCGCGCTGGATGGGATGAATACCTGCGCGGCAGCGGCAGCGGCAGCGGCAGCAGCAGCATCGGTGTGAAGGAATCCGCGCCGCGATCGTCTGGAGAGAATCTCGTCCGCCTCCCCGCCGCGCACCGCGCACCGCACACCGCACGCTCACCCGTGTGAATCCGCTGGTCCTGGACCACCACCGCGGCGGATCATCGTGGCGCGATCATGACGATCCTCTCCGTCCTTCTCTTCCCCACCTGAGTTTGTGTTGCTCCGACGGATCCTTCTCTTCTCTTCCCTCCTTCTGTCTCTCTCTTTTCTCCTCCTTTTCCTTTCAGTGAGAACATCACCGCCCCCCCCCCCCTCTGTCATTCATTCCATGAAAAAGCAGGGCTGCGAGTCCCCATGTGCAAGAAGGAGCGTGTGTGCGTGTATGTGTCTCTGTGTTTGAAACCGTTTGGCAGCAAAAGTGTTTCTGGTCAGGTAGCGGAACAGCTCACACCCCAGAATAAACCCTGTCTCTTGGTGGCACTGTGACACTCTCTCTCTCTCTCTCACACACACACACACACACACACACACACACACACAGCAGAGCACAGTGGAATGATGGAAGATCAAGGATGATAGATATAACAGGATGTTTGGAAGGGGTCAGCCCATGCCAGGCTTCAGGGTCATGCTGGGTTCTCACTCTGACCCCCCCTAACAGACTGGAACATAAATAAAAATTACTTCCTCCATCACCAACACCAAACTGTCTGCTCCGTGCAGAAAGCCAGAGACCAGTGTGCATCTGTCAGAGTAGAAACATCTACTCACCACAGCTACTGTACCTGAACTCCTCTTTTCTAAGAACTGATGTTTTTTATCTGTTCTTGAAGGCCTGACCCCATTCTGAAGCCAAACACGTTCTGGCACAGACTGAAGCTATAATGTCGGGTAGCCCTCATCCTCTCAACCTGGAGATTCATAACTTTGCCATTTTTCATGGAAGGTTTTCGCTCTTCTCCTGTGCTCCACAACACACTGAACGTGAACTTTACTCTTTATCCACCCCTTTCCTCCCACCTTCACCTCTATACCTTCCCGTTCACACCTGTGCTCCTCTTCGCCTCTGCTAGTCCACCTCACCTTCATGCTGCTACTCATGGAGTGCCCAACACACTGCCCCATGGTTGGTGACAAACAATGCCCAGCAGACCCCCACTCCCCAGATCACAGTCAGATTTGGTCCATTACAATCAGCCAATGACACAGTTGTGGAATTGTAGCTCTGGCTGAACTTGTGTGAAGAATGTGTTGACCAGGTAGGCTTTGTAGGACACCAGCAGCCCTGAATGAAACATATCAGTGAGAACCAGACAGAAGACGGAGGGATGCTCACCTTAGATAGTCCATATATGTACAAACTCTTCAGCTCAAAGGTGGGAACCTACAGGAGATGAACTCAGTCTGAAGGCAAAGTGCATCTTCATGAGTATTTAGTTCTTATAGGAGGTTCCACAGCTGACAGGGATTCTCAAATTAACACAAAGGGTCATGAAGGACCCTGAAGGGCCATGAATTGCTATAAAGAACTACAAAGAATTATAAAGTTTCATCAAGGGTGGAGGGTATGGAGGAGTTTAAGAGTCATGAAAGGTGAGAAAGGGCCATGAAGGGACGTTCCCAGCTGTTGAACCTAAGCGCTAAAGCACTGGCCCCATTCGTTGATTTGTCAGTATGTAAAAGGTTGGAAACGGTCCTTCTTTCATGATTCATACATTTATGCAAATCTGCAGGATGGCAAGAGGAAAAAATAAGATGAGAAATGTTGACATATACAGTCGAGCCAAGGGGAGGAGCCTCAATCTGCACACAATTATTGCAGCCTGATGATCAGCTGGGGTGGAAGGGGGTGAAGCAGACAGCCGTCTGCCAGCAGAGGCGGAGCGGAGGGTCTCTTACCCTGTCGGTGATTAAGCATGGGTGTCAGAAGAAGTTACCCTGACTGGACCCCCCGTGCCGCTTGTAGTCCATCCCCACTGCTGCACGCAGAGAGCAACTGACAAGCGTGACCTTGGAGCAGAAAGGAAAGGAGAGGCATCGAGGCATCGACGTGCACGCGCGTGCGTTGTGTTCCAGGTGCCGAGCACATGTGAGGATGGAGAGAGTAATGCCGCGCACAGCAAAGCTGCACACTGTGATCTTCACACACATAGACAGAGCTGCTGTGCGTTGGAGTGTTGAACCCACAACCAGGTGCTCAAAGGTACTACGGCAGGAGGAGGGATTGGGACCTGGGACCCACAGTTTGCAAAGTGACAGCCCTAGCTACTACACCACCTTTTGCTCCCTCCACCTCACTGTATCGAATTCTCAGGAATGTAGAGGTGAGCTCCAGCCCTCCTTATCAGCACATCAGCAAACCACGGTGTTTTTAGCAGTGGGACATGGGATCGAGTCCCCCTCATGTCGCACTCAACAATAGCGGTGAGTAGGCCAAGGGAATCCAGACTGATCCCTGGTCTTTTGGGTGGGTGAACCCTAGTGCTGGGTGAAAATCATCCCCCGACAAGGTGTGACACAGCACCTAGCAAAGCCCGTTGGGGGTGCTGTGGGCACCTACATTTAAAAAGGGGAGGTCTCACATCTCACAGCCGAAAGGAGGTGTAAAAATAGGTAAAACATGGGAAGGAAACATGGTACAATGGGGAAAGATGCCACGGGTAAGGCAGTGGTCAGAGCTGCTACCAAGTACTCGAAGGACCCAGGTTGAACCTCCTGCTATTGTAGCCTTGGGCAAGGAACCTCCCCGAATTTATACAGTAAAAATTACCTTGCTATTTCATTGACAGTAGCTTAACACTGTAATCTGCTTTGGGAAAAAACATCTCAAATAAATGTTTACATTTACATGTCAAAGCGCTAACCTGTATTCCATAGTGACCCACCCTCGGCCCCCGAGCAGGGCAATTCTACCCTACCCCTAATTCCATTTAGTACCGTCTTGAGCGAATCTTTGGGCAGCAAACAGAATTCAGGGACCGAATGGGGGACCAAACTCATTTCCCACCGGCAGCCATGGCCTAAGCAGCTACCACAACGGCGTACCGCAGTAAAACCCATTTGACTTTGAGGTGTGGAAATTGCAAAAAGCAATTGTGCGGAAGGCAGTATCCGACACGATGAGGGGAATACATTCAGACAGAGACAATGGGCTGAATTTCATTGTGTTTCTGAGCTGTCATGCGGCAGGATTTACAGGCAATAAGAGCAAAACATTAACGTATTAATGCGGAGAACCAGTGCCGGGCTCCTGGTGACATTCAAGGGCTGCGTCCATCAATGTCTCCACCATGCGCGCCATCCAGACAGAGTGACACCACCCTCTGCTGTCTGTTCTGTGCAGCAGCACAAAGCGGTGCATTTCTAAAGCACAGCGTCTCGACTCAAGCGGAACTTTCATTTTTGGACTCGGATCTAGATTTTTAGTTTTTTGGTTTAGTTATTGTGGTTTTAACTGTTAAGCGTTTCTGAATGTTGGTCATGATGGCTAAGTGTCATTCCATGATGCAGTCATGTGGGTGGGCTCAATGTTCATTAACTTTGTATTCTGTGTTGCAGATGTGTATTTGTTTCCGCTTGTTGAGTTGTTTGAATGATAGAATGGGAGTGCTGTGCTGGTTGTGACTGAGAGATGATCGCGTACATGACGTACGTGATGCTAGTGAATGTGCGTTTAGTATTTGTTATAAAGTTGAGATATGGTTTCAGCAAAATGCTCGTACTCATGGTAGGGACACGTTGTTGCGTTGATGCAAATGAATGAATGAGCTTTGTGTTTCTGTGTCTGTGTGTTGTGTTTTTGTGGATGAGGTGTGGATTGGGAGATTTTGGGGGTTTACAGGATGGAACGGGTTTCTTATTCATGACAAACACATGGTGCTTTTGATTTTTCAGAATGCAGAAATTTTAGTAATTGTGCTTGGTTTGATTAAGGAAATAAAAATGGGTGTAATGGGAGGCCATCCAAACCAGGGCAGAAGCCCACAATGGCATCACCTATGTGGCAAATGTCGCTCACTCAGCACACGAGTTAAAGCAACAAGTCAGACCTTGCTGGTCAAATGTGGCAGCCGCTCTCTAACAGCACTCCATCAGGGTATGGGGTTTATTCACTTCTTCTCTCCGGTGTCCTTCCTCTTTGTGACAAGGATGAACAGAGTAACACTGGAGTGGTTCTGCTTTGTTTGACAGGAGCACTGATTCACTTGGCAGAGCTCTTTCAGGTTCTCCTCCTGTTTTGGGAAGAGGAGTTACATGTTGGTTGGGTCCAAAACATCCCCGGGCTGAGTTGGAGGTTCCGCTGCCGATGATGCGGCCGGGGTTTGACTCAGATGCCGCGGCTGGGGTTTTACTCAGATGCTGTGGCCAAGTCCGCATGCAGAGAACAGTGGGGCGGGGAGTCCGTGACCCCCCTGCGGGACACAGCTCTGATAGTGATCCGAACCATGTGTGACAGCGTCAGGGGACAGGGCCGTGGCTTCAGATGCTGACGCCTTGCAGGAGCTTGCTGTCCAGACAGCCATCAAATCTGGGGTATGGAGGATGGGTGCGGGTGAAGATCTATTGCAGAGATCCCCTTATGTAAGAGTCTCACGGAGAAGTCACCTTTAAAGGAGTCCGAATGCGGCACAGACACTGCAGGTGTATGCCCCCCAAAGCAGCCTTGTGGTCATTCAAATTTGTGCCACTGCTAAGTTGTCTTTGGGCTTCCAGAATGGTGTTTCTTCACAAGACAATCATCACCGTACATGAGTTCACAGGAGACCTGGATCTGGAGCAGGATCTGGCAGCGTTTCCTGCTCCTTACATAAACACTGCTGGATGTCTCACCGTTGCATTTTGGGACACCAACCTAATGCCAAGACAGGACAGCAATACCATTTGAGTGAAAACGTGCAATTAATGGCGGAAAGCAGACAATAGCATGGTTGCATAATTGCTTTTAACAATTTATCAAAGGGTCAGACGATGTGTGCTGAACGGCAGAGACATCCTCAAACACTACGTTCCTGGGAGTCTTCAACCACAGCAGTCCTGCAAACACCTAGGTGAGTCCAGGGCTCTGCTGCCACCGCACTGACCACTAAGGGGAGTACATACCGCGTTTCAGATCCTGGCAGGATGGTAATGATAGCAGGTGCTTTGTCTACATGGCAAATATTTACATATGGAATTAAACCTAAGCTGCAAACCAGGAGGACCTGCAGTCCATGCGATGTGAAATGACTAGCGTCATCATTAGCAAGAAGAGGCATTAGAGGGGAACCAGCACGGGTCAAAATGAGCAGAACACCCGTGCTGCTATGAACTCTGTCATCTCAGGCCCAATAACCACCAACATCACTGATCACCACCATTTCCCATAAGCACTGACATCCACTGTATGCACGTGTACAGCCCATATACACACTTTGTACTGTATATATGTGTGATTGTATTTATTTATTCTTTTCATGCATCTTTTGTATATGCAGATTTTTTAATTTGATTTTTTCTTTAATTGATGCATATTTTTTATTACTTTGTTCTCTACGTTTTTCCCACCTGTTCTGCGCCCCGTGGACCTAGTCTGACATCTACTGTGCTGAACCGTAGGTGAACTCGGGCGCCTCCTAGTGGCTGCACGTGACAATCTGCGTCACCGATAGAAAAGCCGCGAAAGACGTCGAAAATACTGCATATTTGCTCATTTAGCAGACACTTTTCTCCAAAGTTATTTAGAGTGGTTACTATGTATTATTCTACCCAAGGTGCATGGTACACTGCTCTCTCAATCTCTGTACAGTCGTAACACACAAGCACTGTGGACAGCACCCGAAACATACCTGTGGGAGAAAACTGAGACACCTGGAGGTAACCCGCATGAACATAAGGAGAAAATGTAAACTCCACACAGACTGATCTCTATAGGAGGTGTTCTGTGTAACCTGGCTGCAGACAGTGAGCAGCAGCAGCCTGAAAACACCTATGAGGCCAGAGCCTGGACAGCCTTTCTGCACACCGAAAAGCTGCCCGCCCATCTCACTGTGGGCACCACCCTCACTGTGAGAGCCTCCAGCTGAAACCTGGATGGAAGGAACACAAATAGCTGTGTGTAATGAAGCAATGAAAGCAGACATGAGCTGACTCATCTGTTATGACACCAAGTTCTCTACATTGCTGCAACTGGGCTAAACAGCAGTGCAAAGACATGTCTAGTTGAGCAAAGTCGACTCAGGGGAACAAACACGGGCCATGCCATCTTCAAGGTTAGGCAACCACGGCAAGACTTCACAAAGCATGAGCTTTAGAAATGTTACAGCTGGAATCTCTGTGCGTCTGAAAAAGAACATCCCTGACCAAGGTATTTAACCTTGGTAAAAATAGCAAATTGTAGGAAAGGACCCTCTTGGAGGAATGTGAGTCACCTTGGGTAACTAACCCTTAACAACTGATACAAACACAAACCAGAGACCAGAGACTGAGTCATCAGCTTAACTTGGCAGAGCGCAATCTCAGAACCATTTTAATAAATGAGACATAATACAAGCCTAAACCTATAGTGAGAAACTATAAAGAATAAACACCAACTCGGACGTGGTGACAAATTATAATGACTTTATTACCCATAATCCCATAAAAGTCATTTGTCATAATAACTGCTGTCTGCCTCATTAATGTTTTTATTGACTCTCCATCTGGAGATATGAAACTCAATATGTGCACATCGGTCAAAGCCAAGGCCTGTTATCGTTGGAGCGTCTGCTCGGAGGAGACGCCATCGCATGCTTCCACAGCATGTTTTTCTTCTTTTCAGCTTGTGGTCACCGCCCCCTATCTGCTCATTAGCCAGGCCGGAGCGCCTTTGAGGAAGGCACAAGCAGATGCATCACGCGGTTTCCGCGGAAACTGCCAAGGCCTGGCAGTGAGCGCAGAATGACGGACATTACAAGACACAGATCTAATTACAGCCTCTGTGTCAACGGAGCTCAAGTTTTCTTTGACAGTTTTGAAAAGACTGAAAGGCCCACAACCCTGGAAAAAATGTCTAGACAATAATCTTGCACTTTTCTCCCACACATTTCTCTGATGCGTTTTTCCCAACGATTTACCCATTCATACAGCATTGTTATTTTCATCAGATCAGTTTTGGGTATGTACTTACCATATGTACCCTTATGATACAGAAAAAGATTGCAGAAGAGAAAGTGCATCTATTATTCTTTTGGATTCCTGGGAAATAGAATTTGTTCACATCATGCACAACAATTAGCAACTGTATGGAAGCCACTCATTTTATAGTTTAATATTCAGCTACTGTGTTCTACTCTGTGTGTGTGTGTGTGTGTGTGAGATTGGTAATAGATTAGTGTCCCTTTCACCTCACACACCTAGCATTTGCTTAATATCATTGCATCCCTGCACTGGAAAAGCACTTACTGGAAATGGGTGGATGGATGGCTATCATTTATCCTCAGTCTTTTGTTATTACTGTATGCTGTAGAAAAGAAAATATAGTTACTGTATTTGTGAAAGTAAGGTGTCCATTTTTAAGCCATCATCAGCCATTTTTGTGCTTACTGTACAGTTCTAAATTTGATTCATATGTGCACAGCACCCCTCCCTACAGTATGGCTGTGGACACTTAGAAAAAATAACACAATTGGATACTAGAGAAACAGGAAGAACTACGTATTTGCATGTTCAGACTGTCTTTTCATTGTCCTACAATAGCAGAGATCTGCCTGCTGTGTCGCCATTCACCGTTCCATTCACTCACTGGTACAGTAGGATGAGTGCTAAGCACTATGATCTCCTCGCTGCTGCTGTTCACACTGCTACCAGCTCTTGTGATGGTCACACCTACTTCACACTGTCCTTGAACCATGATCATCAATGCATTCATTTGGACATGGCAGGGCCTGGGGGTGGGTCACTGTCACACATTCCTAGGGAGCACCAGAAACAGTAGTTATGAAATAGAAAAATCATAGCCTTGTTACTCATTTATTGGTGTGCGGAAGTGACAGTTTGCGTCCTTGATCAATAGACAGATGGTTAGGAAGCAAAGAGCAGCCTAAAAAAGATCAGAAGTACAGCTGATTATGGTGAGAATCCCTTTACCTGTGCACCATGGGACTCCTTTGAACCTGGCATCCAGTCTTCCTCTGCTGTAAGACCACAAGAGGAGTATTTTCTTAGCACATCTGTCATCTGAAGCTCTTACACATGACCCTGTATCCAGAACTGTGCTTTTGACACCCAACATTTCAGGAATGCTAATCCCAGTCTATTGATGAAATGTGCTTAACTCGGTATCCTGGTGTGTTAAATACTTTTCCATGAAGGTATCTGGTGAAACCATACCTTAGGTGTAGGACAGATGGAAACAATGTGTTTTCACAGTAGGCTGCATGTCCATTTCAGAACAGCCAAGTTCTTGTCGTGGATTCCAACCCTAGTCATAGGGAGGACAACAGACCTGAGTGGGAATAGAAAGCAGGTTGTGTGTCACATTCAGTAGCTCAGCCGAATGAGTGAAAACTGGGAATTAGTGAAGTTTCTTTTAAGTCGTACAAACATGTGGCCCTAACCAAAGCGCAGAGCAGAGAAGAGACCAGATGTGCATCCATCAGGTCACTATTTGGGGTAAGGGTTGAATATTTGGGGTAACATGGGTGCTCTGACCCTGCTACATGGACACACGGGATTGTTTTAACAACAACAGGTGTGCATGCAGCTTTCTTGCACAAACGGAATCCCTAGAATTTTTTTTAACCAATAAATCTTTATTATGAACATGTAAATATACAAAACCCACAAGAGTAAATGCAACAACTGTGGACATGAAACAACATTCCAAATCCTTTTGACATATAACTACAGAAGAACTAAACAAAACATAGCAAACTAATTGTCTGGCAAGACAGACAGACAGACAGACAGACAGACAGATAGATAGATAGATAGATAGATATTGGTGCACTGTAGGGTAGCGTTTGTGCGCGTCTTTGCGATTACGTCACTACGAGCGACCCAATACGCAAATCCTCAGCGCGGACTCCTGTTGTGCTGCGCTTAAAAATTAATGCAGATTCTTTCGACACTTTGACTATTCAACATTTATTCTGGTTATGTTCCACGTCTCAAACTCCGTTTGGAATGAATTGCAAACGTATTTTTAAAAGACAGCAATATTTACTGTTTTGGGAGGAACTGGTGTTATAAAGCACAATCACGTTAAAAATGATGCAAAAATAATGCGTGCAACTGATTTAAGCAAAATATCCCTAGGAAGCGTGTTATGTTTGAAAATTTTAATATGGATTAAAAGGCGAGTTTGCAAACATTTTTTAAAACACGAAGGCGATCCGGACTTCTTCTTTGCGTACTTTGTTTAATCTTTTTCATAATATACTTATATTGTATTCGTCTTCCTGGCGATTCTTTGCATATGTTAATTGTTGTCTTGTTTATATTGAATTCTGAATTCCTTTTTTAAATTTAAAAAAGTTATTTTTAACAGGCATCCGCAGAAGTGCGACATACTCGGCTTCGGGGCGGTTTCTTTCTACGTACTTCCTATGACGTTGCGTGCGTGCGTGATGACGATTCGAGGCTGCGACGCAGCTACGGAGAGTCGGCGCCGACACTGGAGACGGGAACGAGGGGCTGCTGGGCTGAGAAACGAACCGGGCCGGCCGTGGGATAAAAGTGAGCGGCGAAGGAGGGAAGGAGGAATCGGGGCGACGCAGCAGGAGCACGGCGGGGGCAGCGGGTCGAGCCGCCGTGGTGAGTGGGGTTCGCCGGACTCGATGTTTGCGTGGAAAGTTGTGAAAAGAGTCCAGCGGTGACAGGACGGAGATGGAAGTAAAAACTCGGTAAACATTAAAAACTGATTGAAACAGTAAGTTAATGAATTAATAGTGAAAAACAATCAAACTGTGTGAGACTGAGGGACATTGCGATGCTCTTCCGTGGGATTTGATCCGGCACAGTACTGATGCATGTATTCACCAGACAATAATAATAATAATAATAATAACTGCCAGCTTAGAATGTCTCTCGATGCAGGGGCTGACGGGCGTGATGTCCCACTCGGGTGAGCTGGAGCTGTACAAACAGACAGGCACACACTGGCTGCAGGATGGTGGTCATCATAACTCATCACCTGTCATCACTTGTCCTTGTCACACCTGACAGTGGAATTCTGGACTGGAGCCTAGGTTAGAGGTCTAGACCAAATAACAGCATTTTTGCTGTCTAAGTTACACCCGTGAGTGTTATTTCAGATCAAAAAGTAATGGCAAGATTTGGCACAGACATTTTGTCATTCACTTTCCCCTTTTCTGTATGTCATCATGTTGATCCAGTTCCCTGTGAGCAAAGACTTAAGTGGATGTTTATTAATTTATCCTAAAATTAATATTTATACCCAGTGGTTGGTGATGTGTGTGGGAAGGAAGTACAGTACTGTACTGAACTGCAATGCAGTATTATAGGTACTCCCTACATTTCCTCTGACTGACTACAGTTTCACTGTGTTAACTTATAACTTTTAGGTGTCAGGATGCCAAACCATAAACCAGTCAGTGAAACACACCAGTCCCTGCATCTTATGGCACCATCAGAAGACTACTACACTTTCGCACATCCCCTTCAGAGGGTTTTTAATTCCCAATTATGTGGGGGAGATTAGTGGAATTCCCACCTGGTTATTTAAACAGATATATTATTTTAATTCAGTCTTCAGTTGCTTGGCCTAAAAACCGTAGAAATGGGTGATCTGTGAATGAGGAGGGAACCCTTGGGCCCAGGCTGACACACTGCTCCTTTGTAAGCAGCTTCGACTGAAGTTGCAGCCACTGATGTCCAGTATTATTTATTGCTGGTGTTGAGTGTTGCAGATCTCATGTTAAGAGGTCTGAGGGACCGTAAAATAAATTTAAAAGCCCGAACCTGTTGGGCAGCTAGTATGCATCTACATTCTGCATTACACCAGGCACCTTATGGCTCTGGAATAGCTGACCTCATTATATAATTGTTTTGTTTATTTAGGTATGTTGGAAATTTATTCAAATTAACTTGCAGTACTCAGTTTACATCAAGCAGCATTTCTGGCAAATGTCCTGTCCTGGGATTTGACCCTGCAGCACAGCCTTTGGGGAAGAGGAGTCAGGTCTGTGTATGGGGTAACTGTTCTTGGATCTCCTGATGCTTTGCTGTGGTATCAAAGTCAGTTGGGGTCATTACTGTGACTTACTGCCCCCTTTCCGTGCACGCTGACCGGAGGAGGCATCTGAGCGGCAGTGTTGTCGACTTGACTGAGGCGTGTGACATTTACCAAAAGGGCACTGAACAAATAGAGTCTAATGTCTGAGCTATCCTGCCAATATGGGACTCGGACTCTGGTAAAATGATATCATCATTCATTGGTGCTCTGGATATTGAGCTGCTTTTGTGTGTGGGAGATGCTTTTGGTTTTCTGTGTTAAAGAAAAATGCAAATATGCTCTGCTGCATCCATAAATAATCCCCACGTGGATGTGTGGCACCCCCCCTAATTATTTTTGCATATATTAAAATGGTAGTGATTTTGCTATTGGCATCTCTTATTTTTATGAGAAAAATCATTTGTATTTTGCATTCTGGTTGCAGGGCAGCACTGACTATGGAACCAGCATGTGCCCACCAGATCAAAGGTGAACAAAATATGTATATTTGTGTATCTGGAATGCCATTTATTCAATTTAATTTGGCTACAAGTTTTTCTTTTAATTTTTGTCTGTTGTTCCATTTTTTGTTTGTGTCGCAGCGCAAGATTCACCTGCCCCGCAGTCAGAGTCGCAGCATGTACACTGTGCAGGCTGCCTGAACCGTCGTTGCATGGCCAGGCTAGAGGAGGGTGTGGCCTGCGAACTCGTCGGCTGCCCACTTGTGTGCGGAGCCGTGTTCCACGCCTGCAAAATGGATGAGCATCGGCTTCTGTGTCCACTGGAGAGGACGCCATGCCTGAACAGCGGTTTTGGCTGCCCCTTCACAGTTGCCCGGAACAAAGTGGCCGAGCACTTGGAGGTCTGCCCGGCCAGTGTCGTGTGCTGCACTATGGAGTGGAACCGCTGGCCCGTGGGCTACGCCGACCGTATCTCCTATGAGAACTTAAGCAAGGATGTGGACCAGACTGAGCAGCTGGACATGGCCCTGGCCCTGCAGGATCAGCGGATGCTTCTGGAGTCCCTCAAAGTGGCAATCATGATGTCGCATAATGCTCAGGAGCAGTCTGATGTGATTGCAAAAGTGCCCGTGACACCAAGCTTAGTTGAGGAGAAAATTGGTAACGGAACTGGTGGTTTGGATGGGGAGGAGGAGTCCTGTGGCAGATTTCGCAGAGCCAAAGGGGTGACGGACCAGAGCTCAGCTGCCAGGGATGACATAGAAATGACCAACGGGTTCCTGTCAGAGGGAACAAATGACCTGAACGGGGTAGTCCACCATCTTCCTCACACAGAGCCTGCACATTTGGAGAATGTTGAAATGAAAGACAATGGCTGCCCGTCTGAGTGTGAGCTCGGGGCAGTGGGAGGGGTTTGCCAAGTGGTGCCACACACAGGTGATGACGTGCACATGGAGCACAATGGATTCTCAGAGTTGTCAGAAGTCATCTCAGAAGAAAATAATGTAGTGGATCTAATAATAAAGGACCAGGCCTATAATGGTTTCCATAGAAACAGAGCCCAGGACCAGGGATGTCTGGACGAAGTAGACTTTTGGACCGGAGAACTGCAGCACCCAGATGCTAATGGGTTCTGGGACGCAGTCCAACCTGCACAGAGGCCACAAATTCAGAGTCATTCCGTAGCTGCCGACGTCTGGGAAGATTCGAGAGAGAATCTTTCACTCCCACACCCAGTTTCTGAGGAGGCACAAAGTGACAGAGCACAGGACTCGCCGCTGGGGTCCGAGGAGGGGCGATTTGAGCGCAAATTGCAGAACCTGGAGGAGCTCCAGGGGATGGGAGCGATTCTTCTCAATGGTCGAAGTGCACTCTTCAGTCACCCGATCAAGGTGTGCTTGAAAACTGAGGACAAAGCAGTGGACACGCATGACCTGCAGGTGCCTGAGGGTCCAGTGGGTCTTCACGGCATTGACCTAGTCACAGCAGCACTGCTCTTCTGCCTGGGAGGCTCTCCCGGCAGCCACGGCATCTCTGAGAGCAGACACGTAGACAGATGGCACGCGGACATCGGCACGCAGACGTTCTCCTTCCCCTCAGCCATCCTGGCAACCAATACCATGGTGGGTGACATCGCTTCGGCGTCAGCCTGCGACCACGCCCACCCACAGCTGACCAACCCGAGCCCGTTCCACACGCTGCGGCTCGACCTGGTCCTTGAATGTGTTGCCCGCTACCAGGCTAAGCAGCGCTCTATGTTCACATTTGTGTGCGGGCAGCTCTTTCGTAGGGATGAGTTTTCGTCCCACTTCAAGAACGTCCACGGGGACATCCACGCAGGGCTCAACGGCTGGATGGAGCGCCGCTGCCCCCTGGCTTACTATGGCTGCACATACTCCCAGAGGAGGTTCTGCCCATCCAGGCAGGGCTCCCGCGTCGTTTATGATCAGCACCTGCACTCCTTTGGAGTGCAGCTGAGTCCGTCAGCCACGGAGCAGCTCGATGACAGCCGTGACCGGCTGAGCGGCCTGCCGTTTGAGGTGCTGCAGCACATCGCCGCCTTTCTGGATGGCTTCAGCCTGTGCCAGCTGTCACGGGTGTCGCGCACCATGAGGGACTTGTGCGCCAGCCTGCTGCAGGCACGAGGCATGGTAGTGATGCTCTGGGAGAAGAGGCTGCCGTGTGCAGGCGGTGCCCCCTGCTGGCAGATAAAAGACAAGGTCAGAAGCACACCAAATGTACCGTAGCATGGTGGTGTAGTGCTGCGTAGTTTAGCCACTTTGCTGAACGCTGACACCCTCTATTGCTGCTTTCTCACCACCCGACTTGTCCGTGACTTGTGAATTAATTGCTGTCCTTCCTCATTCTTGCGCAGGTGTGGCGGTTCAGTACGGCCTTTGGCACCGTCAGGGAATGGAAGTTTGCCAACATTGCTAGCATGGCCGACCATCTGAAGGAATGCCCTTTCAACACAGTGGAGCGTCGCCAAGAAGCTGTGCCGCTGCCCTGCATGTGTTTTACCAGGGAGCTGACAAAAGACGGCCGCTCGCTGCGCTCCGTCCTCAAACCCGTGGTGTGATGCAGTGCACCATGGTACTGCCCCCTTCAGGTGTCCCCTCTGTAACACAGAAGTCCTTTACATCAATAACCATGTAAATAAATAACGTTAAATTTGACGGTAAATTTATTTTTTATAGAAACAATTGCTGTGTAGCATTCGAGTGAAAGCAGAGCCTTAATGGTGCGAAAGGGTTTGACTCGCCGGACTTTCATGCGGTCATTGTCGCCTTTCGCAAAACTTTGTATCAGTGTCACATCGCCATCTCGGTGAGGTTCGCAAGGAAAGCGGTGTTCAGAAGAAAACACAGCTTCACTATGGGGTGGATCGACCAAATCACAACGTCCGAGTAGCTGTTTTTTTTCCCCTTATCCTCACATAATAATGTCTGGTGTCCAGATTTATGGACATTTTTAGGCTGTTTGGACATCATCTGTAGGCTTTTTTGACTTACTAGGTGTGCACGCGCTCACACACTGTGGGATTTTCATTAGGAATTACAGCAGTTCAGCATCTGTCATCGCTTTTTTAATAGCGAACAAGAAATCTTTTTTCCATCAGGTTTATTTACTGTAAGCAATAAATAAATATTCTACTTTATTGATCACATAGCACTTTACTCTGGAATTGACCAGTTTTAAGTTTACTGTTCAAGTAGAGCACATTTCTTGGACACTAATGACAGCCATATTGCTATTATATGGACCCCGAAGTGTTTTTTTCTGTCCCATTTATCACACAACAGTCCAGCTCTGTGCGGCGCTTTTTTTTAAAGAAAATACCCAATAAGCAGTTGAAGGTTTATTAAAATGGACTCCAACACTGGAGATGTCCTTCACATATGAGTATGGAGGTAAAACGCTGTGGTCCATTGACTTTGTGTGCCTTGGTGTTTTCTACACGTGATGCTCTGATCGAACCTAGCACTTCCAGCATGGCCATCATCGGTCGTGACCTCGGGGGGCGGAGCTGCTTTGGGGAACGTGAGTGGTGTCCACAGCGAGGTTCCTGTGGACATGGTGCTGCTATGAGGGTTGGTGAGGGGGAGAACCTCATCCCACTTGCCCTGGTCTGTCTCCTCAGTGCATGAAATTACGTTTAATAAAAATGGAACATTACGCAGTGTCTGGTGCTCCTGCTCTTCATTCCACTGGGCGACGGTATGGTGGGGGGTGGTCACACTTGGTGCTTTCAGCCTCGAACGCTGAGCAGACGGCGCCTTCATTATCGCATCCCGTTATGAATGCTTGAAGAGTCAAAAGAGTTTGTCACGTACGTGGTTACCGGGTATACCATGTAGTGAAATGTGCTCCGATCCAACAGAAGACTGCGTGGTTCCATTCCAAACGATTTACGAGTAAAAACAACCAAACGCCAAGACAAGTAACAAACAAAGAGATAAATAAGCAAATAAATAAAACAAACAAAACCTTAAGTTGCATTATGGGGGCAGTAAACAGATATTGCGGTCTCTGGTTTGCGAGGATTGTGGTGGCATGCCTGGGTTCAGAAGTCTCATGGCCTGTGGATAGAAGCTCCTCCTGAGCCTCTCCATTCTGGCCATAAGGAGAATTATTCACAAGCGCTGCTCCTGAAAGCCTGCAAAGGTACAGGTGCTGATTCCAGGTGCACACCGGTTTCACAGGTGCGCGCTAATGTTCACACACCTGGACTCCGGTGAAGTACACAGGCCGAGCGCCACACAGAAGAACACGACGATAAAGGACCCGTTTATGTGGGCGAAGCACTTGCTTGTCTCGGGCCCCTCAACGAGCGTTCGTTACGGATTTTAAGAGCTGGGCGATGTTAGCCAAGCCTGCAGGTTGTTGGTTCAAATCGCACGTCCCGCTGCAGTCGTGCTCCTCGGCACGGTGCCTTTCCTGAAGTCGTACAGAAGAAATGATGCTGATGCTGATGCTCGGGCAACTCCTCTTCACGGAAACGCGCGTGGCACAGATTGTCCCCCCTCAGCCGCGGTAGGTGGGTGGGGGGGTCAAACGGCGAGGACCGAGCAGAGCGCGAGGCGATCCGACGGACCGTACGCGGCAAAGCGTTGATCCGGTAACGAGAAACGTTTCGCTGCTCCGTTTTATTTCAGATTGGGCTTTTGTCGCCCCGCCCCCCCAACCCCCAACATGCAGCTCTTCCGCTTCGGGGTGGTCCTGACGGCGCGCGCCCCCGACGTCGAGGTGCTCGTGCTCGGCTCGCGAGAGGAGCTGGGCCGCTGGGACCCGAGTCGGGCCGTGCCCATGACGTCATCGCGGCGCGAGGCGCCCGTGTGCGAGCCGTGCCTGTGGACGTGCGACGTGCTGCTCGCGCCGCCCTACGCGGACGCCCATTGGTTCAAATTCGCGCAGCGCGTCGACGGACGCCTCGTCTGGGAAGGTAACGTCGTGCGGCTCGGAGACCGACGTCATCGTTGGTTAATGAAACTTGCTGGTTAGTTGCACCGATACGCCTAGTAAAACCCGCGCCAAAGCACAAATACTACCGGTACCACCGGCGCCACGAATCCTGCCAGTGACGTCATTCCTGTCAATGCGGTGACGCACCTGTGCGGTGAAAGTGTCATCGGTCACAAAAATGGCCTTTCGGAGCAGCGCGCTGCCTTTGCCGCTAGGTGGCGCCAGAACGCCGCATTCGATTCATTCGTTCGCGCACGCACACACGCGGTTATGCGTTTTGTGCCCGGAACGCAGGAAAAAGCAGCGAACTCACACTCATCTGGAAGTGAGACGAGTTTCCACCGGAAGATCATTGCCGTGTCATTGATCGTTTGGTTTTTCCTTCATGCAAGGCAGTGTGTCACGCTGCTTTGCCAGTGACTCTTTGCTTTGTCCACTACACACACACACACACACACAACCTGCTGCAAACACAGGACAAGAAGCCCCGTGGAAGGCAGTGATCCACATGCCCAAGTCAGTTTAGTGCATCACACTAGCAAGAGTGGCATCATCTTGCAGCACAGAAACAAATGGTTTCAAACACATTTTTGGGAAACACACCAGCTCCTCGCTTTACAGTTCTTGTTTTGTTCAAAACTCCCAAGTCAATCTTACTCCTGCCTCAAAAGGGATAGAAGGTTAATAATACAGACATCCTTCCAGTTATGTACTGGTTATGTCCTGTACAAATCTTGGGCACAGCTATAATAAGCACAAATTCTCTGTGAGGCTACAGTATTTTTTTATTAACTTGTTAACTCATTTAAAAGAATTTAAAAGGCCTGAAAATAGAAATATGTTCTCTGGACAAATTCTTATTGAGTGATGCTGATCATGATCATCATCCCACAACCATGTGCAACGTTCCTCATCTTCTTATTGATGACGGACACCCGGGACCATGAGACGCATGAGCAGTAAACACCGTGCAAGCGAGTTGAACTAAGGTGAATTCACTACTTCTGTTTGGATGCTCCTCGCTGCCACGGCTGTTTTGGCTCTGGGGGCAATAACCACCGTTTTGTGAAGAAAACACGGTTTAAAAAAGTAAAAATGTTAATGTTTTTGAAAACTCGCGACTTAGTTGTTTGTGAACTTGCTCGTACAGTCTTCGCCCAAAGTTGCGGCAGCCAAAGATGCGGATCATTAACCCGTTTGGAAATGTGCGCATGAGCTTCTTTCTAGTGTCACGAGTGCAGGGGTTCACCAGGATTCCTCGCCAATACCTCACCGATACCCTGCCAATGCCATGCCTGATCAGCGGGGCACAATGGGTGCTGATGAAGGCACGGCGCCAGCGCCATGGCGACCGGTAAGGCCGCTCAGCTGCTTCTGAAAGGCCCTTGGCACAGGCTGCTGATAATTACTGTGATTGCATTTATTATTTATTCTCCTTCAATAAATAACCGCCGAGCATTGTCCCAATTGCAGCGAGCGAGTTTGCTGCTTCGAAACCAAACATCTGTGCAATTTATCTTCTCCTGAATTATTTATCTAGTATCTATACCCAGTTCCAAAGTCTCCACACTGCATATTTTTGCATCACAATGAAATGTGTCCCAGGGATGAACTGGCAGGTGACCCCTCTCCCACCGTAGGGACGGGCCCGCCTGTCGCACGGGTCCCTCAGAGTCCGGTGTGCGTTTTTCACGCCAGGTGTGCGATCGCCTGAGCCGGTCACGGGGGCAACCCCTGAAGTGCGTTGGTGAGGGAGAGCAGTGGCCCTCGCTCTCCACCTGAGAGCTGCGTGGCCGTGGCCCCGGTGACACGGCAGAGGCGGGTTCACGGCTTTTACTCCTGCGGCACAGCCTGCTATTTCTGCAAGACTTCTGTAAACATCCCAGATGTGGCTGTAATTCATGAAGATAGCCTGCAAGACTTTTAATATTTTTATTATTCATAATTTAAGATGACCGAAAATAAACATCTGTTGTCTCCACAAACTCCTATTCGGTGCTGCTTGTTGACCAGGTAATCGCGGGGATGCGTGCCGTTCCTCAGCGTTATTGATCGCGGACGCCGAGGAACAGCAGACGCCAGGCGAACGCTGCAGAAGTGAATCACAGTGAATCACAGTCCCTCCTGTTCTCTTTGGCTGCGCTTCACTGTCATCTTTTGTCTGAGAGGGTGAACACAGGTTGTATTCGCACCACAGGAGTCACAAATTTAGAGAATATATTGGTGAAAAAAATGCAGTTAAGTACAAATAAACAAACTGGAACTTGTTTAAAAAAAGAAGTCGTAAGTCAGCCACTGGCAACGCAAGGTGGTTCCTGCACAAATAACCACAGTTCATTTATCATCTTCACTGCTGGCTAAGACAGGCCTGGGGCTCTGGGTAACAGAGGTGTGTGTGTGTGTGTGTGTGTGTGTGTCTGTTTGTCTGTCTGTCTGTCTGTTTGGTTCAAACACTTGGACAGTATATCACAGTGTGTCATTCTCATGTTCAATTTTGATGTTCTGCTAATAGGCTGTCAGAAAGTGGCTGTGCTGAGGAAATTGCGGTAATAAAATCATTTCCAGTAGTGGAACGTTTGAGAAATGATTCCCTGGCAAACCAAGTAATGCACTGCATCTACATTTAAAGGAGAGTGAGCTGATGGACAAACTTTCCATTTGGTTCATTGAGGGCAAATTAAGAAATGACAATGTATGCTCTGAAACAGTATCTTCTAATATTTGTATTTGAGCTATGCCTGGCCCCCAATGGAGCGAACATGTCCTCATAGCTGTGTCCTTCTGGCTCCCTGGAGGTGATTTATTTACCGCCTTCATACGCTAGGGTAAGCAAAAGTGTTGTTAATATGGTCTAAACACAGTATTCCATCTCTAGGCAACGGTCCCTACCATGACCGATGCTGTGTGTTTGACAAGAGCAACATGGTTGATGGTGTTTACTGCCATCCTGTCGGTCACTGGATAGAGGCCAGCGGCCACACCGATGAAATGCGCCACACCACTGACTTCTATTTCAACGTGGCTGGACACCAGGCCATCCATTTTTCCAGGTAGGCCCCCCCCCAGGAGTTGGAGCCTTGCAACGGCTGAGGGATAACTGAGGTCAAACTCCCACTAAACCGTGACGTCCCAACCCAGCAGTTTGTCCAGCGGCCTGCTGTGTTGGGGAAATAATAAAGTGCTGCTGGAATAAATCTTTTTCTAGGTAGTTCTCGGTCCTTTGCCAGGGGTGTCGGAAACAAGAACCCGGTTTGATGGCACTCTTTGCCAGTCGTGTTTCCCTGGACGGCAGGCATCTCTCTGTGCATCTCAGCTCTTAGTAACGTGGGACAGCTCATGGCTTCCAGCCTTCAGACGTGTACTCCATGTGAGTCCTTACAGTGAGCGCGGCAGCAGGTGGCGCAGTGGTTAGAGGTGCTGATTCTGGGATAATAAAAATGACCGATTTTGTAAATGGGTAAATCATACTCCGTATCTTAGCGTACAAACCTAACAGGAACGTGTCAGATAAATGAATTTAGTAATGATACTTCAGTGATCATCAACCCTTCTGGCAACTCCTCAGCCATTACACCTGTCCCTCTAATTCAAAAGTTCAGTTTCTGTCTGGGTTCAGCTAGCCTGTTTGTTTATCTCTCCATCTACAGAGGAAGAAAGGGTTTGTGAATCCTTTGCAGTTACCTCGATTTCTGTGTTAAGTGCTCTTTTGTTCTTATTTCTGTATAATTACCCTTAATATACTTTTATTGCAACTGTCTGTTTATCTGTTTATTGATCAGATGTAGCATAGACATCCAGAATAATTCCTCTGTTACCGCTGTCTCCTATCAGGCAGTTTCCCAATTGTGCTCTTTTATTTCAGCCGTTCGGGTGATTCATCCTAATAGTTGAGCATATTTTTAAAAAAAATGTTAAGTTTCAAAATTGTCATTCATAAAACAGACTTATTTCCATGTTTATTCGCTAGTGTTTAGGGTATAACTAATCTGTTTTGTGTTATGTGCCATTTTCAAGCCCCATTTAGGCAATATTCTGCATTAATGTCCTCTTGTAGCTCTGTTTTAGTAATCGCTTCATTTCACATCCAGAGAATTAATCCAGGTATCACTGTGCGGCGTTCCTCAGTGAAACAGCAGGATGCAGGAATACATTTCCAGTGGTGTCTGGAATATATGTGCTCAGGGGTACGGCAGCAGTCCCGTTTTTGAGACGCGAAGTGACAGATCTTCCGAATCCTTCATCACATAGGACCTTTGGCGTGTTTTCCTCTCTGAAATGGCATCTCTGCAACTCCTTCCCCGCACCGACGCTCCTTCGGACCGCTTTATGGGGTTATTTTTAGCATCACTGCGTCAGTAAATCTGCTCTCGATTCAGAGCTATTTAAATTTCACGTTGAACAGCGGACATATAATCGAGAAATGCCACAGTCAGTCCTTGGTATTGTTTCCCGAGCCCGGACCGTGATCAAAGTGCCACTTACGGTTCTTAACAGCCCCCCGGGACGGGCGTTTTGCACAAAGTGGGACACCTTCGACACCTTCTGCTGGTCCTTGGGGGGAGAAAACCCGCATTAAAACACATTTTTGACAGCTTTTTTTGGGGCAGCTCTCAAAGCAGTTCTTTAATCGCAGAGCTTTTCAGCAACGGTTCCGGCCCTCTTAGCAACTTCACATGGAATCATTAATGCGGCTGTGAGGCCGAGTGCCACGCGGTGCCACAAACACGGCAGAAACACACTGACCGAGTGAGGATGAAGCCGAGAGAAACAAGAAATTGCTCGTAATTACTGTTTATTCTCAAGAACTCCATGGTAACTTCTGTTCGATTTGTTGGTTTGTCTGATGCTTTGCTCCAGATGGGCTTGCGGAGAATTTCCCATTTATCCAGCAGGGTCATTTGTACCGCATCACCTCGCAGTGAGGATCTCGATCGAGGTTTCAAACCCAGGCCCTGATAATGGAAGGCCACAGTTGCGACCAATATGCCACCTGCTGTTTCCTCTTTGAATTCTTACGGTCTGGAAGCTGAAATGACCGTGCCGTGAGGAAGGGTCACATAGGTCACTTCGGCTCAGCCGAAGTGATGCATCCAGAAGTTTCTAAAATGCTGCATTGCTGGAGCTCTGTAACCTTAGGTCCTTGGTGGGTCAGGAGTCAGAACTGCACCAGGTCCTTTGGGGTCCTCGGTGGTTCCTCATCCATTAGAGGCCAGGAGACCGAAAGTACAAAAGACCTTTGATAGATTCACGCAAACTTGTGGGAGGGAATGAATATTCTGTCTTGCTTCCCTCCTTATAGCAAACTCTTCTTTCCATGTTCTGTCAGGGTTCAAAACAGACCTCATGCTGACAAGAATTTGACAGCTGCCTCACCATTTCTTCCCTCTCTATTGGGTCCACTCTGTGTGGCAGACACAGACACACACACACACACACACACACACACACACACACACACACACACACACACTCTTTGCTTCCAGTTTAGTTCAATTTTCAGCAACCTCATTTCCTGTGGAAATTATAGACAAAATTGGGTCCCAACTCTCTGGCTGTCTGCACTCCTGGCCACCCATCTGTCCCCAGCCAATGATGCTGCTTCCAACATAAAATAGGTCCCACCATTTACCACAGACCCACAAACAGTGCTGCCGCCACAGATTCCTGGTTTGTATTTTTCAAGACTGAAGAATTGTGTTAATAGTTCCATTAATGCAAATAAAGAGGATAAACTGATCTGTATCTCAAAATCAAATACCGGTAGGAAAGGCCATCATGAAATTGCTTTACCCAAAACTGGCACTATTTACACATCTGTCTCCAGGGCAGCACTGTTAGGTTTGGAGACTAATCTAGTTACACTGATTTACCCTGTTTTACCGCTGCCCCTGCTGCAAACGGAACTTGTAGCTTGCTTGTTTTTCTGAATTTTTTTTTTTTTTTGCAGTACAATGCATCTGCAGTTTCTCGTTCAGACCCTTAGTGAAACTGAACACCCATCCAGAATTCAGCCCACGAGAGGTGTCGGCGGGGTGCCGCTTACCTCAGCCTCTCCTTTTTTCCACTTCTTTCCTCCCCAGATGATGAGCCCAGCAAATCGAAGCCCGACACTCCTCCCTTCTACCTCCTTGTTATACCCGCTGTCCTGGCGTCCGACACGGGCCGCGATCTCTGACACACGGCGTTCAGCATCCACGCTCTAAATGGCCTCAAAGCAACTGGCTCATTTACGGTCCCCGGCGCTTCGCAGCTCGTGGTTCAGCTCTCGCAATGTCATCTCGCTTGCTGCCCTTGTTCCGAAGCTGCCGGAATAATGAACGAGCAGCAGTTGTTGGAGACAAGAAAGCCTCGCTGCACCTGCCAGCGGGCGCCCAATTTAGTTGGCGTGGCTCTAGGTAGAAGGGGCAAAGGGGCTCTGCGGTGCCTCTCAGGGATCCCCTCCATATCTCCTGACAACAGCCGATCTTAGCTGTCCTGAACCGAACCCGGCAACGGGTCGGTGCAGCATCTGCACTCCGAGCACATACGGTACGTCGAGTGTTTTATTTACGCTGGGTTTTTCTCTGAAGCCTCAGGGTACACGGTCTGCTCCGTCTCCCCTGTGGTGTGCTCACAGCCCTGGGTCATGGCACCGAAACACAGACATACTTCCCCCTCAGTCGCTCTCAGGGTTATAGATGCTAATTTCGGTAGCTTCTGGTGGACCGCTGCCAGGCCAGAATGACTCAGCAAATCTCCCTGGTGAGGAACCCCGGTGCCAGCGCCATGGGCACCATGCGGGAACCCCATAGCCCGCCTCCGACGGTGAACAGAGCCTCTTACCGGCTTCACTGGCCCAAAAAGCACCGAGTATCAAGGCAGGAAGGTGGGCACAATGCAATAACAAAACAATTTATGTACTTTATACTTATATAGCGCTCCATCCTGCAGGCATACTCAGCACGTTCACAGTAACGGATTGGCCGACCAATGCGTACAAGTAATACAGGTATCCCTCAAAATACAAGTTTGACTTACACGTTTTCATGCATCCAGCTGAAATGATTTAACACGCTTTTGCCAAGTTACAGCCAAATACGATGTTGGTTTTTCACGTTTACGAGTAAGAGCCAAACCTGGGGGAACTTTTAACGTTTATGCCGCGTAATGCTGACTGCATTTCCAACTTGCGAGATATATAGGAAATACCATGGTCGCCGATGAGCCTTATGGTGCTAAAGTGATGATTAAATGTCGATTGAATTGCCAGTCACTTCCATAAATTGTGCATTGGCGCGTCATGATTTAAAGTCGTGAAAAAGTAAGTTTTTTTGTTCGTTTTTTTAAACGTACGTGGATATTTGCTGCACCCCATTCTAATTCTAGGTATTTGAGGCGGTGATAAATCTGGATGTGCTTACTTGTGCAAAACTTTACAACGGACCGCAAACATGTAAATGTGGCAAGATGGCTGTTACGGTATATCGCCTTTATCTACAAATACTGTTTAAGTGAACATCAAATCTTATGTCCACATATGTTTAAAAAAAGAGAAAAACATTCGATAGGGTCTACTTACTTTTTCACACGAGCGTATGCCTGTGTGGTAACTGAATAAAGAAGCTCTGAACCAAGTCTCCATTCATGTCGTCCTCAGTTGCTGGAGTCTTCGCAACAAAAATAACAAAATAAAACAGTGCTCACCCAGAATTTTCCCACTAAAAATCCCTCAGTTGTGCAAATAATTGCAGCTGCTTTAACACAGTAAGTCACTTTATAGCATCTGCTAAAAAAGGAAATGAAAATGTAAGCAAAAGTCTACACTCTGGGATGGGAGTGTCTTTTAATACCCCTGCTTTGGCTGACAAGGCATTTGTTCACATTTATAAGGGCTGAATTTGAATTTTATTAAATGACAGCCACATTATGGTCTTGTTTGCACTTTTAGTTTGGGCCGTGCTGCGTTCTCAACCTCCATTACCCCTTGTTTGCCAGTCTCGCCTGTTAATCGTAGCCCCCATTTGGACTATCCAAACCATGTCAGCTTTTCCATTGAACGCCTATTCATTTTCATTTATTTTCATTGATTTATTCTGTCTTTGTTGCTTGTTTTTTTTTCCCATTAAAGGTTGAATTACTTCATAAATGGCCTTGCACTTATATGTATGCTTGTTTTGTTTGTAAGAAGAATTGAAAGGGAGCAGGAAAACATCAATTGTTACGACAACTAACATTTAAACACAAAATATAACACAGTGCCGATCGTTTTTCAGTCGCCATTTCACCTGAAACACACGTCTTCGGACTGTGGGAGGAAATCCACGCAAACCTGGCGGGAGCACACAGTCTTCAGAAAGACAGAGCGAGGGTCAAACCCTGCCCCAGGCGCAGCATCTGGGTGGTGTGAGACACCAGCTTTACCCACTGCACTGTCACTGAGAACTGCTAAAAACATGCAGATGCGATGCACATTTGTTTAAAAAAACGTTCAGTAAGCAAGTAACCATAAATGGCCCAATGTGACACAACCACTCATGTGCCCCACCAGGATTCTGCCCCAGCTGTGGTTGGGCAGCTGCCCCCGGCAACTGGAGCACATCACGGTGAAAATGAAGCATGAGCTGGGGGTCACAGCAGTGCTCAATTTCCAGACCGAGTGGGACGTGATCAACAACTGCCAGGGCTGTCGACGCAGCGCGGCCGAGGAGGTGACCCCGGACACCATGGAGCAGCTGTACAGGGACTGTGGCCTGGCCTACGTGTGGATTCCCACACCTGACATGAGCACCCCAGGTGAGCCCGGCGGTCACAGGATCTAAAATTCCTTCAGAGCAACAAACTGTACCGACTTTTGGTTGCGGTCCTAGCAACTAAAGATGGTGCAACCAGGTATTAACCGCAGAGGGGCAGTTACTTTTTGCACATAGTAGTTTGTCTGTTGAAAAAATGAAATGAATTAGAAAATGCAATATTTTTCCACTCGACGGTCCTTTTTCTGATATTGGATTTTGGTTGAACACCTGAACGCGATCAGGAAGAAGGCAGGTGCAAATATTTCTTAACTGCACTTTCCAACCTCAAGCTCCAGGTGATGGCAAACGTTTGAACCTTGTACTGCCTCTGTACCCCAGGCCAGCCGATCCATTAGAGAGGTGTGTGTCGTCCCACAGGAAGGGTGCGCATGCTGCCCCAAGCCGTCTTCCTCCTCCACGGCCTGCTAGAGAACGGCCACAAGGTTTACGTGCACTGCAACGCTGGGGTGGGGCGCGCTGCCGCTGCCGTCTGCGGCCTCCTCATGTACGTCCTGGGCTGGAGTTTGCGCAAGGTGCAGTACTACGTGACTGCCAGGAGGGCGGCGGTGTACATCGACGAAGAGGCCCTGGTCCGCGCTCAAGGCGACTTCCTTCAGAAGTTCGGGCGAATCGTTTCCAGGTGGAACCCAGGACTTTGAGCTCCAGACACAAAGTCCAATTTATTTCAACTAAAACGTATTTATTTTTATGCTCTTGTTTGGTTGTATCAGTATTAAATCTGCTTTCAGCTTGGAGCTCTTTCTTCTGAAATATGGCCCTGAGTATGCATGTTTGGCTTATAATTCTTGAGGAAACCCTAATATAATCTGACTGCTCCTGTCACTGATCCAGTTATGAATGACTAACAACCGCATGTCACTCTTCAGAGATAAGCCTTCTGGGGGCGGTGAAGTACGGGGCTGTAACCTCCCGCCGTGATTTACGGCAGGGGTGCAGAGCAAATGCGGAGGGATTGGTGAAGACAAATTCTTGGTCTGAATTGTTGCTTACTTATATGACACTTTTGTCCAAGGTGACTTAAAATGTTAGGTTTGTACTTTCAGTTGGTGGCAAGCGCACTCGTGTAAGCGGGTCCCATTCGACCAAAAACCGCTACAGCGGCTTATGAAAATATACGCGCTATTTTGCAGTATTACCTGTATCGTGTATATGTATAATGGAGATATATGAAATTCATTAGGATAGGACAATGTACAGTTTTTGCCAACATATATATTTTACTTGAACATTTTATTCAGGAGTTTCACTCCGCTAAGCACGTGGACAGCACTTCCGACACCTCTGCGCTGCGTCTTCGTAGTACAAAAAAAGTTCCACATTTTTGGGGACGCACAAATTTTTGTTCTTTCGTGTATTCTTTTTAGATTCGGAAATTTTCACGTCGCAAAGTGAGCGTTATCCGCGCTTCTGAGTCCTGCCATTAGATTATGGTGAAGAGCACCCAACCTGAAAAAGAGTGAGGAACTGCTCACAGCCTCTTGTCTGGTTATTATATCAGGGATCAATAACAAGACGACAGATGCTCACATTTTTATGGGATGAATTTGTCACCTGTCAGCAGTAAGAGTTTGCGGAGATGATTTTCGTTGTGACTCATTTTAATTTAAAACTATTTAGTTAACATAATAAAAACATTAAAAGTGTTTTAATTGAAGGACGTCTACAGAAACTGCCCAGTGTATAAATCAGGATTATGTCCCTCGGCGTGCGCTCATCGATCGCGTAGGCCGTAAAGGAAGCTGAAATTGATCTCACAAAAGTTGCACGAGTTGCTTCGTGTTAATGTCCGTCCGTGCATTATCCTTATTCGCTTACCTTAATCTGAGCTTCGGTGGTCCGGAGCCCATCCCAGAACCACTGAGAGGGAAGGAGAATGGACAGAGAGGACAAGCAAGCAAAAGATGATACAAAACAAATGTGCTGGAACGGACTGGAGCAGTCTGCGGTGTTCTGCGCCGCACACCGGTGCTACGACACACAGCAGCCCTGCAGAAGATAAGCAGCTGATGAACATGGACTGGTCCTACAGCTCCAACTTCTACGGCACCTGCCCTCGATGTCCATACTAATGAATAACACTGAAAAGCATCCCCTTTGTTTTTCATCTCACTTTCGCTGCTTTGTGTCTGAGCCGTTTAATTCAGATTTATTTGCTCTGCGGAGACGATGCACAATAGCTGCAGTACATTCAACCATAAGCATATGGGAGTAAATGGCAGGGAATGAACCGGGCAGGACCAGGCCGCCCGGTCCCAGAAGAGGTCCTTCCACAAGCGGCCCTCAGAATGAGAGCTCTGCAGTTTATGGGTCACTGCAAGGTTCCCCTGCACAGGTCATTTCCACATTTGGTGAAATTATTTGCAGCTCATCGCTAATAAGATATTATATATCTAAACTTCTCGATGGCCAGCCGTAGCTGTGTCATTGCAGATAAATGAGAACAGAGGGAGTCTGTTATCAATGTAACTGTTCTGAAAAAGACATTCAGAAGATTGGTGCCGAAGCACGAGATGCCATTACACGCAGCGAGCGTCGAAACACCAGTTAAATTGGACTCTGTGTGAACCAGGAAGGCTGTGAAGACGCAGGCCTTCTCCGAGCGCACAGGTAAGTGGAGCCTGCAAAGGCGCCGCCGCCCAGCGACTTCAAAGGGAAGGCAGTTGAATGGATAAAGGAACTGCGAAGGCTGAACGCTTTTGTGGCTCAGCAACCCGGTCACTTTGCCCTTACGCGAACGCAGTCACCCCACGGGAGACAGCAAGGAGGTGTAGCCATTTCCCCTCTCTCTTCCCCACCGTGCGATAGCGTTACACCATCTTGTTATATCGCCAAATTCGCCAGCGCTGTTTGGAAAGCGAGTCGGAAAATTGTTTCCGGGGTTTTCCCTTTCCATCGTGTTTTTTGCCCAGCGTTCTTTCAGGTGTGATCCGGCTTCTGATCGGTCAGCCCCCTGCGGCCTGCAGCCTGTGAGGTAGCAGACGCCGACGGGCTGGGGCGGCACGGCTGATACCCAGAGCATCTGCCAGATGTCCGATAATGTGATAAAGCTTTTTACCAGCAAATCCAGGTTCTCCAGCCCTCTGGTTTTATCCCACCTTCTGGCCTATGGCAAGCAGTTTCACTGCGAAACCCAGGTTTTAATGTCTTTTGGCTCCTCCTCATCTGTCTTTGTAACAGCCAGTCTAGATTTTCCAGCTCATTGCTTTCATCCCACTTTTGTCCCGGTTGGCACCAAGTACCTTTGTAGCGACCAGCACAGATCCTCCAGCCTGCTGGCTTCTCCTCATCTGCCCAACAACTGGCTCCAAGTTGCTTTGCAGCGGCCAGTGCAGATTTTCCAGGCTGCGGACTCTTCCCCATGAAGCCACCCCATTCTGCCAATCCAGATTTCCCAGCCTAGTGGATTTTTCCATCTTCCGCCCCATCGGCTTCAAACCGCACCGGAACAGCCGGTATAGACCCCCCGGTGTACTGGCTTTTTCACACGTTGGCGGGCCGCTGCCAGTTTTTTCTGGAGCATCCACTTTTCATAGCCAGATGAACATGCTGGGATCTAAACCATTCAGCCCAGCTTATTATGTAAAAATGGAAAGGAAATTAAATCATAACAGTTTATTCGCAAGAGAGGTAAACCACAGCGCATCATCTTCCACCAGCCATCATCATCGCTTTCCCTCAGAATCTACGGTGAGCGAGCCTTCTCCGGGGGGGGTGACGCCTTTCACTTTTACTCCCTTTCTGAAGCCCACATACTCCATGCTCGGACCCACGTCCTCCCGGCATAATTGCATTCGGGGCCGCCAAAACCCCTCATAAAGTGCTGCAGAGCAAATGATTTATGGCGCTCTGGATGCAGCAGACTGCCGAGCCGAACTTCTGCCACCAGCAATTACACCCTGGAGGAGCTCAGGTGAAGAACTCCTGCTGCTTACTGGTTCGGGGGTGCTGAGCTACGTCTGCCAAGTGCCGCGCTATTACTCACCGCTCTTTAAACCGCATTCGTTCATCTCATTCGAGCCAAAGCAGAGGCATTCCTTTAAACCAGGCACCGCAGTTTAACTCGCAATCTATTTATCAAGTCTTGAAAAAAAATAAGGTATCCCAAGAAAACAGCCATGCTTCTGAGTGTCAGTGCCACCTCGTGCTCTCAGTTAAGCACAGGCCAGATGCAAAGGGTGGATCTTAAACGAAACTTTCTGCAAGCTTGGAAACATCACCACTGGTGACCAAACCTGTCTTGGAAGAGGTCTGATGGGTAGAGACACTGCATCAGAGATGCTACCTCTGAAGTTAACATCAGATGGCACTGAGATCAGGATGATCCAACAACATGGACATCAGGTTTAAGAAGGACTGTGGTCAATACAAAGAGGCAAGGCCGAGCACACGGAATGCCCCCGGGGGAGGGGAGAAGCTCAGAAGACGCTCCGCCACAGGCGAGCTAATGAACACGCTCGGAAAACTGCAGTCGATCGGGCAACTTCGCTGCTGAATTAATGGTGACGGACAAAGTGCAGCGCTCGGTAGGATGTGGACTCCATGCTGCGGACATTTCAGGGCATGCAGGACCATGAGCTCACAGCAGAACCCCTGGTTCACAGGGCAGCCAGGTTAGCAACCAGGTGATGGTTAAAACAAGGCCAGTTTTACAGTGGACTGCAGAAATGTGTACAATACGAATGAATGAATGGGGAGAATTGGGACATGTAAAACAGAATATGAAATGAATCTGTATAAACATGAGGCGAGGAGGAGAAGTGCATGACCTGCCCCCATCACTCCACTTCACAGCCCTGAATTAAAAGCGAAGATGGGTACCTTAATTAATTCTTTATTTAATAAAGTTGCTTCACGGATGCTTTCATCCAGAGAAATTTGCATGTCTTGCAGTTTTAACCATCCGAATTCATATATTCAACCGCAGCAGAGCAAACAAGCAACTTGCTTGAGGCTGCAGCAGACTGAAAACAGCATTTCAAGCGCTGCAGGATCAGTGCATTTTAACCACTGCACCCCCTGCTGCCCTGCTGCAGCACTGCACCACAGCGGTCCAGCTTGCTTAAACCAGAAAGCACGCTAAACTGTTGTCTTCTAGTTAAGGTGCAGATATTACAAATTTGCACAGCAAACCATAAGTTCCCGCCTGTTATGCAACCATGGCTCCTGAAGGTATCACAGCACAAGAGCATGAACAACAGATGAAGATCTTCAGTCACAAAGACAATGTGATCGGAGCACATCTTGCTTGTCTCATAGCACCGTGTTGCTGGCTCGCTTCACTGAAGTAGCTGCCTGCAGAAGTGGCCTTCAAACAGCAAACACTTGGGTTTTCACTTCAGAAGGTGTTGGGCTTATTTATGCAGCTGTCAGGAGATTGGGACAGAAATGGCTCCGAAGGAGATTGGTTTGAGACCCTCCTTGAATGCTGAGAGGGCTTCAGCAGCTATGAGAGACAGAGGGAATGCACACCATAACATTTAGGATAAAACCAAGAACTGATGGACTTTCCATTTTGTTGCTCCTGTAAGTGAAACCACCAAGGAGCCAGCGGTGAAGGAGTTCAGTGCTGTTGCTGTTCGCTCGCCCCATTTCTGGCAATAAAACAGCCACCGTAACTCGTGAATTCTGGTATGAAGGTACTGAAGTGAAACCTCCCGCACAGATACAGCAACTGTAGGGTGTGGGGTCCTGTCGGTGTCATTCCGAGTTTCCGATTATCCAGGTATACAGGAGAAGACAATATTACTCAGCCATGATATGGTCTGCATGTGAGTGCTGTCTTTCCTCACACGTGAGTGGAGCAGCTGACTGATGCTAACACGTTACCTGGCAGGCAGCTCCATCTGCTAACTCACCTCCCCCGCCGAGACTGCCCCCCCCCCCGAAATTGGCATATTTTTAGCCGTTGCTCCGTCTTTACAAATTCCACATACATCTTGCAGGAAGGTCCATTAGCTTGCAGCTGTCTGCACCAGACAGTCATTCATCACGGCAATGCAGAGCACTTTCACCTGTTTGACCGCTTCCTTACGGCCACCGCTTGGGACGCTGTGCCTCATATTCAGAGTTTCAGCTTTAGTTTTAGCTTTTGAGGCGACCACTGGTCACTCCGCTGTACTGCTGCTCAATCCAGGGGTGAAGATCTGGGTTCAGCCAACCTAAAAAAAAAAAAAGACAGCTCTCCAGCCAAAGCCTTTTCTGATCCCTCAGGAAAACAAAGTGTGGTTAACCTACTTCTTCTCCAATGACATCATTGTCCAGAGGACCATCGTGGACAAATTCAGTCATCAAGAAGAAACAAAGCTAAGCAAACTGAACCAGTTACTGTATATCCAATATCATCCATACAAGATGTTATGTAATAATCAGAGCTCAACCTTCACCGAATCCAAGCTACTGGAAGCTCAGAAACAGAGAACCATTCTGATGAGACACCAGAACCTGCAACTGTTCTTTCTACAGAGTTCGCCATATTTTGCTGGCAGCCCAGGGTCAATGAAATGATGTGGAAGTGTTTCCATGACACTGTGGGGTCTCTGCTCTCTCACACAGTGCTAACACTTGGAGACAGAAACAGCATGATGGCGTGTACAGACCACTTGCTCCAGCTGAGGACTGGAGGGTGGAGCCTTAAGCAGAAGGTTCGACTAAGAACACAGCAGAACCTCGGTGGGTTTCAAAACCTTACATTTTCACATCCAGGAAAGGGTTTAATCTTCTAATTCACATCTTCATTAGAATTTGACTATTATTCAAAAATGTACATCTTTCTCTCATACGTTAGCTCCTTCGGTTACAAACAACCCAGGTATGGATTTTTGACGATACAAATGTTTTCAAGGTTATTTATTTACTAGCTGCGTTACCTAGTGCTGCCCAAGTCAAAAAGGTGTAGCAGTGGCACTCCCCTATTGGTATGCTTACATTTTCATTTCACACACATATAGGAAACGCCTGCTTGAGGTTGTTTCAGCCAAAGGGGGCAACACCAGCTGTTAGAGCCAAGGGTGTACTTACTTTTGCCACAGATGAAAATACCATGTCTGCTCATTATCATTGAATACATTATAGCAAAGTCAAATTATTATTGTTTTTCAATTGCAACACCTTTATCTACAGATTTACTTGAAGATCAAATCCTGATATGTTCACATATGGGGTGTGCTTATTTTTTCACATGGCTGTGTATCCTCAAACTTTTTTACTTTTCAATTAGTTGAATTTATTACGTGTCTGTGTCTGTGTGTGTAAATTGAAAAAAAAATTCCATCAGCATCATGTTTACTATTTCATTTTGGGGTTAAGTACCTTGACCCAGGGCACTACTGCAGGTTGTGGGTTTTCAAAAAGGGACGGCACCAACCGCTCCACTACCTGCTGTCCCATAAATGAACGAAATGACCTGATTAAATCACAGACTCGTGTTTTTGTTTTCCCTGCAAAATTTTTGTTCTTTACAGCATCTTTATCCAAACTGTGGCCAGGAGTGCAAAATAACACCGATAGAACGTAAAACATATGAGTCCCTCACAAATGGCCCCACAAGATGTCTGCGCGGAACCTGGGCTCCCACTGGAAATCTATAGGTTGTGTCAATAACCTGTGTCATTCTCCATCTTACAAACGATGCCAGTTTATCGACTGAGCAGAAAAACATGCTGTAATATGGATATTGAGGTGGTGTCTATTGATCTCCGCAGCCTCGCACATTCATCTGGTGGGTGAAGTGAGGAAAAAAGCACTGCCACTCCCCTATTAGTATGCTGGCGTGTGTTTAAGCGGTTATCAGCAAAATATTTCTCAAAAAATGTTGAATTTCTGCAGCAAAAATTACTAGAACATATTGCTGCTGTGTGAATTAAAGTTTCTTTTTGGATGCTGCGAAAGTGGCACGTCAGTCAACTTGCAGCGAACTCGGTGCACCCTGGGTAATGAACCTTTGCTACGGGAGCCGCTGCCAATGATGGCCATGAGCTAAAGCAGCGTTTGCCCGGGAGAGCAGCCCAGCCAGAGAATCTGGTCAGCGGGGAGCAGAAAGGAGCACTGGGGGGGAGTTGTGAGAAGTGTCAGTCGGACAGAAAAAGTGCCGCTTCTCCAAAGTGCAAAATGTAGAAGTTCATGCACTGTAGAGTACCGGCCCGCTACAAACGCTGCATTCGCCCGGCCCAACCCCCCTGGCTCGGATGGCTCTGTGCTTGAACTCATGTTCAGTGCCGAGTCATTTATCACAGACCCTTAGGTCACAAAGCGGTCCTTTGACTTCACACTGAGGCCAAAGGCAGGATAGCCAGACATCAAATCCTGGACCAGGACCAGCACAGTGAGGGGTGCTTTCGATTTCAACAGGCATGCGTACCTAAAGTACTGTATTTGGCACCTGAGGAGGACCCTTTTCTCTCAAGCATACTGTATAGAAAAATTTTTTTAGTAACAATATATGCAGTCACTTTGACTCAAAACTTCCACACCCATAAATACATCGATAAATAAATCGATAATCCGGCAATCGCTTTACGGAACGCACGTCTGTGACAGTGCGAGTGTCAGAGCACAAGAGCTGCGCAGCTGCCCCTAAAACTGCTCCACGCAGTCAACAGTGAGGGGTCAGCAATTCCCTGGCGACAGCCACACAATGGTCAACACAACCGGTTAGACGCGTGCAGTAGCGGTGCATCGTGGGAGAGCCATTCCATACTCCAGCAACGCACTGCTGCGGCATGTTTGTAAGCAACTACATGCGCAAACATTGTGTGGAGTTACACAAGGATTTGGACCATTTATGCACTGCGTGTGTTCGACAGTAGGAGCAGCTGCGGCAGGGGTTGAGCAACGAAGCTCATGTTTTGTTCATAACCATAATCCATAAAAGGACATCATAAGAAAGTTTATAAACAGGCGCCCATTTGTCTCGCCTGTTGCAGTCAGCCAAAAAATCCACTTGTACTCGTAAGATTTTGTTTTTACAGCATTTCTTCACACACCTGGAAAGTGCGGTTTTGTAAGGAATTTCATGTCACGACTGAACTCACACCGGGCTCACTTCTCCTTTCATCACCCCCTCACTCACCGCCTCCTATTTATTCCACAGCCCTCCTGCAGTGCTCATCCCTGAGACATCGCCAGCTCTAAATACTGCTCATCTTCAAGGTGCTGAGATACGACCCTTTTCTCCGTGTTTATCCTTAGGTTCCTCATTACTTTCTCAGAGTTGCAGGATGAGCCACTGCACTGTGGCTCCACAATTATTTCTGTCTTCTTTTTCTTCTTCAGCTGAGTTGACAGCCACATCTCAACGTGTTTATTTTCCAGACCAAAACAGCAAAACGCCCCGATGTGACCCATTACGTAGTCGGACCGAGTTGCCGCAAAGAGGCCCAGTCGGGCCGACGGCTCAGAGCAGCGAGAGACAGCGTTCATTATCGCTGTCTTTGCTTCTCGTCTGTGAAAAACAAAGTCCTGGCGCTGCTCCGACTGAGAATTTAAACGTAGTTGCAGGACGGGTGTGCACCCCGAGAAATCCATTCGTTTATCATCCGGCAAGTTCTACCGCTCGGACCCCCGCTGGTGAGTTTGAGTAGTGGCTGGTTGTGGACTTTCATCTCATAGTGACGCTTAAAACGCCGAACACTTTCACACCTCTGTATGCAGGGTTACATAGTAACTTATATAGCATTTATACACTGCCTGGCCAAAACAAAAGTCACGCCCGCTAACATTTCGTTGGACCGCCTTTAACTTCAATTCTGACATGCATTTGCCGTGGGATCCTTTCGATAAGCTTATGCGACGTCACATCATTTATTTGCGTCCAGAGTTCATTCATTTTTCGCCAAGATCTCATATTATGATGGGAGAGTCGGACCGCTGCGTAACGTCTTCTCCAGCACATCCCAAAGATTCTCGACGGGGTTAAGGTCTGGACTCTGCGGTGGCCAATCCATGTGTGAAAATGATGTTTCGTGCTCCCTAAAGCACTCTTTCGCAATTTGAGCCCTATGAATCCTGCTATTATCATTTTGAAATATGAAGAAAAAATCCATTGATGGAAAAACCTGCTTATTTGGTATATTCAGGTAGTCAGCTGAGCTCATTTTTTTGGGCACATAACCTTGCTGAACCTAGACCCGACCAACCGAAGCAACCCCACATCATAACACTAAGTTCAATCCAGGTGGTGACTTTTTTTTTGGCCGGGAAATGTATTTGCAATAGCATTTTGGAGTGTGCAGTATACATTGTAGACAGAATCAAGATCATTTGCATAGATCTGCATGTTTGGTTCCATGGCACAAAAAAATGCAGCATCACTGCTGGTTGTCCTAAACTGGACCGCAGCAATTCAGTGCGTAACATAACCAGCTGTATTTTATGTGTTCGTTTTGACCGGGTGACCAATAACCTGGCGGAAATGAGACCTCGGCCAGGTTTTAACCTCGGGTCTTTTGAGGAATTGCACCTTAGCTTTTCCTGACAGCTCGTCGATTTGCTCGCTTGTTAGCTTAAATGCTGTTTAGCGGGAAATGCCTTAAACTGGGGAATAGGTCTATGGTCTTTGACGGTGGCTGACGTGTTTGTACATGGGCATGGAGCGAAGCGGTCACCTTGTGTGAGCTGTCACATTTCTACCTGATACGCACAAACCTGTTTAGATGCAGCAGCTGTCCCTGTGAGCGGCGGAGCTCAATGGAATTACATCGCAACGTCACATCGATCCTCTGGTAGACAACAGGAACAAAGCGGTCCTTTCAGAGGGAAGAGAAAGTGCGGCGAGTTCATCACCGTGGTTAATGGGGACGCCAGCCGAGCTTCTGCTCGGATCTACCGGACCTGAACAAAATCCGTACAACCGACCGTGCAAGCGCATTAAAGGGAACCGATGACGGCCGTACCGGTCAAACAACAATAAACAGGGAGGCCTAGGCTGAAACATAGCTCTAATACCTCTAAATAAATACGCATCGAGTGAGTATCCCCGCAAGTCATAAATTCCACAAACCTAAGATTTAACCTAAATTTCGTGCTGCTTTCATCTCATCGAGCATCTACGACGTCCAAATTTATCCTAGCTTTATGCTGCTTTTCCAAGCTGCTTTTTGCTGGGCTTGGACTCAGACAGAACAAACGCCTCTGAGCTGTGACCATTACCTGGGAGTGAAGATCGCTGTGGAGGTGGTCCTACAGATGTTCCAGGAAAAGGCGACTATGGGCATGGTTCTTGCCGTGTTAAAGTCATCCACGAAGCACGCAGCGTTGAAGGTACGAGAACTTCTGATACGGCCAACACGTAAGGGATGAGTGACGCTCCACATGCGCAGGTGTGATGGTACACTGCATGGTGGAGGTGTTTGCAGTAGGGGTTCACCAGCGCCAGAGGGCAGTGGATTTACTCCACTCACTCACCACCACCGAAGCGACAGCGGGTCATCGGAGACCGAGCTGCTAAACACAGTCACGTGCAGAGCAAGCTGACCCCAAGGGATGTTACGGGTAGGGACCGGCTGTAAGGACGGTAGCACTTTAAGTGTGAAATGTAAAATGTAAGAGAAACCCCTTCACCCAGAGGAACCCGATCCACGGCAGTTTCCACTTAAGTGGGCATGCTATTAAACAGTGAAAAAGTGCAATTTATTTACAGTGGGGTGCAGTGTAACAGAATAGGGAATTATATACAAAATACAAAACCAAGCATCAAACAGTTAGGCATAAACGGGGGTTCCCAGCTCAAAGAACAAAATAAAACAAGTGTCATTCTGACCTGGGCCACCTAAAGAAAAGAAAACGGAAAACAAGCCAAGGCCCTCTCAACCTACACTACAGAATTTACACAAAAAATACAGGGGTGGGTGACCGCCATTTCGCCTGGTTTCTAACAGCTGGTTTCTAAACCGATACAGGGATCGCGGCGTGTTGGCACAAGGCGCACCGAGTGTTTGGACGTTCGCCTGTGCCAACACTTTACATACACGGGCATTCAGCTGTTTCAGTACAGTATCACACATAAACAGTAGGCAGATTTCCAAAATCCCCACTATTCTCGATCTCATATACACCCAAAACACGAACAGGACAAAGCTGCTGCCTCTGCCTCCATGTCGGTCCGCGCAGATAAGGACTCGAAGCGATCCTATGATGTACGTTCACTCTGACTGACCTGTCGAATGCGGGACCCCTATAGGGAGAGACGGCAAGAGACGGCAAGAGCAGACCACAGTTCCCTGCCCCAGAAGACAGCAACCGTAACAGGGATAAAACGGGAACGCTGCAGAGATGGTGAGCTGCTCCTCACCCTCCAGTTCAAAGCAACCGCTTGTGTCATTCAGCAGGAGTAAACTCCTTCGACACCGCAAAAGAAACACACAAACACACACGCCGGCAGGCTACCACAGCGCTCTGGGCCTCACACCCATCCTAAATCATGACCGTCGAGCGTGTTGTGATAGATGCGTTCTGGGAGCCACAGATGCGAGTCTTTGGCACAGAACAGTGGCCTGGAATGCTGTTTATCTTCTTGAAAAAAAATTCATTACCTTTAATTTGTTTTGTTTTCTTCTTAGTGAACAAATAGCAGCAATGAAGGCGTTACTATGAGCATTTTGTCTGTTTCAGGCCCCTTTTTCTTGATTTCCTGGCATTCTCACTCCCACATGTAGCCAGAAGCATTGTTTCACGCTTAAATGCGGTTAAGATCGCCCGACTTTGGTTCTGCTGGAATGCGTGGGCCTGAGCGTCTCTCGTCCCACTGGACTGCATGGCCCTGACCCTCTGCGTTCCCACGTCATGTGCCTACAACCCTGTTAGGGGATGGAAGCGATGCTCTTGGACTGTCGTGCATCAGCGGTGGCCAGAAGTCCAGTCCTGGGCATGAGCCTCATTTCATTTCTCCCTTTCTGGACAGAGAGCAGTAGATGGACACCTGCGCAGCTGGAGCTCGGAGGCCAAACCGGGTCCAATTTATTCCTTGGGAAGCTGCGCCAGTGGCCGACCAGGCGACGGTTCTCAGTGAAACAAAAGGCTTTGAAGCTGTTGCTGTAAAATGACTCGTGGCCGCTTCCCAGAGCGCATGGCTGTCGAAACGCTGGTTTATTATTTTTTCAATCCCGAATCACTGCGGGTGACTCAAGTGAATCCGTTTAATGTCACATAGTCAGGAGCATCTGAGCTCCCCACGAACCACGAGCCCCTCCGACACCTCTGCTAAGTCTGTATCCACGATACTTCTGTGAGATGTAATTTAAAACAAAAAATTACGGCAGAAATAAAACAGGTTCATTCCCCAAGGTGGTGTTTGGACCGCGGGATTCAGGACCGGCGCCTCGGACAAGTTCACGTGCTGCAGGAGGCAGCGGAGCGGCAAGTCCTCGCACAACGGGCTGAGTTCGTGGCCCGGCTCGCCACACTAAATAACACTCACTCGGGGAGAGGAGGCAGCCCACAGAAAGATGTGTGCTGGCGCACGGAGAGGTTATCGATCAGCCTCATAAAAGCCATTAAGCGGGGCCTCGCAAAGAGCGTTTGTGTATTACAAGAACCATCAGCAAGAGTCCGGGCCTCGGACAGATGGTTTGATCAAGTTCATGAGTATAAACTGTGAGGATATAAAAGTTGGAAACTGCTAAAGATGTTATTTGTTAGAGCATAGACTTCCCTTGTGTGCGCTTAATACGGTGCAATCTGCTGCCGCGATGTTTGGCAAACGCGGAGAAACACTTTGCATCCCTCAGCTGGCGAGTAGGAAGACAAGACAACTTGACAATAGGATTGAAGTGGGTGAGTGGGCGGTTCTTGCATTATTTTTGCAGATGTCAAGCACTTCTTCCGCAGCTTCGCTCGAGACGCACGCAAAATGCACACCTAAAGATTACACACAGGAACGTGTCGGCGGGGAGATCGGCCGCTTCCAGTTTCCGCATCGGAGTAAATAAGGGGGTGGGCAACCGCTCTCTCGCTTTGTTCGTGCTGTCACAGAATGCCAGGATGAACAAAAGACAAAAAGAGAAAAGTGCTCCACAAAGAAGTGCCAGCCCACTGCCGGCTCTTTTCAAATAAATTCAGACAGCAGCGCTCGAGGCAGCAGCAAATCGAATTCCAAGGAGACCGAGCCCCTGCTGTCCCCCCCCCGGAAATAAGGTGACAGCGGAGCACTAGAGCAGATCCGAGTAATCCGCCCCGCAGCAACAAGTTGGCTACATCTGTGGACCCCATCAGAAGATGAGGACAGAGAGGGATGAGTGACTAGCGCTTCCATCGAGTGTGCAGAGGATGCCAGCGAAGGGTCGAAGAATATTTATACATGTGGAGATTTCACTTGCAAGATGGTGTGGACCCTCCCCCTGCTGCAGGTTTAAATCCTAACTAAATGCCAAGGGGCTAATTGAAAAAAATACTCTGGTTAAAACCAAGTGAGCAAATACAATTGGCAAACTTAAAATAAAATAAGTAAATTTGGGAAGCATTGTACGCTGCTTTGGAGAAGGTGTCAGCTGCGAAGAAGCTGTGCAGCCAAAAGCTGCTCGGTGCATAACCGTGAAAAGAGAGCCAGAGCAGCACTCGGTCTTCAGAGCTGTGTCTGACGCTGCTTGGCTGAGGGGAGGATGCGACCCGAGCCTTGACACCTGAGTAAGTTTTTCCCCTCCTGTGAGGAAACATCAGCGTACGAGGTGTGCGTCTCACCTGTTCCTCCCCAGCAGAGGGAAGGCCTTCACAGGCATGTTCTCGCGCACCTGTTGGCTGATGTTTCCTCACACCGACGTGTCCAGGCCACACTTGCGTGGTGGTCACAGCTTTAGAAAAAACCCAGTTGCGCTTCCGCGTCATCCTCGCTGGCACTGGTAATGGCTGTAATTTAGAAAAAGGAGTCAATTTCGTCGGCGTTCTGAGCGCCAGCGAAATAACTGCGGGTAAACACGCTAATAAGGGACGGGTGCAATCGTGTCAGACAAGAGGTTCAAAGCAAGGAGGATAAAGTGAATGTTTCTTGAAAACCCAAATAAAATTTCATCCCAATAAATTCAGTAATTAAATTTAACCGAGTTTCATTAGCTAAAAACATTCATTAAAATGGAAACTGCTGCATTCATTTCGGAGCAAATAACTTTCTGGGGGAAAAAATAATAAAACAGGAAATAATTACAGCGCAGATTATTGCACAAGGGGAAATTGCTGCAGTCTCTTTAAAATTCATGAGATTACAAAGTTGGGGTTTACTTTCCAGTCCCGCACCAATACAGCAATTACTGGTCCGGAACTGGCGGCGTTCCTCCCCGCGAACAGAGCAATCTGTCTTAATCCCTCCTTTGGTTCTCTCGATGGAGCCGGCCTTTGCGGATCGCCAAGCGCCCCGGTCTCAAGGCTTAATGGCGGCGAGAGCAGAGGCAGGGGCCCGGGTGCGGGTTGATAACACCTGGCCCCCGAAACTGGGAGCGACCACTTAAACATCTTGAACGCCAACTCTTTTCATTACCCAGAGCAAGCGGGGGGTGCAGCCGAACGACACGCAACGCTGCAGGTGGGGCACGCATCTCCTGCACTTTGTGTTTTCGCCAATTTTTTGGATGCGCCGAGGACGCTTCGGGTCGGGTTGTTGGCGTAAGCAGAAAAATGACGCCCGTCAGCACAGGGGTGCTTAGGAAGCACGATTTCGGCTCCGCTGAGACGAGGGGGAAATGCATAGCTTAGGCTGAAATACAGCACGAGTGGCACGCTGTGAATTTCCCGCTTGCTGGGGGTCAGCCAGGCTATTACAGATTCGTCTCCAGGTGTTTCTGGGATGCGATGGACAGAGGGGAGCTGCGTGAGACGAGGCACGAAAAATGGCCTGCGGGACATGAGGGATCTGGCTGAGCTTCAGCAGGAGAAATGAGATCCAGCCCAGAAGCTGTGTTTTCCCCCCAGTTTTCATTCTGTTTACTTCACCAAACTGCCTTTTACTCACGATGCACGGGGAAAACAGACAGCAGGAGGCACAGCTGCGGAAGAACTGCAGCCCAAACAGATGCTCGCCGTTTGCTCGACCTCGTGCCGGTGTCCGAAGTTTTGAAACGCATGTTCGGGACAGCAAAACCCGCATGTTTCCATTAATGTAAGTGATGTCGGTGTCTGTAATTCCACCGTTCGGGCCACAACACGGGGCTCGATGGCACCAACAGCAGCTGAACCAATTTTCGCCGGACAAGGAGCAATTATTCAGCTCATTATTTCCAAAAGCAGCCGAGTGCTGGATCAGCACGCCACGCGGCGGGACCGCCTTCATGAGATGACACATCGGCAGTGAGGAATGGACGGCGGCCAGGACCACGGTACTCACCTGGATCTTCACACCGTGAACAAGCAGAAGAAAAGTGACGTCGACAATTTCCGTTCACTGCCCGGCCAACTGCTTTAAGAGACGTTTACTCAGAGCCCTGTGCCAGGTTACACTTTTCCTTAACTGCTTCTCTGCTGAGTTCAGCACCGGACCCCGGTGGGACTCAAACAAGAGAACCATCTGTGCGACGCAAAGGCCACCGTCTAACCAAAGGCTGCTGGCGCCGGACTCCCACATGCACCAGTTAAAAGGCCCTTTTATCATTTCCACACAAAGAGCTGCACATCATCTCCATTCCCTGCAGAAGTCTTTGTTTTAATTTGTTGCAAAGGGAGAACCAATGTGCTTTGATGGTGCAGGAGAGAAAAGCATCTCCCGCCTTTTGCTGTTTTAAAGTGAGACCGACTGTGCCACACCGAACTCCACAGAAAAATTTAGCGGCAAAGCAGCGTGACAAACACACAAAAACACAGTTAAGGGCATTTTGTGTCATCAGTTCACATTTCTACTGCAGGAGGAAACTGAGGGCCATGTGAAGATGGGGAGAACTTGCAGACTCCATACTGAACCACCATTGTGCAGCTTTTCCGACTTCACTGAAACTGATTTTGTGTCAAAAAAGCAGCTTAGGGTGTGCTTCCGGTTCAATGATGCCTGTTTCTGTGGGACCCTAATGTTGCTTTTTAATCTGCCCAGGACACACATCACCCTTCCAGAATGTTCTCCAGAAATAAGAGAAGCTCTGGAGGGCAGCTGTCCGCCACCACCTCATTCTTACTCCTGCTCACTTGTGGACCCGAAAGAATGAAATTGCTCTGACCTTTCACCACACCTCAAATCTCTGGTCCTTCAGCCATGGCACGTTGCTTCTCTGCTTCCATGTGCTTCTGCTTTCAGTCCACTCATGTCTGAGGTTAAAATTTGGACTAAATGAGGTTAAAAACGCTGAAAAATATGGAACTGTTCAAAGGCCCCGAAGACCCAAACATGAATGTTCTCCAGTAACGCTGATTTTCTCCACTATACAGTACGATGGAGAGGTCCTGCTGTCCTCTTGGTCTCAAAGGAGAGAAAAGTGATGTGTTTGAAATTCAGCCCTTGTTTCCAGACCTCCTTACCCTAAGTGCTCCTTGATTTGAGGGAATGTCAGAATGAGGATCCCTCAGACTTTGCCTCTGAATTACATAAAAACATCTTTACAGTGCAAATCTGCCTGTGGCAGTCAGAGGTGTTCTGTACCAGCGTGCCTCTGTATGGGGGCTTTAGCTTGGTTTTGGTTTTACAGAAAGGGCGGGTAAGTAAATGTAAAAAGGAAAAAGAAAAAAGTAAAAGTAAGCATCCCCAGAAGCTACAAACAATGCTTGAGATGAAAAAAATAATAATGCAGGTTCTCCCACCATTGGTATGTGTACTAGCTGGTATCAGCGCTAAGTATAAAACATTAAATTTAGATTTTCTGCAGGGAATAAAAGATTCTATGAGTTGATGATGATGTTCAGAATATACATTTCTTCATTAATAAATGGAGCACAAATTTCAAACAAATGTTAGGAATGCAGTGTGGGCCAACTTGCAGCGAACTCGGTGCACCCTGGGTAATGAACCTTTGCTACGGGAGCCGCTGCCAATGATGGCCATGAGCTAAAGCAGCGTTTGCCCGGGAGAGCAGCCCAGCCAGAGAATCTGGTCAGCGGGGAGCAGAAAGGAGCACTGGGGGGGAGTTGTGAGAAGTGTCAGTCGGACAGAAAAAGTGGCGCTTCTCCAAAAGGCAAAATAGAGACGCTGCTGGGTACCAGCCTACTGCAAGCACAGGGCCCAGATCACCTTCATGGTTAACCAGCAAAACAGCTGTCCTTGCTTCTTGCAGATATTTCTCTCCAACTACAATGTTTACATGCAATAATATCAAACTAATTCGCAAGCAAAGTCCAGTGAAAACAGCATTGCGTTTTCTTGGCTTTTTCTCAGAGATGCAATTTTCTTACAATAAAACCACAACAAACGGCCAGCAACGGAGTGAGGAACCAGATCATTTGGGCTCTTCAATGGGCGCCTTAGCAATTCAATCCCAGGTGTTTCTGGTTGTTTCTTTATGCTCTTGTATTTGGTCCTTTGGCTAAAAACAGAGAAAATTAGTTCTTTTATTCTGATCGGAGACGCCAAGAACAACAGAAAAATAAAAAAAAGATTAAGAGTGTTTGAAGTCTGTTCAGCTGTGCTTTCACGGATCTGGCGTTTAATTGCTTTGTGAAACTGTAACGAAATGTCGGACCTCTTTGTCCAGATCGCATCTCCCTGACATGCCTACCCGCCACTGACTGTCTGCGCTCCTGCTTACGCCTCTGGATCGGAGCCATACGGTATTCCGGTGGTGAGCTTTCAGCTGTGCTCACCCACAGATATGTTTTGTGCCATTTTCATGTTTGTGGTATTATCAGGAGAACCAGCCACATGCCACTCAGCCCCCTGCAGACCAGCTTTCAATCTGCTTTTCTGCCCTGTTTTTTACCTTGGATCCCACAGTCACAACATGTGTGGTTCTTCGGTACACCCCCCACTACGTACCATGTCTTTAAGCATCACAGGTTGCATGGTGCAGCTTCCTCCCTGAGGCGGGATATCAAAGGAGAGACAGGTGTCTAGGAAGAGACTGTGATGGGTCTTGCTGTGATACCTCACACACATGCATGCATGCATGCACGCACCGCTGTGAGCTCTGTCCAGCCTCGGGTCCTTTCCAATCCTCCATCATAAGATGGCCGGTGCTGTGTAGACAATTCCATCTAACTTCTTGGAAATACCATGACCTAAATACGAGAAAGAGAAGAAAGGAAGAAAAATATTTGTAAACACCGGCATGCTGCTGTCTCGGCTCAGAAGCTCGAGGAACACAGTCTGTTTTTATAGCTGTTATTCAATGAGTGGCAGTGGCCATTAGCAAACATCAGTCCTTCTATGACAAGAAAATAAGAGAGGGGTCCATCTGAGGGACAGAGGTGATATTCAGGGTATCGGAAGTATGATTGTTCACAGTTTTGGAACTGCGTGACCATTCATTCAAATAACATTTGAGTATTTGCTGCAGAACTATGACTAAACTTGAAAGATATTCAGGGAAAGGCTTGAACTTGGTGAAGTGTGAAAACTTACTGCAAGTAACCCCATTATGTGCATCAGCAACAGATGAGGAGCTTTAGACACGGACACAGGATGATCAAACCACAGCTGGACCGATTCCACCGTGCTGTTGGTTCATGTCCCTCAAGTAGCTGCCTATAGGAGTGACATTCAAACAGCAAATACATAGATGTCCACAGCAGGTGGTATTGGACTCATTTATGCAGCTATCAGGAGAGAAGTGGGTCTGACGAGGATGAGGTTTGAGATCCTCCTTACATGCTGGGAAAGACTGAGCTGCTCTGAGGAACAGAGGGAGTTTGTTCCATCACATCAGGAACAAAAGAGAGAACCTACAGGTTTTCCATTTTCCACTCGTTGTGAGTGGGACCACCAAGCAGCTAGAAGTGAAGAACACCGTTCTTGCTGAGATGTGGACAGTGATTTGCACACATATTTCTGAAGTGAACCATTAAAGTAACAACCACATTTTCTATATTAAAGAAACATTTTTCATTCAGTGAGGTTCTGAACCCAAAAGAAAGATGTAGGAATGAAGACTAAAGAACGTACAGATGTATGTCAGGGAAAGGATACAACATAAATTCCAAGTGCTTGAGTTTCCCAGTCACTACTTTCAGATCAATTATCAGGAAGTGGAAGCTGCATCACGCCACTCAGACCCTGAAAAGAAGGCCATCCCTCAAAACCCAGCATCTCATGTGATGTACCTCCTTTGGACTTGTGGGGAAAGCAACAGAGAAGCCATCAGTCACTGTGAAGGAGCTACAGAAGGCAGTGGCTGAAAATGGAGGAAAGGTGCACCAATATTAAGAGCACTGCATAAAATTCACATGTACTGGAAGGTGGCAAGAAAGAAGCGCTTTAAAAAAAATATATATATATATATATATATATATATATATATATATATATTTTGGAGGAAAGGTGCCCTTATTTTAAAAAAATATATATATTTTGCAGTTAGAAGAGACCAAGACAGAGCTTTCTGGACAAAATTAAAAGTGCCATGTGTGGTACAAACCTCATACTTTCCACAACTAAAGAAAAAGCATCCCTGCAATGAAGTTTGATGGTGGGAGCATCATGCTGTGGGGATGCAGGACTTCATAAATATTTGCAAATGTATAAAAATAAAAAACCGAAATATCACACACACTAATATTCAGACCCTTTGCTATGACACTCAAAAATTTGTTCAGGTGCATCCCATTCCATTGATCATCATTGAGATGTTTCTTCACCTTGTTGGGAGGCCACCTGTGAATCTGCCATGATTAGGAAAGACAAACACGTGTCTGTCTAAGGTCCCACAGCTGACATTGCGTATCAGAGCATCTTGGAGGTTTGGTCTGAAACATCTTTTGCTAAATATTTTTGTGCAAAACTTTGATTTGTCTGCAAGTTCTCCTAACAGAGTGGACAGTACAGGAGACACCAACAGAGATTTGCGCCCTCGTACACAAACACACAATCGTGCACGCACACGTGTGTCTTCCAGCCAAAGAACTGCTTCCGTTTCACACTGCCTGTATGCATTTCCTAAACAATAACTGGGCCATCATTTTAGACTTCCCAAACTGATGTACAAATGCTAATGAAGAAGTAGCTATGAACTGTTAAAAGGGTTATTTAAGAAGTGGCTGAAGTCATCCATCATCGTCTTCAGAGCTAATTCATTTCTAAGGACAGTTTGTTCCCTGGCTCAGGTGGCTGGGAGCGACTCCCGACCCCAAAGACCACAGTTAAAGCAAAACCACTACTTGGCCAGCAAGGTGCAGCTGTGAAAGGAGCTGCAGAAAAGTTAACACTGTTTTTCCACCCTACTTAATGAGTGCTAAAATACGTCCAGGAAGAGCAGCTGGCAGAGTGTGAAATGAGAAGGCAAATGGCTGAAAGAAAACAGCAGAAAGTGAAGGCATTAAACGAGGCACAAAGGGAGGAAATGGGGAGAACAAAGGGACTTTTTTGAAAGGCTGTGTTTGTCAGAGATAGAGGCGGGCAAAGAAAGACGGAACTACACCGTCTGAACATTGGCAGGAGCAAAAAACATTGACTCGGCTCTTCCAAAAGCCAATCGGAGGTAAAAACGTATCGACCCTTTGTGTTAAAAGCATCAAAAGTTGCAAAGGTGTGCAGGCTGTAGCTAAACTGAAGACAGAGAGTTTTTCAACCTGTCTGTCTGTCCGGTCTGATCCTGCCGTCTCAAGCGTTACTGTGGGGCCATTACGGGTGGTGGCTGTAAACATGCCGTACGGCTGCAGGATTACCGATGTTTTGCAGCTCACTCGGAGCAGACGACGATGACAACGACGATCATGACGATTGCAGGACACACATGCCTCATTCGTAGCGATGGCTGCGGAGTGAGAGAGAGGCAGAGAGAAGCGAGATGGGGGCAGTCATGCCTACAGGATTACATCTGAATTCATTTGGTTCGAGACTGAAGAAAATGAGACCGTGAGAAACACAATTACAGCTCTAGGGCGAAAGGGGCCAGATAACAGCTTCTAGCTGGAAAAGTAAAGAAATAAACAACTTAGAGAAGTGATATTTGCTCTTGCTTCCTACACTCAGGCTGATATCACTCAAGCAACTGTCTCCATGGGGGAGGGATACATCTTTATACTTTTGATTTATACAATACATAAAACACTGGGGCAGAGGAGTCTGGGATCATTAAAAAGACAATGACAACAAGTCAATGACAATGACTCACTGCCATTCAGCATCATGCACGACTGCGCTCTTATGCGACAGGCTGTGCCTCTGTCCAGGTAAAGCCCTTCTTCTGGCGTCCAGATATATCCCGTGCTGTACATGAAGCTAGCCTTGAAAACCTTGCAGTCCACAGCATGCCTGGCCACACAGGTGTCTGCTGTTGGGTCCGTACCTCAGAACAGCACTGCAGTGGTGAAGGAAGAACTGTGAAGCAGATCTGAGAACTTTGGTTGCAGAAAATGTAGTGTTTCATCAGGTTTCCATAGTTACCTTGATAACAATACATTATGTCCAGAACCTGGCTCTCTTCCAATGTGCAATATATTACATATGGTGGTTGAGGAAGAGCAAAAAGTGGAAAAAATAACTGTTGATACTCCACATGTTGGCATGCTGTTGTGTAATTGTCATCAGCAAACTATTAAATTCTGAATTTCCACAAAGAATAAAAGTTACTAGAGTATATTGCTAATGTTCACGACATATAGTATATCTATAAAGCTCAGTCATTGTCTTTAACACACACACACACACACACACACAGGGAAGGGTGAGGTAGTGATGAACCCGAAATGTCAACAGGGAAGGGAAGACATTACACGACACACATGGTGCTGCACACATTGCTAACAGATGAATAATAAGTTTAAGTACTATTCTCCTTCCCACATGACTACAACCTTGATCACTGTGCAAAGTGTGAATCCTTATTTGTTCTGTCTGCCGTTTCTCGAACCATAAAAACAAGCCTTGTCCAGTCTCAAATCCTGCTCATCGAGGAAACAAAAAAAAAAAAAGAAAACAGTAGGTGGTACAGCGATAAGTCTTGAAGGTTGCTGGTTTGAATCCTGCTACCTGCTGTGGTGCCCTTGACTAAGGTACTTTCTCTACAACTGACACAGTTAAACACCTAATTGTTAACGTCGGTGTGAAGTCCATTATCTGAGTATTAGTACAAGTAAACCTCCTGATAGAAAGGATCCAGGTAACTGCATGTAAACTCAGTCAGCTGTGCAGAGCTGTACATGGGATTGCAGGTAGATGCTCCCAGAAGGTTACAAACTTGAAAGGAAGAAAGTGAGCCACGCAGCACAGATGTGTGTCGTATCCTTGAGAAAGACGTTTAACGCATTTAATGAAGCGATTCAGTTCAAGAATTCAAATTTGATGCAAGTGTGTCCTTCTGAATAATGTCATCCGCTAAGGAAAGAAATAGAATAACCCTAATAAGATATTCAGTTGTTAGGTTCGAGCCCCCAAGGCTCATTATCACAGCGGGACCGCTGGTCCAATTAGACCCATTGTACACAGGCATGTCTGTCATTTAGTCTTTTACACTCTCAGCTTGTTGAATTTTCCAGCAAAATTCGGTTCGGAGCCTCTGAAGTTGAACAGTGACACCGTGATCCTAAGTAGCTCCCACGCATTGTGCATCAGCTGTAAACAAATAATTCTGGCAAACGGGTGACCTATACAGTATGTGTTGAAGCTGCACGTTTTACATGGACCAGGGGTGCGAGCGAGACACGCACCATTAAATCAGAATTTCAGCTGTTTCAAAGCGAACACATTCTTCTGCCTATCAGAGTAAATGTCGCGGAGGGGGGTCCCTGAGAATATTTGAGTGTGCTCTTGGTTTTGATGTGTCCCGTGGGTGGAGAACCGAAAGTCTCCGAAGCAGATGGTGTGGTGTTTTTAGCACCAAATCCCCGAATGTCAGTTGACGCTTCCTTCCGCCGTTGGAGACTCGACATCCTCCTGCTGCAGTGCCGGCAGAGACCTGTGAGAATGTTCATAACCTGCAACGATGCTGGCGGTTTTAGTGTTGCTCTACTTTTTTTTTTTTTTACTACAAAGGCACATTGACTTATTTTGAGGTTGCGTGCTGGACACTGGCCTGTAGCATCACGCTGCCGTGACCTTTCCTTTGCGGCCTGCCGGACGAGGTCATTTGCTCAGCAGGCGTGAACACATTTATTCATTCATCGAGCTGACACTTCTTCCAGAATGACTTCCAAAGCCGCTTCCAGTCATTTACCCATTTATATGACTGGATAATTTTTACCGTATCAGTTCCAGGTAGGTGCCTTGATTGAGGGTGCAACATCGGGACGTGGGTTTCAAACCCATTCCTTTGAGTCCGCAACTCTAGCATCGCAATATTCGCTGCCCTTGCCTACACCCCTCAGCTGGTTGTCACCGATTTACTTGAGACAATGACACCCCACTCAGGGCACAGCACGACCAGGGCCTCAGAATGATGGCAGCTGTCCGGTGACTAGAACGACACCTCAGGATTTGCTCAATCTCATTCCAGCTCGAAACCCTCGTATCCATCTGTTTCTATCCAAACATCCAAAACAAAGAAAGGCTTCCCATATGCCTGCACTCTGACAGCAGGTTCCTCATGTCGCTCGACACTCCGTGGCATCACTCGCATTGCAGTCAGGAGACCATTATCGCCTGGCAATCCGGATCCCTTTGATGGAACTCAAAACAGCCCGGAAAGAGAGACCATCGGGTAATCAGCAGATTTATTGGTCTCAGCTACAGCAGTTTGTCTAAGATCACAGAGCAGCGTCTGCCAGAGACAGGAGCAAACTGCTGCTATTGATCTTCATACGGAACGCAAGCTTTTAGCAATCAAAGGTATCAGCTGAAGAAAGGCGGAAAAGCCAAAGCTTCTGGGAAACAAATCAATGACGGCAAAGGTTTCTCCCAAAACGCCCAATTGAGGAAACTATAAATGCGCTTGGCCTGGTGGACCTGGCACATTATTACTATTTAGTCATTTATTGGACACTTCCTCAAAGCTATGTCCAACGTGAGATTTGTGCACTAATGTGCTTATAAGTGATTTACCGATTTATACAAATGGGTAATTTTTACTGTATCGGCTCAGGGTAGCTGCCTTGATCCAGGGCATTACAGCAGGAGCGGAGTTTGACTCTAAACACTATTCTGATCACAAAGCCCACAAGTTGTGATTCACCTGCCGCCTTCGGTGCCCCTGCCTGAGCCCTTGAATTTGCATCATATCAGTTTTTAATTAATTTCTGCTGCAGAGCATGACAGCACATTTCAGGCCCTAGGGGAGGCAACACCAAAAGGAGGGATCGGTCTTAGGTGCATCGAACGGCCCCGAAAGGCCCCCAGCAACCCTTGGGCCAGCGTGCCGCAGCACCAATCCTCAGACTCACTTTTCGCTCATTTCACTCCCATAATGACAGCTACTTCCATTTTCTGCTTTTTTGTCGCTGTTTTCCATGGCCTTGTAGGCAAACACAGCTCCTCAGAGACCCATACAAACCTGAGACGCGGTGGCTTGGACTTGCTTTTGCCACCCTCACCCCCGGAGCGACACACAACCTCATGTCTGTATGTGTGGTTAAATGAGCGCACAAATGATTTATGCTTTAAATCTTAAAGCATCCTCTCTTCCCCAAGACCAAATTCAAAAGTTGAAATTTGAGCCACAAATTGTGGTGCTGCTGTGCATTTTGGGATGGGGGTCATAAGGATGTACGGCCAAACTCAATTAGGCAACAACAAGTGCTAACGGGTTTACCCGCGATGCATGACATGAACACTCCGAGATGAAAGGCATGTTTCCATAGTTACCGTTATCATAAAGACACGGCAGTGAACTTTTACGCGAACCTACTGGCCTGTGGTTACCAGCAGAGCATGAGTCAGGTGTTCATTATGCAGCAGGACTGGACAGTATCGATTGGACAAGTTGCTCAGGAGGAAATTGGCGTGCAGTGTATTTAACACATTTCATTCCTTAATCCAGGAAGACCAGCATGGCCAAAAAGGTAAAAACCCTGATGTATACGTATGGCCAATATGAACTTAGTTTTCCCTCCAACATCTGAAATCAGAGCCATTTCACTGCAGGACCCGTGCGGTTTGGGGCATCACATTTCAAGTGAAGCCTAGAGACACAGTCACAGCTAGCAGGTCATCAGAAGAAAGGGATTGTGCGACATCCCTTCTTGAGCACATCTGAGTCAACAGCATTTCTGCTGCAAACAAACTCTATTGATGAGACAACAGCGGCCTGGGAGCAAATCTGTCTGAAGATTGGAAACTTGGGCCAGTTTCCCAGCATCCAACCAGGCCCCTCCAACAGTGCAAAATGAGAGGTGGGGGTGTAGGTCCGGATTCCCCAGTGTGCTGGTTTTGGTCCAGAGGGCACAGCGGAACCCCGCTGCGTTGGCATCCCCCTGACTACCCACGATTCTCTGCAGGGAGCCATCAGTTTACTGGAGTGCAATAAGCAGTGATAAAATACGTTCTATACCAATCAATGTTTTAGGGGTTTCTGATTTAGCTCTTGAAACAGCTGAGTCGGGGGAAGGTGCGTCTATGTCCCCAGGAGCCATCTGTCTCCTCTAAGGTACTACTCACCATGGGATGCTGCTCCAAAAGGCCACAATGAGTATCAGAAACCTAAGACAGTTTGCCCAGGCTTGCAACAACAAAGATTACCAGCAGTCCTGCCACAGTCCTAAACTTCTGCTACTGTGAAAATAGACACTCCACTCCAAACAGACATTGGTAGCATGGCAATAACAATGATCTTGTGGGGGGCTTTTGTTTGCATTGCATCCTGAATAGTAGGTGGCAGTGTTTAAAGATTGGGGTTCGGACAGCTATAGACATTTCCTTCATTAAACATCTAGTGCCTAAAAACAGATGTGCAGCACTGATCATTCAAACCTATTTTCTACAGCTTAAAGCTTTTGGGTCGCATCGTACGTTCGAGTTATGAAGAAACATTTGAGGAAAAGCGATCAACTGCATAGCACCTGACAGCAGTCAGACACACTGGACAGAAGTGTGTTCAGCAGGTCAGTGCGTCCCAGGCGTCCAGCATCCGGCATCCTAGAGCGGATTTCCCCAGAGGTCCAGCTGGAAACTGTTCTGTTCAGAGGCAGCAGAATCATCAAATGTTTTTTCCACCAGTTAACTGGACGCCGGACTCAATGGAGAGGCACTAATGACTTGTACATCCGGCCTGATGAGTATAATGTGCTGTACCCCAACATTTCATTTTGAGAGCTTTAATACAAGGAAGCAAGACAGATCATTAATTAAGATGCATTACTTACCGGGGGCTGTGGGGGAGGCGTCTGTGGGAGTGTAATGACAGCAAAGCCTCACAGTGAGCTTCACATACGGGATTAAAGAGGCAACAACCGCTTCAGTGTGGCAGCTCTGAGCCCTCCGACGTACTGTGGCTGCATATGCACATGAACAGATCACCATGGATCCAACCCAAGGAGCCATGTGAAGCCAAGACCAGACCACCTGGCAGGAAGAAAGCAGACAGCGGTTGTGTTTACACGCAACCTCAGGTTTAAGGAGTAGCATACAGTAATGTAGAAATATACCGTTTACAGCCATGAGCAGGGGGTGACTTCAGCTATAGCACGCAAGCCCCCGGCGAATGGGCAAACAGTGACACGGTCAAGTATACACAGCAATAGAAGTGCGGTGACCAGACAGGATGGGCAGAGGTCATCGCACTTCTATTGGTGTGTACACTTGATCGTGTCAGGCAGAGGTCACAGACGAGCACTTGAAAAAAGAATCCCACATCCAGTTGACGAGACAAAAGCCTTGTACCATCTTTGTGTTTGACTTGGTGGAGCAAGTGATTTACCGCAGGTACCACTATGAAAACATCTTGCTAGGAACCCAGGTGTGAGGAACACAACGGGCCGTTTGAACCTCTACAAGGGACTGCTTCCTGCCATCACTCAATTTTCAACATGCAATTTGACCTCGCTTTGGAGATGCACAGGAAGGAAGAGCACATGGCTGCAACTCTTCCTCGGCAGAGGGGGCTTAGTGATGGCAAACACACACGGCGAGTGAAAGACACCAGAGTAAAGGAAAAAAGTACTGGGTTTCATCAATTTATTGAGAATAGAACATATGACACATATGTGACGTAGTGTAATCTTTCTAAACTAAATACTTCAAAATGATGAGGAGAGTTCGGTCGTGGAAGTCACTATGTCACCATCCCAGGACCCCGAGGACAGAAGGGTAGTGTTCAAACTAACAGTAAGACACAGTAACACATTGTGCACATTGATATATCTTTTTTCAGAATTAAAGGCCAGCTAAAACCAACAGAACTCTTGGATGTGGTAATCAAGGTGACAGCGTCTTGGAGCCCCTTGCTTACAAAGTCACGTTTTGCTTTTTTTTGTTTGATCTTCTTTCCAGATCGGTCCGTCAGCCAGCGGGAACTCTGCCCTCCGTGTCGGACATTGGGTCTGCGGGGCTCTGGCTGAGGTAGCAAGGCAGTCATGGCTTTCTTCTCATCCCAACATACATTTAGAACTCTAGACTAGAGGAAGATGTTGACCTGGGGACCTGAAAATGCATCCAGTCCTTCCTCCCCATTTCTTACAAGGCAGTCTTTGACTGGAATGACACATGTAATAGGCACAACGGGGAAACCAACTGACAAGCACTAGAAAAACAGAAATAAAAAAACAATGCTTAAAGGAGTCGTACATTAATGGATATTTATATGGAACTTGTGGAAAAAGAGTGCTATCGCTCATAGCGGCGGAAGCCGTTTTACAGTATTAATGCAGAGTGCAGAACAAAATCAGGTAATATGTCAACTGCTAGTGATAGCAAAAGCTGTACATGTGTAGAAACGCCCCCATGTCCCGGCTTCCTGCGTGTTCCGACAACAACATCCAAGTCTCGGGACACTTTACAGTCTATTCAATGTTCAATTGCATAGAACGAGACGAAAACACTGCAAAATTCTGTGGTCCACATCAATGTCTTTGGGTCTTCAGTGAATTACTTCCTCTGCTCTTGGTTCAGTTGCAGTCAGGCAGATGAGAAGGTTGGCTGTGAAGTGTATCATCTGTCCGGTGGCTCCTCTGGCCTGCCTTTGTAGCTGTCCTCACCTCATATAACCTGAGGAGAGAACACACGTGCAGATGGTCAAAAAAGGCCGTATTACCTCCCTGTGTTGACTACAAACACAGCTGAGACCCAACACTGTGAGAATGTTAGAGGCATCATTGTCAAATTTGTCTGTATTTTCCGTTCACGCAAAGTAAAACGCTACTTTTTTTTTTTTTTTTTTAACTCTTGTGGCACAAGAAAGGAGGTGAACCAAATACAGAACCTGAGATAAAAGCATTGGGCATGGGAGGGTGCAAGGGATTCTGGGAGATGAGCACCAGACTTTTCATCAACAATAAGCAGCCAAATGGCCATTACAGTCTGCTGAGTTGTGCACAGAGCTGTAGCGGTCTAATGGACCTGATAAGTGCAGATAAGTTACAGCTCAGACTGCTAGAAAGAGCCCAGCGCACATCTGTAGGAGTAACACAACTGCCCATTAAAGAGAAATAAATACAGCACCGATCAGATTTTAATTAACTCCCTGAACAGGAGGCTCCTTACACAAAGCGTTACAAATGGCAGAAATGCGACATTAAAGAGGAGCTGCCGCTGCATCAGCGTGGCTGTGTCTGTGGAGAGTCAGTGGAGTGATGTGTACATATGCTGTGTTTAAAAACAAGGAGAAAGAGAAGAGGATTTTGCTGGAAATCAAACATTAATTGCGCAATGTTAAACCACCAATTGTGCGTAAACTGTCTTTGCAAAGATGCTATAGAGGCATGGAAATTAGTCTATTCTACATGCCCAACATCCCTGATGTCACTGGGAGCGCAATCGTAAAGGCTAGCATTGTTTTTTTTTTTTTTTTTTTAAAGAGACAAAGGAGGAGAAGCTGCTGGAGAGGTTTAACAGCGAGCATCACAGAGGGTCTCACCTGGGGCTGGGGAGTCAGGCCGGAGGCTGTGGAAGAAGAGAACAACTCATATTAGAGTGAGGTGATCAAAGACAAACCTGTGACATTGATATGGTCTCTCTCGCATGCACACACGCACGCACACAAAGCAAACCACTGCATGGCCCTTACAGACAGCTGCTTTACACTATCTCTGTTACAGCCAGAGATGAACACTTTCTCAGAGTAGCTGATGCCTTTCTCTAAAGTGGCAAACCAGCATTTGGGCAGCAGGTGGTGTAGGTGTTAGAGCTGCTATCATGTACTCAAAGGACCCTGTTCTAGTGCCCTTCAGCAAGGTACTTACTCTAAAGTGCTCCAGTAAAGATCAGCCAACTGCACAAATGGGTAAATCACTGAACAGCTTAACACGAAACAGATTTGGGAAAAGGTGTGCGCTAAGTGAATAAATAATATTTGACCCTTTCATAAATGAACAACAATCAGGCTAAGTACCGTGCTCAAGGTAAGACAGCAGTATTGTGAGTAGGGCTTAAAGCCATAGGCTTCAGGCAATGAGCATGGCTGCTACTTGCTGCCCCATCAAGTGCTGTCATGTAGCCTCTTTGTGTTGCAGTGAGTAAGCAAAACAGACACAGTCTGCAATCAGCACTACTTGTTAAAATATCTGGAACTACAAAGAAATGACATAAGAGGAACTGTTTGCAAAAATAAAGCCTTGACCTGCAGAAGAGGGAAATACGATGATGATGAAACTACAGCAGAAAGTAGCTCAGAAAGCTGGAAGTTCAACTGTACTGGTGGACTCTTCTGTCCAAGTTTGACGGTTAAGGATGTAGATGTGGTTTTCTGGATGACACGTAGCTGTCAGAAGATGTCCGCAATGTGGCCCACAGTCTCCGCTTGGGCAAAACGAGGCCATTAGCGCTAACAGGTTCTGCGAGTGGGCCCGAGAGCGCAGTGATAGCAGCGATAAATCCAGCCCCCCCATGGATCTCTTCTAGTGTGCCTCACCCCACAGAGAGGAAACCCACCCCATAAATCCTTTATGTAGTCCACCATGCCACAACAGTTCAAACAGCACATTAGGGAGCTGAGAGAACGGTGATCCATCAGGCTCGTAAAGAACTCCAGCAGTTATCTCAATTGCCCCCAGGGGATGATAAACCAGACCATAAATGACACTCTGACCACATCCCTCATGAGCTCCACCTTGGATTGAAACACCAGCTTTATACAACCTCACGTACTCTTCTTTCACACAAAACATCAGTGTGAGAAAAGCCTTGGTGGGGTCACTTATAAAAGTTCTACCACCCATACAGGTTAGAGCTCAAATCACCTAATGCTGCAGGAGGTGATGTGAGCCAACACACATGGGGTTGGGACGCCAGAGACACAATGAAGCACAATCCCCCTCAGTAATTTGGCACATCAGTATAACACTGAAAACCATGAACACACAAAGGCTGTGAAGTGTTTATCTTTGCTACCCTTGTTGGATGGTCATCATGGATGTCAGCTCTGTTGGCAGGACAGGGAGGGATATCTTGGGTGGTGATGCAAAGCCAATCGTAACTGTCCTGCAAAATGTCCTGGGCACCAAAGAATCAACTACCCTCTGCTGTACATGGCCTACAAAATCATAGCAAGACGCAGAGACAAACTATAGCAGAGGAAAGGGGCAAAGCACACACACTCACTCAGACACACACTTGCCCACACACAGGTGAAGTGCACTTACAACTGCAAGCAGGGAAGGAGTTGTTGATCTCCTCCATGATGTCTGTTAAGTCAGCGTTGCTCTCAGGGGGGGGTTCCAGCACATCATCTAAGGTTTACATCATAGTCACAATGTGATACACAGTCACACAGACAGTGATAGCTCTGTAAATCACTGACCTACCATGAGAAATGGGGTATAAGCCATGGGGCAGGACTGAACATGAACAACCAAGTGGGAATAACCAAGGGTTATTCAGTCAAATCCCTGGGGATCCCTGTTGTTGTACTTTCCAGTTCCAACCATGTCACCATGGTGGCGTGGCGGTGAGGAGACACTGACCTGATCTCTCAGTGTTGGAGTCTGCATCTTGCTGGAGGGGGGGTTGCTGAAACAGAGAGGCAGGGGGAACACCATTGATCCTGGGGTCTGTCCCTGGCTGTCAGAACAAAGGACACAGATTTATGTCAGTATTGGATATACTCATGGTGTGCACATGCATGTGCCTCCAGGTGCTAAAAGATGAGTAATTGACAGAAGGGCTGATTATTGGTCTCATGCCAGTTTCTGAACATATCACTTGAGCCATAGTCCTGTTAGATCCAAACTCAGTGCTTTTCAAACAAGATTCCTGACAGCAGAGAGAAATGAGCAGAAAATCTAACAAAAATGGTTAAATGGTTATTTGGCATTAGAGAATATATTTCCAATATGTCTGATTCTTTTGAGGCTCAAGTACACATTTAGTTGTTGGATTTATCTGTGTTCCTGTAGAGACGTCAAATGTTGCTAAGAAACTGCAGATACGATCAGACTGTCAGTCTCATCACAAGGAGAAGCAAGACCAGAACTTCTGCTGTCATCTCTGGAAACCAGCCCAAACTCAGTGCTCACACTCTGTTAATTAGTAGTTTGTCTCAGTTCCAAAACTAGTCTGTGGGGTGCTGTAACTGCATAGAGGGTGCATCCAAGGAAATGAGCAGGACACACTAGACTCCAACACCCAACACAAATGCAGGAAAGCAACAGGCCCAAATCTAATGACTCGAAGGTAGTTAGATCAGCAGTTTCATAACCTGTATGTTTGAACTGGGGGCAACAACTGACATAGTGGTTACATTTGCCACCATGCAATATGAATCCTCACTCCAACTGTAAAACCTTTAATAAAGGTATTTACCTTGAATTGATATCGTAAAAGCGACCTTGTTGAATAAAAGGGTACATCAGTATAAATACAGTAGTTTTATATACAAATCTCACCCCTTTACGAAATGTCACCTTGTTGTGGTAAGGGAGCTTGTGCATTTCACTGATGCTATGAGCTAAACGATATAAGGCACTCAAGACAGGGAGGTCATGACGTTAGGTTAGACGAAATACAATCCATGGGAGAAAGAAATGGAATCCCACTTCAGTATTTTGACAAGAGAACTTTATAAACTTTTAAAAGCATACTGTTGAGAATGACACCAGAAGATGAGCCCTGCAGGTCTGTAGGTATCTAACATACTGCTGCGAAAGAATATCGGTCAAGCAGGAGCAGTCCCAGAGCTAATTATGTGGTTGGATTAAAGCTGAGGGGATGTCCAACCGCTGATGTGCCTGGAGATGAAAGGAAAATCTGGTGTTGCAAAGAATGCCACAACACTGAAACCTGGAAAGTAAGATCCATGTACCAAGGCAAACTAAACGTCGTCTAAGTTGAAATGGCAAGGCTGAACATCGATATTGTAGGAATTAACAAGCTAAAGTGGACTGGAATGGGACAATTCATAGCAGACATTTACTGAATTTTCTACTGCTGACAAAAAACAGCAGAAGGAATGGAGAAGCCCTAATTGTTAGCAAAAGAGTGGCAATATCAGTGTTTGGACACAACAAAAAAAATTACAGAATGATCTCAATCCATCTTCAAGTCAAACCTTTCAGCATCACAGTGATTCAAGTCTATGCTCCAACCACAAAGATACCAAAGATGATGAACTTCACTTTTATGAGGTTCTGCAGAAACTCAAAGGATGTTATGTTCATCATGAGACATTGAAATGCTAAAGCTGGCAGCCAAAGAACATCTGGAGTGACAGGCAACCTTGGCTTGGGACTATGAAATGAAGCAGGTCATAAACTAGAGGAATTCTGTCAAGCCAATTCAATAGTCATAGCAAAACACTCTCTAACAAGAGCCTAAGAGACAACTCTATACATGGACATCACTAGATGGTCAGTGCTGTAACTGTAATCAGATTGTTTTTTTCAATCTTTGTGGTCAAGAATGGAAGAGTTCCATTCATTCTGCTAAAACAAGACTTGGGGCAGAATATGGCTCACATTGTGAATTTCTTATTGCAACGTTCAGAATCAAACTGAAAAACATCAAGAAAGCAAAGAGACCAACAAGATTTGGTCTTGAAAATATTCCTTTGCAATAAGCTACAGAGGTGAGGAACAAATTTAACGGATTAAACCTGGAGGAGAGAAGGCCAGAAGAACTATGGACAGAAATAAGAAACATAAACAATCCACAACAAAAAAGAAAAGCAAGAAAGCAAAATATCTGTCTGCAGAGACATTGGAAGGAAAAGATGGAACGAAAAATGTAATGGATATGGCAAAAACTACCTTAAACTGAATGCAAAGTTCCAGAAGATGGCAAGAAAAGGTAAAGAGACTTAAAACAAAAATTGTGGAATGTGCTGAAAAATAGGAAAAAACTAAATCTCTTTAAGATTAGAGAGATCAGGGGAACATTTCATACAAGAATGAACAAAATGACAAAGATGGATATAACCTTACAGAAGCAGAAGAAATCAAGATGAGGTAGCAGGAATATAGAGCTGTACAAAGAACATTTGTACAGGAACGATTGCAACACCAAAGAGAACACGTAAAAAGAAACATTCACTCATTTAGAGGCAGATATTTAGGAAAATGAAGTCAGATGGGCATTACAAAACACTGCAAAAAATAATAAGGCTGCAGGACAATAGTGTCAAAGTGTTGCATGCAATCTGCCAGCAAAATTGGAAAACTCAATAACTGCCTTCATGTTGGAAAAAATCAGTTTATATCCCAGTTCGAAAGAAGGGAATTGCAAAGGAATGGTTGAATTACAAAACAACTGCGCTCATTTCACAGGCTAGCAAAGTAATGGTGAAGATGCTGCCAGCAAGGCTTCAGCAATATGTGGACCGAGAACTTCCAGATGTACAAGCTGGCTTTAGAAGAGGTAGAGGCAACAGAGATCAACTTGCTAACATTTGCTGGATAATGGGTAAATCAAGGGAGTTCCAGAAAATCATGTATTTCTGTTTTATTGAGAACTCTAAAGTCTTTCACTGTGTGGACCATAAATTTTGGCAAGTCCTTAAAGAGATGAGCATTCCAGGTCAGCTTATTTGCCTCATTAGGAACCTGTATGCAGATCAAAAAGTGATAGTTAGAACTGAACACAGAACAACCAACTGGTTCAAGATTGAGAAGGGTGTATGAAAAGGTTGTATATTATCTACTTATTTGATTTATTTGTTGAATATATCATGAGGAATGCTGGTCTGGAGGAATCCGATGATGGAATCAAAATCGCAGCAAGAAATATCAATCTCAGATATGTGGATGATACAGCTCTAATGGATGAAAGCAAGGAAGATTTGAAGAGACTTTTATTGAAAGTGAAAGAAGAAAGTGCAAATGCTGGCTTGCTGCTAATTAATGGGGAAGAAGTGGAAGCAGCGTCAGATTTTGTTTTCTTGACTCAAAGATTTCTGTAGAAATACAGTAGACTTCTGGTGAAGTTATAAAATTAAACTAAGATTGCTTTTTGGGAGGAAAGCTATGTCTAATCTGGACAATATACTAAAGAGCAAAGACATCATAATGTCAACAAAGGTGTGTACGGTTAAGGCTATGGTATTTTCAGCAGTGATGTATGGCTATGAGAGCTGGATTATTGCTATGGCCGAATGTAGAAGCACAAACGCATTTGCGTTTTGGTGCTGGAGGAAATTGCAGAGTTCCTTGAAGGTCTAGCAAATCAATACTATAAGGAAAAGGGCCAGAGGGCTCATTGGAAGGTATGATTGTGAAACAGAAGCTCAAATACTTTGGTCACATAATGAGAAGATAGGATTCCTTGTAGAAAACTGATACTGGAGGAAAAACTTAAGACAAAAAGAGAAGGGGACAACAGAAGTTCAGATGGATAGACAGCCATTATTGAAGCAACACATATGACCTTAAAGGATCTCAAAGAGGCAGTCAACAACAGGAAAAACAACAACTTCGTGTGTAAAGTCCATGAGGTAACGAAAAATCGGATTCAACTAAACAAGCAATAACAACAGACCTTACACCATAAAATACCTTGTAGAAAAGATGAGTAATAATCTGAGGTCTGGGACTGCAGAAGTGTTAAATTAATTTCTGCTCTGGTGAAGATGTTTTCCTTCAAAAAATGGACACAGTGACACTGCTGTCACCACAGATCAAACAGAAAGCCTTAGAACTCTATTCCTTATAGATGCTTAGTGTTGAGCTCCATGGTTCTGTTGGTGCAGTTGCTAGGTGAAAAAAAATGTTTGGATGTTTGCAAAGGAAGTCAACGGAGCGTTTTACTGTCGTTCTGAATCATAAAAATCAATGCTAGCAGTCATCTTTTTCCCGTCAGCATATGAGGTGATAATAAAGAGGTATGAGACAGCAGCAAGAGGGCTGGCTGCAAACAGACTAACACAGGGTTTCATCCAGGGGTGGAATGCAAACACAGGAATTAAAGAAGAGTAAGGTAAGGGTGAGGTGCCACTACAAGACAACACTCATAATTCAGTGTACCTTAAGGAAGCCTGAATGGAGGCATGAAAAAGATGGGAGGATGAGAGTGATAAACCTCACTGTATCATGAGAAGATGACATACATATACACACATATACACACACACAGACCTGATGCAGCAGCTGCCTCAGTCGCTGCAGTTGCGATTCAAGCTGCAGGTTGTGCTCCTCTAGGATTTGCATTCGAGCCTCCAGACGACCTTTGTGCTGCCGCAACAATTTTGCCTCAGCCAGCAGCTCTGCCTCCTCTGGTCCCCCTACCCTGGGCTCCCAGGGGCCCGACTGCAGTCGCTGGCTGTGCTGCTCCTTCAGCTGCTCGTACTCGCACTGCAGTGCCCTGGAATGAGAGAAAAGGAACAGTCACAACAGGGTCAAATGACTCCACAAGGGGGTCGAGGTCATCTTGTTGCAGGTGAAACAAAGACAGGGGTAAAGATCCCTCCTTTGAGAGCAAAAAAAAAAAAAAAAAAAAAAAGGTCCAGTGAAGTAGGCCTAGGGAAGGACAATGTGCTACAAGCAATCCCACATTTATCTAAGAAGTAACTAAGCCTAGCGTTCCACTGGATTTGTGCCCTTCATCCCTAAATTCTACATATATTTATTGAGTTGGAAACTTTTAAAAGTGCAATGCAGGGTTCAAAAAGTTCTCCCTGAGAAAGAACTTGACTTTTTATTGCGCAGATGAGCTAACCTATTGAAAGTTTTCCTCTAATAGTGAATTACACTTTCTCGAGGCAAACAGAGCTAACATTTTTATGCAAATTACATTAAGTTCAATGAGCAGTGCTGATTTAGGCAATTTCCATGATTTAGGTTCAGTTCTCCCCCACCAGGTTCTTCGCCTCTGTGGACGTGGGATTGCAGTTTTGAGGTCCCATGGTGTTGGGTGCTTTTTATAGCCACACTAGGGAAAGCAGCAGTGAGCACCAGTGAATTGCTTGCGTATCTGCCAGGAGAAACCACAGCAACAGCAGCCACACTGCAGACCTTCAGGATGTGTACTTTCTCTGTAAAGAATTGCAGATCACCAGGTCTCTTTGTAGAATATTTGCATCTGTACAGATCATCTGCACTGGGCAGGTCCAGTGATGACAGACAGGCAGCAGATGGGCTCAGTGACAGGGAGTGGATGGATTCATAGTGGACAGACTCAAATGACAGATGGCTAGGGTTTGTAAGAAACATACCTCTGCTCCTCCTCTAGCCGTTCAATGACTCGCTGTAGCTCCCCACGTTCTTCCCGCTCTACTGCCTGCAAGATCTGGCCAGGGCTCTGGGGCTGGTCAACTTGAGCCTCACCCCCAAGCGTCTGGCAATACTGTAGAATCAGCACATGCTCATCATCCCTGCATGGGCAGAACCAGAGGACAGGTACAAAATGGATATGAGCACATCTGAAACTCTCCATGGAGCTTTACACAGCAGATGAGATAAAGCTATAACATTTCAATGGTGACAATTTGAATCCAGAAAGAGTCCTAGCAATGTAACTGAAGGAAAAGTCATGTAGGACATAGAAACAAAATACAGCTGCAAGGTGAAACCTTTCCAGATCTTTCTATGTCACCCTTCACAGTGGGCAGTATGTGTGACCCCTCTGGCTGAGGAAGTGGAGGAGCGCATCATGGTAAAAATAACATATGCTACTTGGGGTAAAGGCCAACTCTAACTTGTCTTGCCCACCCAAAGAAGAAGGAAACAGGCAAAGTGAATTGACCTCATTTCACCTCCATTGAGAGCCCAGTGCAGTCTGAGTAGACAGCAATGTCTCCATCACCTCTTCAAGCTTTCAGAATGTAAATAAACATCCTCACAGTGTTCAGAGAGTGACAGAAATGATAAGAAAGCTAAGATGGTTGAAAGCTGGTTTGACTGCACTGCAAAAACGGCATTTTGATTAATGCATAACAAAATGATGTTGTGAGATTACGTTCAGAACAGCTTTCCTGCAAAAATCTACATGCAGGTCAAAACATATTAAATTTTCAAACACATGAAGGAATCATGTCTCCAAGTTATTCCATCGGTTATGAGAATTGAGCTAAGACCTGATGGAGGCAGAAAGTGGAAGTGTACACCATGACATTAAGTTGCCTCTAGGCAGCAGAGGAAATTCCTGTAGAGAACAAGAAATTCTCATCATTTTCAATCGGTGTGGAACAGTAGATCTGCAGTGGTCCTTGTACAGCTTTCTTATGGTCTAACTCATGCCTCTCTCTGCTGTTTGGGAACTAGACAGGTTATCAGAAAATTGTCATTTTGAACAAATTCTATTTTGCAATTCTGGAAAACAGTGTTGAACCTGATTTCATTCAGTGAAATAGCTGCATAGACTGCTTCAAACGAGCCATTTCCGCTAAGCACATCGATACATCAGAGATGAATGGGGAGCAGAATGGACGCACAAGAAAAAAAAAAAAAAAAAACACACAGCTGAGTCACAGACAGTAGCCTTAGGTACCGAAAACCTTCATGTTTCTGATGGGACCGGGATATTAAACTGCTAAAGAGCACTACGTGCACCAATCAGTCTCAGTTCAAACACCCTGCCCTGGCCTCAGAGGTATAGAAACCAGAAGTTGGCCTCTACATTCATTGGATGTGTGGGCTAACAAATCTCATTTCTAATGCAAACTGCACCCCCCAATACATTGTGCATGCATAAAAGAACACAGAGAGAAGGGTGGGGAGTGAATACCTCTAACATTATGCTGCAATTCAATGTGTGTGGAGCCCCGAGACAACATCTAAGACCTCCCACTAGAGCATGTCCAGCTTCACTGACACCATAAGTCACTGGGACTTCCGTAAAAGTGAGTATCACCATCAAAGAAAGGAGTTAAACACACAGTTCTGCACACTTGTGATGATGTGACTATGTGTGCCTAAACTGTGAACTTCATAAACAGGAAAGTTTAGTGGGCTGAAATTAGTCTTAAACCTTCTTTTAAGTGTCAATCCAGCCCTACCACTTCAGATAATTACAGTAGCGACCAGGAGGATGGCAGCAAATGGAGGGCAGAGGGTAGTGGGAGACATTAATCTGCACTGGCAGCCTGTGGCAAAGTGTTTCAATCAAAACAGTGGTGTGGCAAGCTACTACATCAGTTAGACTTCAGCAGGATGACATTCCACACCATGGTTGACCACTCTCATGCATGCTCCCCTATAGTACCCCTAGGGAGGTAATGGACATATGGGCTCCCTGCAGTAAAGCCCGCTGCTCCTGTTTACTCACATGCTTTCTGTGGCAGAGCTGCTGGCAGTGGGTAAGGAGCCATTGGAACTCTCCATCTGTGCCAACCTGGAGAAGGGAATGCAGGAGAAGTGTCACTCAAAGAGTTTTCATTTTTCACGAAGAGAGCACTTTTGCACTGACTGTAAACACCAGAGCTGATTTAACAGCTTTAATTCCACTTATTTTTCTGCAACTGCTGTGGTTTTGAGCAAAGAACTAGGAAATCTGCTACAAAAAAAAACCCAGTAAATGCAAAGAGCAATGCAAGGTAATAATGGTTCTAGCTCTGAATAGGACTTATATGTAAGCAAAGAGTGTTTACTTCACTGAAGTGCCAAATGTACTGACTTCTCCTGAAGACCGATGTAACAGTGAGAAGGTCTGGGCTCCCCGAAGGTGTTTTTTTTTTCTTCTTATTCTCACACACAACAGGAGTTACCCTGATGTTTAAAAACCTTGCGGCTTAAGTTAATCATTGGAGCAGGATGAACAAAGTGCACAAAACTGGGAAGGCCTGTTATCTTTTCAGTAATTTGAATCGCGGTTTGGAAACATGACCCCCCAATCAACAAACCTGCACCTAAAACACACAGAGGAAAGCAGAGTAAAAAGTGAACATGGTGATGGTACCTGCTGGCAAACTGCTCTATCCTGGAATGAGTGTCATCATGAGACAGCCGTGGTGACTGCGAGAGCCTGAAGGACACACAATGAGATACAATGAACAACAAGAGCACCAAGAAGAGCTGCCGGACACCAGCAGGATGGCACTCTACCCAATGCCTGGGCTCTAGAGAAGCAGCCAATGTTATTTCTGATCTCAGTGGGGTGGGATTAATACAAGGAGGATATTATAAACGGGTGGAAGGAGATGATGGGGAGACAAGGGTCCGTGCAGGAACGTGCAGGGATCATGCATCCGGGGGGCTTTGTGGGGGTGGTGGTGGGCAGAGATACTTACTCATACTGCTCCGGTGACATACTGATGAGCGTGACAGAACTGCAGTAGAAACCATGGGTGAAGGAGGGACAGGAGGAAAGACCACAGAACAACATCTTTAGGGCCACTTCACATATTACAAGAGGAAGACTGGAGAGTGTTATCCCCTTCAGGCACCTGATGGGGATACCAGTAGGGGCAATTCAAGAATTCACTCATAAAGATTGTGGAAAAGAGCTTTCAAAACTGTTGTAACTAATCTAGCAGATGCTTGACACAGAGATGCTGAAACATAGAGGACTAAGTCACTTTAATGTCTTCTTGTAGAATATACTGTATCAATGCAATTTTGGCAAACAAATTTCTGACGGGCGTGAAGTGCTAAATACACAGAAATCCAGCTGCAATAATTAAAATCTAGTCACAGTGAAAATCAAAACGGACATAACCCAGTTTGTTTTCGCATATCGCTCCCTTTAATCTTCAAATCACTTTCGTCACAGACACAAAAATCAAAAGCCTTTTCCGATGGAACATGGACTTAATCTAGTAATGAATATCAATAATCCTAAAAATAGACATGAAAGAATAATTATCTTTTTATTTTGAGACTGAGGATGTTTAGATAACAAAGAAAATGACTTGGAGGGTGAAGGTTAGACAGCGTCTTGTTTTGTGTGGATGTCTCAGAAAGTGTCAGCAGGTAGCGGTAGCGTGAATCTCACCGCTGGAGGATAGGCCAGACCTCTCCCTCCAAGGGTAAATGCAATTTTTATCAAATGGTTCACAAGAGTGAGCACCTGGTAGAGCTACAGAAAATACTTTCTTTTATTGCTTTCACCAATTTGTAAATTTACTTCCAAACGACTGCACACTTGCATTAGATATGCTGACACCCTCAGGGCAATTTGCATTTGGTTGACCAAGGAGCCTATGAGTGGGAGAAACCCAACTACATCAAAACAGTAGCATTAATACAGCAAGAGCATTGAGCAAAGAATGCACCTGTCAGCATGGGATAAGGAAAAACAACCCAGCAGTCAAAATGCTGAAGGCCAACAAGAATTGCTTCTCCTTACAACATCAAAACTCGCTTCTGTTTGGCCCAGAATGCAAGTCTGAAAATGAGCTCTTAAGAATACTTCTCTCTCTACACTGACTGCTCAACATATGGTTCCAGGTAAGACAAGGATTTTGTTTGCAACTTATTTTACCGCCAAGCCACAGCCCATAAAAAGCTGATGACACATCTTATGATTTAGTTGACTGTTTGGTTCTGTAAAATATCTTAAATATGGTTAATAAAAAAAAACTAGTTTTTATTTTAAGTTTCAGCTACATTAACATTTAAAAAAAATTAAATTACTTAAAATAATAGTGTACTGCATGCACGTTTGTATTCCGTACTAACTGTTGACCAATTCATTCCACAAGCATGTGCCAACATTCAGCATGTTATCAATCACCAAAACCAAGGAACATCAGACACGAACTGTAAACATCTCTGTCACATGTAGAAATGTCAAATAAGGTAACGATATGTCATCAAGCACACATATAACCCTATAAGTTATGGAACAACTAATTTTACTGAAAGTACTGTATCCCGTGTTCCCTCAAGGAATCCTGTACATGGAGCTCATCTTTACAAGCACTCCCTACTCATGTTGCTATGTTAATTCCAGTTGCTAGGACAACAGTGGAAAACCAACTGATGTGTCCACACACATTTCCCAACCTCACCCCCCAGGTGTCAATGAAAAAGCAGTGAAGAAGATATAAAGGTCTGCCATGTGAAAATGACACCATATGCTCTGTGTTGAAATCATTAGCCTTGTGATGCCTCAGTTGGGTATGAAGCCCCATCTGGCCACTGACGTCCTTAACAGAGTCGTGCCCCAAATATACACCTCCATAGCACAGCCAGCCCACCTTGCCAGGAATGCCTGCTGACAGCACAGTGTCGATTTTACAGTTTTACAAAAAGGGCTTTATCTGCAATTGCTGGACATAGTCTTCCAAGACTCTCCATAAAGCTTACTGATGATAATGATGCAGTTTGGCTGGAGGATGTGGTAGCTATCTAAAAGTACTTTTTAAAAACTTTTTTGTTTTTTAAAACAAACTTTATGAAGAGATATTTATGCATCATTTGTTGATTTGTTGATAATGTACTCTCAGCAGGGAAAGTAGAGGAAATGGTGTCTCAATAGGTCTCTGAAAAAAGCCAAATTTACATGACATGATCATAGCTAAAACTATCACGTCCATTGTAACTGTCTTACATCAGCTTTGTGGAAACTCCTCTGGAGAGCAAGGAGAAGATCACAAAGTAAACAAGGATAAAAAAAGGCACACAATATCCCAAAGCAGAGGAGCTGTGGGACTTACGTTTCCATGTTGTCTCCCTCAAGGACTGTCTGCACTGGCAGGTACCCCAGACGAGGATGCTTGGCAAAATATTTCTTTGACCGGAACTTGTTCTTCAGCACCTTGGTGAAGTCACGCATATCTTCCCCAGAAGTGGTCTGGAGAAGGCAGAGTGATAGTGACTATCTCACACCAATGACCAGAAACTTCCATCATCTTAAGCTTTATCCATCCAATCACAGTTCCGTCATAACTAACACCTGCCCATCATCTAGAACTAACAAATAAAGGATTACAGAAAGCAAGGCTTTGAGATCTCATTACCAGCAGAGCAAACACCTTTGCTGGTCTGAGAACTGAGCAGCTGCTCGGGTAAAAGCAGACAATAGGCTTTTGTCAACTGTGGTTTGAGGACCACACCGTAATAATGGTAGCTTATGTTGCTACTTCAACACCTTCTGCTTACCATTTACCACTGTGCTTTAATACATTTGAAGGGAAACACTGCATGTTAGGTCACAATCTCTGCCAGCATATACCAGTAATTATTAATAACCATTCCTTGGCTGACATATTTAAGGCAGCTTATACAGATTTACCCATCTATATATACCATTCTGCAGTACACACACAGTACCTCAAATAAGCGTACTATAACAGGAGCTGGGCAAGATTAAAATAGCAGGAGCAGGATTCAAACCAAAACAGTCAAAAGAGTCTATTTGTCACGTACATGGTTACTGAGTATACCATGTAGTGAAATGTGCTCTGATTCAACAGGAGACTGTGCATGGTTACATACCGGGGGGGGGGACTTTTTAAAACAAACTTTACTAAACTTTATGAAGAGATATTTATGTGTTATTTGTTGATTTGTTGATAATGTACTCTCAGCAGGGAAAGTAGAGGAAATGGTGCCTCAATAGGTCTCTGAAAAAAGCCAAATTTACATGACAAAATCAGAGCAACAGCTTTCTGATTGCAAAGTGATGCTGTAACTACTGCGCCACCTACTGCTTCATCCATTAAACTAACAGTTTTCCCACTCGGTTTTAGTTACCCCAGGTACCTCTCGCCATGTCTGATCCATGTGTAACACAGACACTCACCGGTGTGCAGTACTCCACCATGGGGTAGTTTAGCTTGTGCCCCTTTGCTGTACGCCCGGAGAAGAAACAGCTCTGGCAGACGTCATAGTTGAAGTGTTTGAGACTGCGGTACCTGGAAAGACAGTTGAGAAGTTCTTTGTAGAAGGTTCGCTTTCATTCCCATCATTTGACAGCTCATCTCCATCCGTCTGCCGTCTAACATTGCAGACCCTCTTCGCAATGGACCTCATTTCCACCTACGTTTACTTCTCCAAACTTTCCAGGAGCACTTAAGAAATGTTCTCTGTACAGATATACACACAAAGTTTTATGAATACTAATAAGTTATTATAAATGCCATTTTAGTCCCCCTGCAATTCTTTTTAGGGTGTTATCTATAAAGCACCAGTGTTCGGAATTATTTTTCCAGTTCTGTGTTTTTCCCCATTTGCCTTCTCTTTTCTAACTCTCCAGGGTCTATTTCAACAGCTCTCATAACAACCTCTTTTGAAACAATTACGTGACATTTACTCCTCTGGTTGAGGAGTAAAGCCACAAAATGTATGCCCTCACAATAACACAAACTGCAAAGCTGATATATAAGGTCTGAAAACATGTGAATCACACTCACACACACAGGCCCTCATTAATACCAATCAGGGACATAATGGGGATACCAGCAACTATTCACTGTGTAAAATTACTCTTGGATCCTTGAGATCCAGCCTAAATCATTTTTCTCTTTGATATCTCCAAGACCACATGCAACTGCAGAACCACACATCAATCCAGCAGCCCTTGTCTCTCATCTCCAGAGCTGCCATTGATAACTGACACCAGTCTGAAGGTTCCAGTCTGTACTCCATCAGATGTCACCTCCTATCCATACCATGAAAACTGCAAAGCTAATGCATTCCAGCATCGCATGACACACCGTAGAACAAACACAGCTATGATTAATTCCTATACTGTATATTGGAACATCAGCTGGAGAATATGGTAACAGGGCCTCCAGAAGGACACAGACTCCCTGAAGGGTCCCCTTCATCTGCATGCCTATACACCCACCTAGAAAGGGCAACAGCTCAGGAATGAATCTGGCACTGACATTTAGATAAATACCTGCCCTCAGGATCTCTGTACCCTTTCTGAGCTCTTTAACAATTCAGCATATGTGGGTGGATTTTCTGACCTCTTTAAAACCGCATGGTATAGATATATTTAGAGAGTGAAGGTCCATTTTCCATGTGGAGCAGTTCCAATGAGGCAATGGAGGGTGTAGATGCAACTACAAAAACAGAGCACCACATGTAACTCCAAAGAAAAAGTATCCATTTCATGAAGGAAGATGAAAGTCAGTGATGGGGTAGAGCCTGGCTACCTAAAGCCCACAATGGGACATTCCTTGCAGATGTTGCACTTGGCCTGGTGCTTGGCTGTTTCAGCAGCTGCCACACGGTGCAACACTGGTAGCCAGACCATGGACTGTGGCTCTAGGTGCATCCAGTCAACAAACTGCTGTGGGTCCAGTTCCACCTTGTTGTTTACCTAAGAAAGATGGCACAGCATGAGAGAGAGGCAGTGACAATGTGTCAGTTGTGAGTGAGTGCATGCAGGAATTCTCCATCCACTGTTACTCATGCCAGGAGGTGGGGGTGGAGAATCTGGCTTCAATTGAATGAGAGAGAAACAATGGCAGTGACATCTCAGAAGTAAATAACATACAAATAGGAAACATATTGCTAGCAAAAAACACAATAGTGGCCCACTTTGTTAAGAATTTAATTATACTTTTTAATGAATACCTCATAACAATAACCAGGATTATCTATGTTCCCTCATTGTCTCGGGTGTGTGCAATGGGGATACCTACATGCTGGAAGCAGCTTCGAATACTTGGGTCGATGTTGCTGCCTCCAAAGGCAGCCACTTCGCCTAGCTGCCGAGGCACCTGGATGGCATCATGCAGCAGCAGACCTAGCTGCCTCTGGTCACAGGTATCACCCGGAGAGGCTATCTGGCGGAAGAGGCCTGGGGGACAGAAGAAAAGTATCATCAACTGCATCCAGTGGGGGAGCCATGTGTCCTAACCTGTGGGTTCATAGAAAAAGGGAAGCATCCATTTTTATCTGTGCCCTTTTTGTATGTGAGAAACAAAGAGTCAAAAAACCATTGCAAACCAGACCATGTGATACAGTTGGCCGGTTTAGATGACAGCAGCTCTGGCATGTGTAAACCCACTATGAGAGGTTCAAAGACTTGCAGCCAATGACAAGGAACTACCCATGCATTTAATTAGAAGTAAGCATGGTGATGTCAATAGCCTAGTTCGCTGCCATAAGGAAGTCTGGACTCAGATCAGCTAAGAGGGCTAGAGGTAGAGGTGCTCAACCTGTGAGTTTCGGGCTGATTTCCTCTGGCCAAAACACTGCAGATTACTACATTAAAAACATCACACAAATGCTGTGCTGCATTTTCCACGATGAGTGTTCCAGTCCTACAATTACAGCTATTTTATTACCGATGTAGTGCTGCAACCAAACATTACACAAATTCTGCCTCCATACAGTCTAATCAAGCTGTCAGGCTCATTAGGTAAACCCGAGTCTGGTGGAGCCCAGTGACTATAAAGCCGAACAGATGGCCATTGATCTCACTGAAGGATGAAATTTCTTCAGAGACAGAATTTGGTGGTCAGAGGAGTTTATAGGCAAAAAGGGCCTGAAATGAGCTAATGACCTTCAAGTGAGCTTAACAACATAGCTAAACAACTAAACATATTTAAGTCTCTTCACCATTGAGGTACGTCAACCTTCATATGAATGCAGGAGCAGTCTAGTACATGTGCTCTGCTTTCCCCGGGGGAAGGCTCTGATCTGCACACCATGCTTACCTGGGTATCACAGCCTCTACTTCCAGCTGTGGCAGGCTCCTCAGGAGAGCCCAGATAAGTTTACACCAGGAGCAGTGCTTAGCAAAATTCCCCAAAGACAGAGTGACAATATCCCTCTCTCAAAGAATCCAGACCTTAACAAATAATCTGTTCCTGGACCTGGTTGGCCAACTGCTATGTTACCACTCTTCACAGCCAGCCAATATCAACTGCCAACCAATAACATCGGTGTGTGACTAAGAAGATGGCAAGTGTTGCTAGGTTGCATTTAATACTTTTTCAACAACCCTGAACCAACACATCAGAGTTCACAACCCAGACATCTGACAACATTCCATCACAGTTTGGAATCAAACTGAAATGGAAATTCAGGAAATCTAAGTTCAGAAGATTTATATCTAAGCATAAGAACAAAGACTGAAAGGAGAAAAAAAAACATAATAAAGCAACCAGTAAAAATGGCTTTGTTGAGAAATTTCCACAATTTCCCCATTTAACTCTGGCAAACTGTGTTGAGGTGTGCAGAAGGTTAAAGGTCAGGGGATACAGATCTCCCACTCAAGGTTACTTGCATTTGTACTTTTCTTCCAGGTGCCCTTTTGACAGACAGAGCAGGCCAATCTTCATGGATAGAACTCGGATCCTGCCACTGCGGCCTCTGTAGGTGGAAACAAGGAGAAAAGCAGCAGTTTAAGACTGAAAGAACGCAAACAAAATATCAACCAAACTGCTGAAGGAACATTACTGGCTGTCTATGTAATTATAACTAAACATAACGGATTAAAACATTATCACTGGTTTTACAAAATATGCTGCAAACTATGAAAAACCTGATACAGAATGGAAAGGAAGACAAGCCTTAGTAAATGAGCTCATGCTCATACATTTTGAAGTATTGACTGAAGTACACTACAGCCAAAAGTATGTGGACATCTGAGCATGACATCCATATACGCTTGTGGAACATCTTGCATGGACATTAATATGTAGTTGCCCCCCCCCTTGCTGCTATAACAGCCCCCACTCTTCTAGGAAGGCTTTGCACCAGATTTTGGGAGTTTTTGCCCATTCAGACACAAGAGCATCAGTGAGGTCAGGTGAGAAGGCCTGGCTCGTGGTCTGTGTTACAGTTTATCCCAAAGGTGTTTGGTGGGGTTGAGGTCAAGACTCTGTGCAACCACTCAACTTCTTCCATACTGACCTGGGCAAACATGTGTTTATAGTTCTCACTTTGTGCATGGGGGCACAGTCATGCAGGAAAAGAATGTCCCCAAACTGTGGCCACAGAGGTGGAAGTATACTAAAATGTGTTTAAATGCTACAGCATTAAAATTTGAATTAAGGGGTCAATCCCACACTCTGAAAAGCAGTCCCAGGCCAACATTCCTCCTCAAACTTTAAAGTTGCCACTATGCATTCAGGCAGGTTGCTTTTTAGCATCTGTCAAGCCCACATTCATCTGTCAGACTGCCAGATAGTGAAGTGTGATTCACCGCTCCAGAGAACGCGTTTCCACTGCTCCAGAGTCCAGTGGTGGTGTGCTTCAGACCACTCTAGCCAATGCTTGGCACTGCGTATAGTTATCTTAGGTTTGCGTGCAGTTGCTCGGCTATGGAAGCCCATTTCAAGAAGCTCTTAAACAGTTCTCATACTGATTTTGTTTCCAAAGGCAGTTTGGAAATTGGTAGTGAGTGATACAACTAAGAACAGACAATTTTTACATGCTACATCCTTCAGGACTCAGTAGTCCCACTCTGTGAGCTTGCGTGAGCTACTGCTTCATGGCTGAACTACTGTTGCTTCTAGATGCATCCACTTCACAATAAAAGCACGTACAGTTGACCAGGGGAGTTCCAGCAAGGCAGAAATCTGACAAACTGACTTGTTGCAAAGGTGGCCTTCCATGAAAGTCCCACATTGAAAGTCACTGAGCCCTTCAGTACAAGCCTTTCTATTGTTAGTGTTTGTTCAAGGAGACTGCACGTTTTATGCACCTATTAGCAATAGGTGTGGCTGCAACAGTCGAACTCAATAATTAGGTGTCCACATACTTTTGGCTATATAGTGAATGATGGTAATGAGCCTGGGACTGACCCAGGTCAATACGGTATGTAACACATACGTGTCATAGACGTTGAGCAGCCAGTTGAGACACATGTCCACGCAGAGCGGCACGTTCACCAGGTCCTTGTGCTTCTGCTCCAAGCCATCATAGATGCTGGTCAGACAGTTGATGATGTCAGGAACGTTGAGCTGCTGGTTGTTCTGGGTCAGCTTGTGCTCGACAAACACATCCTGGACCACGCTGAGCTCCAGTAGATCCACTGTTGGGCACACAGACTCAACTCAGGTATGTATATGTACGTTATTTTAAGTTTTTTTTTGTTTTGTTTTTACAGATGTACAACCATTTATAGAGGACACTATTGAACTGATTCAGTTGAGGTCAAGAACACTGCCTAATGAGAGACCTGAACCAGTGACATTCTCATCACAAGACTGGCTTGTTAACCACAGCTCAAACTTGCTGAATCTCAAGAAAAACTCCAGAAAATAGGCTCCCTTGGTCTCCCCAAGCTGACACTTCCCCTTATGAATTGACACGAGACATTCTTCAGCAAGAATATCAATGAGAGCTTGTCGAGTAGAACACAAGGTCCCTGTTCACTGTGGATAACGTGGACATAATTATACCTCTCAATATTTCTGAGATTTTTAGATTTTAATGACCAATTTTTCCAAGTCTTCAACTTTCATGAGACAATAATGCATGATAACATTTCTTACCACAAAAATAATTGTAAAAACAATGTGTGGAAGAAGTTCAACATGACTAATCTAGGATGTAAATACTAATTCACACTATTGTGACAAAACAACCTGGTAAAGATGTGAATTTCAAATTGCTTATTTCAAATTCCAAACCACTGTATTTTGAAGACCGAGAGCATAGGCCCTACTGCAAACAATTGCTGTACTTCATTAGGCAGTCCTATATTAACTGGTGTCATGGTGAGGCAGAAATAAAAGTGGAGGGTGTGGGAGTGCTGCTGGAGCTGTGAAAGCTACACTGTGAGGATATGACACCCAGATATGCAATAGCCGATGAGCAAACCAGCTTCTAGGCTAGGGCTGGCCATGCTGAGCCAGAAGAATGTGCACATCTTCTCATACCTAGCCATGTTCACACCAACCTGCCACTGCTCCTTCTTCTTCTTGCCAGTCATGGCTGAGCAGCATGCCATTATTCAAGTTTTGTTCTCAGATCAAGTCAAAAATGCCACCTTAATCCAGCTGTGTCACATGTCTAACAAAACAGCGAGACCTTTAACATGATCTGAGGATCTCCAGGGAGCAGTTTGAGATGCCCCTGCCTGAACACGTGACATGGTCTAAACCTGGTCTACCTTCCAAGAGCAGAGGTTCTGAGAGTTGAAAATGTGGGGTCGGGTGGGGGGGTGTCCAGCCCTCCTCCCACCTCTTCCTCTCATTCACACAGCATGCCAGTTCTAATTAATTAAACTCCAGCAGATAGAGATGTAAATGAGCAACGCTGGGACTACTTAGCAGCTTTCATGCTGTGTCCTTCAATCTTCTTTCGCAACCAACACATCCTGTCTTTTAAACTGGACTGAGATGAGAAGATGCGTCGCCTGCATGCTCTAACCAGCTGATGACATACAATCAATTGACATGAGACACACATAAAAGGGGTGTTGCATCCACATTTAACAAAGTTCTATGAGAACCAATATGTATCAATAACAGCGTAGTTAGTGGTCTCAGGATCAGTGCCCTACACACTACTGTATTTCACAAAGTAAAAAGGCAAATGACAAAAACTGATCCAGAGTCAGGCAAAGGACACAGTCCAATCATGTGCTACTGACATTGAGAGAAACAAGTTAAACTGCTAAAATGCTACCCCCTCATCAATAAAATGTATGGTGTTCAGAAGAGGTCCAAAACTGCTGAAAAATGCTATGAGGGCCAAGTTGGCACCACAACAAACTTACTTTGAACTAGCAATTTTGTCTCGTCTAAACAATCCTTCATTTTTTTTTTGTTTATCTTCCTCTACTGACCATAGCTCACCCCTTCACCAGCTGTGGGAAAAATTAATGCTTTCATTAGGTGAGAAAACCCAGCAGGACCCCACCAGAAGGCTGATTCCATTGAAAGAAGCAAAACTGTCTGACAGCAAGGCTGCGGAACACTGATTTATGATGCAGAGGCCAACGGCACAAGTGTAAACTAATTAGGTGTTAAATAGGATTGCTGCTTATGTGTTTCACAGCATGTGCTCCCTGCTGGGAGTAAGGCACCCACTGGCGCCTGACGCCAGGATATAAACTAATTGCATGAGCAAAACAACAAAGTTAAATGGTCAACATGAGAAAGCCATGCAACCTGTGATTAGAATCACAGATGATTCCAATAAAAATGAACACATGGGCAGATAATGCAAAGCACATCTACAGAAAAAACTATTTCACTGCATTTTATCAGCCTGCTGACCTCACTCTGTCATTCTTTTGCTGTCAAGATTTTTCAGTAACATACAGGGATGTGTCCAGATACCATCACTGCGAAGGCCTTATTTGAGCCTTTGGAAGCATTACATTCTTTTGTAGGGTCACTTTGAGTGCGTTCATCATGAAGACATTTTTTCCATTGACTTGTTGTGTCGCTCACTGTCCTTGTAATTAATTGCTGTGAAAGCTCCATTAACCTTGATGTCCCATGCAAACAGCCTAAAAGCATGTGAAATGTGTTAAAGGCTGCACACCGTCAGAAAGGGCTCACTCAGCTGAACTGTCTTTACCTAAACGCTCAGCATTTTCTGCCCTGTAAACAAACCCTACATAAGAGAAGGAGAACAAGGCACACAAGCTCATAGCTACGATAAGAAAAAAAAGCAACACTGGACTGATAAACATGCAAAAGCTGGATAAGTAAATTTTGCAGATGCAAAATAAACTAAAAAAAAAATACTGTGGGAACAGAAATTTTGTGGCTGAATTCCTGCAAAATGGATGAGAGAAAAGTAAAAAAATAAAATAAAAAATACTCAGTCCACCCTTAAAAGACACTGAGGGATGCTTAATTATGATGTGGTTCTGGGAAGTTAATATCAGAAAACTGATAGTATGTTATTCCTCACTCCTGCTGGTAGCATTCAACATAGGAGTCCTAGAGAATTCTGGGATGTGAGATCTTCCTACTGCTGCATTTGACCCATTTTATCGTTTCAAATAAAGTAACAGAAGAATCAGAATTTTAAATATTTTAAATATTACAGTAATGCTGATATATCGCATCAATCCCAAATTCCATAACAAAGACAGCAAACCTAACTTGTTAAATTCAAAGTTAAATCAAAATCGAAGCTGTTACTACAGCAGCAAATGAGATACAAGTACAGGGTGGGGGTGTACTTTGAACTACCTAATGAGGACATTTTTTTCAGTAACCTGGTTATTTAAGCCCAATTTAAATTAGACAGCTTTGATGTGCATTGATCTGGGGCCAATTGAAGGAGGAGTGAGAGCCACACCCTACCAGGGGAAAGTTAGTGTTGGAGGTGGGGGATTACAGGAGACACCCTGGATCCTTACCCCACAGGAGCCTTTAGGCTCCCTAGTAGATATACTGAACACTTACAACACAGGGCTTTCTGCAGCCGTCGAAGCTTCATGGCTGTTCGGTAGGCAGAGAAGCGCACATTGTTTAGATCACCTGTAGATCAAAAATAAAAATTAATTACAAACACAAAAGGCAGTGCAGTCAAACACAGAAGCCCTCTGATTTCTGTCCTGACATTCAACCCTCTGGCTCAGTGGGCACAGAGAACATCGGTGTGGGATTTCAGAAACGGCAGGAAAGCCCTACGGCTGATTTTAAACTCACTGCAGGCAGAAAGGCAGGCAGCTACAACTTCAACCACAAACTCAGGATTCCCCCCCACCATTCCCCATAGCATTGCCGGGGTCACTTTACCATAGCTTAATTTGAATGCCCCACCATCTGGTTCAGATGAAAAGGAGCCTTTCCTAATTAGGACCATGGTTTTGCAAAATGTGCCCTCATCTCTCCCTCTTTTACACCCCACGGTCCTGAGTCAGCCCTGAGACATTCTGCTGCCCCCTGGAGGTCAGCTCCCTGCCTGCTGGACCCTCCCAACCATTGCAAGTAGGGAAGATGTGGCAACTCTTTGTGGTTAAAGGTTACAGATCAGATGAACAAAATAATGAAGTTCAAGCAACACCCACCATGAGACTCATAAAGGTTTAAATGGCTTGGCACACTGCAGTTCCCTCTACAACAACAGATACAGCTCAAAAGCCATAAACAAGCTGAAACAATTGCCTGGATGCAAAAGAATAAAAACTACCAAAAATAGCTTTTCCGCCCCCAAAAGCGCAAGGAAAAAAGACACGACCCAGAAACTCTCCTGTTTTAATGTAAGCAGAATGTCACAGTTTATGTGGCTGTCGTCTCTGAGACAAGAACAAGCACTGAGTTGTGGCTGCAGGGACCTCTTTCTGCTGCATCCTCTCAAGCTGTGTATCAGCCTCATCGGGACCCCAGAGACATGTGTCTGGGAGCACTTGGGTTCTGTTGCAATGGCCAAAATTTGTGTCTAATTAAATAAGGAAATCTGAAAAGCTTGATCACTGGATTTAATTCCCCCTCTAAGGATTTGCTCAGTATTTGCTCAGCTGCGTTCTCAACAAGCCCCTTTCTCTGTGTTTTCATGCTCACAGTAAATCCATCTTTGACATGAGTCGCCTTTGCGCCTGGTGACAACAGACATGTGTCACAGTGGATTATAGGAAACTGTGGGGAACCAGTGTGTCGTGCTGACTTGGCTCCCACGGGTTGGGTGCAGAATGGCATACCAAGGGAGTGGAAGAGCTCCGTCATCTTTGGGTGGTCCCAGCAGGTGGTCTGAGTCTGATGGCTGCAAAACACACATGAAAGTTGGGGGTAAACAGCTCATCTACAACAACACACAATTGTCCATCTCACGGGTATCCATGGATGACATCTAAATGGCACCCTTTTCATAGACTGTCAGACACAGGACAAGCACAGACACAGACAAACAATCTTTCAAAACTCACAGTTTATATTTACAATTATTAGTTTAGCAGACATTTTCCTCCAAAGCAGCTTACTGTGAATACTATGTTGTACTTAGTGTATCCAAGGTGATTCAATATGCTAGGCACACTACAGTGTACTACCTTTAGTCATTCACTGATCTACACAACACAAAGATGTAATACACCCTCTCTCTCACACACACACTATGGCAACGGCAATGTCGTTGGATTGTAGGATGAAACCGAAGCATCCAGAGAAATCCCATGTAAACACAAGAAGAACATGCAAACTCCAAACAGACTGAATGGGGATCAAACCCACATATTCACACGATCCAGGCACTGAGAGGCAACAGCATGCCCATAAGTGTTGAGTCCATTCATTTCTATCATACATTCTGGTATCGTACAAAAAAACTGCCATATTCCACAAGCACGATTTATAGTGTGCAGTCCATAAGTATTTAAACTGTGACAAATTTTTTTTTTTTTACTTTTTTTGCCACTATAAACCATCATGATGGATTTGAAATTAAACAATCAATATGTGTTTAAAGTGCAGACTTTCAGCATTAATTTAAGGCTACATTAGGTGAACTGTGAAGGAATTATAACAATTTTTATACAGAGACCCCAATTTTAAGGGTGCAAAAGTATTTGGACAGATTAATATGGTATTTTAGTAAATAAAATGTAAGTAAGTTGCACATTTTTTGCAGTCAAAGACTACCATAAAGTCTAAATTCAGAGACATCACCAGGCACTGGGTTTCATCCCTGGTGATGATCTGCCAGGCCTGTACTGCAGCCATCTTCAGTTCCTGCTTATTTTGTGGCCTTTTCCCCTTTAGTCTTTATGTAAATTAGTTTTCCTTGGCTGGTTTAACATTGGCAGTTAAATCGTCTAGGTGTCTCAGAGGATCCGCTGTGTGACTCTGACACCCTGGAGCAGCTGTCTGGAGTGTTGCAGCAGTAATGGGACATGAGGCACAATAGTTGCAGAGACAAAGCATTCCTTTCTGCTTCAAATGGGCCCCAAGTGTACTTCAAAACACTCTGAAGAGCCACAAGTACAACACACTCCCTTCCCATCACCCCTAAAAACTGCAAACAGCCGCTTTGTGTTCCTAGACTGCAATTACTATATGGCATGTCCTTAAACCGAGATCACATCAGCACAGCTTATCTCCTCTGACATTTCAAAGCTTGCGATGAACAAATCAAGAAATATAAAACAGCAAAAAAACATTTTAAAAAGTGTCAGACTCTGTGATATATGCATGATGAACCTGATAGTGTATACCTCATCGAAACAGACTGACTGACAGCAATGCATTTGTGTTGGTCTGAAGAATCAGATGTCTTTATGCTGAATTTTTCTAAACAAGCACCCAAGAAACTCTCAACAGCCTGTTTCCATCATCAGCACATCTTCAGTTCAAAAGACCCAGAGGGCAGAAAGACACATTTGGAATCTGAAAAGACACTGTGCTTGGAATCCCCAAACCCCTTTAGAGGCAGCAGGTGGATTTATGAACCCTAATGGGGGAGGCATAATACCCAAGCACTTCAGGTTGCTCAGCTGCCCAAGATGCTGAGTTTGAAAAGGCAGTGATGGAACATAATTGTGGACCATGTGGCTGAGTTCCCTTCATTCAATGTCAAAGGACAGGAAAATAAATAGGGCACTATGTGTATTACACCTAACCTTTTAAAGCATTGAGAAGATAAGAGTACCCTTTAGAAAAGCCATGGGGCAGGAGAGAATAAATTAAATAAGGACAGTAATTTGTATATCAATACAAAGCACATGAATATGAAGTAAGCACGACAGCTGCCAGTTATACACAAAGAGAAAAGCAGTGAATCAGCAATGAAGTGTGTGTTCATCAGTACTTATCTATGTCCATTTCAAAACATTATGCTAAAACAAAACAAATGCACACAGACACAGCTTTACCAATACGGTCTCTCCCTGTACACTTGCTTAAAACAAGTACAACATGTAGCATTAATTACATTTTTAACATGAACTAATTGTGCAGCTGTGTTAAAAATGTGTCCCAAACTTCAAGCCTCAAAAACGTATTTAAATAACTTCAAACAAGAGTACAAACAGGAACACAGAAGGTTTCGAACAGAATATAAAAGTGCCTTGAATAAAGAACAGTATCTCAGCTGTGCTAAACACTAAGAGACACAGATGCCGGGTGCCTTGCCATCCTCTGTTCAGTGACAGGTCAGCCTGTACTTCATGCTCCCAGTTCAATCGAGAGCCTTTTGTGTGCTGAAGAGGGAGAGGACATAAGCCAAATGAGTGTGTCAAGTATGATCCATGCAGCACAGCACCTCTAATTTCATCATACAAAATGTGACCTCAGATTAGCACCACTGCTCCATCCACCACTTTCCACTTGTCCATACACACAATCTAAGACGTGACTGAGTTATGGTCTTGGCATCATAACAAAAAGGAACCAACTTCAGCTCAGTGAGCCATCTCGTCCCTGCAGTCATTTTTATCGGAGGTACATGCCATGCAGCTTCCATAATGGCACTACAAACAAGGGCAAACTACATGTAAAATTATAACATATACCAATATGTGTAAAACAGAGGCCCATGCAAAAAAGTACAATGAAGAAAGAGTCTTTTGTGGAAAGACCCCTTTCCATCCATAATCCTCGCAGAAATGCATGATCTCCAGGGGAAAAAAAAAAACTGGCCTGTTCAAAGCCATCATTACTATCATTACTAATTTCCCCACTTGCTTGTTGGAACAACTTGGATGACAAGGCTCTAAGATCTGCTTTTACAAATAATCTGGTTTTCCACAATGCCACATATGTACAAAATGACATCAGATTCAAAGTTCATAGTTACGGGAATGTAGTAAAAACACATGCACGCGTGCACAAACACACATGCAGTCTGAAAAACACAGACACCATAACAAACACACAGAAAAACTTGAATAACATTGCAGACCCCACATTCAATATGCCTTTTACTGTTTTAGGAAAGTGTGTTGTTTTACTCTAAATGTACACAAATGACAATTAGCAACTTTAAAGAAAGCAAAGGGATCAACAGGCTTGCTTAATTAATTAATTGATTGATTGATGTCGCCAAAGGTGAGCACTTTTCACAACTCTAGCAGTTGTAGGGAAACAGTGAACCCAGCAGCTCATGGGGAGTAGTGAGTAAGCCATCTATTTTTGGCAACATTTTGCCAATTTCCTTATCCAGCTGAGAAAAAGCAAAAATAGCGTACTTGATGTAGTAGGGAACCTTATTCTGGGACACGGCACGTTGCCACGGAAGCTGCACAGAGGCTGTGAATAAAACACAAACATCTCAGGATTAGAAATGCATATTTAATCCAGAAGCATCCCAAAAACATCAATTTCTGTCTGTCTGTGGTATGAAACTATTAATTCGCTATCTGATGTGGTGGATAAATCTATTCCCTTTTATCCCTGAGGACAATCACATCGGGACAGTGTGGATTGGTTTCTTCCTAGGACAGGTAGGGGACCTGAAAGTTGGTTTCACACCTTACTGAAATGAGGTACCATGTTTGAAATGTCTGACTCAGAATCCTCACTGTGCAGAAGACACAGGATGAGTCACAGGACAATGCATATTCACAGGTCACAACCTAAAAAATGATTTGAGGTGCTTTGGGTCTCAGCACCCTCAACCCTTCCGCCCTAGATTCTTACAAATCCTACGAACTAGAAAATCATTTACTCTGACAGAGGAAATTAGGTCCTTATCCAGCACCAGTGCAACACTGGCACTCGCCTTCTCATTAGGGTCCCAATTCAAATCATAAGGTAGAAAGGAGGTCAAAGACTCCCCCAGCCAGATGGAGACTCTGTCCTAAATCCATGGAAAGAGGAGACCATGAAGCAGCTATACTCTTTTGAAATAATGAGAACTTCCTCTTTGGTGGGGTCTGTGCAGGCTGAGGCAATGGCACAAGTAAAAATGGGGTTATTAACCTCTGTTTGACCAACATGTCCCCACCCTATGGAAACAAAATCTGCCAAAAGAAAATGGTCATGAGTCTGCTTACTGGACAGGAAGTGCTGGGATGAAGGTCCAAAGTCCCGGTGAGCTTCCTGTAGTTGCCTCAGTCTATCCTCTACAGCGGCCTGCAAATGTAAAGACATGGTGTCAACAAAGAGCACAAATCACCTGAGACTTGTGCCTCAGAGCCTTGTATTTTTATTCATCATAGTTCACCTGACCTCTATGTTCAAAGAAAATTGCAGTGTTATAACTAATACTCACATGAATACACTGCAGTTAGACTAACAAGAGGTGCAATAAGAGGGTGCTCCAGTTTCTGTTGTCTTTCAAAAGAAGAAAAAAAAAAAAAAAGGCTTGGAAGGAACATAAGAGAAGACGAATCGTCCTGCTTTAACAGTAAATCCTGCCCTTTTGTTACAGTCCCTGCCCAAAAGCATCATCCTGGCACCACCTCCTCTCTTCCATTAACATTACTAATGAAACTGTCATTTTCTTAGACCTGAGAGCCCTTTTACTGTATTTGTATGGGAGGGCTAGAATCAATTACCACACTGCCAAGTGGGGGGAAACAGGAGCACAATTTAAACATATACAGATGGTCCCCAACTTACAATAGAGTTACATTCTGATAAACTCACTGGAAGCCGAAAATGGATTTAATACACCTAACCTACTGGCTGCTTTAGCAATGAACCGTAGGTAGTCTCTCATCCCCATCTTCAAACTGATTGATTGATGTAGGAACCAATAGTGGATGAGATTTATTTCTTACCTGGACTTCCTGTCAGTGCTCAGTTTCTGTTGCCTCTTGTGAACTCTCCTGCAACCACTGTCTTGTTAAGACCTTGTACTTTGTTTATTTTGAGATGAACGCAAAAAACCACTGGCAACACAGAACACTGTAGAGTATCTGTTGTATATGCTAGCAACCGCAGACTGGGAGATGCAGATCGCTAACGCTGCCCAGCATCATGAAAGAGTATCATAGTGTATATCACTTGCCTGGGAAATAATAAAAAAAAAATCTTAATTCAATGTACGATTTCCACTGAATGTGTATCACTATTGCACCATCGTAAAGTCGAAAAAATCGTAAGTCGGGCCATCATAACTCAGGGACCATCTGTACTGCCTAGGGATAGATCCCATAGGAACGTCACTGGCACTCCACACACAGCCCCCATAGGCAATATTAGCAAGACAGAGCAAGCTCTCAGGATCCAGGTAGCATGTCAGCCCATGTACCCAAGTCATAGGGGAATTGAGCGCTGCAGCATATGTTGAGGACGTGCACTTTACCTCAAGGACCTTCCAGCGCATGTTGAGATCATCCAGCTGCTGTGTGGTGTTGGAGGACAGCTGCACATCCAAGGGAACAAGCTGACTGGAGAGCTCATTCATGGTCACAACATCCTTCTTCAGTGGAGCAATCTCCTCTTTGAAAGTCTGGTTAATGCAAAATGACCACAGACAATAAAATGGAGAAAACCTAAGGTCAAAACTCTACAGCACATTACAGGTTCACAGTTCCACCATCCACTGGGTATGATACTCACGGTGGTCTTGTCGATGTGATCTTGCAGTGAGTCAATGAGTAGGTCACCCACAGGCTGCCAAGTGGTCTGTACATCCTGTGCTTCGTTGAGTTGCAGATCTAGCCGGTCCATGGCCACCTGTAGGTCACGTAGCTTGTTGAGGGCCCGCTCCAACTGCTCTTTCCATGAAGCGGTGTTTGCTCTGAGCCGCTCCCAGCGCTCCCCCACCTCTGCTGTATGCTTGCGAATGGCCTTGGCAACACGCTGGGCACGTTCCTCCATGGTCAACTCTAAAGGAGGCATTTCATGGGCCATTTTTAATTACTTACTGCAGTAACAATCAGGGTTTGTTAATATTCAGCTGGCTGGAACATCAAGGGTCGGTTCCAACACCACAAAGGGTGGCAACCTCGACTCTCTATGGCGTTTTCCCTCCAAATAATGTTAATTATTCATAAAAAAACAGTTCTAATAAAGGCCTGCTAGCAAACTGCTCTCACTAAACTGCACAAGTTTAAGGGGATTCAAAGTTGCAGGCTCAGAAACGGCATCGTCGATGAGCTCAGAGCTCATTTAAAATTCCAGGTTGTCTGCTCCATTTAAAAACAGGTTGAAATCTACCATTTCCATGACTCAGTCTAAGGTTGAGGCTGAATCCCCGCTACAGCACCACAAGGTCACCTGTTTTGGGCTGCAGGTTCCGACGCGGCTCCTCTGGACCCTCAATGGGCTGGTCAGCCAGGAACAGGCGTGCCTGGTCCAAAGTGTTGCTCACTAGCTGCTCACGATCTTTCAGCTCATTCTGCAAAGCCTGGAAGGAGCACACATATGAAACATAAAACACACACAGACAGTCAAATCTGCACTGGCACAGCTAAAGCCACACTGCAGCCTGCACTGCCATTACTGCAAAAACAGCAACAGTATAAAAAAAAATGAGCAAGGTTTATTTGTCTTCCTTAGCCTTACCCTCTTGATATCTTGTGCCTTGTGTGTATAAACACTCACATTTATCATATAATGTTTTTATAAGTTTGTTCTTTAAATAAATGAAGTAATAATTAAAAAATGTGTTATATTAATCATCCAGTTTCCCTTTGTGTAAGTTTTGTCTAAAGATCTAAAAGCATTCAGTGTGACAAATATGCGATAGTAAGAAAAATTAGGAAGGAGGAAAATATTTTAATTAGCTCAATGAAATCCTGACATTTTTAGAGTTACACCTTTAATGCCATTTCAGGATGATGGTCTTCTATTTTAGCCTTTCTAGTAATTTCTAATAATAATTTACCTTTTTTTTTTTTAAATTACATAGAGTAATGAAAAAGTTATGAAAAAACTGAATTGTATATTTTCTTAGCCATAAAATAGACATTTCCTGCATTCATCTGCTACTATGAAAGATAAAATTAATCTATTTCATATTATGTTGTGCATGTGTAGTTTTCAAGACATTTTCAAGTTTCCATTTATGCAATATAAAGTATTAATGACTTCTTATAGTGCTATCTTGTTAACCAATTAGTGCTTTTTCACAAGAACACATCTACACTGGTAGTGCTGGATAACAAATATAAATAGAAATAAAAACAAGTATACTGTACATTTCATAACTGGGCAGCAGGAGGAAATTTAGTGTTTAGAACTGTTGTCTTTGCACTCAAAGGCTGCAGGTTCGAATAACATCCTCCTGCTACAGTAACCCTTGAACAAGGTGGTTACTCTGGTTCCATTAAACATTCCAGTCGCATAGACTGATTAATTTTAAGTAGCTCACCATTCTAAAAAGCATCAGACATATGAATAAATTCAATACAGTCAATTGCAGAATTGCCACCCACACACAAACACACACACCAGCCAAATGTTCTACAAGCACATGCTGATGCACTTTCTCACAAACACACACGAACTGGAAGGTAATAAAATTTGGTGATATAATTTGCTATTATTGTCTATACTTTAGTCCATACACATTCAATGTATATATACACAAACCATGCTCTGCACTTCCTCATACACACAAGCACATCTACTACCCATACACATGCACACGTACACAAATTCATACTACATTCAGTTACACTTTTTGTCCTGGGTAACATCAGATANTTTATTGCCACTAGGCTAGCAGCAGTGGTTTAACTTACCTGCAGTGCACTGTACCGTGTCCGCAGCCACAGCAACTTCCTACGCAGCTCATTCTTGCCCTCTCCAGTCATATGCAGTAGGAACAGTTCACCCCTCCGCAACATCTCCTCCACTCGAGCCTTCTCCTCATCCATCTGTGAAGAAACAGTGCTCAACGAACATGACGACCAGAAGTGTTAATTTTGAAACGGCACCAATGTTGCCATAATGGGCCCCTCACAATCACTTTTGAGCCATCAGGGGTCCTTGGTGGTAAAAGTTTATGCAAGTCAAAGTAGGGTTCTACATACCTTTGTGACAATGGGTGAGTAACAGTTATCAGTGTCAAACAATAAAACAATGGCTCTAAAAACAGTAATTTCAAAGGTAACATCCACTTCCAAGTTCTGGACCACCCTGCCATCGCCTCAGACTTGAATATCCACTTCTGCAGCGGCTCCACATTTTCACACTAAAGACAACTTGGCATAGTCATCACCCCTCTTCTTCACCCCAAACCAGCCCCCACCTTTTCATCATCCTGGACCAGCAAGTGAGCACGGTCACATTGGGGGTCAAGGGCATCAAGGCAGGCTGCCAGCTCAACCTGGAACTGATGCAGCTCTCGTCCAGTCGGGCTCCCCATAGGTTGGAGGTGCAGAGGCTCAGGCTTTGCCTGTTCAAGGGTCGCAGACACCTGCAGCACGGGACACAGGCTAAATGATAATGTGGGGGGCTAGCTGAACTTGGTGCAGGTTTGCCAGTGAATGAGTCTGAAAAACACTCAAGCAAAATCATTTGTCAACTCTGGCGGTGTGTGTTATTTAAAATTAAAAACTCTGTCATGTGCCCACATGATCTGATTTTTAAGCATAGTGACATTTGCAAGTCAAACCCATTTCTGTGAAGAAGCTACTGGAATCAGAAGGTGGTGTTAAGAGCTGGGTATTTTCTGCCATACCTTTTCAAAGTGCAGTCTGACCAACACCCACCTTGGTGGCTTTAATGTGTTGCGAGACCTTATCGAAGTTGCGGTTGAGTTCAGTCAATTTGGGCTCCACAACATCCCTGCAGGCTGGGCCCCGGCTGCTCATAAGAATTACAGCCTGATCCCTCACACTGTCCACTCGTAGGCTGATATCCTCGAGTTCTGCCAGCAGATTCTAGGTTGGGGAAAAAGGAAACAGAACCAAAGTTGGTTCCACTCCACCAGTCTGCAAGGTATAGGACTTCCTTCCACCTCTTCTCCTACTCCTCACCTTCACCACCTCCTCTTTCTCATTGACAGGCATCTTCTCAGTCTCATCCAGGTGGATCTCTGTCTGATATAGCCAGGTACTAATATGGGCAAGGTTCTCATCAAAGATCTCCACCTCGTTCTGATGGTTCTGCAGCAATGCAACAAACCATACAGGGCGAGAGTTAGCAGGAGAGAGACTGTGCTCATTCATCCCAGAGCAAGGGGACAAATATATCCCCAGAGCCAAAGACTCTAAAAATTCCACATGTTGCTCAGGAAGTGAATAATTACATATAAACTGAAATGGGTTATAGTTTTTGATGTTGAGCTTTCTTAAGGGACCTTTTCTTCAAACTCCTCAGCCCCTGCTTCTTATACCCAGACAGATACTCTTTGGGGCAACACACCAGCACACTGCTCAGCCAGTCTTCTGCCCATGTTCGTACTCGAGCCCAGCTGCTGTTCAACTGACACAGGCGCTCTTCAAGCTGAGCCTCACTGCCCTCTACCAGGGCTTGGAGGGCGGCACTGCACTCAGTTATCCCATGCAGGTCCACTTCCCTCTGTTCCAGTTCCTTCAGCAGCCCCTGCATGGAATTAAAATAATAATAAACACAATCTTTTGAGAATTCCCCCATTGACTACTTTCCCTAAATACTAATGGCACCCTATGTTATGACTCACATGTGCCCAAGCCACTTCAGCATCGATCTCCGCAGGCATATCCCCAGAGGTGTTCTTCTGCTTGAACACAGCCTCGGTGTCTCCCAGCCAGGCCTGTAGACTTGTGCTGTCCTTTTGCAGCTTCTGGGACAAGGATAATGCCTTCTCCAGGTCCTGCTTCCCTTCTGTCACCTAGGATCAGAGAAGAGGGCTTTCAGTGATCATTGGCTTTTATTCTACATAGAAGGACTGCATTCTTGCACAAACTATGCAGAACAGGGGGCTAGGACAACTGGAGGCAGAGTCTACCTGAGCACCAAGGTCATTGTAGAGCAGTTTAAGGGCAGTGAGCTGTTCATCCATATTTTTGGGATTCTCGGTCTGCTGTTTTTGCACAATTTGCCGGCCCGTCTTGATGACTGTCTCCACCTCAAGCTTCACCTCACTCAGGACCTTGTACAGTTTCTGGGACAGAGAGATGATGGTCAGGCATCAAACTCCTTCAAACTCAAGTCCATACTTTGATAACAAATGTGTGGAGAACTACATTTCACATGACTCATTTACTCTAAAGCATATGAGTAGATAATAGTGGTTTCCAATTGACAGGGTCAGGCCTACCATGCAGCCATTCAAGTGGGCCTGGATCTCTTCTGGCTCCACCTGCCTGACATCCAATACATGGAGCTCTGCCTTTGCACCTTCAAGGACTCGCTTGCAGTCCAGCATGCGCTGCTCAAAGTTGGCTGGCTTCTGGAACAGCTGGAACTTAGTGGAGATCTCCCTGAGTTTCCGCTGCAAGAGTAACAGGACGCCATGTTTAAGGTACTTCACCTTGGGCTTCAAAATGACTCGGGCACCAGAATTTGCCTGAGAACTCTGCATTCTTTGTAATTAAAGTTAAGGAGGTATCCTCACATTGACAAGGATATTCCTTTAAGAACCATGTTATTTACAGAAAGGAACTTACCTGCAGTTGTTCCAGCCTGCTGCCTCCCCGAGAGCCCTTCCCATCCTGAGGCATAGTTGGGGACCCACTCACGCCCTTACGGCGTAGGTCCTCTATCTGTCCCTCAAGAGTTGCAATCTCAGCCTGAATGCACTGAAGTGAGAGAAAAAGAAATGGGGACATGAGATCAACTCCAGTCATATGAGCTCCTTTATTTTCTAGTGCATCCTTATGCTCTTTTAATTATTACATTTATTATACCACTCCAGGCAAAAAGCCCTTCCTGCATAAGACTACCTCTCACAAGTGATAATTTCTTTTCTATGTTTTATGAAGTACTGATGACAAACCAAACAAGATCCCGAATGGTGCTAAGAGAGGATTATTTTATTCTTCAGTTCAATCCTTTAAAATCATAAAGCTTTTCTTCCAAATCTCAGGCGATTTTTTCATACCACCATCCAAAGGAACTGAGCACAAAGAAGGGCTAGTTCTGGTAATACAAGTGATAGCCTGCCACATAATTTATAATTTACAATGCCTAAAATTAGCATCATTAGTGTTTCTTAGGATTGGATTTTGGACTTCTTTCAGTTGACCAGGAACTGTGACATCTACACAAAAAGGTGGCCTACATGCTACAGCCATTACAATCTATGTTCCCGCAGGAGGAAGTGTACCTGTGCCTCCTGAGGCAGCTGAAAAGCATCCACACGCTCAGTGAGGTATGACGTAAGCTTCTGGTCCAGCCGTCCCAAGGACTCCTGCAGTGTCTGGAGCACTTGCTCATTCTCCCGCAGGGTCTGTAGCTGCTGCTCCAATGCAATCTGCTTATTGACTGCCTGTAGGGGTGATATTCAGTGTGGGTACAGACCCTACTGACCAGCTTCCGAGTATTCTGAGTTGTGCGCCTGGCACTCACCTGATGACTAAGTTGTTCGTAACGGTTGTTGAAAGATTCCAGTTTCTCGCTAATGAGCTCGTCCAGAATGCCACCATCAATGAGTGTCTGGCCCAGCTCCCGGATCTGCGTGCGGTTGTCACCAGGGTGGCGAAGCACAGATTCCAGAGCCTAAAAAATGGCACGGTAGGGTCAGTTAAGGTAAATTCACCTACATAAAGGGGAGTAGGACAGGGTTCATTGGGCAACGCCTACCTCCAGGGCCTGGTTGATAGTGTGACTGTTTTCAGGCAGCCCTTCAGAAGCATGCATACGCTCCTCTAGGCTGTTCAGCCAGCTGTTCTCCAGGTCCAGATACTGTAGAAGCTCCATCCAACAGGACCACACCTCCTACCAAATGGGAGAAGCCCATGTTTAAGGGAAAACTAAATTTAATTTGGAAACTATGCTCCCAGTATGCACAAGCCACTCATATACACTGCTCAAAAAATTAAGGGAACACTTAATCATCACAGTCTAACACCAAGTCAATTAAACTTCAGGGATATCAATCTGTGCAGTTAGAAAGCATAAACAATTGTGAATCAAGTTCACCTGTTTTGGTGCAAATAAAAGTGACAACGGGTGCAGAACCTGTATCTGCTCTTTTGTGCGAGGAGGAACAGGAGGAGCACTGCCAGACCCTTATAAATGACCTCCAGCTGGCTACTGGTGTGCGTGTTTCTGACCAAACTGTCAGAAACAGACTCCATAAGGGTGGCACGAGGGCCTGATGTCCTCCAGTAGGATCTGGGCTCATAGCCCATCACCGTGCAGCTCAACTGGCATTTGCCAGAGCATACTGCAATTGGCAGCTCCACCATTGGTGCCCCATTCTCTTCACAGATGAGAGCAGGTTCACACTGAGCATGTGACAGATGTGAAAGAGTATGGAGACGCTGTGGTGAACATTATGCAGCCTGTAACATCATCCAGCATGACCGGTTTGGCAGTGGGGCAGTGATGGTCTGAGGTGGCATATCCTTGGAGGGCCACACAGACCTCCACGTGCTAGACATCGATACCCTGACTGCTGTTAGGTACTGGGATGAAATCCTCATTTCATTGTCAGACCTTATACTGGTGCAGTGGGCCCTGGGTTCCTCCTGGTGCAAGACAATGGCTGGCCTCATGTGGCCAGTGTGTGTAGGCAATTCCTGAATGACGAAGGCATTGATGCCAATGACTGGCCTGCACGTTCCCCAGACCTGAACCTCTGGGACATTATGTTTCGGTGCATTCAATGCCACCAAGACTGTCCAGGAGAGCTCACTGATGCCCTGATCAAGGTCTGGGAGGAGATCCCCCAAGACATCATCTGCTATCCCATCAGGAGAATGCCAAGATGTTGTCAGGAGTGCATACAGGCACGTGGGGGCCATACACACTACTGGGTCACATTGTGAGTTTCTGTGATGAAATTCACACAAGTTGGATAGCCTGCGATTTCAATTTTTAACTTTGATTTTCAGTGTGACTTTGAATCCAGCCCTCAGTGGGTTGGTGATTTTTGTTTCCATTGACCGTTGTTACATCATTTTGTCCTCATTGAATTACACAGTATTACTCAGTAAAGATTTTCCACTTGAATATTTAGTTCATCAAGATCCGATGTGTGATTTAAGTGTTCCCTTAATTTTTTTGAGCAGTGTAGTTGTGCCCACAGAGAGACATGCTGAAGAACGCCAAGTCCTTGTATTGTGTGATCCATACCTCTAGTGTGCGGCATTTGCTGCGAAACCTCTCACACAGTTTCTGGTAGTTCCTGAGGACTCCCCCAAGATCTGCTGTTAGATCCTTCCCACGAGGGGGGGACTTGGTCACCAGCAGATTGATGTTGTCCTTCAGTATCTTCACTCGTACCTCTTTCTGCAGCACATCCTCTTTGGCCCTCTGTGAACACAAGTGGCAACCACCCAAACTCAACACCTTTCAAAATAAGTGAGGCTGAGGTGCAAGACCATGAGGCCAAAAGCCCCCCTATGCAGCTCTACAAGGCAAGTACTCTGACACTCACCCTCACACAAATCAATGTGCACAAATTTGAACAGAATCTGTGAGCTGTCCCTACTGTTTAGTCTGTCATAACCTTGGTGAAATGTCACTTTGAGCTCTTGTGTCAGTATATCTTGTCTAACAGAGAGGACCATGACATTAAAAACCTACTTTTCCTTGCTCTCTCTACCATCTATGTGCCTCCTGAAATCTGTTACAAAGCAAAAAAAAAAAATCATTGCCCCTTTACTTTTCCTGGGGTATTGTGTTTATGTAGTGGCAGCAGATTTGTAAAACTGTAACAAAACAATCTTTAGACCTTCATCTCTTCCAAGGCTCCTTCCAGCTCCTCTGGACTTTTGTACTCAAAGTCTCTCATGAGAAACTCTTCATCCACCTGCACCATCCACTCCTGCATCTCTAGCAAATCCTTCCTCAGGTTCAACGCCCTCTCTCGGGTTTCCCAGGCCTGCTCCTGGTGCTGCTGCAGCTGAGGAAGAGCAGTACATTGCATGGTTTGGAAAGCTATATATTAAACCTTGACATTATTTTACAAACCCCATTTCTAGAAAAGTTGGTATATTTTCTAAAACCCAATAAAAAAAATTCTGCAATTTGTAAATTCACTTGAATCTTTATTTCACTGACAAAAGTACAAAGAAATGACTTTTAATGTTTTGGCTGACCAACTTGATTGTATTTTGTAAATATAAGCCAATTTAGAATTTGATGCCTGCAACACACAAAAAAACTTGGGACGGGGCAAAACTGGAATGAAAAGTTTGTAAAATATTCAGGTAGCACCATTTTGGAAGACTCTACGATAAGTAGGTTAACTGGTAACAGGTGAAGTCATCATGATTGGGTACAAAAGGAGCATCCACCAAAGGGTCAGTCTTTGCAAGCAAGGATGAGTCAGGGCTCACAACTTACTGCCAAACTTTGTGAGAGAATTATCAATCCATTTAGAAAGAATATTTCCCAATGCAAAGTTGTTTTCAAAGTGCTGAATGATTCAATGACATATCTGTTGGCAAATTGGCCTCAACCCATCCTTACTCTTGAAGGACTAGGCCTCTTTTGGAGGCTCCTGATATACTGCAACAGGCTTGGCTCACCTGTTTATCATCAAGTGTTTCACATCACCTTGTTATTTCAACTTGTCACATCATTATTAGCCCCAAACTACCCATCCCAACTTTTTTGGAACATGTTGCAGGCATCAGAATAAATGTATATTTTCAAAAAAAAATGCAATTCATTAGGTAAAACATACAATACCTTGTCCTTTTACTGTTTTGTTTAAATACAAGTCAAAGCAAATTTACAAATCACCCATTTGTTATCGTTAGCATTTTCCATACTGTCACAGCTTTTCTGAATTAATTGGCATTGTACTCAGTTATCCCAGTTACAATTGGGGTTGTAAACATTCTAGATTAAAAAAAGAACCCATTTGCCTGTGAAACTGGTACACAAATACCATCTCCAGGTTGACCCTGATTAGAGCCCCCTTCCAGGGTGCACAGCCACCTTTTACCGTACACCCTCCACCAGAAGAGTACCTGTTTGCGCAGCTTTTCCCATCGACGGCGGCACTCCTCCAGCTTTGCCTGCCCCCATGTGGCCAGTCCTGGAACTGCATAGGCCTGAACACTCCTGATGTTCTCGGCCATCTGGTTCAGGTCCGCCTCAATGGCCCCCATGTCGTTCATGTACTCCTGGAACGGCAGAAGGAGAGCTTATCAAAGGAGCCTCAGTGAGCCTGATAGGACGCATTGGGAGGAGTTCAAAAGCATCCCAAAATAGACAAATAAATTTACAAACAATAAAAGTGAATTGACACCCCTCAGAAAGCTGTCATATCAATTCTCTCCATATTTTCTTCTCTACACATACACATTCCATAAAGGAGACTCATCAGTGTTAATCAACAGCTTGACATGGTGCTATTTAAAAACAATCACACTTCCCACTTGCTTTGTCAGCTTGTCGCTTCTCTTAAATATCAAATTCAATTCTGCCTGATTTCTGCGGTGAGAAAATGAGGCCAATATCACTGGCTTTCAAGGGCCTGGAGGCAGACAGCCAAGCTGCAAACACAGACATCCCAGCTGTCGCACTATCAACTCATGATGCCAAGAAGCACCACACAGTTCCAACTTGTGAGACCATTGCTGTTTGGCTTTATCTTGTACTATTCACTCATTGAGGTTCAGAACACCAGCTGTTCTACTTACAAACCAAATTCTGACCAAAAGTATTCTCCTCCATGTTTTCACCCCTCTAAGGAAAAAATATGCCAGAAGAATGGTTGCCTAGGTGTCAAATATGACTCAATGGCACTTTCCATTCCAAAGCTATAATTAATAAAGAAACACTACAACACTTTGTTTTAGTGCAGTGAGGCATCACTACAGCACAGACATCCATCAATGGTGTACCCTTGCTTAGCACTCAGTGGGCTAGATGGGCTCCAGACCACCACAATCCTGACCAGGGCAAGAGGTTGGAACAAGATGCACCTGGACTAGGACTGATAAATTGGAACTGATGGAATACTACTATAACAGCAAGCCCAAGGAGAGAGGCCTACATGCACCAAATGTGGGAACTATGGTTGACCAGAAGACCAACCTCCACGCTGACCAAGAAGCAGCTCTTTGCCCAGTGTTCTAACATCAGTAGAAGGAAGCTACTCTTCCAGCTGGAAGTTGAAAGACTCCAACCACAGAGTGAGAACACTACAATTGATGGAAGTACAAAGGAACCACCTGCTGCTCCACCACCAGCCATAACAGCAGCATCAAATGAGCTAAGGATGAAAATTGAGGCCCAACTACTACACCCAGTCAACCCTCGGCTAACTGCCAGAATGCCTTCGGAAGAGATGCTCATGGAAGTTAACAGTGTCCTGCTCAGTATTCCCACCACCACCATCACTGAAACCAATAAGCTTGTATATGCCACTGCAACAGTAATCCTGGAGATGCTTGGGTACAAGATCAAGAGCACCAGGGCAGAGTGCCCCCCATAGAGAAGAAGATTGGAAGCCAAGATCAGGGAAGCCTAAAGGGACATCAGCTGGCTCACAGAGGTGCAGAAGGGAGTCATGAGAGACAGGTCCTGGATGCTAAGAAAATATAGTAAGATGCCTGTAAGCGAGGCTCTGGAGACTGCCAAACAAAAACTCACAGCTCTTGCAACAAGATTGAAGAGGTACACCAGGGAAGCAGAAGCCAAAAGAATAAATGGCCTGTTCCCCAAAGAACTATCTAGGGTGTATTCACAGATGCAAGGGAACACCAGCAGCAAAGGATTAAATCCACCCAGAGCTGAGACTGAGAAGTACTGAAGGATATATGGGAGAAAGAGGCATCACACAAGGCCAAGTGGCTGGAAGACCTAAGAGCCGACCACAACAACTTCCCAGAACAAGCACCAGTCACCATCATCAGGGCAGATATCCAACAACGTGTCTCAGGCATAAAGACCTGGACAGCACCTAGACCTGACATGGTACACATCTACTGGCTGAAGAAGCTAACAGCACTCCATGACCGCCTGGCAGCACAAATGAATGAGCAGTTGCTAACAACAGGCACCCACCCTCAGTGGTTAACAGGACAAGGCAGGACAATCCTGATCATGAAAGACCCCCAGAAGGGCACACTGCACTCCAACTACAGGCCAATAACCTGCCTCTCCACAACATGGAAGCTCCTCTCAGGCATCATAGCAGACAAGCTAGGAGTCAGTACATGAGCAAAGCTCAGAAAGGCATTGGAACCAACACCAGAGGGTCAAAGCACCAGCTACTAGTTGATAGAACAATCACCCAAGACTCTAAAACTAGACAGACCAATCTGAGCACAGCCTGGATCGACTACACGAAAGCCTACGACTCGATGCCCCACACATGGATACTGGAATGCCTGGCATTGTACAAGGCTAATAAGGCACTGATAAGCTTCATCAAGAACTCCATGCAGCTGTGGAGGACAACCCTGGAAGCCAGTTCCAAGGCCATTCCACAAGTTACCATAAAGTGTAGTATATACCAAGGTGATGCACTGTTTCTACTGCTGTTCTGCATAGGACTGAATCCCCTCAGCCACATCATCACAAAGAGCGGATACGGATACAGGTTCAGAAGTGGAATAACCATCAGCCACCTCCTGTATATGGATGACATCAAGCTGTATGCCATAAGCGAGCAAGACATCGACTCACCGATCCACCTCACCAGAATCTACAGCGAGGACATCGGGATGATGTTTGGACTAGATAAATGCGGACGCATGGTGGCCAAGAGAGGGAAGGTGATCAGGACCAAGGGAGTAGAATTACCAGAGGGCAGAACAGCAGACATACAGGACAGCTACAAGTACCTTGGTATCCTACAGGCCAATGGCAATCAAGATGAGGCTACAAGGAGATCAGCCACAGCCAAATATCTCCAGAGGGTCAGACAGGTATTCGGAAGCCAGCTCAATGGTAGGAACAAGATCCAAGCCATAAACATGTACACCCTACCAACCATCAGGTACCCAGCAGGAATAGTGAACTGGCCACAGGAGGAAATAGATGCCATTGATATGAAGAGATGAAAACTCCTTACAATGCATGGAGGGTTCCACCCGAAGTCCAGCAGCCTGAGACTCTACGAACAACGAATAGGAGGAGGGCGAGGATTATTGAGTGTCAGAGCCACTATCCAGAATGAAACAAGGAACATCCGTGAATACATCAAGAAGATGGCCCCCCAGGACGAACTGATGAATGAGTGCCTCAGGCAGCAAAAAACAGTGGACAGTGAGGAGGAAGAGAAGGCATCGTGGAAGACCAAGCCCCTCCACGGAATGTATCACCGGCAGATAGAGGTGGCTGACATCAAAAAATCCTACCAGTGGTTAGAAAAAGCAGGCCTGAAGGACAGCACAGAGGCTCTGATCATGGCAGCACAAGAACAGGCCCTAAACACCAGATTTGTAGAGGCTGAGATCTACCACACTAGAGAGGACCCAAGGTGCAGGCTGTGCAAAGATGCCCCTGAGACTGTCCAACACATAGTAGCTGGATGCAAAATACAAGCTGGGACACCCTACACTGAAAGGCATAACCAGGTGGCGGGGATAGTATACAGAAACATCTGTGCCAAGTATGAGCTAGAAGTCCCCAAGTTCTGATGGGAGACACCTCCGAAAGTGGTTGAGAACAACAGAGCTAAGATCCGGTGGAACTTCAAGTTCCAGACAGACAGGCAGCTGCTGGTCAATCAACCAGACATAGTGGTGGTTGATAAGGAGCAGAAAACAGCAGTAGTGATAGATGTGGCAATCCCAGCTGACAGTAACATCAGGAAGAAGGAGAATGAGAAGGTTGAGAAGTATCAAGGCCTGAAGGAACAACTGGAACAAATGTGGAAGGTGAAGGCCAAAGTGGTTCCTGTGGTAATAGGAGCACTGGGGGCTGTCCCAAACTTGGAGAGTGGCTCAAACAGATTTCAGGTACAACAACTGAGGTCTCTGTCCAGAAGACAGCAGTTCTAGGAACAGCTAAGATACTGCACAGAACCCTCAAAGTCCCAGGCCTCTGGTAGAGGACCCAAGGTTGAGGAAGGCAGGCACACACACACACACACACACACACACACACACACACACACACACACCACCCCCCAAGTTGGGGGAAGGTGAGAAGGAGAATGCACACACACAAATTTTTATTGTATTTTTAAAAAATCCCAAGTTAACTGTATCTCAACGCACCAATGAACTGCCCAAGGTTTCTGACACTAAGCCACACCCCTTGGCAATGATACAGATACTAACTGTGTATTTGTCCAACTCATCCTGTTGTCTCCCACAATCAGCAGGGGCAACCACCTCCTTGGAGATTACTGTCTCAACTCCATCCACCCAGCGTTCCACCCGGTCCATCTTCGCCTGCCAAGAAAACCCATGTTACCCAAGGTCCTACCACAAACCCCAAACCCTTTGAATCAGAAAAAGTTTCCGCACCAGTGTTTTTTCACCTTCTGTTTACATGGTCTAAAAATCATACCTCAGCATCCCGCATGCTTTTGAGGAGGCACCTGAGCAACCCCAGCTCCTCCTGAGCTCTGGAGGACAGCTGATTCCAGTCCTGGTTCACAGGGTCAGAGTTCAGCTGCTGTTCCACAAGCTGACACAGACCCTGAGGGAGACACAGAGTTGATTACCACTACTATTTAGATAGGGAAGCAGTTCTCATAAGATACCATTTCATTGATCAATCACTTGAGTGGCCACTGTGCTACATCTCAATTAAAGCTATGGTCTACAGATATAGTAGTAGTAGTAGAGTAGCAGTGGATATAATATTTCTGCACTTTATTGCTGAACAGAGGTGCTGTAGCTCACAGTTCAGCAGCAGTGACTGTATGTCCAGGATGACAGTAAGCCTGATACCCCTAAACAGGACCCACTTAGGTCCCTCAAACTCTTCAAACCCCCAAAGAGCAATTATCTCTCCCCAGCAGCGCTGCTGCATCCAACCTGGTTCAAAAGTCCTAAGAAAATGGCACTGAGCTGGTCTGAAACTTGCCTCTGCACTCTGCACTGCCTCCTCCGCTGTCCTGATGTCCACAATGCCATCTCGCAGAGAGCCAAGCCAGAGCTCTGCCTCCTCCTGAGATGAGCTTTTTGCCAGAGCTTAAAAAACAACCAACAAAAAGTTGTCAACTTACAGCAGCAGGTGCTTAAGTTCTTATAAACAGTACCATACCCTTATAGGTAATTTAAAGGGCTAATGAAACGAACACTCAGGAACTTGCGATCCAAAGTCTTCCCCCCCCCCCCCCCCTTTCTAGCATATCTGTTTCGAACCCAAACAAGCTAGTTGCCCAAAATTACCACAAGAGGGCACAAAGCTTACAATATGACCATAAATAGAGGAAAAAGGTGCCACTGGCCGCTGATGAATCAGATGTTGGAATGTTAACCAGCAAAAAGGGAAGTAACATTTAAAAACAATTAGGACAGTTACATTTAACTACATATAGACAAGTAATGGACATATTCCCTTTTCAATACCAAGGTTCAAGGTTTATTTGTCATGGATGAACTAACACAGCATAGCAGTGTTGTCAGCATGAAAAGTTTTTGTTTCCAGGCATCCTCAGTAAATAAATATGTAAATAGGTATAGAAAGTCTAGCAGGTATACGAGTCTAGCAGATTTTTAATTTTGCAGATAAAAGGTCAAAATGGTTTGACTTCAAACAGTAAAAACATGAAAAAATTTGTACTGCCTAACTTAGAAACACGTGTATATGTGAATCTTGGACTGTGTAGTGAAATACCTTTTTCGAACGAAATACAAGTTTCAGTACAGAGTACATTTAACAGTGGGGGGGTGGGGGGGGGGGGACAGTTTATATCTGAGTTGTTCCAGCCCAGGGCTATTTAAAATCATGGATCGCTGCCAGCTCCATCTCCTTCAGCAGAAAGTCGACCACATGGACGTCAAATGACCGTCCAAGAGATGGTAACTAACCAAACAAAGGCAGGCAGATGTGAGTGGTGCCATGGAAACATCCTGACCCTGATGTGCAGGCTGGGCCCATGTTTACATGGTGAGGCAGCACTCAGAGCACTGACTCCCTTCTCCTGGCACTCCGCCAGCCCTTGCAGGCCTCGCCAAGCCTATCCCTTCTAAGGTCAGAGAGACAAAAATGTTCCTGTGCTTTTTCTGGATTGTGAGGCTGTTCATAAATTCCACCTTTAAAGGGCCATGGTGACAGGCCTCCGAGCTCAAACACAAAGCAGGTGATGAGATCAGAAGGATGATGTCTGATCCTGAAACTTGAACCATACCTGAGTGCAGTCCGCAGGAGAACACAGATCTAGATAAGAAAACCATGCTTGTTTAAAACCAGTATTGGTCACCTAGAAACCATCCTGCCAATCAGGGGCAAGAAAAGCTAATAAACAAAATAGGAACTACTAGCATAATGATCACAAATACAATAACCTTAAGGAGCATAATGTTCTGGACCAGGGAGTGACAACAGTTTGCTCTTGTGAACCTGATGCAGAATAGTTGCTGCTGTAGGAGAATACCTGATCGTAACTCCTGGTCCCTCTTCCGTAGCTCCTCCACAGCAGAGTTGTGACGGGCCAACAGGGCAACCCAGTTGTCCTGGATGGTTGCAGCTGCCAATGTCTCCCTGCCCAGGGTTTCTGCAACAGAGGCCAGTTGTTCCATATGAGGGACGAGTGCCTCCAGCTCCTCCAGCCTGGCCTAGAGAAACAACCAAGAGTGGGCAGAGTTAAAGGGACAAAATAAGAGGGAAGATCCAAGTTTCCTCTTGGATGCAACATTTGAGGAAAAAACTACCCAATTCTATTATTTTTCTCAGATTTCTTGTAAATTCAAAGTTTAAAGTTTGAAAATCTCTAAAGAAGCAAGACCCAAACTCAAATGTCTCAAGTCCATCTTATCCCTGGAATGAAACCTCCAAACTAAGAGGTGCTGATAGAATCTGAGATCCCAATGGAGAAGAGGTACTCAACAGTAATGTGACTGTGATTTGGGCTCACCTCACATGCGGTTGCCTGAGACTGTATGTGGTCCATGTGCATGTCCACTTCTGATGTGCACCTTAGCCAGTCCTCGGACTTGCTCACAGCCTGGTCCAGTGTCCGTAACTCTAAGGAGAAGGCACTGATCCTGTCCCGGAGGCCCAGCCTCTCCCACAGCTCCTGCAATAGTTTACAGCTGTCTTCCCACTCAGCCTGGACAGCATCCAGACGACTCCTCAGGTCTTCTGTGGGCAGGCCCTCTGTGAACAAGATGGGATCAGTGGGGACAACATGGACAGAACTACACGCAGGTAGTCCACATAAGTAACTAAACAAAACCCAAAGGGGAGAGTAGCTGTTAAATTCTGTTTTAAACAAGCATGGTTTTCTTATCTAGATCTGTTATACAAATTTAAGAACTGCCAAATCTCTCCCAGGATTCAAAATAAGGATCTCAACATTCTTGTCTTTCCTATCCACTTTTCTCCTGATCTCTTTACATCTACTTACTTATGAGTCCAATATTGACTGCTATGATTTTCTATGTATTTGGCATCTGAATGACACTTATGTGGGGAGCTATATGAGTGATGTAAAACAAAAAAAAATGGCAATTTCAAAAAAGTTGTGCTTTGATCATCCTGCATCAGTACGTATATGGCTCTGTTGCTCAAGTACTTTTTCCACTTTAAATTTTACATCAGTATGAAGAAATTTATCTGAAAAATAAATACAGGTATCCCTCAAGATATAAGTTGGATTTTTCACAAAAAAATTATTATGGCCTTATACCAAGCTAACACCAAATATGAGGCTGATTTTTTGTGTTTATTAATAACCGGAGCCAAGTGTGTGGGAATTTTCAAAGCTTATAACCATAACGGTAACTATGTTTCCAATTAACAAGATTTGACCTTACAAGCCAAATTTAAGGAACTCATTACAGTCAGAAACAGGGTCACACTTACACATGTAATGAAGCTTAAAATTCCTACTGAACACCAGTGCTCCCTAGAATGCTTCTCATCTGACCTTTCTCTAACACTATGGACAAAGGCAAAAATTTCACCAGCCATGGTTTGATCAAAGTACTCTGGGGCTTTACCTTTCTCAAGTCGCCCCAGCAGGGATTGTCCTCCCCGAGTCACATCAACCACTCTGGGCTCTTTCTCCACCAATTGCTCCTCCAATGTCTATAAGATTAGGGAACACATTGCTGTAGCATCTGCTATTGTACTGGAGGATAACATGGACTTTAACCCAAGTAATACAAAAATAAGCATTTACCTTGAGTTTCAGCTTTAAATCCAATGTGTCTCGCATTTTCTCATCATCTGTGAGATCCAGTGCTTGAACAGAAGTCTTCCATTGATGAATCCAGCTCAAAATCTCAGGGAGGTCATCCTCAATACTGTGCAAAATGACATGCATGGATCACATGTAAACAACAAGCTGGATCCCTGCGCATTCAGGGTTTGAATATGAAATGGTGAGTACTGACCACTATAAGAGTCTACAAGAAACATCGTGCTGCCCATGCAGAACAACAAAATACCAAAAACATCAAAGCAAAAACATTAAGCACCACCACCCTCAGAGGGCGGGGAAACAGCTGCCTCAAAGCATGCATGACCACGTGGCAAACTGTGTGACTCTGAGCTCTCAGAGTGGTTGTCAGGCAGTGCCAACAGCTCACAGTGTCCTGATGTCCTGATCTTCTTGCAGCTGTCTCTTCTTTTGTGGGGGTGGGGGTGGGAGCTGCTGGGCCAAGGACCGCTCCCTTCCTAGAATGATCGCCGTGTCTGTGGTATCTACAGCAATGGTCTGCTGTGCCTGGGGCAGCCCAGTGTAGGCCAGTGACTCTGCCACCTGTAGGATTGGGGCAAACTTGAGTCTTGAGGAATACCCTACCAAAACCTCATAATCACTGCATCCGCATAATAAAACAGGAAACTGAGGAGAAGCTAAACACACAACAGTTAGCCTCCTATGATACACCCATTCAAGTTAAGAAATGCACTGAGATTGATTTAACACCCCTACTTTGACTTAAAATGCATTCACATTTACGAGAATCAAAGTTGGATTTTGCGTGCCTATCAAAAGCTGAGCAGTCATTTTAGTACTTTTATCCAGAAGAACTGATGATTAACTAGTACTTAGTTGACACCTTTATTAAAGCTTACAATGCTAAATACACTGCACTAAACCAAAGTAACACAAGCACAAGTACACAGATGCACATAGAAACACTTGCTTGAAACCAGCGTTTGAGATGAACCCAAGCCAATCACATGGAAGAGGTTCATGGAGGGCATGGTACATTAATGCTTATTCTGTGTATAATGGTGTTTTCAAAAGTCTCTTGTTTAATTTTATAATTGCATTCTCTTGAAGTATCCACATATGTCTGGACAGACAGAGTTTTGGTTACACACAATGTCGGCAGCAAAGCAATTTAACACACACACACACACACACACACACACACACACACACACACACACAAAAACTTGTGTCCTTGGATTTGGTACATAATAGCCCGGGTAAATAAATATACTGTATTATAAAGTAATTAATGAATTGTCTTGTTATGGTTGGTTATAATATTCTAACTACTGAAACAAGTGTGATATTTCAGCATAAATGGTGCCACTTTTGGACATATGACTTTTTCAAGTTACATGAGTTTGCATTGCAGTGCGTTCCTAAGGAATGCCTTCAAAAGAAGGGACTACTGCAAAAATACATCTGTACCGCAGTATTTGAGCTCCCAATTTCTGAGATTCTGTTATAACAAGCAGTGTACAATACTTCCGTCGGTATCTGAGTGGAGAAGTCGCAGCATAATGAGCACTACAGCCAAAAGTGCATCCAAGTACAGCTGACGCACATCAGATAAATATTCAAAAATTGAAAGTACAATTGCAAAGCTACATGGCAACACTTCACGGAGTATTTGTGCTCGTGGGCTGTGCCTTGTGTGGCAGTTTGTACGTTCGCAATTTCGGTCACTTCTGTTCAGTCCCACAAGAACAATTCATAACAGTAATAGCCCATTACAGCAGGTACATTTTACTATTTTTTCTATTTTACATTGTTTTCATTTATACATAAATTTGATGGTTAAATGTTTTTTGCTATTACTACTTATAATGAAGAACAAAAGATGACTAAAGTAACTGTACATAAACACACAAATCCATATTAATTCCCTCTGTTTCATAATTAGGTAATTTGCGTTTAAAGTGTTTTTTAATATGATAAAATAGGCATTTAGAGTATTAGGCATATTTTGGGGGTCAATTCTGGTCTCTCAGATGAACCTGGAACAAATCATAATTTTCCTCATAAAAAATAATGGAAATGGCTTGCTGACATGAGAGTTAGCGGTATTTCTAGGAAAAAATTACACCTTTACAATGGTGTCCTAGTATTAGGATAATATATAGAGTGCAAACCTGGTTTCAGGAAAGCATAGTATCAGACTGAGGTATACTGGACTCTTTGACCAAAAACCTTCCTGGCGCTACAGGTGGGGTGGCAGCTGCTGCCAACATCTGGCCCTAGTGTTTAAACCACTTTCGTTTCGGTCTCAGTTTCCCAGGAGGGTTCTCATGATCTCACACCTGGTATGAGCAGTCTTCCAGCCTCTGAACCAGGTTGTCCCATCTCTGGGTCAGCTGGTCCATGTCATCCTGGATACGGCATGCTGCGTCTGTGCTCCTCAGGAGCTGCGCCACATCCTGTCCAGCATCTGAAAGCTGATCTAGTGTACGTCTCTTGTTTTCCATGTCCTCCTTGAGGGTCTGTAAATATCAGAAGGTGAGAGGACTTGCTGATTACAAACATTGCAGTAGAGGTTAGTGGTCGCAGATAGATGGAAAGGCACCAAAAAGGGTTATAGGTTACATGAAAATGCATTCAAAACATGCAGAGCAGCAGTAATGTGCAAGAGCAAATTTTTCACCCTCAATTCACTTATGCAGATGGTTCAACTTAAGATTTGTTTTTTTTTTTTTTTTTTTTTTTACTTTGCAATGGTGCGATAGCAATAAGCATTCAGCAGAAACTGTACTTTGAATTTTCAATTTTTCCCAGGCAAGCAATATGCGGTAAAATAGTTATTAGACTTTATAATTTCTCCCCTTTCTGTAGGAAGGGTACCTAGGCATCTGATTTCCACTTCAACTTTCCCCTGACTTTCATTTCTCCTGTACTTATATCAACATTTTTTCCTGTAGATACTTATATAATTTAATTTCATTATTTATTGTCTATCTCTTTCTTGTATTGTGGCACTGAGCATGTTGTTGACATAAGAATTTCCCTAGGGATCAATAAAGTTTTATTTTATCTATTATGATGCTGGGCAGCAGAAACGATCCGCATCTCCCAGTCTGCCACGCGGTCACTAGTGTATACAACTGATACTCTATAGAGTTCTGTGTTAGCAGCGTTTTTTTTTAGATACCCCCCCCCGCAGTTTCCGCTAAACTCTTTACTGAGTGTTGTTTTCCAATAAAGAATGTTGCTGTTAGCCAGGAGCTAGCACTAAACTGTGATTGGCAGTAAACAAAAACGGTATATGGCAAAATTCAAAATAAAATACAAGGTAATAGCAAGACAGTGATTGCAGGAAAGTTCACAAGGGGGACTGAGTACTGACAGGAAGTCCGGGTAGGAACTAAATCCTGTCTACGATTGGTTCCTACACCAATAAATGCTCAGTCTGAGGACGGGGGCGGAGAGACTGCCTACGTTTCATTGCTGAAGCAGCCACAGGCATGACAGTAGGTTAGGTGTACAGGTATGCGCCGCATAATGACGTGTCAGTCAACAACAGACGACATATACGATAGTGGTTTGTAGCCTGGGAGCAATAGGCTGTGTGATATACAAGTCAAAATGGACGTAATGCGGCATATGTATACTCTATGATGTTCTTGCAACAACAAAATTGCCCAACAACACATTTCTCAGAACGTATCCCCATTGTTAAGTGACGCATACCTGTATTTAATGCATTTTTGACATTTTCCATTTACGATGGGTTTATCGGAATGTAACTCCATCGTAAGTCAGGGACCACTTGTACAACCTTTCTTCATATATGAACACAGTGTCCAAAACAATGCAAGTAATGTTTACAAACGTTTCATAGTTCTAAGATTCATTTATCCATCTCTTATCAGTAACTGCTTGTGCAGTGCAGGGATGCAGTGGTGCAAAGCCTATCCCAGAAGCACAGCATTTGAAAGTGAAAATGCAAATTCCACATAGACTGAGCCACATACGGTACCGATGTAAGGTACCGATGTTGCCTGTTTGACCACTTTACCATCCTCCAATTCTGCACTATGTAAAACAATAAAATGGAACCACTCACAGCCAATCTGCGGACATTAATGTTCATCTCGTTAGGGTCTCTGAAGTTACTTGTCTGAACATTACTCAGTGCCTCCTCTTTCTCACTGAGCCAGAATTTGAAGAGATTCTGAAAGACAGAAGAGACAACTTCATCACAACTGAAACTGCAGTCAAGCCACGTGGCTGGTACAGGCTTCTTCTGTTTGGTATAACAAAATTCCACTAAACTGCTTCTCCTTTTATCACAGTTAACATTTGGAAAAACACCAGATGAGAATAAGTACACAGAAAGCTTGTTGACTTACTATAATAATTGTATGTCTGTGCCAAAAACTGAGTGTTTCTAAATGATGGGTAACCTGTCAGAAGAGGGATTCACCTGATCCTCCAGCAGCTGCTGCCACACCTGAAGAACATCCTGGAGTTTGTGCCAACGCTCCTCGGTCCAGCGGCATACAGCAGCCCATCGCTCACCCAGTGTCTGTACACATGCACACAGGCACATGCATATACATGTTGTGCATTAGCCCTCTTCTGCTCAGTATGGAAAGTGTAAATGATACAATCAACACTTGTTGAATCAACAATCAACTCAATTTACTATGTCATATATGAGTTTATGATGTGATACACCTGCATGTACAGTTTTTTGGGGGTAACGGTCAAATGAAAAAATCAAATTGAATCAAATACCTATTGCCTCCCTTTTCCATCTATCAGACTCAACACGGAGAGACCAGCATTATAATAGCGGGCAGCTGAAGCTCAACTACCTGTTTTCACCTAGGCTATAAAACCTCTCTGAGAAGGTGTACCAGAGTCAGTAGCCCAAGGTCTTTGGATGCAAACTCTTTTAAAAATCTAAAAACCCCTATCAACATCTCTCTCAACCCACAAGCCTCAAACAATTGCTGTGGCAATGTTATGATTTTACCTGCAGTTGTTCCTCCAAGGCTGCAGTGGCACTGTCCCCACTATTCTCATCTACAACCACAACCATGTGGGTAAGGGAGTTCACTTTCACCTGTTCCATCTCCAGATCATTCTGCAAAGCCTGTAGATATGAGATCAAATATTAAAACAAATTAATGGCAGGTTTCAATGTCCAGATTAGTTCAGTTCAGATATTATATTGTATACAATTGTGTTTAATGACCTAAATCAAAACAAAGAAAATCAAGGAATCAAAGAATTTTATTTGTCACATACACAGTTATACCAAGTAAACCGTGTAGTGAAATGTGCCCTGAATCAGCCATGACTATGTGCAATACAATTTCACAAGTAAATAAACAAACATGAAAACAAAACATTTTTCTGTTACTTGTAAAATTATTATTTTTTTATATAGCTAATATCTCAGAAGCCAATGAAAAAACAAGAAGTAACTCAAAATGTCATATGATCTATTATTACATACTTTCACAGCATTCTGGGAAGTAGGAGGAACTGCCAAAGGGTAAGTCTACTAAAGTCCCTCCCAGCATGGAGGAACTTGTGTGCCAGTTCCTCACCGTGCTGAATAGAAAAGTACCATGGTCCTTGCCATGTAAGCGCCTCATTGGACATTTATGAGGCAGCTAAGGAGATGGACAACACAGGCTTCTGTTCGCTGCCCACTAGAGCGTCTCAAATACTGGGCTCTTGCAGGGTATATGTGGACCGCTAGCGGTGGTGGTGACCTATCAGGCAAACGCTTCAGAAGCATTATGGCCAGAACGGAGAGGCTCAGGAGGAGCTTCTACCCACAGGCCATAAGACTTCTGAACCCGGACATGCTATCACAACCCTCACAGACCAGGGTCTTCAATAATCTCTGACCACTCCACCCCCCCCCCCGTCACTGTCCTTCCAGGCCACCTTAGGGTTTCTTTACCGATTTACCTATTTATTTATTTACTTACTTACTTACTTATTTATCTATTTGCTGTTTGTTTCTATTCTTCTTGGTGTTTGGATGTTTGTTTTATTTTCCATTATAGATTTTTTGCACAGTCTTCCTGGATCAGATCAGAGCACATTTCAACACATGGTACACAACCATGTACTTGACAAATAAACTCTTTTGACTTTGACTATACTGGAACTGCCTTTTCCCACAGCCTTTTCCTTACTTCACAAGCAGTGCCAGCAAGCCGAAGAAAAGTCACCCTTGCTCCATGCTTGCCTACCAAGTGTTAACAGAAGCCATGAGATGGTGTGGGACTAGCGAGGCTAACACACTCCATGCACACACTCACCCTATGAGCCTCTATCTGTGCCTGATACCCTTGCAGGTCCCCCGCAGTGGATTCACTCTCCATACTCCGGATTCGGGCTTCTGTCTGCGTGAGCCAGTCGGACAATTGTTGTAACTGCTGCTGCTGCAGGTCCATGAGTACTTCGTGGAGCCTGGGTGGGTTAAGGGGTATTCAGTCAAAGCACTGCACTACCAGCTATAGTATTTAGGACAAGTTGAGAGAACAAGTGAATGTGTGAGGGTAAAGTCCAGTTAGGGATTGCTACAGCAGGTGGAGTACAATGTGTCTCACCGTGCTTGTCGGTCCATGCTTGCCACACGCAGACCCTCCCATCGTGAATTGAGCAGTGTCATCTGCTCACGGATCTCTTCTACTTCTTCTGGCGTCAGGTTGCCCTGGGCAATAAGCTGGTTACCTGCCTGCAAAACGTTGCCCACGCTGCTCTGATGGGCAGTCAATTCCATCATGAAGGCCTGTAAAGGGAGGTTAGCAGCCAGAATTAACTTCTCACATGTTGCAGACTGACACTGAGCATCAAAAGATTTCTCTCTCCATCTTGAGTCTCGGGTGGGAGGTGGTAGTCATATATGGATCCAACTCTTAACATTGAGTGCAATTTTCATTCCCAAGCTCCTTGATATTTTAGCAAAACTTGTTCCTCCCTGAGGCCCAAGAACAGCTCATTGTGAAATAGATGAAAATAAAGGAAAAAATATTTTGATAGAAAAGTAAATTCTGATGGTTACTTAATATACTATATAACATCATTCATACCAGCTATAAATTCATATTTAGATCATTTTCTTTTGCATGAGAGGTGGGGGGGGACCTCAGTGTTTCCACAATCAAAAAATAGCTTTATTTCTAATCCTAAAAGGGTTAAAGTTTCATCTGTACCCCATTGAACAGAATTTAAAATATTTGATTTATAGACATTTGTACTTTAGTGAAAATAGAACAAGTACAATACACACCCCCCCAAGCTTCACACCCTTTCTCCCCCACTGCCTCTTCGGCAGGCAACCACCTAGCCACATTTACACAGGCACTTGGCTCAGGGGAATTCCTCAAATTACAAAATTGTCCCATGGTGGCAGAAGGCCCCATGCTCCAGATTAAAATACCTATAGTCCTCCCACCATCTCACTCATTTTCTCTCTCTCACACACACACACACACACACACACACACACACACACACACACACACAGTCCATAGGATCATCAAGTGCAGACTACAACTCCCACTAAGGGTAATTACAGGGTGGGACAAAGAGCTGATGACTTTAACAGTGACTTAAAAGGAAAGCAGCTCACATCAAACTGCAGTTCCACAAGGACTCAGAGACCCAGGGAGCTACAGCTTGATTTATAGGAGCAGAAAGAAAGGTAACTTAGTGTGGACCAACTGCTGAGAGCAAAAAATTGGCTTAAAGACAGCCACAGGCACAGGATTTACCTCATGGGAGTGAAACTGGTCTTTGACCTCTTCCACATCATCGGACACTTCATCCTGCATCTGGAGTGCATCCTCAGCTGAAAGCAGCCAGGTGAGTACCTCCTCCAGGGCTGTCTGATACCCATCAAGATCAACCTCTACATCACCCTCTGTCTCAGTGATGATGCTGGGAGTGTCAGCTCTGGAGCTGGTGACATCTTCAGCAGAGGAACCCTGGGAGCAAGACCATGCTCAGTTATGTGTCTGTTATTTTCCTCATCATTATCATTGTTAACATAACTCTTTGAAAAATGCAGTATCATTTAATACAGTACACATTTCACATCTATCCATTCAGCAGGATTATTTACTAAATTAATATATGATCCAATTTGTCCTGGCACTTGTCAAAGTATAATTCCTTGGGCGCACCACCCTGAAGTCAGATGTTATACTACACACCACAAAATATTTTTATCCAAGGACAGACGATGCGTCATCGAGTCCAACTGCTGCAGGTAAGAGCCCATCAGGAGGTCTAATCAGACAACTAATGTCATTTAAATGTCATGGAATGATAGCAGCAGGGGTGCTACAGCACAGTGTAGAATCATGACCCCAAGGGTCTGACTGAACATGTTGCCAGGCTAATCACAGACACAAGCAGACTCACTGAAGAATGCTATTAGGACATGCAGCAAGTACACAGAGATCAAGTGGGCAAATCTCATGTTTGGACTTCCACCAAAACAAATATGTCTACGTATGATTTACAGTTGAACTGATCGGCAGAATTTCATTTTATGGAAAATTTTCATAAAATCTGGATGAAAGAAAACAGTTGTTGGCACACTGGAGGAAAATTCCTAATAAAATTTCCCAGTAAGGAATGAAATAAACCTTTGTTTCTCCCTAAATTGCCCCAAATCCCCCAGATCATGAGGAAAAGGTCATTCAACAAATATATTCCATGGCATTTGAACAGAAGCCCACGTTGAGGGAGGCTTTGTTATTTCAGGCATTTCTGGACAGAGGCCCCACATTCTCCTGCTGGAACTGTAGACCACAGTAAAACAGCCATGAAGACACAACAGCCAGTCGACTACACAACCTCTTTTCTACATCTCTGCATTCTGGAACACATTTCACATGTTCTTCTGTATAACAGCTATATTTGTGCTAATGAGACTAAACATTATCATTAACCATGAAATAGTCAACATTTTGCCCCATGGTGACTTGCAACATTAGGCTACTTTCACTGATGAATCCTATTATAGAGCAGGGTAATTTAATTGGTAATATTTCTGGGCAAGTACCTCAATCAAGGGTACTATAGCAGATAGGAGGATTCCAATACAGGTCCTCTGAGCACATGATGATGGCTCTAACCACTATGCCACCTGCTGGCACTAAAATAATGAGGACAGTAGTTTCAGTTTACACACTCTTTATGTTGTATATTAAGCCAGAAAAGTTACCCACTACTATCCATGTCAGAAAGCTGTAGGAGTGGAAAGGTATAAAGTAGTAAAACATTACAAAATCATGCTTTTACCATTAAAGTAGTTAAATTTATTATACAAGTATTGTTAGTGCTGAAGGACAGGACAGAGTGACGTGAGCACCAGTCAAAAGGAAAGGGTAAAATGTATATATTTTTACTAACCTCACATGACTAAACATGTACAGTGCTGTGTGTACAGTGAATAATTTATTAATTTTTACATTTACTGTTTGCGCACATATAACAGCTGGCTTATATGATCGAACACGCAGATGGCACTAACAGCAGTGTCTATACTGGCTTTAATGATATGCACACATTAATAATGATACTTCATTACCTTTCGATTTATGTGCTTGAGTGACAATGTGCGTGTGTGTGTGTGTGTGTGTGTGTGTGTGTGTGTGTGTGTGGACTCACGTGGTGCAGGCAGTAATAAATCAGGAAATGCTTCTATATGCTTGCAAAAGCACTTGTGTGCACAGCTAGAAAAAGTGTGAGTGTCATATATTTCACCTCACCGTGTGTGGTGAGAAAATAAGCTGCACATGTGAAGCAATTACTCCTTACCAGGTATGATGGATCTGCAGTAAATATCATTTCCTGTCCTGCACCAGCATTTAGCTGGAACATGGCATTACAACAAGGTAACCAATTAAAAAAAAAAAGGTTTTCCACAGACTTTTCCAAGGCCATTAAAGAGAGGGAAAAGTGTAATTTAGGCTCCTGAGCCAACATAGAACCTAAAAAGCAACACGGCTGACTGTAAGCTTTGTCCAGACTCATTTCTACCTATGAATTATATCCCTGTCTCACCAGTCAATGACTTCTGCTCAAAAATAGCACCCATACATCTCTGCGCCCCACTGGAAATCTACTTTTCAACCACCTGAAACAGGGAGCTCTGTTTGAGGTATAAAGGAACAATCTTCAAATATGTACTGTATATAAATTATTTGTACTTTTTGTGACCATTTCATCATGATTTTATCAATAAATATACACTGTAGGTGTCAACAGCTCATTTCACAGCCTACTTTCACATATTATGCAGCCATAGACTGGAAGGAGGGAGGGGAAATAATCACTGCTACTTGATTTTATCCAGTATCTCCCAATGTCTGATCCAGGGTCAGCAGACCATTATTTTGACTGAAGATCAGGGAACCATAGGAACTGACCTCAGAGTAAAAAGTCTCTGTTCCTGGTCTGGTTTAATTACTTTTAAGCTGCTGATTTCAGAGCACAGTCTCATATTATGCTCACCTGCTTTCTGCTCCCTTGCGCATCCTCCACGTCTACTTTGTACTTCCTAGGAAGTGTCTCCACCTCACGAATGTCATCCATAGTAACCTCCTTGGGCAGCACAGCAAACAGCGATGTCACATACATAATGATGGACTTCTTGTCTGGCAATGGCACAGCAATATCTGGGGAGGGGTCCAGAGAAGAGGAGCAGAAAGATGTCTTAGCAGTCTCATACGCAATTTACTGAAGACAGTTCTGAGATAAGAACCTTTTCTCAACATTACAATAGTGTCCTTTTGTAACATGAATAGGTAACTACTGTGCTTCTTACAGCCCCTCATCTGCCTAAGGCATTAATACTACACAGCTGACACACAAACGGGATACTAGTACAGGATATGACTCACAAGGCCAAGTGTGACACAGAAAGAGGTCATTACTGATACAGATGAAATGATGAGAGCAACACATGTGATTCACCTTCAGGGTCCAGAAGCCTCTCAACAGCCAGTTGGTCCTTGGCAATGGTGAAAGCATGCTCTAGTCTTTCTGTGGGGGTCAAGCTCAACACCGACTCCCAGCTGAATGCACTTGGGCTATTAATGGAAGGGAAATTCAGCACAAACTTAATCATGTCAGCTGGGCTCCTTCACATTGATATTAAATGTGCACACCTGTTCAGATGGACTAAATGGTGATTGCATGAGAATTACAAGCAAGGTATGAGAAGTGGGTCCTTACCTGTAGCGGTGCAGGATCGCATTGAAGGCCAGACCGTCTGCCCAGCTAGTGGTAAAGTTGAGCACATTCACCTGCTCATAGGATCGAGTGTACTGCCTCACCCAGCTGAGCAGGATCTTCTCACTGTTGGTTTGCTGCAGACTGGACATAATGTCCTTCATGATGTCCTTAACCTAGATCCACAGCAGAGAACACTCAGTTTAAACTGACAGCACCTTCCACAGCTTATAGTCTAATGGATTACCACTAGAGGGAGCAGCAAAGAGGAAAGTATGGGGGTTAAACAGCACCTGCTCACCTGCCAATGCAAGATTATACTCCAGATGAGGCCCAGTGTAAGTTTGTGGTTTCCATCCACAATGTCTGTCCCACCAATGTTGACCAGCTCTACCTGTAATAGGTAAGTGGCATTTACCTGCATACCCACATTATCCCCAGACATGGCTCCTAAAAAGATATGGGACCACCAGTGATCAATCTACAAGGTCTGTGGTTGAATCCTTGTGTCTGACTGTGTATGCTCTGAGTGAACCTCTTATCTTTAGAGGCTGGGAGTCCCACCCTAAAATCCTACCTGTCCAATATTCTTCCCTAGTCCCCTGACCCTGTCATATTTTACTGATATTTATCTCACAACTACACACATGGCATCATATTATCCACTCTAAGCCCACAGCAGACACAACCAATCATGCCCAAAACTGCCCCACTCCAACTCAAGCCATTGTGACTTCACAGTCCTCTCCAATATACTGTAAGGACTCCTCAAGCACTCACATTATTCTGATGCAGAACTTGCAGGACTCGGTTGACATTGTTGAGGGCATGAACTCGTGTGGAGCCTCGCTCTTTGGTCTGGGAGGACAGAGAGCAACAAATACATTCGTTAAAGGAAAATTAACATATTCTGAACAATCCAGAACAGCCAGACCTTAAATCAGCTTGTGTGCAAGTTTACATGTGTGTATTTGACTGTGCATTTCCAGGAGTTTGATATGTGTAGGCATGTCTGCAGCAACTCCAGCATGGAGACACTCACCAGAACATTGCCAGTGAGACCCTCAAGGAGGTCCAGCAACTTTCGGCCATCACAGAGGTCTGAAAACATGTCCTTGATGGGGGGCTTTCCTACCTGAAAAGCAGCAAAATCCATCAGGAACAAGCGGGTACTTAAGGGGTCTGGGAATATAGTCCACTAAACAGGTATGTACTGCATAAACTGCATTTTAGGGGCAAGGTTTACAGAGGGATGATCTTGATTAGTAGGTTCCATTTCCAGATGTGTTCACATACTCAGGGACCACAGGGAACTGGCAGTAGACCATCAAGACGTAAGGGCATGATGCAAAAGTGGGCAGAAAGCGTTTGAGAAAAACTCAACATTGAAAAATCTCATGATGTGACACTGGTAGAAAAGTGAAGAGTTGGACGAAGAAGCAGGACAAGACCGGAACCATAAAAAGATAACTCACTGTATCCAGCAAGTAAACAAATGGATTCATAAGGACCCAATACCAATGACACTGATTATCCACAATTCCAAAGTGCTGTTTGGCCAAGAGTGCCAAAGACTACGATGTTTCCTCCCCTTTTTAAAAATGTTGCAGACACTGCTACAGACTGAGTGTAAACATGATCTCTGTCATGGTCTCACTTCTGAGCAGACGCATGGAAATGTTGGCCAGTCCATAGCATGGTCACTGGGGACACAGTCAAATTTAGAAGTTTCCAACACAACTTTATGCAGCTCACCATCACACTGAGGTTTTCAACCCCACTGGCTCAGGAGTACTCCCAGCCCCGCAGTACCAGATTGCCAATATCACAGTGTGGGGCCCCCCGTGGTTGACTGGAGAATTCCAGAACCATTAAAAACTGGATCAGAGTGCCCCTACAGCTGATATTAATGACTCCACTATTTTCTGAAAACACTGAAAGCTGGACACGTTCCCAAAGTGAGGCGCCTCTGGCCAGCCTGGCCCCACCCAGCCCCTAGCATGGGAAATAGTGGGAACACAGAGAAGTCAAAGCCCTGGAAATGTAACCACAGAAAAACATCTCCCAGAATACAATGCTTTGCTGTCATAGAAGTTGTTGCTACACAAGATGGAGTTTAGTATTCTGCGACATTCTAAAAGGTTCCTCTATTTAGGTTCTTTGTTCCTATGAGGTCAAAGGTCATTTGTGCTTACCTTGGAAAAACGTGCGTTGATCCATTTAGTGAAAGTTTTCTTCTGCACAGCATCATGTTCATCTGAAAGAAAAAAGAAAGAACAGTCAGTCTGGACAAAACAGAACAAAGACAGAATCAAAACAGCAGCATCATGGCCAGCACAGAGAGGCCCCATTGGCCTGGGTCTGTATCCAAATGTACTGTGAACACCTGTCTTGGTTCTAGATTAATTGCAACCAAGGAGGAATGACGGAACCAACATCTGGCATGATGGAGTAGGATGCAGTACTGCTTAATGTAACAAATGATAGCTCCCTTCATCCACTCACCTGTGTTAAGGTTATAGTGGAAATAAGAGATGTAGAGAGGATGGAGCTCATTAAACCTGCCGATTCACCTACAAACCCATCCCCAGGGCTGTTAGAAATACAGTGAAATCTGTCTGTACTGTGTGAACCGCAAAGTCAGAGGTTAAATCCTGATTCACACACCTACTGAACAGGAATGGTGCAATAAAAAGCACGGTATTCCCTACTGGCAACAGCACTGGGGACAGCTCCTTTCAAGATGGAATACATGATGGATCAATGAGCCTAAGTTGTACCCCTGTTCAATGCAGGGGAAGCCTACACAAGGTCGACCACATCCCCCATTCCTCTTGGAAAAAACTGCTCTACATGAACAGGTTAAAGAATAACCAGGGAGGTGGGTGGAATGTTTATTAACCTGCAGCCATAGTGTGAAGGTGATTAAATGGCACATGAGCCCAGAATACTAAACACCATGTGCATTAATAAGCAATGAAAGGATGAGGAATAATACAAAAAAGATGACCTGTTCAACATCAGGAGAAAGGGCTATACTGTTTACTAGACTGAACTAAATAGGCATGTTTGCTGTAATATAAATGGAGAATGGGATGGGGTTCATAAGACATACCTATTCAGTGGGATCCACGAGGCAGGTTCTTGCTCTCTTGCTACCACAGGTAAGGGCCTGGCCCTGCCCCACCACAACACAATACAATTCTTTGTCCCCAAGAAACAGGCTGCTTTCCCCCCCACCCCCAGCCCCTCAGAGAGGAATGTAACTTGCAGCAGACCAATAGACAAATAAGAAGCAGAACAAGGCAGGCAGACATGTATGCAGGAGAACTTGGCTGTCCCTGGCTTTTGATAGTTGCAAAGCCCCTCAAACCCCCTGTCCACTAGACATGAAACAAGTAAGTTTAATTCAAAATCTAATGTAACAAGTGTGTGCGTGCATGCACGCATGCACAGTATTACAGTGAAATAAAGAACTAAAGGTCACCCAAAACACATTGCAGTGTCCCAACAGTGGCGTAAATTACAAAACAAGAGAAGGCTTGAGCAGAATCCTTCAAAGTGTAATTCAAAGTGTGGGTTATACTAATGAAAGTGGTTGGCCATCAGTTTTGTGTTTCTGACCGCATGGGAAAACAAACGTTCATGACTATTTTTTATCACTATTAAAAATCAAACGAACTGGGAAATATGATTTCAAATAACCACTGCAAAGAGACTGAGACACCCATGGTCATGGAGTATGTGGAGGAGAACACAGCACTAGTAGACCAGAGAGGAAGGAAGTCACAATTACATCAGGAAAGCAAATCCCAGAAGCCTCCTCTCACAGCTCACTGCACAGCTAATGGCCCTACAGCACCAACACACAGCAGCTAAAGACAAACAGCTTTAGCAAACAGCTAAAGGCATCTGCAGAGCCCTGCGAAACTGTGTGCGCACTCACAAACAGGCTGAAGGGAAACCTGATACAAGTGATCGGAATAACCCCAATAAATGACAGCCACGTTATTCTAAACACGCATAAACAAATAGGACAATAGCCCCATTCTCCCATTCTAATATTTGTGGGTCAAACTGTATGTCCTCAGCAAATTCCTCACCATTACAGACTTTAACAGGGAAGAAGTTTGATCTTGTGTAATATTCAGTGGGGCTGTTTTTTTTTTTTTTTTTTTTTTTAATAAAAATTTAAAAAAAAAAAAACTATAAGTACTAAGTATTTGCGTGACATCAAGATGACTTACAGCCTTTGCAGACTGAGCCAATTACTGTGATTTACCCCTTTATACAGCTGGGGAATTTTTCTACTATAACAATTCAGGGTAAATACCTTGATACCAGGAGCACCGGTTTAACACCAGGCCTTCAATTTGCGAGGTGATGGCTATAACCAATAAGCCACTCATTTCCTCATAACAAGAGATAACAAGGTTGAAGAACATGGGAAAAATCATGATTTATCAAAGATGTACAGCCCAATACAGCTTTTAGCCACAAATGTTGAAAAAACCCTAGAATTTGTCTGTGAGGTCCTGCACTTTTCACATGCACAGGAGAAAGCATGGTTGATTACTGTCCCCAGTGATAAGCTACACAGTAAACATGCTCTCTGTTCTGCTCTGTGGGATGTCTGGAATCTGCAAAATCCCCATGATTCGGAGCACATTCCCTGCACCAGCACAAGGCCTGCCTCAGCTTGTCTGGAAAACGCAGGATCGCCACAGTGATGGGGACAGGGGGCTGTGAAGCAAATACTTTCTGTTTGGATGGATTAACTTATATCCTCACTTACGCTTTCACAGCTAATCGCTAATCTCTGGCTTTCTAACAAATGAGAGTAGCAATGAAGCTGACTGACAGGTGGTCCTATAAACCCACACATAGTAAGAAGCTGTTGACCTTCCATCAGAAAGGCTGAGAGAAATGGAAACTTTACATCGGACACAGTGATGAAGACACTGTAGGTTTAGAGGGTGTTCTGCATTAAAATACTGCAAACATAACATGTGGGCCTCCACCCACCAACATACAAGTTCAGTCCATTAATGGGAATGTGAATTGTACATCCCAATTCTCAGTTATCAAAACAGCACATGACAAAACTGGATCTACTTGCCCAAAACTTCTCCCTATAGCCTAATCAAACAGCTTCACCCAAACCTTCCACCCACAGTCTAACAAACCACCTCATCCAAACCCACCCCCGCCCCAGATCCCAACTGAACCCCCTCATCAAAACCCTTGCTTGGTTCTTCTGCCAAAAGCAGAGGCTCACGCTAAAGGCTCAAGACTCCCTCAGACTAAAGTTCATCTGTCTAGTACAGCATTCTCTGCTTCCCCACTGTGGATTTTATTTCTACTTTTAAACAGGGTTAAGTTCAGCGCTAAAATATAAAGTTTAAATGCACTAATTAATTAAATAATGAATTAATTAATCAATCAGTCTAGTCTGGTCTTTTAGTGTTTCTGTGACAAACACACAATAGCCTGGAAAAGTAACAGCAGCTGTGAAATATTATGTATTTATGATTTATTTATTAATTCAAACAGCACTGCTAGCCATGCCTCTTGTCAGTCTGTGAAATGTTAGCGTGCCATCATTCCGAGGGTCAAAGTAAACCAAACAGCCTGCTTTGACCACTTTTACACATTAACTCAGTAAGAAACACATGGATATTTAAACAGCTGCTCAGGGGAAGGAGAAGAGGCTAAATGGTAAAGCAGAAAGATAAAAACAAAAGCTGGCCGCCATGTTTTCCTCTAGAGCAGGAAACTGTGCAGGAAGCAAGTCGAGGGCCGGTGCAGTATTGCATGGCCAACTGATGGCCTTACCTAATGTAGGACCGGGCCTTGCCTTCCTCTTGGACGAAGATAGCCGGCGTCTCTGCCAAGGTAGCCATGTCCCCAGGTTCATGATGAGAAAAGGGCTCTGCTGTGGAGCCCAGGAAGACAGTTGTGTGGCAGGAAATGAAAGCCACAGAGCACAGTGCATTGTGGGTGATCACACCTCACAGCTGACTGCCACAAGAGCCAGCGTCACAAAAACCAACTGTGAAAGTCAGCAGGAAGTGCTCACAATCACAAACCCTAACGTGGCATCCCCCTTCCTCACATACTATTAATAAAGGAGGAGGAATAAATCTCGTCAGCCCTAAAAGAGGAAAGTTCATACATCAAGGGGTAAATTAAGTGTAACGGCGGGGAGCAAGGACTCCACATGGAGCCTCAGTATTGGGCAGCCCACAGAAATGTACAAATGTGCATGGATGCGCATGGGTTCACCATCCCTGTTCCAGAAAGTCTTCGCTATTCTACCAGACAACCAGCAGAAGATGTAGTTATGAAAGGCGTAAACAAGAGCAAACATTTCCCAAATTCATTTAAGTTTTTTCAGTAATAACTCCCAACTGCACACACAACTGTAATACTGTGCAAATGGGATAAATGTGTAAGCACTGCCCTTCCTGGCATGTTAACACACATGTACAACAGCCAGGCTCAACTCACGAGAGGTCACTGGCAACCACAAGCATTCCTTAATGATGAGATGCTGCACTGAGCAGTGGGACATCATGAGCTAGAGAAAGAGGGGGATGGAGAGATGGGATGCGAGAGGAGGAGGAGGTTAAGGGACCTCAGGTCGGGGGCAACTTTTTACAACCACCACTATCTCTCTTGAGGATTACAAAGGGAATGCAGCAGTGGCACAGTGAGAACCACCCCGACCTTCTGCTCAATGACCGAAACTGAATGGCCAGCTGGCTGAACCGGAGCTACATAAACTTCAAATTAGCACAAGTCAATAGCAGAATTACTCATCGCATCAACGTGTTTAGTACACATCAACACTGAATCAGAGCCAGAACCACAAGAAGACTGCTCCAGTTCTAGGTCACTAAAATGTCAACATCAGGACTACAATGTGTCCGTGTCAAGAACACCTCAATGGTCACACTCGGTCAGCACTGCACCAGTATATTTCAAACAGCATATTCTCTCAAGCAGTTATGACTTTACTCTGTAGCCCCCTGTGAACCGACCCCCAACAGATTCCATGCACACCAACAGTTCCCTTTTGCCAAGGCAGTTCTTAGTAGTCCACCACAATCTTCCACTATTGTACCATCCAATGTCCTACAGGAACACCACAGAAATGCGTACCTCAGAGCACCACAGATCTGGAATCTGCCCCACTCCACACATATCTGACACATTATCTCATTGCCAAGGAAACCCAACACACCTTCATCTCACTGATCACCTGTCCAGTTGGAAAACAATAGTGAAGATGATGCTTCAAGTTAAACAATAGCCAACAAGCCAATTTAAAACACAATTTTTTCTTCTATTTGATTGTGTGACTGAGAGATGCAGAAATAAAAAGGGTTCACTCGAAATTCATTTGGTTACGCAAGACTGAGGGCTCTCAACTCTGATTGGGGAACACTGATACTTCAACTGATGTGAGAGGATGGAGAATCAGCCTAAAGTAATCTTACACTGTACACAAAAACTTGCATGCAGAAAAAACAAGACACAAACCTGTGTAAAACTCACTGCAAACTAGTGCTCTCCATAGAAGTCACAAATGTCAGTGGTTCCAAAATCTCAATGGTACCAGGTTCAGGTCTAAAGCTGAATTCCGTCCTTTCTTGTAACACCCCAGTGTACACCACCAGAGTGAGACCCCACTGATTTCATATCTTTGCAAAGGAGTCTAAGCTCCTCCACATGCTTCTTTGAAGGAGTATTGGGTCCCACACCATGTTGGTATCCTGATGCATATGGACACTCTTTGGTGGTACAGCCTTTGGTTATGAGAGTTTAGACCCTACTGCCACCCTTAAAAAAATTGACAAAGAAGCAGAATGTGTCCTGCCTTTGGAGAAAACTGTTTAAGAAAAGAACTCAGAGATACATTTGACAACAATAATGTCAACAGTGCCAATAATACCTGTTCAGGCTTCCCCAAAACCCAAAATCAAATGGATGAATAGAGACAAACAACCAGACCACAGTCCAACTGCCCCCTTTCATCACAAACACCTACCACACAAACACAACAGGCTGACCGTCCTTGGCTGGGTCCAAAGCACTCTTATGTGGACTGGGTAGTTATACTCACAATACAACATGATTTTATCTGAACACTGGTGTGAAAGCACCACAACAGAGTAATCACTGCAGGATTTCCAGATGGTACAAAAGCAGCTGTTAATCAATGTGAATAAATTCTGACAGCAAAAGCAGTATGGTCTATGTTGGTAACCCTCTAAGTACCTTTATCTGCACCTTTGTTTTCAGTGTGTCAGAGTGCCTGAGAACCAGCGACAGCTTACAACATCGCTAGCCAATGAAAACAATGCAGGGTGTGTTTTCTGAACCAACTCACCTAAAATTCACTGTCCTGATTGCTACTTCCCTGTAAAACAATTCCTGAACTGACAGCCTTCAGTAAAAATTGATATCTCTTCTCATAAACTCAGACAGAAGCAGGCAAAGCATTAACATACATGCATGTGAACTGATTCGGTAACTATACACCAACTAAGACATCAGTTAACTTGTTTCAGTCTGAGGATTTACCCTGTGTGCTTTGTGACTGAAGACTCTCACATTTCTCAGGTCATGGAGAGTCTGGAAACAGGTCAGCTATAAACATGACAGTCATGTAAGCAGTCCACCAGCTGACCAGCACAGCACTACACGACCTGATTTCATCAGATCTGGAGGGTGTGTCCACATCACACCCTGCAATAGTTCTCCACATTTCTTCACTCCTACTCAAGGAGCCACACCCCAGTCACAGAACCAGTCAGACAAGGAGATGGAATGATGAGGAACACAAGACTGATTCTCCTCACAAACTGCTGTGCGCTGCCCTCATCAATTCACTTCCTACAATCTGCCATGCCTCCACAGGAAACCCAACCACTCCAACTGCTCCCTCACTCCCAGACATATCTCACAGCACCTGTCTGTGCTGTTATACTACATTTCAGTAACCACATTCTGATAAACGGGTCTGTATTGTTGTGGTTTCCAGAATGCTCCATGTGGAGCCACCTGTAAATCAAAGCCCCAACTTCTGATCTCATTATTCCATCCCCCAGAGGTTGCCATGACACTGATGATATCAAAGACCCATGTGCCACAGCTGGTATTTGATGTTCATCAAATCCAGCCATGCGACTTACCCCAGACCTGGCTTTACTTAAGTACTCTGCAGCAGTTAGATTGAGGTAAGTCTCATTGAATTTGCACTAATGTCAGCGCTACAACCCCACCTCTGCTGACAGACAGGACCTAAGACACAAATTCCAAAATAAGCACCAGCACCCCACTGCCAGCATCCACTCATTCTAAAAATGGATTCATACCTCCACATACAAGCAGCACCTCTCAGCATTCACGTTTTCAAAGGTTTTGTCCCTCCAACAGACAGCAGTTTATTGTTTGGCTACCAAAGTTGGCTGCCATGTAAACACGAGGGAAAAAGTCACCTTGATCCCACTGTAAGGTTTACATATTTGGACTTCAGGACACCAGTTCCTCCTTATGGCACCAACTCAACCAAATAGTGGAGAGTGTCAGCACGTTTTCTTTTATATATTGTTTTAGATTTTTGTTCATTAATTTTATAGCTAAGATATAGTGGAATCAAAGGCCTTTAAAGTCAGTGAAGACACGGGTAGAGAAGTGACCAGGGCTGATCATGCGTGTAAGACAGAGGAACAAACATACAATGACGGTTGCAGACATCTGTCAGCACAAAATGTTTACCAACACAGCAGAGGGAGGGTAATGGGGAGGTCCCATCATCACACTCTTCAAAGAGAGAATACATAGGAAACACTCATCAGCTGTGAAAACAGCCCGACCATTAATGTTGGAGGGAGAACAAGCTTCCTGCAGCTCTTGCATACCCCACAAGACTACCTTCAGCCTGCTCACAGGTCACCAGTTGACATTAGCAACATTAACAGTATTTATCCAACTCCTTTATTCAAGGTGACTTACAGTGTAATGTTTATACACTAAATTACTTGCAATGCACTTACCCCCTTATACGTCTAACTCATTTTTATTGTATCAACTGAGGCTAAATACTGTGATTAAAGGTACTACAGCAGGAGCGAGGCTTTGAACCTATGTCCTTTGTCTACAAGGTGACTGACTTTTACTATTCATTAGATGACTAATTACATACAAATAACAATCTCATTTAAAGCATGAAGAGCAGAGGCAGAACAAATACCAGCCTTTGTCAGTGAAAACTTTCTACACATATTCACCAGACAGGCATCTGTGGGCTTTTCTACACCCCCTCCTACAGAATCATTACCTTGAGCAGAGAGGAAACTGTGTACAAAACATGGAAGTGCATTCCGCTGTGCGCTAGCCTGGCACACTCGCCAACACAGCACGGTTCACATGTTTGCCGTCTCAATCACGAGTGTTCGAAATCCTGCGTGTTCGGGGAAACGGGCCCCAGGCAGACGAAGGAGGTAAACAAAACCCTGCTCCCACAGATAATGCTCATTCATCCTGGGGTGAAGCTTGCGTGGTCCTTCTCAACATGACTGTAGTTGTATGCAAAACTGTGTCGAGGACTGCAAATGAAAATATTACTTTTAGCACTGCCTAGCAACGACAATCTATATTTTTAAAAAAAGTATTGAGCTGGCAGACAAGCTCTGTAAATCAGGTGGCAGACAGGGAGCTGCTGGCCGAAGTGTACCGTGCTCATACAGAGGGACATACAGAGGGTCTAAGCTCTGCTGCAGCACTGAAACCCTAAACCATGGAAAAAAAAAAAAAAAAAAAATCACACAACCACTCCCAGTGCAGTCATAGCACTCAGAGTGCTGTGTGTGTGCCTTGAGGGAGACATTGTGGCACAGCAAAACAGAGTGACACTACAAAGAGACAGAACAGGCCTATTGCTGATTTTAAACCAGTATGAAACTGGTTCATGGTCCAAGTTCACTGACAATAAGGGCAGAACTGTTGAAAATGAGCATTGTACGATCATCTCACAGAAAAATCAGCAACACCCCTGAGTGTCTTCAAATCCATACGCTCATATAAAACAGTAAGGCAAACACCTGTTAAACGACTGGTGTCACTAAAAGATCACCAATAAAGTGGCAAAGTGGCTTTCTTCATATTTATGCAATCAGCTGTAATTACTTGTGAAACACAATAGACTCACGTGCCTAGACACAGACACACAAGACAGCTCCACAGTGCTTCCTGTAAACAAGTGGAAAACACCAACAGCAGATCTCTCTGTATCCAGATCCCCCTCCTCAGACCTCAGTTCCTGTGGGTCTCTCTAACCAAACACATCGTGCCACTTCCGCATTATGCGTACAGCATCCAAGGCTCACAATGCTACGCAGCATGACCTGTAGCTTCTCCAAGCTGGCCACAAATGCAAAAAAAAAAAACACTGCAATCCAAATTACAAGAAATATTTAGCAGGCTCCTTTGCCAAAGGTGACTCATGAAATTAGACAATCAAACTGTGATTTACTCATTTATAATTCCAAATACTAAATACCATATCAATTCAAGGTATCTTGATCAAGAGTACTACAGCAGGAAGAGGAGTCCAAGAATTCCAAGCACTCTATCCACTATACCACCTGCTGCTCTCAGAAAATGTACAGGGTCCAAATTAAACCACAAGACAGTTTGTGCTCAACCTCTTAAGAAATCGCTTATTTGGCACCACCACAATGTAAAAAAACAAAAAAAACAAGATTTCCACAATCACTTGTTGCTTAATCAGTAAACTTTCAGGCACTGATCGGAATTCAGGCAAAAGTAAAGTTTGGTTTAACCCAAATGTACTGCAGGACTGTGTACATACAGGCTGTCCTGACTCACCCGATCGCCACTTGATGATGTCACTGAACTCGCTGTTAGCTGCTCCTTCAGGGCTGTCCGCAACGGACGCCATGGTCGATGTGTTCCTCCTGCGGTGTCTCGAGCAGGTTTATAATCCCTCTTCTCAGGCAAGTTCTTCACGGGAAATCCTGAGCGGTACCTGTAAGAGTCCACATCAGAATCAGAAAAACTTTAATGATCCCAAAGGAAATTACTTATAAACTGTATGGCAGTTTATTCTTCATTGAAACCATTCAACAAACACATTATAACCCAGGATTGTACAAAGGAGCACATGCAGGAAAAAAGTTACACTTTGACACTGTCAGAATTGCACTGATCACATATCATAAACCCTTTTGAGATGAAACATTTGACTGAGGCCCAGTCCATTCTGGTGTATTGCTTCCTTGTGTCTGGCCAGGTACATTTCAGCAGGACTGAGGTGTCACTCTATGTATTAAAAACTAGCTGTCCTCCAGGATGCTGCAGTGGATGACTCGAAGCCACAGAAACAGTGAGCACTGCACTCTGGCCCAAGATTCATCAGCACCGTGGACAACATAAGGACCCCAGACAGGTCCCCAGGACAGCAGTGTTACACCCAGGGAACCAAAGTAATACCTCCTTGGAAGTTTGATGTCTTCACTGAGTCCAGCTCACTCAGTCTTCTTGCTCATGCAACTTTTTGGTTCTTTTTTTTATTCCCATCCACACCTGTCAATAACAGTTCGACTCCCTCAGGGCTGACGCCACAGCATGGCTCAGGCCAATACCAAGGAAGGTTAAAAGGTTAGAGTCAACATGGCAAGGGTCATTGAATGATGAAACATGTGTGTACATGAGGAATGTAAGTAGAGTTGTGCTGTGTCACTGCTGTCAGAAGTCCAACGGAGTGTCATTCAAAGTCATTCATTAGGAAGGAACTGGCTGGAGGTTTTCTGGCTGATGTCACCGGTATCCGAGACAATAGAAAGTCCTGGAGGGGGGGACTAGAAAGGGGGTCCCAGAGACAGATCCAAAAGAGAGATGCCAAAACTGAGTCCAAAGCTATTCTGAAAAATGCATCGCAAACCCAGGTCTCAAACAGATGTCCTAAAGGTGCTCCACAATGCAAGCTGAAATCGGTCTCAAAGGGCAGCACAAAACACGGGTGATGATGGGTGCAAAAGAGGTTCCGGAAAATAGGCACCAAAGGCTCATCTTAAAGATGGATCCAAAAGAAAGGACACAAACAGGTTCCGGATACCAAATGAGGTCTCTTAAGTGCAATAACTTCTTGACTAGTTAATAATAAAATGCATGCGAAGCCCAGCTGTATTCAGAGTGAAACTTTGTCAACAACTTTCCTCCATTTCAGTTCCTCAAAGAGGAATAGAAGCCCAGAGGAGGACTGACACAGAAAAGGGAGTTTGACAGAAATAAGCCCGGAAAGTGTTTGTAAAGTCACATCGGACAAATATTTACAGGGAAGTGGCTGTTACTATGAACACTTTTACCACTAAGCACAAACTTATTTCAGAAATACACTTTTACCTCAGGAGTACATACTTTAACCTCAGAAATATACTTTTATCCACGATATTTCCATTTTTACTCATGCAATTATTCACTTTTACCTCAGAAACACCCACTTTCACGTCACAACCTGAGAGTATCTGTCTGAGCCCCAAAATTCGGTTTTCCACATCACTTTTCCTCGGTCACCTTAATCCGATCACAGTGAAAAGTGCTGCTGATGGTGGATGTTGTTTTATTACAACGAGTTAAACGGAGTTCTGCCCGGAGTGAAGAAAGTAAACAGAGCGAAAAACATGGCAGCTGCAGAAGGACACGGGGAGCAGGAGACGGACAGCCCGCCGCGCCCGGCTTCACACTGAAACGCTCCGACGTGAAGCTCTCCCACAGGGCGCTGGACACACGCTCGTCCGCGGACCGAACAACTTCACAAACTTTGCAAACTCTACAAGTGCCCTCCTTCCCAGCGTCCCCCCGGCCAGTCAGAGCAAAACGGCGCGTTTTAGAGCCCCATTACGCCATCTATCTCCACACTCACCTCCCCGTCCCGCAGGAATCCCGCGGAGATCCCCCAACACTCACTCACACCCAGGCGGTTTACAGCCGATCCGCACACAGGACGGTGCTCCTCAAGACACTGCCCAGTGCCACAAACACACGCATTCCCGCTCGCTGTCCAGCGGGATCTTCCAAGCGGTCACAGAGGGTCCATGTCGGCCGCCCCCCACCCCGGACTCCCCGCACTGAAGGCGACGCTACAGTAACGCTGCCGTGCCGTTAGTGTCGCGCTCGTGCGACGTCGCCGTTCGATGCGTTAACTTTGCTGCAGCGCGCGCGTCGCGAACTTCAGCCGCCGGGCGCGCGCTCCCGCCGCAAAGTTACACTCCGGCGGAACATGGCGCGCGGTCTTCGTCACGTGACCCCCCCGCCGCCGCCGCCGCCGCCGCACACGCACGCTCCATCCCCCACGTTCACGGAGAAGAGCGGTCGAGACCCGAATTTCACCGATCAGCCGCGCATCACACACTGTGCAACCCGGTCCGGTGTGGGCTGATTCGGCGTTATTCGTTTAGGAAGAGGAGCAAGGAGAGAAACGGCACTTTTGTCACATCTCAGGGACCTGGTGACCCTGGTGTGTCAACCCCGCCCCCCCAGTAAGAAGTTATCGTGGGACGTGGGGCAGGAGGGAGGAAGGCAGGTCTGACCCTCCATTTACTAGTTAAAGTGTAAAACTGAAACCCTTCTAACAAACCCTGACTTTGTTTAACAAATTTTCATGTTCATGAATACAAGGAAAACACAATTATTTTATACTTGTTGTTCAATGACCTTCATGCTTCCAGTTGGACAAATGTTCATGGCCAGACTGTGCACAGTTTTTGCAGGTTTTGCAGATAAATTTCCATCACAAGACAATGAATTTATTATTTAATTGCATTACAAAATGGTAATAAATTGAGTTTCCTCCAGTTCTTCATTGTGTGTATGACAAGACCTCCCTTTCAGACTAATCGAGATTATTAAAACATTTTCTTATTATAAAATTATTTTTTTAACAAAAAGATTTCTTAAATCTGTTTTTTATGAAATATGATATTTTTACATAGCACAAGGCTTAACTGATAAAATATGTTGCAGGTCAAACCTTTCAGCAGTGATCTAAACCTGTTATACCGAAATGTAGTTTAATTAATGCGATAAATAATGGAGGTGTTGAAGAGGTAAAATGTGGAAAGATTATAGGAGAAAAAAGAAGAAACAGGTTTGTCTGATCCCGGTGGCCACCCATCCTCATCTGGGGCTTCAGGTAACGGCCTAGTTGCGTCCTCACTGATCTAAGGTCGGTTGCTGCTCCTTACCAATGACAGTGAGCTGAGCAATTGCTCTGATCCTGGATCAGTGTCTGAGCTCAACAAGTACCCAGGAGACCAATTCACTGGGGCTCTTTGTGTGGATCCCCTCATGCAGCACAGAGGCAGGCCTCTACCGGAGCATGGGGCCGGGTGTCGGGTGGCAGTCAGCTGAGAAGGGGGTGCGGGGATTAGGGGGAGCAGTCAGGTGAGAAGGACAGTGAGGAATGGGGGAGGCAGACAGGTTATAGGGTCTGTAGGGATTTGGGGGGGGGGCAATCAGGTGAGAGGAGGTTGACTGCATAAAGACAGTACTGCCCAAGGGGGTGTCCACTGCATGCGTGCTGGGGGTTCTACTCTCCCTTTGATGAAGAGGATCCCAACGGGTATTTGGAAATGTCACCTTCGGGACCTTCATATCGCAGCGGACAAAAAGTGAGGCCGCAAGGCCCCAGTGCATGCAGTGAGTACATTTAATTATCCTTGTAATGTACCATGAACAAAGCAGTCTGCCAAGTAAAGGAATAATAATAATGTGATAAAAAATTATAAAATGGATACACACTAAACCCACAGTCAGGCAGGCATTCACTGCAATTTAAGGGCAGTACAGTTAATTTAGGCAGGATGATGGAGAAAGATGCAGGGGACAGGAAGAAGTGGAAACAACTGATCCGCTGTGGCGACCCCTAACGGGAGCAGCCGAAAGATGAAGAAGAAGACAGTTCATTTAGGCAGGATGTTAGCGACCCCTTATGGCCCATAATGAAAATAACATCACTCCTGCGTTTGGACGAAATAACACAGCAAGGAAAGGTAATATAAACAGAATAAAAACAAAATAAGATATGCACTTTTTCTACAGCTGGTGGATCTCTAGTCGCCAGGTACCGGCGAAACTGTGAGCGTTTCAGTGGAACACAGGTTCCACTCGATTGTAGTACCCCCAACTCACCAAAAGGAGGCGATGGGCACGCACACTTCCATTGACAGTGCTTACAAATGGGGGTCCCGCATCTGCCGCGCGCCCCGCGTTTGCGTGGCTCGTGCGCGGGGGCTGCGTTCACGGTTCGGCTGATTTTATTGGACACCGTGAGCGCAAACAACCCGAGAACCCCCACCCCACCATGCCCCGCCGGCGTGCGTGGGCACCGTGTTTGTCACGTCGCGGTCCGCCGGAAGACCCTGTTTCAGTTGTTCTACTCACCGAGTAAAACAGTAGCGAACCGATACCAGGAGTGGGGTTCGAACCCACGTGGACATGCGTCCATTGGATCTTAAGTCCAACGCCTTAACCACTCGGCCATCCTGGTGAATGTAAACGAGATGCGAAACTCGATCATTTATATACTGACCGTCCCTTCATATAATCTGACCCATTTTAAACCAGTTAACTAGTTTCAAACAAAATCACAAGTGTTTAACACATCTCACCTGACTTTCACAATGGCGTTTTGGTCACAATTCCAGCAGCAAAGGGAAGGCAATGCCGCCGCAGGATGTGCACCTGTACCCCGAGTCGCGTATGCGCGTTTTGGGCAGGGAGTGCCGCGTTTCCTAATCGGTGTTCATGTTTCTTCACAGCACTGCGTTATGTTCAACGCTTTTGCTGTCGTCTAAATAGAGACACACACACAGTAAAGGGACTGCCACCGGCAGCATGCAGTCGGGCCGGAAAAACTTAAAACGCTGTGGAAAAACAAGTATGATCGCATTGTAGAGGCCAGAAGAACGAAAACACGGTTGAACGCCTCTATCTCTAAGGCTTCCATTCGAAACGGACATTTTAACAGAGGGGTGTAAATAAGTGTGGAAGGATCCAAGCAGCACAGACACCTGTGACCAAAAGACAGCAAACACTGCTTTTGAAACAGCATGACTTTATTGTCAAAGTTCAAAGATTTAGAATTAAATTTATTTACAAATATTTTTACAATAAAAAATGCCCAGACAAGATGAAAGATTTGCAGCCGTCGCATTATCGTCTGCATCTTTAATATGGACTCGTGATGTCCAGCGATGCTCTGCAGCCATAACTACACGCAGCCCTTCTTCACACCCCTTTAAAAGAGCCGGTTGTGGTATTTTACTGTGGAGCACCATATTTGAGGCTCTGCTGTTCCCACACAGAGCAGCGCTCCCTCCTCTTTGGGAGGGATACTTTAAAACACACCACATCCTGCTCGTTGGACCCTCCGTGGAAGAATTTGCGGAAGATGCCGGAAGGTGGATTTTCACTGGCCCATGCAGCTATGAAAAGGAAAGTGGTGCAGCACGCATTTCCACGGGTTCTTCCTCTTGTACCTCACAGCCCTCTTGATCTCGCCAGTGGTTGAGCCCAGGTAGTCGTGTGCAGCCAGGACGTTGGCCTCGATGTTGTCCAGCATGCCACCCTGCTCTTCCACCAGCCGCGCCACCTGCTGTAGGAGCTGGTGGACATCGCGCACGCGAGTCTCCAGGGCCAGAAGCTCCCGGTGACGCTCCTCGATCTTGCTGAGGGCTGAGCGCGACATCCTAAGTCCCTCTGTGAAGATATTCCACCTCCCCGTCTCGATCATCTCCTCAAGCTGCTCATCGCTAATGGACCGGCCCAGAATGCCCGCTTGCCGCTGGATGCGGGTTTTGCAGTTGTCTCGCTGCGCCGTCTCGGCAAGGTTGCACTCTAGCACAGCATCGCGAAGGCAAGTTGCTATGGAGGCGTACTGGGCACGTGCAATTCGCGCCACTACTCTCTCATGCCCGCACTGTTCCTCCAGGTCCACAGTCAGGCCGAGCAGCAACTGCAGATGGCGATGAAGGTCCTCCACTCGGGCTCGGATATCCTGGGCGATGGCATTAGAGCCACGCTTGATGCTGCTGATGCGTCGGACGGAGGTCAGGAAGCGGCTGTTCTGCTTGGCCAGCTGCTTAATATCCATCCTGAGGAGGGCGATCTCCTGGCGCATGGACTGTGCTTCCTTGAAGACCTTCTCCAAGGCTTGGTTCATTTGCTCTGAGTCGTCATGACCACACCAGCTGTACACTTCCTCCTGGTCCCAGGACTCCCGGGAGATCCGTCGCAGCTCACACAGTCGATCCTTCATCCTGCCCGTAGATCAGATTCAAGCTCCTCTAGACGGCCAACATCTTTAACAAACACAAAGCCAGAGGTCTCAGCAGCACCTGCAGAGACTTAGGTCCCAGTTTGATCCACAATGGAAAGGTCACAGGACTTCCTGCTATAAATGACCAAACTCAAATCCCAAAAGTTATGAATAAGCCTAATAAACCTCACCAAAGGAGGTGGTGATTTCACAAGGTCATCTGCAGTGTAGGTGAGTAGCAGCACTTTGTTGAGGAGGAGGGGCTCAGTAAGCAGACGCAGGTGTGTCAGAGTTGAGAGAAGGCTTGCAGCCTGGGACGCTGCATTTCAGATACACCTGCCTGCTGCTCATTTATTTAGCTTCTCCATCAGCTGCTGGAGACTGATTGACTGTGGACGAGATTGCAGGCATGGAGAGCGGCAAAGATTATTAGAAACTGAAAGTTAAGGTTTGACAAAGCAAACTTTTAAATAATCACAGCTTCTGATGGACAGCACGAGAAGCTGCGGGGCAGCCTGATAAATTTTAACATTCGTTCTCATTCGGCTCCGCAGTTTAGGCGGGAATTTCCATGAATGGAGACATCAAGAGACAGACTGCTACATGGCCAGATCAACCTCTTATTCTGCTGAAGTTTTGGATGTCTGGGAGCTACAGTTCCACAGTGTCTACATCTGCTGTGTCTCCTGATCCCAAAGCCATCTACATGAATCTTCAGAAAAACAGCCAGCTACACAAATACAGTTTTTGGAAATCCTTTTCAAGAGCGAGATCTGTATATCTGCATTAAATGTGATCAAGCAGCCGAAAAACATTGTGGCTAACGCTGCAGTTTGCTTCCCTGCTTTTGATGTCTAAGCTTTTTCACAAGCATTAAAAAAAAAAAATTACACGAATGTAAGGTTGAATGTTGATGTTCATCAGGGCAGCTCCACAGTGTCATGGTGAGGGCTGTGGTCAGCCTTGAGCCCCACTGCATGACATGATGTCACCTGCCCAAGCTGAGGGCCACAGTCAAAGGTCACACCAACTCATCCATCTTTCATTAAGCCATTTTATTTCATTAATGGACATCCACAGTCTGAGTGGCCCCTACAGGGCTACTACACCACTCAAACTGCCAGCAAATCACATTCTCAAAGCTGGGAGGTGGAGTTAAGTGCAAGACTGATAAAAAATAAAAAAAAGAGCAAGAAAAGAATGAGATAAAAACCAAAAGTGTAATAAAAGCTTCAAGCTTCAGGAAAAAGAAGCGGAGGTTATCCTCCCTCAGTATTTAGTCTACAGTCATTTGTAGCACGGGAAGCAGCCACAGAACATCTTCCTGAAGGGGTTGTTCTTATTGTACCTCTTGGCTGTGTGGAGCCTCTCCATGGCATCACCAAGATCCAAGTCCGTCTTGTGGATATTGGCTTGGATGCTGTTCATCATGGGGCCCTGCTCCTCCACCAGCAGAGCCACGTCCAGGAAGAGCTCATGGAGGCTGCGGATGCGGCTCTCCAGCTCCAGCAGCTCCTTGTGACGGCTTTCAATCTGGTTCAGGGCCGAGCGCGCCGTCTTGCCCTCCACCTGCACGTTCTCCGTGAACACGTTCCACTGGTCTTTCTCCATCATCTCCTCAATCTGCTCCCCGGTGACGTCCTTTCCCACAATCTCCATGTGGCGCTGCAGGTTGGCCTTGCAGTTCTCTCGGTGAGACATCTCAACGTCATTGTACTCAAACATGGCATCTCGGAAGTGGTTACTCAGGCCCACGTACTGGGTGCGGACGATGCGGGCCACCATCGAGTTGCTCCCCTGGCTTTCCTCGAGCTCCTTGGTCCGAGCCCCCATCTTCTGAAGCTGGGCCAGCACGTCCTCACCGCGGGACTTGATGTCGGCAGCAATGGCATTCGAGTCCCGACTGATGTCGCTCATGCTTGTGGCTTCACTCAGCATGCGTGAGTTCTGCTCCTTCAGCCGGCTGACGTCCAGGCGAATGAGCTGGATCTTGCGCCGGATGTCTTGCACCTCCTCGAACACGCTGTCCAGGGAGCGATCGTGGTTAAACACCACCTGCTGCGGCTGCACGTCATCCAGGTCCACGTTGCTGAAGGCGTCCGAGTTGGAAATGGACTCCTGGCCATCGGGCGCCTCCTGCAGCTCGGTCAACCTGTCCCTCATGCCTGCGGTGAACAGGAAGCAGAGCGCAGTCGCCAACATGCGGTCACACACCAGGCAACGATGCCCATCACAACCACTTCCTGGAGATGCAGTCTCCTAAGAGTATTCACCTCCACATGCAGGAAGGTAAAAGAAAAGGAATGCAAGCAGTGCAGCTCACCAAACAGGTTTGTCCTACCTGTGGCTCGGGAAGACTTTCAGAGGACAGAAGATACAGAGCACCACGAAATACTTGAAGCAATTAAACACAATATTTTAAAAATATTTAAAATGGGGGGAAAAAACTGAATTTCAGTTGCTTACTTCCTACTCATTACTGTCAGCATTAATCTCTGGTGTCGAAGCGGCCTGCGACACTCACCGTCCAGCTGCTGTCCAGTCCAGGTCCTACGCGGGTGTGGAGTCGCCAGGTACGGTGCATCCGCCAGGTGGGGCGTGAGAGGTTGATAAAACCAATCAGCTCAGTAACCAATAGGAGCGCGGAGTTCGTTAACGCACGCACGCACGCACCAAGCAGGTACTCACCCCCGCATGGCTCGCGCCCGTCTCCACGCGTCGCAGGGGGCAGCGAGAGACAGCGAGAGAATGGAGGACGACGACCCCGTACGGCTGGGCGAAGCGGCGTTTCTCACCTGCGCACCAGCATCGAGTTTCGACGAAGCTCACGTGAGAACCGCACAGGTGAGTGTCGCGCGCGCGGGGGTGGGCACCTCTCAGCGCGCGCGCCTTTCCCCATTCCTCGCGCGCTCGGGCGCGTGTGACGGAGGACGATGGGGGATGGGGGGGTGGAGACGGACGTGCAGAGAGGAGCAAAGTGACGGTGAATCGCATCTCCGTTCGAACTTTTCAGTAAAAACCCGCGTCACTTCTGCTGGATCCTTAATCGAGGCCACGCCTTTCTTAATCTCATCTTTTGCTCATTGCCTTTGTCATTCCTTAGGGAAATACCGTTAGTAGACATAGAAATGCCGAAGGAAGTCATCCATCTATCTATCTATCTATCTATCTATCCATCCGCCGCGACTTACAACGGTTTACCCACTTTCACAGGAATGGACAGCAGCAGCCTGATTCAAACCTTTCACCCAAATCCAAGGTGGCACTTCTAACCACTGCACCCGTGTGTTTAGGATGTTCCGATCTGCTGATCTGCTGATGACTCCGTCCGTCACCTGCGCAGCCCGTTTGGTGTCTTTGTCCTGTCGGTCCCGAGTCCTCTCGCGTCTCCAAGTCTTCAAGTTCCGTCTCTGAACATTAGGGGGCGCCGTTGATCAACACAACCATGAGAGGTTTTTTTGTGAAACTGATCTTTTTAACAATCGCAAACATCACGACATATGCAGATACACAGTATATGCTGTAAAATGAAACAGTTTTACAACAAGGCCAGAGGGACTGCACCAAAGATAGAAGCTGGATACAAACAGGTAGGATTATACATCACAAATATAAAGCGATGTCAACAAAACCACAGAAAAACAACCACATAATAAATATTATTAAAAAGCTAAAGACAAGCTGATCTGGGCCTCTTTTTTTCTATTTATGTTCAAAAAATTACAATAATAAAGGTATACAATACTAATTACAATACAATGAAGTGTACACGTATAAAAATAAAACAAAACCAACATAAAGCCAGGATAAAAAGAGAAGTTCAGGATCAGATTCATGTTTGAACACCATCATCAGTATGATTTTAAACTCTCGGTTTTTTTTTTTTAGAAACTACTGCATAAAATGTTGTCACCACAAATGAAAAAATAGTGCTGCACGACCAGAGCAACTAGGATCATCGGTGACCTGTCTCATCCCAGCAACCATCTATTCATCTTACTGAAATCAGGCAAACGCTTCAGAAGCATTATGGCCAGAACGGAGAGGCTTGGGAGGAGCTTCTATCCACAGGCCACAAGACTTCTGAACCCGGACATGCCATCACAATCCTCGTAAACAGGGTCTACAATATTCTCTGACCGCTCCCCTCACTGTCACTGTCCTTCCAGTGCACCTTAAGCTTTATTTACCGTTTTATTTATTTATTTACTTATTATCTATTTGCTGTTTGTTTCTTTTCTTCTTGGTGTTTAGTTGTTTGTTTGTTTTACTTATTGTAAATTTTTATGCACAGTCTCCTATCCTGCATCTGGATGCATTTCACTATATGGTACACTCAGTACCATGTATGTGACAAATAAACTCTTTTCTCTTTTGTCTTTTTTGCAGGTGCTGAATCCTCCAAAACTGTTTGTTTCTTTTCTTCTTGGTGTTTGGTTGTTTGTTTGTTTTATTTTTCATTGTAAATTTTTATGCACAGTCTATCCTGGATCAGAGCACATTTCACTACATGGTATACAACCATGTACGTAACAAATAAACTCTTTTGACTTTGACGAAACTAAATAAAACTGCTTGGACTTTAACTGTGTGTCCTATGGGAGAACATATACACATTCATGATGAAAAAAGTGTAATTACAATAAAAGAAATGCAATAAATTTAAAAGATGTTAATACCATATTGGCCCAAACATAATAACACGATATTTTTTCTGGGAATTACATCTAAAAACAATGGGGTCAGCTTACATTCCAGGAGTTACAAAATCTATAAGGTCAATAAAGTATATGGCCAATAAAGGTGATATACTATACACTTAGCCATTGGGATCAATGATCCACAGAAATGACCAAATGAGCTAGCGAGTGTAAAAGATGGCAGAACTTTTGGAAGATCTAAAAGAAAGTAGCTCAAAGTTTGGCCAAATTAACCAAGAACTGAGGAGGAGCTGTGATGCCAAATTTAAGATAAAGGAGATCAATGAGGCAAGAGGTGTCAAAAAACTCTCAAGCATCCAGGAAATATAAAGTTACAGAATGTCGTGTTTGAAAGTGGCAAGCCCGAAAAGACCATCTTAAAAACGCAAATAGGGTCAGTATGAATAAAAATGATTTTTTTCCTAAAGATAGGATATAATGTTCCCAAAAACATGAGTGTTGAAAAAGAGGGGGGTTGTCATATAATCAGAATCCTCTCATATTTGGGCCAATACGGTATATTACATGGTTGAGTTCCACTGCTTACAAAGGCTGGAAAGACTATAAAATACAGCAATCTGAGTATGTTTGTCAAACACTAAAGTCAGCCTGACTTTTGGGCCGATAACTGGTCGACCAAATCGAAAACCGAATGTATACACGCACCAATGGACAGTGACTTAAATAAAAAGTACACAGGCACATAGCTGGTGAGCATTAAGCAGATTTGTGGCGTGCAGTAAAAAACGTGGCCCCCACTTTCAAACAATTGTTCGACTCTTCCCCGAGTTGAAACGTGATGGCGCGCCCCGTGAGGCTGTCGCAAGGAGAACGCGGACACGGGTCACGCGCTGTGAGCGTGACCGAACTGCCACTGCGGTCCTGGTCTCCTGTAGGGCTGTTTTGGGCTGCTGGAGCCTCAAACATGACAGTAATTTATTAACATAAAAGGCAATAAGTGTAAGTATTTTACCCAAAAGGATGACGGATCCCCACGGATCTAATTATCGTGTTCCTTAAATCACCTAAATTATTCAACTTAACCAGTCCCCCGCATTACTGTATGTCCATACTGTACCGGATATGCTATACTGGACTTACATTATTTCAAATTATTTACTTGCACAGTGTCCGGACCCCGTGTCCCTGCACTTTGACAGCTGGTAGTAGTGGAGTGAATTTTTACTTGGAAGAAACTTTTTGCTCAAACAAGGCCTGCAGGTCCATGAATCTGTGTGCAGTAGCAAGTAGGCGAGCTCATTTTCAGCTGCTGAAGCAGCCTGCGCCACCTGATAGCAGATAAACCACAGACACATGTGATATGCAGGGGGGGTCCCTGCTCCGCCATGCTGATATGGACCCAAAAAAGTGCATCTTGCAATGAAATAGGGCATAGAGGCCTTTTCTCTGCATTCTGCATCCACATGGTGTCAAATTGCATCATTATTTACTGGATTTTTAATACCGAACAACGTCGAGTGCTGCTCGGCTTTTCATCCTCGCGGTGGTGATTTTAGATTCTACTTGGTCAGCTTTTAAATATGCTTGTGCTGAATAAACAAGTAATAAATATTCAAATGAAAAGTTGGGCTGCACAGCATAAATACTCACTAAGAGGACTGGCACTGGTCAAGCAGACTGAGTAGAAATGCCCAGCAATGTAAATGGGTAACTAATAGTAAGTAACTTAACTCTGTAAATAAAAGAATATAAATGCAAGTAATGTTTACTGGAGGCGATGGCGTGGGATCAAGTAAATGTAATATTTACCTTATCTGATCTTTTTGTATTTGTACTGTATTATATAGTCGCTCATTGATATTTCTATTTGTTTTATTGATGTCATGTGCAGTTACAGATATTTGGGCGGTTATTTCAAATGCTGTGTGTACAGATGGCAGAACAATTAATCGAACGCAGTAGTTACTGGAGAACAAAACCCATACACTACTGTAAAGCAGTAGCCTTAAAACTTCTCTAACATTGGAAAATGAGTTTATTCAATTTGGTTTTCATTGATTAAATTTAAAACCCTTTATTAAAGAGGAATATTAATATTTTATTTTATATCCAACATGTTTCACAGCTTCACTCAGTTGTACAGGTGCAATTTATACTTGTTTTACTATGGTATCCTGGTAAAAAAGCGTTTCTTTAAATGAAAGCCTGCACTGTCGTCTTGAGATTTGAACACAGGACCTTCAGGTTACACAACAGTGCCAGACAAAACCTCAGGATGAATCGAGAGAACAAAATGCGGATGTCTGGCGTGAACAAACACGTCGTGCAGGAGGGTAGGAAGGTCTAGTTTAACAAACATGAACATAGTTCCAGAAAATATCCACAATAATAACACAAATATGAAAATAAACCAGCCACAGAGTAAAACAGTCATAAACAGGGGAACAAACGCGATGTCTTTGTGTTTTAGTTTAGAAGTATTTTTGTGAATGAAATATTTCAAAATGAATTTCTCTGCGGGGATGAATGAAGGAAGGGGTGTTTTATCCTATTCGTACAAACCTGAAACCACCGTGAACGTGGAGATGAGCAACGTGAATTTCACACATTCACAAACCCATGAATACGGGCAGTCCCCCCCCCTCCCCACCCCCAGCGCTGTCTCGTGAACGCGCACACGCTCGCTCCCGCGACCTTAGTGGCCGCGCGTCAGCGGGTGAGAGAAGATCTGATCTCCATCGGATCTCCTGCACATCCCCACCATGAGGCTGTCGGTGTTGCTTCGGGGCGCCTGTGGCGTGGCCCGGTCTCGGCCCCGGTCCAGTTCCTGGTCTTGGTACTGCCCCCGGTCCCGGTACGAAGGAGGGCTCCCGGGCTCCGGTTGGAGCGGCACAGCCCCGCCGCCGTGCGCCCGCAAATCCAGTTCCGCGGGAGCCGGATCGTCCGGGGGGGTGATGAGGAGTGTGAACGAGGAAGAGCGGCTGGGGACCGGGGCGACTCTCAGGTACGGAACCCTGACAGCAACAGCGGGGTTTAATAACGCTGGGAAAAAAGAAACCCACGTTTAAACGCGGAGAACAATGGAGTTTAGTAGCACCGAGGACAAGAATCATGACTTAAGAAATACAGAACAAAGTAACCTTTTCTTTCAAAATAAGTGAAAGTTTAATGTTATTCGGGTTTACTGCGCTTAGCAGCTCTTCTGCGAGCGGCACCCTTGAAACACAGCGCACGGAACCACGTGTTCGTTGTTGTACCGCTGCGTGGGGGGGGGTCTGCTGATGTAACCCTCGTCACCCGTTACGTCTCGCGGCCTCCTGCGTCGCTGCGTCGTTTTCAGTGGGCGTGGTCTACCTTTGCGGTTCCGCAAAGGCGCTCACCTGAGCGAATGCGCGTCGCGGGTGGGGGTGGGGGTTCACGAGTGTTGACGATTAACCTCACAGAGGACTGCCCCCCCCTCCCCCACCGAGGACCAACGTCTGCGTTTTCTTCCCGTTTCTCATCTGGATAGCGCAGAACAAGCGAGGAACAGAGTAGATGGATAAATGAATACATTTGTAAATAAACACAAAGATGCGTCGATGGTAGTGTTGGTGGCAGCGCCATTGTGGCAAGACGGTCAGTGGGGGGTGTGGGGCCACCTCAATTCAACTCGCTTCCTCGGTGTTTACAACTTGAGTTTTGGTGTTTCTGTGCATCAGTGTTGACATTTTTAATTTTAGTCATTTTATACTACGTGCACACGCATCCTCCTTTGTTTTCGGGGCAAGGGGTCAGATACCGTCCATTCATTAGCAGCGGGACTCTGTGTCCATTTGAAGGGTTTGCTTAGTGGGGCCGTGTGTCGTCCCGTTTGCACTTCAACAGCATGCTTTGCCCTGCAGAGGTGTCATCCGGAAGAGCCGAGAGGAGATGGCCTCGCTGCAGCGGTGCCGACCTGAACTCACACCTGTACTGGCCATTGTCCAGGTAGGCAGAATGGATCGAATTCCAGCACCCCTTGCCGCGAGGTTATGAGACTGCGCATTCGGTGATTCCTCAGTCAGGCTTCAGCTGCTCTTTGATCTGTTTGATCGTACAGGCAGGTGAGGATGATCGCTTCCTGGCAGTGAACAAGGATGTAGCCGGACAGGTCGGTTCTGCCTGGGGTTGGGGGTAGTCTGTCCTACCGTCGCCCTTTTCTAGTGGGACGCTGGTTCTCATGCAGCTGCTGTGTTTGTACAGGTGGGCCTGAACATCATCCAGATATGTTTACCGGAGGACTGCATAGAAGATGAGGTACGGTGTGAGAAAGGTTCACTGGGGGGACGAGACCCCGAGTGCAGGGTTTCAGACAGAAGTGCTGATCCGATCTCCCGCACATGTAGGTTGTGGAAGAGGTTCTGAAGCTGAACGAGGATCCCAAAGTGCATGGCCTGGTCCTTCATCTCCCCGAAGCACTGCTCACGGGCCGAGTGCTCAACGCCATCACGCCGCGCAAGGATGTGCAAGGGTACGTGTCCCTCCCCATGGCAGCTGATGCTGCTCTGTCCGGTCCATCCCGGCCTGGGGCTCCCAGTCCTGGTGCGTTTGCTGGTCTTTGTTACGGACAATGTAATTAAACGCCCGATACAATGAATCAAACTCCCAATTTAATGAATATTGATAATAGCGCTGACTAGGCCACTACAGAACCAGACCTGGTTCATTGTAACCAACAGGACAAAGTAAAGGTTTCTCCGGATTCCTTAAAATATTTCATACAATGTCAGTGTAGAACATGCAGCAGAGCGAGCAGGTGCCGAAAGTGGGATTAAGCCTCACCGGTATGAGGCACGGTGATTCCAGAATGTTCTTGCTCCTTCACAGCTGCCCTTCTGTCACCATTTTCCCTCGGTGGCCTCTTGTTGCTCTGCCACCGTCTACACTTCCTGCCACCACATTTGGAGTTCGGACCAAATCACAGACTCACGGTGGACTGACGGAGATGTGATGATGATGTGGTGTTTCCGCTGTAAGAAGTCAGGGTTTTGGGTGTCAGCTGTTCTGTTTCGTGGTGACGACCTTTCCCTCCCTTCCACTCGCAGTGTGACCGATGTCAACCTGGGGACACTTGTGCGTGGAGATGCGGAGGAGTGCTTTGCTCCGCCCATTGCCAGGGCTGTGGTGTCCATTCTGGAGCAGCTCGGTGCGTTGGGGTTTTGAGGTTGGAGGTCAGTTGGCCTCACATGGTCACTGACCACCAACCCGTTTGTCATAATCGCCCCTTGCTCAGTGAATCACCTTTGCAGTTAACATTTGTATCTCTAAGTTAAAGCAAATATTTATTTATAAATTACCAAATGTTACCAAAACATTCTGGACATTTGAATATTCATTTTTTTATGCTGACATTGCATTAGCCCCTCCCCACAGTTCATATGGCTGTGAGTTACAGATACGCAGCAGCAGTGTTGATGCCAGGGGTGTGAAACGTCTCAGCTACAGGGGTCATTGTCCCCCAGGTCCCTCAGCAGAGCGGAAGACGGCGGTGATCGTGGGGAACGATCGGCCCATCGAGGTGGCCATGCAGCGTCTGATTCAGCGACTTGGGATGTTGGCCCTCAGCTTGGAGTGGAAGGCAGCAGATCTGCAGAAACAGGTCAGAGCATCATCTGTACCTCCAGGTTATTTGAGCGCTGACCACAAGGTGGCAGTGTAACGCTGCAAGAGCGGTTGGTGAACGCTGTCATCGATCACGTGGAAATCACAACTTTTTTGACCACGCAGCAATCCTTGTTTAACCTCGAAGCATCGTGAGTGTTAATGGCACTGATCCTATCTAATTTCATTTGCGATAATGTCTCGCCGGCCGGTTTAGGTTCGGCAAGCTGACGTGGTTGTGCTGACCGCCGAAGGGCCCACAGAGCTCCTGCCCAGCTGGCTGCGACAAGGGGCCGTCATCATAAACTGTGGCTCTGCCAAGTTCTCAGGTATCCTGAGGCAACTCAAAGCATCACTCACACACGCTCTCTAACGCTGTTCCTGTGCAAGTACGTCCCTGGAAACAAACCTTATCTTTTAAAACCATTTCATTGTGTCCGCTCAAATCCCATTAAACCACATACAGTGTAGACTACTGGAGAGCCAAAAGTGTAAAATGTAGTAAACAGTGAGGTGTTCAGAAGGTGAAGGTGCAAAAATGCCACTCACTGAATGAATGCCTGCAGATGTCTTGCACGTTTGTGACTCCCAATGGTTTTGTTTCCACATCTGCTAACCTCAGAGGAGCTGGACGACCCCGATGCCTATGGTGGACGGATAAGAAGGGTGGACGACGTGGACTCCCTGGCCGCGGCTCTCAGGATGCAGGTGCACAGAGCACGGTCTGATTCTTTTTGACAGGAGTGTGTCTGTGGAGCACGAAGGGTTGCATGTGTCTAGGGGTGCTAGATGTCCACCTGCAACATTCAGCTAAGATGCCCCAACATCTCAGCATTGCAGAGGGCTCTGCTTTCCTTAGGTAGTAAACGCTGCCGACTGATATTAGCGTGCACGGCACAGTGGCGCAGCAGGAAGCGCTGGTTCCTTACAGCCCCCACACTGTACAGTTAGACCTGAGTTTCATCTTGTCAACCTGTGTACGGTGTGCATTTTCTCCCAGTGCCTGTGTGGTTTTCCTCCCACAGTCCAAAGACATCTGTTTCAGGTGAATTAGTGACTACATTTCCTACAGTGTGTGTGTGTGTGTGTGTGTGTGTGTGTTAAATTGTACTGCGCACCCAGTGGATTCTACAGAGCAGGCAAAAATTATCCATTTTACGTCACTTTGGAGAAAATTGTCTGATAAATAAATAAATTTTATTAACTGAATGTAAATCCTAGAGGCAGATCCTGTACAGTCCTGCAAAGAACACAACAGAGCAACAATAAACAGTTCCTCTTAGTGGAGGGGTGGCTGGATGTACATTTTTATAACCATCGCACAGCACTTTGGGGTTCTGATGACCAATTTCCAGTTATTGGCTCCCTCTGTCCTGCAGAATGTAGTGGAGAGTGCCTGCAGGTGGGCCAAGCAGCAGCAGTACCACCCATGGAGCCTATGCAGTCTCAGGCTGCAACCGCTGTCACCTGTTCCCAGGTACAGAGAATTTTGCAGCTTTAGTCTTTTAATATACATGAAAACATCAGGCATTCATCAGAATGAAACCAACCGGTGCAGTGGTAGAGAGTTTGGTCCAGGCTCTTTGTTTCCACACAGCGACATCGAGATTTCCCGGAGCCAGAAACCAAAAGCCATCGACCTGCTGGCCAGAGAGGTGGGTCTCCTCCCCGACGAGATCGAGGTCTACGGGAAAAGCAAGGCAAAGGTGCAACTCTCCTTGCTCGACAGGCTGAAGGACCAGCCTGATGGGAAATACGTCCTCGTGGCCGGGTGAGTATACCAGCCAGAAGAAAGTTACAGTACTGGGTGTAAACACAGATGCGGTGCATTGCGGTGTGTGTATTGCGCACAGCACCCTAACAGGCAGCATTAGGCTTGCGGGATCTAAAGGAAATTGTGCAGAAGCTTCCGTTACGTTTTTATGAGCTAAGCGCAGTTGTTTGAATCGTGCATGCAGCAGGCTGGGTGAAATGGCTGTACATGGTGAGAAAAACGCCTGTAGGACCCAATGATTCCCCAAACCAGCAGGCACGCTACCCCCTGCCATCTCTGGCTGCTTGGTGGTTGCTGTCACAAAAGATCCAAAGCTGCAAGTTCTCTTCTTGTGGTGAAATGAGCTCCCTTTTTTCCTCAAAGCTGCTTAATGCCAGTCAGTGCTCCAGAAGGGTCTCTAAACCCCCTACTTTAGGACCCACTTCCCTCCCAGTCCCAGCAGCTCTATAAATCTGCATTACATCATCTGTCATGATCATTTTTGGATTTGCTGTTGGAAATGGAGGTACTGGACAAATCGACGGCCTCCACAAACAGTCGTGTGTCTGCGTCTACAACTGTTCGTCTGCTGGAAAAATGTTTGCTCAGCTTGTATGCTGCTTTAGAGCAAAACATCTGCTGAATGAATACGTGTGAAGGTAGAAAGCAGATTGTCCTTCTCTGAGGCCCCCGAGGCCGTTTGAAGCTTCCCGCTTTTTGCTTTTCAAAACAAACCCCCGACATGCAGCGGAGAAACTGTGTGGACTGAGCCTTCTTGTGCCCCTTGGGCTGGGCAGGATGCTGAGGACAAGGCAGCCTCTGCTTTGGCCCTTGTTCTCCATCTACAGGGCAATAATGACCGCTCTTTGAGTGCCGGGGAGGGGAGGGGACAGGAAGAGGGGAGGGACGTTCCCACGGAGATAAAGCCCAAATGTTGCATCACAGTGGGGCAGCTGCCAAAAGACACAACCAGGGATCTGAACCACTCCTGTTGGTATGTGGCCAACCTCCAGCAGATTGCCAGCTCCACAGATACTTTAGACCCCCATTAGCACCGTCACCTCGTCGCTGACCCACCTCTGCATATCCTGACCACATACGAAAACCAGCCCAGCACCAATATCTGCCAAAACCGTTTAGCAACCCCTCAACCCCCATCGTTCACCTGGAATTTGGGCCATCTTATGAGCATTTAGCTGTGGCAGCTGAACCACGGAGCTCATAAATTCCCCAAGAGAGTTCCCAGAGAGTCCACCACAACGATGCCTCGCGGTCAGTGTCACATGTTTTGCCATCACATTGCTGGCTCCCAAACAGTGGGTTGCTTATGGCTTGCAAAAAAGAGCCTTGGCTCTGAGTGAGAGTTTATCAATATCTCCGTATGAACCTGTTTGATGCGATTCCTGGTCCCTTTCCTTCATCAGCTAATGAGATTGAGTTTCTTCTCATGCCCGAACATGTAGAGCCACCAGCAGCATCGGAGGGCTTCTAGAAAGCAGCCCATATGTCCAGCAGAAAAGTAAGGCACTGTGTGTGTGTGTCTGCAGCATCACGCCCACCCCGCTCGGAGAGGGCAAAAGCACGGTGACCATCGGGCTGGCGCAAGCCCTCACAGCCCACCTGAAGCTGAACTCCTTCGCTTGCCTACGGCAGCCCTCGCAGGGACCCACGTTTGGGGTCAAAGGTGAGAAGTAGTGCTGCAGGATCAAATGGAAGGGTACGTCTAGGGGTTTAGGGGCAACAGGTGGTGCAGTGGTTAGTACTGTTGCCCATGGACACGAACGATGAGGTTAGATTCCTGTCTTCTGCTGGGTACCTCTAGTTTGAATAATAACAATTACAGAGCTGTTTAAATGGATAAATTATTAAGTAAGTAGTAAACACTGTAAACAGTCACTGTAGAGTATTCGATCGATAAAAAAAGAAAATGTAGGGAGTGTCTGTCCGTGCCCCTCGACACCTGTGCGTTCTCTGTGCTTTTGGTCTTGACCAGGAGGAGCAGCTGGAGGAGGGTATGCCCAGGTCATTCCCATGGAGGAGGTACGTAGATCAAACCCCCATGAAGGGTTCCATCCCCCCATTCTCCTTCAGTGCCCATGTTGTCTAGATCAGACCTCCGATGATGTGTCAATGGCCAATTGTTTCCACAGTTCAACCTGCACCTCACAGGAGACATCCACGCCATCACTGCTGCTAACAACTTGGTGGCGGCAGCGATCGACGCCCGCATCCTCCACGAGGCCACTCAGTCGGACAAGGTGCGGAGCTCGGTGGGGTCTCGCCGCCAGCACTGATTCATTCAGGAGTCTGAGCGGTTGCAGGTCACACACACATGACGTATGAGCCCTCCATATTTGTTAATGCCTTTGTCCACAAATATTTGCCGCTATACAAAACCTCTTGGTGTGATTAATGTGTAATTTATGATTAGTTCATTTAAATGTTGGAAATGACATATTTACATAGCTGTCTGTATGTGTGTTTTAGGCACTGTCAAATACTGCATGAAAAACTGTTTAGTCTGTTAGCTGTAAACAATCTCAGGAACTCCAGCCCCCACATTCATACCCGTAGTGGCGAAACCCTGTGCCCCCCCCCCCTTTTTTGGGAGGGCTCAGCTGCCCCCCCCCCCCACCACCATGTCCTTGCCTCGAACAACAGTGCTGAAATAAAATGTAACAGAGCAGTTACAAAAGATAAAATTCAACAATTTGCATAAGCAAACACTGACTGTGGTGGCACTTACGTGCAGCAGTAAGATGTTTGTGGGCTGAGATGTGATGATTTGATCTTCCTGTGTTTGTGTCCTCCATCCCTCACACCAGGCACTCTACAAAAGGCTGGTGCCTGCAGTTAATGGCGTGAGGAAGTTCTCTCCCATACAGATGGCCAGATTACGGGTGAGTTGGGGACGTCTCTGTGGCTCCTCTGGGGGGCTCACCCCATGGGAATGGAGAAATTCTATTTCCTCTTCACTCTTGAGGTGTAAAAATGAACAGCGACTTAATTCTCTTTAAAGTCACATTTGCTTTTTGTTGAATTTATTTCTAGAAATGTCTCTTGTCTTTGACATCAAAGAATTTTTCTGTAGATCAGTCTGAATAAATGAATAAATAATAAATTAATTGGTTAAATCCACTTTAATTCAATGCTGTAAGCAAAAGAACAAAACAACGTGTGGGGGAGTGAATACTTTAGGTTCTGTAATTTAGTACAGGTGGTCCCCAACTTACAATGGGGTTACGTTTCGATAGTCGAAAATGCATTTAATACACCTAACCTACTGTCACGCCTATGGCCGCTTCAAAATAGGAACGTAAGCGGCCTCTCCGCCCCCGTCTTCAGACTGAGCACCGATTGGCTGACTGATTAGCATAGGAACCAATCCTGAACGGAATTTAGTTCCTACCCAGAATTCCTGTTACCACTGCCCCTTGCAAACTCTCCTGCAACCACTGTCCTGCTAAGCCCTTACAGTTTGTTTATTTTCAATTGTGGCATCTTCTGTCCTTGTTTACTTCCAATCGCTAATGTTTAGCGCTAGCTCCCGGCTAATGGCAACACTCTTTGTCGGAAGCAACACTCAGTAAAGAGTTTAGCGGAACTTAAACTTATTACCGTAGTGTCTCGCGATTGCTTCCACCAACCCACGCCATAACACCCAACGAACATCATAGCCTAGCCTAGCTTACCTTAAAAGTCATTACGGGCTTTCCGCTTTCATTTCAGGAGATACAGATGGATGTTTTATAGACATGATGGATACACAAAACAGAATGTAGATATGGGGGGGTCTAAAAAACTACTTGTAATCTCACCATCACTTCTGTTTGTGCCTCTTTCCCACACTTGTCCACTAAATTTAGCCCACAAGCTAACCCTATCTAAAATGAGTAAAAAACAAAAACATAACAGCCAGGTATCGTGAGGGCTACAATGAACGGAGTTCAGTAAATCGATGTTAATCACACGCAACACCGCACGCATTATAAAGTGCATTTTTGCAATTGCTGCCACGGCACCTCAACTGTTTAAAGCGGCAACGGATTGGGTTACCGCAGCAAAGGACAGTCCAATTGGGCAGAAAAGCAAACTGACAGTCGGTTCAATTCTCTCCAGACCACCTGGCAACAAATGAAACACATTCCGCCCCTGTGCAGAGCCCCACCTTGACATGACACAGTGTACATTCTCCCAGCTGGTGCACGATCACCTATCTTTGTTTTTAAAAGAGTTTGAGCATTACTTCCCAACCACAAAAGACCCATGACCTGGGAAGGAATCTATTCGTGACCCATTTATGAATCGATTTTGTCAGTGCTGGAAGATCAACTGCTTGAGATTGCAGATGATGGTGGCTTTAAAAGTATGTTTGAGACAACTTCAACTCTGCTGACGTTCTGGATTAAAATCAAGGCGGAATATCCTGAGATCGCCACAAAAGCATTGAAAACCCTGCTTCCATTTCCAACATCCTATCTTTGTGAAGTGGGGTTTTCTGCAGTGACAGCAACCAAAATAAAATGACGGAGCAGACTGGACATAAGGAACGTACTTTGGGTGTTATTGTCTCCCATCACCCCTAGTTGGGACTGTCTCGTTGCCGGGAAACAAGCTCAGGGCTCCCACTGACTCTGCGTTATGGTCAGTTGTATTTATTATGCACTTTATTATGCTTTATTATGTGCGCGCGATGGCCAGTCCGTGGAAAATTGTCTTACACGAAACCGGTTCGTGGTGCAAAAAAGGTTGGAGACCGCTGCTGTAGACTATCAGTTGTATACACTAGCTACCGCATGGCAGACTGGGAGATGTGGACCACTGCCGCTGCCCAGCATCATGAGAGAGTATCGTACTGCATGTCGCTTGCCTGAGGAAAAAAATCAAAATTCAAAATTTCAAGTACAGTTTCTACTGAATGTGTATCACTGTCACACCGTTGTAAAGTTGAGGAATCCTAAGTTGAACCATTGTAATTTGGAGACCGTCGATAATGAAGGAACTCTGTGGGATTAAAGTTAACTTTGGTGTTATATCAGTAGAAGGTGCCAGGGTTTCTTTTAGGAGGACACCCTGTTGGATCTCTGGCATGGATGTATCCTCACACATTTATAGCGTGTACACGAATCTCAGTGTGTTAGTGACCCTTGGTGACCTGCAGTGCGCTCCATTCCTTAGCCTATCCCTTCCCAGCATTCCTAATATGGTGTGGACTGGCAGTGGTTCGGCTCCATCTCCCCCCGGTCCTGGAGCCATGCCTGTGGAATTGCACATGAAGATTCTTTGTGTTTACCTGTTGTGTTTACATTTCCCTTCATCTCTCTTTCAGCGTCTTGGCATTGACAAGATGGACCCAAACACTCTCACGCCAGAGGAAATCCACTCATTTGTGCGACTTAACATTGACCCCTCCAAGGTCACCTGGCAGAGAGGTAGGGGCCCCCAGACCACTAAAAGGAAAGGACATGTCAGACTGGTTGAGGACAACATTGCACCCTTACCTTTGAGGGACCGTGACTGAGGAGGATACGGATTATCAAATTTCAGAAACGCTACCTTTTCCCAGTTTATGTTTAATGTTAACTTTCAAAATCTGTTTTAAAATTCCTTTCTGCAACAATTCTTGATAGATAACAAGATGAGCAACACCGCACATGATGTTAACAATCGGCACCGAAAGTCTCGCAAATTATTTTACAGTTATGGCTATGATTTTTAGAACTGATCCAGAAAATAAATTATTTATTGAAGAGCTTATTAAACTTTTATTGATTGAGATTTAGGATTAAAAGTGACTTTGGAGTTACGAACAAAATGAGTTACAAACAGACTTAAAGTCACAGTTGTGTTTCTAAGTTGAGAAGCCGCTGAGACTAAAGGCATATTTAACTGTGTTCTACTGACGCAGTGAAACACAACGAATGGTGCACCTAAAACACAGTTTTTTGTTTGGGGAGGGAAGAATCTCCTTCGGCCTCGTCTGGGTTATCGTTTTCCCGTGAAACATTTTTGGGGTTACGTCATGCCGATAAAGCACACACCCGCATGCGAAGCCCCATCCTCCTTATCAAGTCTGTATGTTGGCAGCAGAACTGAGACAGAACAGCTTGTGAGGTTTGAGTTTATGGTGATGGTTTCATTCTAGGAGGTAAAAACAGGCAAATACCATGCAGCAAACACCACAGGGGTGCAAGGCCACGCCGGTGATGTCAGCTGTTCCTCAAGCCAGCTTTTTTATCTGGTGTTGCTTTGCACTGTTGGCTGTTTCCCCACCCTGAGCCTATTGGTGCAGAGTTACAGCTGCTCTGATGTGTTGACCAGTGTCTTGTTTCTTCTCTCCAAACTGGTTTTACTGTACACACTGCCAGCCATGTGTATGAACCCTATCTTACACTAGAAGCCATATCTTACACTGGCAGAGGCTGTGATACCGGTGAAGTCCCAGCATTGTGTTGTGGCGTGTGGACTTCTCCACAGCACACCAGCAGCTATTTTCCACCAACTTTGTCCACCAGAGTGTCTTTATTTCTTCCTAGTTGTTGACACGAATGACCGCTTCTTGAGGAAGATCACTGTTGGACAGGCTGCCACAGAAAAAGGACACACACGGAAGGTGAGAAGGTCTAATAAACACTTTCGCATTCACTTCTGCTCTTTAGCTAAGGCTAAATTAGCAACTTGCAGTGGTTTACCATTTACACAGCAAGGTAATTTTACCGCATTGATTTAGAAGAACGGCTCGGTGATACTACAGCAGGAGGAAAGATTACTTTAATTCCAGCGAGGATTGCAAAGGTTTACCTGGCCCAGGTGTGCAGGTCCCACCTGTTTCCCTGACTTAGTATTGCATATTTAGTGCTGGATGTCCTGACTGACTGCAGTCATCAGAGGTTCGACAGGGACCTGCTGCATCAGTGGTTGCCGTGCCAACAGATGTGGCTGGAACCTCCTTCCAGCATCCATTTGACTGGCATTTGCTGGGTGCTGGATGTGTACCAGTATCGTCCAGCCCCCTTTTTACTGTCATTCTACTTGACTGGATGTACGTGGGGCAGCAGGATGCATAGCGATTAGAGCCAAAAACGTACAATCAAAGCTTTTCAAATGATTCTGCCCACTCCAGATCCGCTACCCTGAGCAACAGGCCCTCATCTCATTACCAAAATGCTTTACTGGGAGGGTACAGGTGTGTGTGTGTGTGTGTGTGTGTGTGTGTGAGAGAGAGAGAGAGAGTGTGAGGTCTGACAGCTTCTTCTCCACAGGCTCAATTCGACATCGCTGTGGCCAGTGAAGTTATGGCCATCCTGGCTCTGACTGATGGACTACGGGACATGAAGGAGCGGTTTGCACGCATGGTGGTGGCCAGCAGCCGAACTGGTCAGCCGGTCACTGCCCAAGACCTGGTGAGTGCATGTTTGTGTGTGTGCGACTGTCTGTTTCCACTGCTGTTTGATGACCCCTGGTGCCATGTTGGGTGCATCTCATGAGCAGGAAGTGCTTTTGTAACGGAGGTCGAAGGTCAAACCCTGCAGCCTGCTCGCCGCAGGAAGTGAATGCTGCAAGCGCTGATAGCATTTGACCCCTGTGTGTCGTTCCAGCTTAAGCTCCGATGTCAAATACAACCAGATGTCCTTCACAAATTCTTTTTTTTTCTTTTTCCATATTCCCCCAAACTGAGAGAAGTGCTACTTACCTTTCTGCTGCAGCACATCTGCCTCCTGTTGCTCTTCCTGTGAACCAAATTCTGGAAATGTGACATCTCCAAAGTATCTGTGTTTTATGTGTTTTTTCTCCCAAAACGTTTCATTATTATACCAGAGTATTGCAGAAGTGCAGAAATATTTCACAATAGTCAGCAGATGTGTAGCAGAAAGGGGGAAACCGACACAGGTCCAGGCCATGTGTTCAAAGCCCGAACTGATCTTGCTCAGATCAGGTTATTGAGAAAAAAACCCGTTTTTCTTTCCACCGTCAGAAGGTCGGACTCACAGATGAGGGTGCTGAAGTGATCTTGCTTTGGAAAATCTGGTACATTCGAAAACGGTCACGATTAGAAACGGTGAAGCAAAAAAAAGAAGCTGACCATCCATTAGGTGGATGGAGCTGAATCACAGGGATCATTGGCACAGCCCGTTCGACATCAGAGACACGAGTGGAGCATAGTACTTTCTGGAAGGACTCCATATTTGCGGTCAGTCTGGGTCAGTTTCAGCTCAGTGGCACCTAATGTAAAGCCATCCCTCTACCCTTCCTCTCTATGCGTCTTAATGCTAACAGAGCAAGATGGGGCTCAGGAACCAGGTGATGCCGCGGTTTAGTCGTGTACATCTGGCTGTCGACGTGCGGCTTCTGCTGTGTAGGTAACGCAGGTAAACGGTGGCGGTACAGTTAGACCCAGCTGTTGTTGGTACTGTATCCTGAGGGACCCGTGCGGTGCGTCCAGGGCGCGAGCTGGAGTTTAGGTCAGGGAGAGGGTTAAAGGACGCGCAGAGTTGGCTGAATGTAGCTTAACTACTGGTCTGAGCTCCGTGGGTGCAGTGCATTCTGAGACTGGGCTGTGACTTGTTTTAAGCTAAACTAAAACTGCAAACATCTAATCTGATTATCCGTTTCCTTGTTTGGAACAGAGACGTTTTTCTGTATGAGATCGAGCTTCATGACAATTCTGGGTTCTTCATTCTTCTGCTTTTTTTGATAAAATCGTCTCTGAATTGCCAGGGTGGAAAGCAGTGCTCTAGAGACTGAAGACCCAAGGAAGTTTCCCTGTGCTGAAATGGAGAGCCGATTGTTGCTACACACTTGGTTGGAGGGGTTTATGGGCAGGAAAGAAAGGAGCCTTTGCACATTTCCATGGGTCTAACTCCTGCTTAGCTTGGATCTCCTCATCGTGACTGATCTGAGTCTACGCAGAACTTGGAGTGGTGATGTTATGACAAGCAACCCCCCCAGATGCAGCACCGAGCCAAACTGAAAGGATGACATGGTTTTGCTTGTTCGTCTCTCGCAGGGTGTGAGTGGAGCTCTGGCCGTCCTCATGAAAGATGCCATCAAACCAACACTCATGCAGACGCTCGAGGTGAGTTGGACCGTGAACTTTTGGTGAGGCCCTGTCACAAGTTCCACTTCACACGCTGTAGCGGTGGCTCTGTGACGGAGAGAACCTCACAGTTATGGTCCTCAGATGTTCCTCAGGAGGAAGGCCCCACATCTGGCTCTGGTTAGGAGCTGGTGAGATGTAGTGTGTGCTGTGTGATGGTGTTGTCATGCTTGGCTCAGAGTGTGGAGCATGTAGCTCTCAGTGGGCCCTGTGAAGTCTCATGGTCTCCTCCACTCCCTTTCCCCGTGATCTACGTCAGGCCTTCATCACAACTATATCTGGGTTTTACTCGTGGCACCACTGCAGCCACCTATAGGTTGAGAATAAGTATGTGTGGTCAGAAGATGAACAACAAGTGTGGCCAGTGAGTGTGATCAGGGGCACGGCCTGTGAGGCTCCCGATGGTTGGATCCAGCCTGTTGTGTCCAATGTCCTCTCCATGCAGCTGACTCAGTTACACTTCAGTCATAGGGTTCTTCTGGAGTGGAACCAGTAAGCCAATGAGCCAATTAGTTCCTTCCAGAAATGGAGACATTTCGATTAAGATTAGAGCCCATCTGCGTCTTCCCCAGCAGGGACATAGAGAGACTTTGTCTCCTTTATTCTCGCGTCTCTCTTTCCACAAGGGTGGGGGGCTGGGAGAAGGTGACAGCATAAACGCGAGGACAAAGAATGACAAAAATGACAGGACCACAGATATCAGGGCAACATCCGAGCAAAAAATAACCCTTTCAGGTTTGAGTGTGTGTGCGTGTGTGTGTGTGGAACACTTTCCCTCCAGCGCTTCCTGTGCTCAGTGAGCGTGAGAGCGTATCAGAGCCCTGGGTGAACAGGGTTGTGGGAACAGAGGTAGAGGGCAAGTGGGTGACCCCAGTGGCCCATTAGCCCCTCAGAAGGTGGATGGTTTCAGTCCCAGGGAGGAAGCTGTGAAACTTCATTCTGGTTTGGGCATCAACTCTGCAAACAGAATCCACTGGCATTAAACTGTGATGGGATTCTGAAGTGTTTATATGTTTACAATAAAATGCACATCAGTTATGCAGCCTCTTCTCTACAGCTTCTCACACACTGGCCAACATGCTCAGAGCACTGTGTGGGCTGTGATCAGCCAGGTACTTCTCACTCTGCACCCTCCAGGCAACATCATACTCTTGAAGCAGAGCCTTACTCACACCCCGTTTCACCTCGAAACTCATATGCCTGCCGCCCACTGCGTATTAATGTGTGCGTTGCTGTTTGTATCGTGGAGTCTGTCGGATGGACAAGAAGCATCTTGACATGGTCAAACTGACAGATGGGTTGCAGGGAACTTTACGGATGGGGCTGTAGGACTTTGGATTTTTTGCACATATGTAAAAGGCTGCAAAATCCCATTTTTCTGTCTTTCTCTCCACGCAGGGCACGCCTGTCTTCGTCCACGGTGGCCCCTTCGCCAACATCGCTCACGGCAACTCCTCCATCCTGGCAGACAAGCTGGCCCTCAAGCTGGTTGGCGAGAAAGGCTTTGTGGGTAAGTGCACTGCTCTCGGTCTGTCCACTGGGGGCGCTGGTCATGTCGAGAGCTGTGCAGATTTCTTCCGAAATGTCACTACCCAGACACCCCCTGTGCAGTCCCCTCATTATGACGCGGTTGGACCTCCAGCCTCGCCCAAGTTGCGGTGCAAACCCAGCCAGGAATAGCAGCTGAAGGAATGTGGAAAGTGTAGATTCCACTTGGGTTTCTCAAGCACTGGCTGACCTCTGACCTTCCCAGAGGAGCTCTGTAGAAGGAAGGCCTCATCTTTGTGGGTTTGGACCAGGACACTGTCTCTGTTAACCCAGAGCCTCCAGCACCTTCTCAATGACCGTGCTTCTTCAGCTTGGCATTTCAAGTTGTTGTCCACACCTGATTGTGTGCTTATTTTGTCAACGTTACAGAGTCAGAGCTACGAATATTTTTAGTCCTTGCATGGTCAGTATGTGACCAGCAGATGGCGCAGTCATTAAAATCTATGAAGGGCCTGAGTTCACAGCCCTGCTCCTACTGTCGCACCCTTAACCAAGATACTCACCGCAAACTGATATAGCAGAAGTTACAGCGATTAAAATAAGTAAATGTTATTCCGGGTAAATTACTGTGCGTTGCTTCACTTTTTCATCTCGGAAGAAGTTAAATACATAAACAGATAAAAACTTGATGTTTATTTATTCCTATATTTAGGTTCTGGTTTCACGTAAACCAGCGCACTGCAGACATGGCTCACACTTACACAGCAATTACAAATGAAACAGTGCAGCACAGCCCACTGCAGTAATCTCTCTAAAAGCAGCACTACGGTCCAATACTTTCACAAAATATTACTAAAACAAATTAACATTGTATTGCAAGGGATGATGGGAAATTGCCCAACGCGACTGCAATATTCAGCCGCAATCTGCTGTGGGAACGTCTCAGACTGCCGAAAAACGTCGACTAGACATTTTGGTCGTAATTGTCATCATATGCCGATTTATATATTTCAGCCTCGCACAACATATGTCACGAGTGATTGATTCGCGTGTGCATGAAATCCCCACGTCTTCACTTTTTGTGTCACACTCGGTGCCGCAGTGTGTGTTTTCCTCCCATTCTCACCATTTAAATATCCACACATCAGGAGACTGACAGTTTAGTCCCCAGGTTCCAACAAAGCAGAATGATTAATGAATTTATTTATATAGCAGTATGTTAAATCCAGCAGGAGATTTATTCCCTGGGTCCTGTAGTTTGCCCAAATCTATGTGGGGACTGGGCCACCAGGGGGCGTAGTGGTTCAGAAGTAAGACTCGGGGCTCTCAGATCCAGACGGACAGGAGGTCTGACTTTTCGGAATGCTTTCTCATCCCGTTGTGGATGCTCATGATGTTCATCTCTGGCAGTTACTGTGTTGTATAGAAAGTGAAAAGAGACTTTCATAGGACATCAGTAAGAAATAAATGTACGCCCCTGATGGCATGAAGGTCTGTATGTATATCATATTAAACACAGAAAAGTCCTTCACTTATTATCTTGAATGTAGTAAAATGTACAGAGGGCTTGGCATTCAGGTGTGTGTGTGCGCGTGTGTGTGTGTGTGAGAGAGAGAGAACTGTGGGACATCCTGCTTCAGGTGGGAAAGGGCAGAGGATGGTTGAAAGGGAAGGACGGCAGTGGAAAGAGACACTCGTCTCCCTGGCCTCAGGGGAAAGTGTTTCCATGGTTCGTACGTAAGCAAAACCCGGGTTCGGATGTTCATTGCACCCCACCAGGGGCCAGTCTAGCATCAACAGGACTGGAACATTGCTTTCCGCACAGCTTAGGGTGGAAAGTCTTTGTGCTGGCGATGTGCTGCTGACCTGCTGCTCTGAGCGTCATGTTGCCGGAGCGATAAACAAATGAAGGCAAAAATAAGTGTAAAATACGAAGCTGTAGAAGGGGGTGAAGGATGGGGCTGGCAGATTTGCAGGTTTCCTTGGCAAAAGAAGAAACCCAATGATTTATTTACTTGTGTGCTTATATAAAGCAGTGGAACGCAGCGGTTCTGTCTCTTTGTGCCCCACAATGCAGAACTCTATCACCATCTACATTTGTGTCCTCTCCCAGTTTTTCATTTATTAATGGACCCGATGAATATTTTACATTGCTCCTCTAAGTGGCCATGTTCTTACACCAAGGAGTAGGGAGTTTGTGTGTGTGCGCGCACGTGCACCCAGTCCTCATTTTTCAGTTGTAATCCTGCACTCTCAGCCACATGGCTGTGCGTCCTGTTTGAAAGATGCGACCCCAACACCAATCCCTGTTTGGATATGAGGTCTTCCTCATGGCAGTCGCAGGCTCACTCATCTGCTCGGTGGACAGCAGGTGGCAAAGTTGTCGTGGAACTGCCCTTGTGATCGTTGCGGAAGGTTCCTTCTGAGAGCGCAGAAGGTGTCCTTGACTGGACAGCACGTCCAGCTGAACAGGTTTTGGAGAAGCACACAGCTGCGTGAAGTGTGTGAGTGGTGCGTAGATCCCAGTGAAAGCATTTCCTCCTGCTGTTCCAGGAATGTTGTTTCCTGCGGCTCGACGGGCTCCAGGATTGCGACAGTCTGCCCTCGAACCCTTGGCCCGTGCTGCATCCTTCCTGCACTTCCGCAGCTGAGCTCAGAGGCCCTGAGTGACTCAGCCTCCCTGTAGGAAGCAGACAAAAGCATTTCCATTTTTTTTTACCTTGCAAATGAACTTCTGGAAGGTTGTACCTCAGGTTCATCATTAATGAACAATCTGCTAGAGATGCTCAAATGTTCCTTTGTCCTTCATGCTGGACTTTGGTTGACCTGTGAGTCACAGGTTGATCACAGGGCTGGAAATGGCTGTTGGAGAACAAGACAGAGGAAGGCCGATGACTTCCTGACCTGGGAATAATAATAAGTTTAATGTTGGGCAGCAGATGGAGCAGTGATTAGAGCCCAGGGTCTGAATTTCACCCCCTGAGGACAGCACTTCCCATAAAGAGAGCCACGGTAAAAATAGTGTATTATTGCTGTATTAACAGGTAAATCGGTCTAAATTATACATAAATAACGGCAAGGTTGCGACTAGAGGTGTTCCGATCAATTGGTAAACCCTACGTTTCCTGTGAGAATTTTAGAAGCCGTGATAAAATCGCATTCCGTGCTGCCCTTAAAACGACAAGAATTTGACATCTCACCCGGCAAAAAAGCACCTTAAATTGGTGGCGTGGGAGCATTTTGTATGAATTATCAGGCGGTCGTGGACGCTGGATATCCAGTTTGCAGAATGTGCAGGAAAACAGTGCAGTGGCTGCCAGAGGTTCGAACATGTCCGCACGTGCGCTTCCGTGATCGCTGACCCCTCCTCAGAAGTCAAGGTAAAAAATGGTCCGCGTAACATTAATGAGCTTTTAGGTCAGGTCTCGCGTGGACTCGAGCGGTTGCGGTGGAGCAGCGTTAATGCTACTTTATTTTCCATTTCGGATCATTTTGCAGCGATTCCTCTGTCACTCCTTACTGTTTGCTTTTCCTGTAACTGGCGGTCATCACCAGTCCACCCACCGACCCCAACAAGCAAACACTCTTTGCAGAGACTCTGACCTCCGAATCTTTCTTTGTGCTTGCTTTAAATTATCAGTAGCCATATGGCACACGATAAACATTTATCAAATATTTGTTTGTGTCTTTTTCCCCTCCATTAGGTCTCTTAATAAATCACCTGAAAAAATGTGAAAACTATTTCCCGAGATATCTTTGGTTGTGACTCAGAGGTTGTGGGTTTGAATTGCGGGATGAGAACAAAATCTTTGTGGAAAGTCTTTGACCTTTTGTGATTCCTCTAGAACCTATGTTATTGGGAGAAATAACTCCACTCCTTCTCCTCTCTTCTCCTGTCTCTGTCCCCTACCCTCTATGCTTCCTAGTGACCGAGGCTGGCTTTGGTGCTGACATCGGGATGGAGAAGTTCTTCAACATTAAATGTCGAACCTCTGGGCTCAGACCCAACGTTGTGGTTCTTGTGGCTACGGTCCGAGCCCTGAAGATGCATGGAGGTGGTCCCAGTGTGAGTGTCTCTCATTATCTCTCTCTCACACACACACACACACACACACACACACACACACACACACACACACACACACACACACACACACACACAGTGGTTATACACATAAAATTTTGCAGCACACAAGGTTGGCAGATGCAGACACCTTTAGCTGTGTTTGTCAGGTTCTTTGGGAGTCCAGACCAACAGAGAGTTTCCACAGATAATGATCAACAGGTACACTATGTGCTCAAAAGTATGTAGACCCCCCTTACGATGGCTGAGCTGAGCTGTTTCGATCGCACCCATACAGCATAAAAACACATTCTAGACAGCCATGTGGTTTCAACATTGTGGCCACAGTTTGTGGAAGCTCCTTTCCTGCTCCAGCATGACTGTGCCCCCCCCATGCACAAAGCAAGCTCCATAAACACACGGTTTGCCCAGGTTGGTGTGGAAGAACTTGAGTGGCTCCACAGAGCCCTGATCTCAACCCCACTGAATACCTTTGGGATAAATTGAAATGCCGATCACAAGCCAGGCCTTCTTGCCCAACCTCACTGAGGCTCTTGTGGCTGAATGGGCACAAATTCCCAAAATCTGGTGCAAAACCTTCCCAGAAGAGTGGGAGAACTGTTATAGCAGCAAAGGGGGGAACGACTTCATATAAATGCCCATGGGTTTGGAATGGGAGGTTCAAGAAGCACCTGTGAAGGAGATGCTTAGGTGTCCACATACTTTTGACCTGAGAGTATAGTGCTGGTGCCTCACCATAGCTGGACTGGATGTAGGGTCAATCCTAGCTCAGTCTCTGTGGAGTTTCTTGTCCCCATGTCTTGTGTGGGTTTCCTTTACATGCTTTGGTTTCCTCCCACTGTTCAGATACATTTGTTTCTGGTGGATTGGGGACTTTATATTAGAAATCATTGTACGTAAATTTGGAGAAAATCATCTGCTAAATTAATAAATATAAATGTCAAAATGAGCATCTGACCAAACAGTGTTTGAGTGTGTTTCACACCTATACAACACACCTGGATAAAGTACACCACGCACAAGATGTAAGAGTTTTAACATAAGACCTGCTGGACCTCAGTGAACCTCTGCTGTGAGTATTAATAATGTAAGAATTTCCTTATTAAAAAAATTATTCTCTATTCTATTCTGCACTGTGTTCCAGGTTTCTCCAGGAGCTTCTCTTCCACAGGAGTACGTGGATGAGGTAAGGGTCTCTTGTAGGAGTTTTCTTTACACAAAATTTCCTCAGAAACATCTTGCTTATGACACCCACTTTGCAGGTAAGAAAACTGGACCGACTCAGTGATGGTGTAGAATGTGGCGGAAGAGCTCCCCCTGTCCCTCACAGCTGCTGAATCAGTGCCAGCATTAAAAAGTGGTCCCAGACTTCTCTTTTGTGCCCACTTCTTCTGATCTCCTAACTGCTTCTTAAACACACAGTTTGCTGCAGTGCTCGCCTCTGTATTCTCTGTCAATTCTATGTGCAGCTCCTGGTCTAATGTGTGTGGGCAAAACCAATGGTATCGGGCCCGTTTTCTCTTCAGCAGTCATGTGTAAGTGCCTGCTCTGCAAAAAAAAAGTGACACACTAATATTTTGTTGGAGCGCCTTTAGCTTTGAGCACGCATTCGCCGTGGCACCGTTTCGAAAAGCTTATGCTATGTCCCAACATTTATTTCCATCCAGAGTCGCGTAAATTTTTTGCCAAGATCTCGTATCGATGACAGGAGAGTCGGAGCGCTGCGTTAAGTCTTCTCTGGGGCATCCCAAAGATTCTCAATGGGGTTAAGGTCTGGACTCTGTGGTGGCCAATCCATGTGTGAAAATGATGTCTCTCTCACGCTCCCTGAACCACTCTTTCACAATTTGAGCCCCATGAATCCTGGCATTGCCATCTTGGAAGAAAAAATCCATTGATGGAGAAACCTGGTCATTCGGTATATTCAGGTAGTCAGCTCACCTCATTTTTTTGGGCACATAACGTTGCTGAACCTAGACCTGAGCAACTGAAGCAACCCCACATCCGAATACTAAATTCAATCCAGGTGTTGACTTTTTTTTTTTTTGGCCAGGCAGTGTATTTACTCCGAGTTGTATCTTGCTTTGGGGGAAAATCAACTGCTAAATCAAGGGGATCCCAAAGGGTTAGGGTTAGGTCATTACTGTGAACTGGAGAAATTATAAATTGTTAATTTATTGTATTTTATTTAGGTGGAGTGTGTGTCTGAGATTTAGTTTAATTTCTAGCATTTGTATTTGGTATCTTATATCGCATTTTATGATTTTGTACATGTTTTTCTCGACTGCAGCAGATGGAATGGTGGGCTGTATGTACTTTGGAGAGAATAAATGCACAGTAGAAGTTCTGCTTCTGTGGATTCTGTATCCACAGTACCGTTTTGGTCCTATCCACTTGAAAGGCACATGTGTTTGAATAAGTGGATACCCGATAAGTGAATAATTTTCTTTAGTGGATAAAATTTTACAGTCCCACTGCTCGTACTCCTGTGTTCACAACATTGGTTAAGTAGATACGCACTATTTGTCCATCTTGTTTTGTAAATCAGTTAAACTGGCACCGTCAGCAGCGTGACTTGGCCCTTTTCAGTCGGCAGACTGAGCCTGTCTGCTGCTGCACTATCCACAGAGACTGCTGAATGTCATCTGCTGCTATTGATGCTGCTCCAAGTTGCTGTCTTATGGCTTCTTTGTCACTTTAGAGGACATGCATGATGGTGATCCTACAGGAACTTCCCCACCTCCCTTTGCTGTGATACAAGCAGTGGTTGACCTGTCGTGAGTGTAGAGAAGAGCAACCGCATCTCCTGCGAATGTTCATTTGAACTTTAAAATGAAGCCATTGAACTCGGTCAAATGCAATCTGGAGGTGTACAACAGACAATTCTGAGAGGAAATAGCAACTTCCAAACACTTTTGAGAAGTTGTACAGACATGTAAATAATATAGTACTGTAAATAATACATAACTTTACATGCATTGTTATTTTTTAGCTGGTAGTTTAAAGCATGTAAATCACAACTTCAGTTAAGTGAATATGCATAGTTGGACACTGCGGGTCTGGTCCCAGGACGCCGCTAAAGCAGACTTGACTGTAAGTGCAAAAGTGACCTGCGGTTCCTCTGTTGTCCAGACGCGGTGCAGTGGTGGAGATCTCCCCTTCTTTCGAACGGATGAGTTGCACAATCCAATCTACTTGAGCAAAGAGCTGGGGACATTTGCTAGTGTCAGCGTCTCTGAGGGTTGTCCTTCCCAGCCATTGAACATGTTGTCTTTACTGTGGTAACCCACGATGTTTTAGAGGTCTGAGGTTGTTTGCTGGTTAAGAGCAATGTTTACTGATTGAGTAACTTTATTGGCAGCATTGCCGGCCTGGGTGGGGTGGAGCGGGGTGAAGTGAAGTGCTGTGTGCGTGTCCGTGTCCGTGTGTGTAAAACAGGGAGATTTACTCTATCTCTACCCCCCCAATGTCTCCTGGCTCCCATGCAGCCCTTACTTAACTTTGTTTTCCCAGTTAATAAAATAATTACTCAAATGTATACGCCTCCCAGACCCGAGAGTCATCCAGTGGGGGTTGGTGTTCAATCCCAAGGCCTGGTTTGAATCATGGCTGTAAAAAGACTTCAGCTGAGCAAATAAGTAAATCAGTTAAGTTAATTGAGAGGGCCATAATGACTTCCAGAAGGTCCCTGGAGAAGCCCAGCCCTGTTTCTGTTGCGAGTGGCGAACCCTGTGAGTCCTGCCCTGTCTTTCTGGAGGGGATGGGGCTGATGGGCCATTGTGGACAGAAGGGGTGCTGCAGGCAGCTGGTGGGTGATCCTTCCAGGGTGAAACTTCCTGCTTCCCTTTGGGACCCTCCTAATCCAGGCTGGGGTTATATTCTTAATTTTAATCTAATAAACCTGGGTGGGCGGTTGCTATGCGTTAGATGTTTCGTAAGACCACAAAGAACCAGCAATGGCTGTGCACAGTGGTGCTCGCTGATCACCTGGCCAGATTCAGAGTTGGGCTGGAGAGTTGTCTTTGGTGACCATCGCTTTCCCACATCTGAACATTTACATTCCCTCCCGCCCCAGGTTTACCAGCATCAGACATGTTGTTTGTCCAAATCCTATTGCAACTCGATACAGCTGACGCTCTTGTTGAGTCCTGGGTGTCAAGGAGCCTTTCACTCCCTTTTTGTGCCACTTCCTTACACAGAACCTCCAGTTGGTGGCTGCTGGATGCAGCAACCTGAAGAAGCAGATTCAGATTGCGCAGCTCTTTGGTGTTTCCGTCGTGGTCGCCGTGAACGTGTTCAGGTGAGCGGTGACTGAAGCTCGGTGAAAGTGTCCGTCGGAGCCACTTCCTGCCCAAACTGCGCTGAAAATGTGAGTCACGTAAAGTGGATCGGTTTGGAGCATCACATCTCTAAACCTTTTTATTTGTTCCCTCTTGCAGGACAGACACAGAGGCCGAGATTAATCTTGTTTGTCAGACTGCCAAGGATTGTGGGGCATCTGACGCTGTTGCCTGCCACCACTGGTCTCTCGGGGGCCGGGGCTGCGTGGAGCTGGCACGGGCCGTGAGGCAGGCCGCTCACCAGCCGAACCACTTCCGCTTCCTCTACGACCTGCAGGTGAGATGTGGCACGGACACAGGGGGCTTGGTGGATAACAGAGTGGCTTCTGTGCTTCTGCAGCCCAGCTGAATAGGACACTTCCATGATTGGTCAGCGTGGGTGTCCATCCTCCAACCCCCCCGCTATTCTAAAAATACCCCCAGTGCTATCTTGCCGTCAAGGTGTGATGAATTATCACAGAGGTGAAACATGCGCTGCACGTTTGAGTGGAGGCGTAAAGGAGAGCCGTGTGTCTCGGTGGCCTCTTGTTCAACAACAGAGCGTCGTGCCCCTTCAGTGTGGCAGCTTGAGTATCAGACCCCATGAAGGTCTTTCTGAACATCAAAGCTCCTACCAGTGCCCCATTTTAAACTATTCTCCAAACAGCTCATGCATTTGTACCGTATACATTCAGGGTATGAATGCAGATGTGTTTTTTGATCTTGGGTTAACCCCTGCACCACCTGCTGCCCAGGTATATAATTTTACAAACCAGATCTAATTCCCTTCACAGCGCGCACGCACGCACGCACCATCTAATGGTGGCAGGAAAGTGGCTCTGTGTGTAAAGGGTGTCAACAGGTGATGCAAAATGATTCTCCAGAATGCAGCCACGGTGCCACAATGTCCGTCAAGAGACACGTATCTCCACAGAGCGCGTATGTGTCATTCCAGGGTGCTCACATGGGCTTCGAACATCAGCTGTTTGAGCTACAGAGCCCTGCTGTTCTAATGACCTGCTCTTGTTTATGCCATTTTGGGCCTCACCACACGCCACGGTTTCCCTAGTGGATTAACATTTCTTTTGGTGTTGGTCTTCCAGCCGTCTTTAGTGTCCCTGCAGGGCAGCACACCTTAGTGCTGGTCCAGGGCCCATCTTCCCTCGTAATTTGTTACATCTGTCAATATGGGACAGGAAGCCCTTAATAAAATAATAAATAAATAAACTGCTTAAGTGTACATCAGAACGCTGTCTGATGGTAACAATGAGGAGATGCATTTGGACTGCAAACACAGTAAAATGTGTTCGATACCTTGTTTTTGTTCATATGTCCCTCAAAGAAAGCTACAAATGAGTATTAATCCTATTCAATAGCAGTCTGACCTTAGGGAGGGTTTTTTTTTTTTAAATCTGTCTCTTGACCCATGTCTCCTCCCAACAGATGCCCACTGTGGAGAAGATCAGAACCATTGCCCAGAAGGTATATGGAGCAGATGACATTGAGATCTCTCAGGAAGCCCAGAATCAAATAGACTACTACAATGAACAGGTGAGGTCTTCATGTTAGATGGTCTATAGGGAGGTCCAGGCACTACTATCTGAGATGGACCTTGAAAGGCTGAAGAGCTCTGAACTGGAAAGAAGACTGAGAGGGTGACTGAGTATGTGTGCATGCCGATTTGGTTAGTTGGTTTCGTGGCTGGAAGGATGGTCTGTTGTTTGAGTGTTAGTTGTACAAATTGTTGACTGGAAGGTGAGTCAGTCATTTGGCTGGTTGTTCGTATTGACCTGTGCAACTGCTTTGACCCCCCCAGGGTTTTGGGAACCTGCCCATCTGCATGGCTAAGACACATCTGTCCCTGTCCCACCTACCACATTGGAAAGGCGCCCCCACTGGCTTTGTGCTGCCCATCCGTGACGTGCGTGCCAGCATTGGGGCTGGATTCATCTACCCTTTGATTGGCACGGTGAGTGGAGGGTGGGGGGCATCACTGAGGAAGTGACACGGGGAGGGGAGCCGCCGGGGGACGCTTGAGGGATAGAGCTCCCCCTGCTGGAATGCTTTACCAAAGTCCCGTGGGGCAAATCGCTTCCACCTCCTGGAACTGAAACTTACGATGCACATGGGCGCAGTACAACTCTTTGAGGTCTCCACCATGTGTCGATCTGCACCCTCCAGCACGAGGCCAAGCTCCTGCTCATCTGCAGACATGGCTCCTGCTGGCCAACGCGTGGTGAATCCAGGCTTCATGAGTTTCTGCTCTGTAGGGTTACATATTTTCTTGGGCCTGCAGTGCATCGTCCTTTGAATGCATGAAACGTTATCATTTTCGCAGTTCATGATCTGCTTTCACATCAATGTTTGTAGTTTTTGGAACAAACAATGCTTCGCTTCTACAGCATCCATATTACTCCTGATTCACAGCTCACACTGGGCAGCAGTGCCTTCCACAGGCAGCTTTTTGAGCGCAGTTTGACACACTAACTCCTCAGAGTGACCGTCTGGAACCCGCAACTTTCTGACGTGCTGTCAGAGGCTCTTGTCTCAATGTTTTGTGGGGTTTCTCTGTCACTGCCTTTCTCACGCTGCTCATTTGTTGCTTTTTTTTTTTTTTTTTTTTTTAAAGTTGCTATTTCCCAACTTGCAGCTCATGTCTCATCTGTCGTGTAGGACATGATCCTCATGTTCTGCTGTCTGATGACCCCTACCACATGGTTGTTTTCCTGGATACCATGGGTTTTTTTTTTTTTTTCTTCTTCCTGCTAAACCCGTGATTCTCTCACACACAAAACACACACTTTCCGCATCGTCCTTTGAATGTTTCCTTGCCCGGTAGGACACTCAGATGGGTGAGCTTGTCAAATGCTGTGTTTGGGGACACTGGGGACATGGAGAGATACCCTGCGAGGTGAGCGGCTGGAATTTCTGCCATCAGCTGAGTTGGGGTGTTTCCTCGCTTGACCCTTGACCCTTGGTAGAAAATCCTTCCTGCATTTGACGTGAAAAGCTCTGAAGCTTGGCCAACTGGCCGGGGGCATGCTGGGAAGTGGCCAAAGGGGCTCGACGTGAGGCCATTTTTGAGCACCCCGCCCAGGGCTTTCATGTTTGGCATCCTAGGGAGAATTGGGACCATGAACAAGCTGTTGAGGACTGCAGAAGGGCCACAAGGAAAGTCGGGGATGAGTGGCCCTTTGTCGCTTTCTGTGGAACTCTCCTTGATGCTCTTCGTTTTGTTTCCTTTAGCACTTGGGTGCCTCCAACAAACACAAGGCGTACGGCCACCAGGGCCACGGTGCGTTATGGATTTTAAGTACGTGCGATTAATATTTTGAGGAAGCCAGCTTGTGTTTCCACGAGATCCTAGTGGGGTTAACCCTCTGTGTGTTGCCTTGTCACCACACTGACTGCTGAGTGCAAAACAAGCATCTGTGGCTAAGGATCAGTGCGGACCTGACTTCCACATGCATGCTGCAGTCAGGCATCGTGAACCTCTGCGGGCTGCGTCCGCCTGTGTCTTGCCAGCTCTCTATAGCGGCTTGTTGGACGTGGAGGAGGGAAACGGGCGAGGGTTCAACGGCAGGGATTTTAATTAACATTGACTTGGTGGCTGTGTCGGCCGTTTGTCATTGTGACCCCGGGGCACGGAGCCCCCCCTTCCTCCTCATAGGTGGGGCCGCTCAAGGCCTGCGGATGAACCGGGATTGAAGCTGATGGCAAACACCTGAAATGTAGTGGAGGCAGCAGGGGAATCCAAATTTCTTTACATTTTGTTTCATTTTTGCTTTATACAATTTTCACAAATAATGCTCTTTTTTCCCCTTCTTCTTCTTCTTCTTCTTCTTCTTCTTCTTTCTCAAAGTGACTTACAACATTGGGTTTGTGCATGAAGCACCAGATAAGCCATTTATGCAGAAAGTTCAAGCGGTCCTGATGCATACGCTCTGTACTGCTGTCATTTGGCTGTGCTTTAGCAACCAACATCTACAGTCTAAGGCCTTTTAAGTCCAGAATAGTTTACATTTCTTCTGCCATTGTTCAGCAGTGTGAACGTCACATGAATGCTCAGCTGAACCGAAGGGGTGGTTTGGAACTATGAGGAAACTGCAATGAAACTTGACAAACTTAGTGCTTAAAGTCGTTTTGCACATTGTGCTATGAAGAGATGGGGTCACACTGTGGTTATAAATGGAAGGTGGCGTGTAGCAGATCTGGCCACATTGTTCTGCAAAACCGACCAGAGGACAATGGCTCATTGTCTGGGAATATCAGGAATATCATATATTTGTAGGGTCTGGTTTCCCTGTTTAGCAGCCAGGTCCGCATGCTGCTCTGTGTCAGTCGGCCACGAGTCCCCAGGGTGTGAGTCCTTTCAGCAGCCAACAGATGATGGCTTTCCGGTTGTTGGGGTGGGTTTATGTTTAGTAACAAAGCCTTTTGAAAACGTCCGTTTTCAGTCATCTTCTGGCTCCAGCTTCGTTCACATTTGGTTTCCCTCGCTCAAAGCAGCAGGGAGCTACCCAAGTGCTGCGTGTCTACGATCTTATTCCCGGGGCCCTGACAAGATTTCCACGGCAACTGATATCGCATTTGTCACCTGCAGTCATTGAGGTCTGGTCTTCAGCCTGGGCCTCCTCGCCTCTCAGTGACAACCTCAGACAGGACTGCTGCTTGGCTGCTCCCGTACGTGTCCCCGTCCGCCAAGAGCTGCGGCCATGGTGTTCATTGTGGTACAGCCCCACAAGAAAAGGCTGCGTCTGTTTTCTTAGATAGAATTTATATTTGCAGATGTTAACCTTTTTGTCACTTTTCTCCAAAGCAATTTTCAATATTAATCTCCTTACCCAGATGCATTAATTTACACAGCAGGATATTTTTTTAGTGGAACAGTGCCAAGATTCAAGCTTCACTTTCATCCTGCACTTCTACAGATGCAAAAGGGGAACAAAATGTTTCCCCTAGATCACAGCACACTGAACGGGCAAATGCAAAAGATGCATGCACAGCATGAAAATGCCAAACTGAGGTAGGAAATGGATAAACAATAGCCAGGAATATGATGGATAAATTTATACATTAGTAAGATGATCAGCGGTTATGGTGGAAACCGCGGGAGGTGGTGGTGCCGATCATCAGCCCCTAAGCTGCTGGGAATTCAGGACTCTGAGAGCCTGCAGGAAAAAGCTCTTCCTGAAGGTATTAGCCTGCAAGCTCCAATGCTGTCTTCAAGACTCCAGCAGAGAGGACAGACAATGGAGAGAAATCTTCAGCACTTAGTCAAGCTCTCCCGAGGCATCGCTTATTCTACGGTGGTCTGAATGGGGGGGGGCAGTGAAGTCCTGGACGGTCTTTACTGCCTGCTGTAGAGCTCCCTGGTCAGAGGCAGTGCAGTTCCCATGCTAGCCTGTGATGCAGGAGGACAGGATGCTCTCATCTGTAGAAATTAGTAAGGATGTGATGGTGGTAATCCAGCTCTTTTCAGTCTCCTAAAGAAGTAGTTATCGCTGTTCTGCCTTCACTAAGTGGGTCCAGGAAAGGTTCTTGGTGATGTGCACTCCCCACAACTTGAAGTTGTACATTAGCTAAAGTCAATAAACAGCATTCTGACATAAGTCTTTACCCTCCACATGGTTCAGGGCCAGAAGTACTGTATTACTGTTGTGGCAGAAGGCATGCTGGTGCAGGTCTAGTGTAGAAAGTGGGATGTAGGCCTTGATATGTGACTAGTCGTGTCTCTTGATGCACTTCATGATGACTGAGGTCAAGATCGATCCAGTATGGGGCGGTAATCACTGAGAAGGATACTCATGGTTTTGGGACCAGGGTGGATTTTAAGCACTTGGAAACAACAGCCTAAGCCAGGGAGGTGTTAAAGTCACACAAGATCCTCCTTCAGCATGCGGCTGGGCATCCCCTCAGAACCTGCAGTTTGGTTTGTGCTAGCTCTTCCCAGACGTTTTTGCACATCAACCAGGGAAACAAAAGTACCAGGTTACCAGGATGAGGTTCAGCTTTCATGGCCAGAGTGGTGTTGAGGGAATGAAACTGGTTGTAGTGAAGTTATTCAGTTCTTTGGACAGGTACACGTTTGGAGTATGTACCTTGCTCAGGGGTACTGCAGCAGGAGCAGGGGTTCAACCCTGGGTCCTTTAAAGCCCAAAGGCAGTGTCTCTAACCAAAATGCCACCTGCTGCCCATTTTGCATTGACTGAGAATCACATCCACCTTGATGGAAAGATGCAACATCTTAAGGTCCAACAACTTATTTCCTACCAGAGCAACATCATAGAGGATCTCAAATCCAATGGGTTGAATGATTCAGTGTGTAAATAGGCTGCTTTCTGGCAGGTATTGGGCAATTTGGCATTTTCATTGGCTACCTGGGGTCAGAAGGAAGCAGGGTCACCTCTCATCTGAATTTCCTTAATACCATATTTTTCATTTTTTTTGGACCAGAATTGACAGAAATTTGTTTACAATTGTAAAGAGATAAAGAAGTAGTGGACTGAAAGCTCTTCCCACTAACACGGTCACAGTCATGCTGAGTTGAGCCCATAGCAGGCAGCCCCTTCAGAGAGGAGCATGGAGCTGCTGAACCCTTCGGAGGAGCCTTGTTTACCAGACCCGTGACTTGCTTCACATGCCTCTCTTTAATCCTTAAATTTCATTAAGACAATCAGCTGGTTCTGGTGCTGCGCTATAGCATTTGACCAGTCAGTTGATTTTCATTTACGATATTTTAAGATTTAGTTTTAATTTCCTTCCTCGGTTAACCATTTCCCTTTTTTTTTTTTTTTTTGCAAGGAGGGCATCTCTTCCCCTGGTCACTGGTACAAGATGTTGTCATGTTGACCTCACTTGCAGGAGTCCATTGCATGGACCGCGACCATCTGGGTTGCTTGTCAGAGCTGCCTTTCCTCTGGAGAAACCCTGTGGACTCTGTTCTGCCATTAAATATTCTCAGTAGTCCAAGCAAGGTGTCCATCTATTCATCCTGGGTGGATCGGGGGACCTCAGAGCTATAATCAAAAGGTACAGCTCCTGCACTGAGAAGCCCTGTTTTTCTCCACCTTAAACCCCCCCAAACCTAACTGTATCATTGACTGCTATGAAGCGCCTTTGGCTTCGAGAGCCACTGAGCAGGAGTGGGAATTGATCTTCTCCTCTCTGGGAACATTCATACCATGAAACTTCCTACATTTTAACATAAAAGGCAACGAGAAGCTAATGAAATATAGCTCCTACGGATAAACATCGCCTTTGTCGGGCTACTGTTTGTGAAAGTTGTATTAGTTTTATTGCATCCAGATATTTGGCCCTGTTTGTGGGGATCCGATTGGATGGAACAGCCGGTCGCAAGCCCCCGCTGTCCCCCTGAACCTAAGCTCATGTGACTCGATGATGTAAAATTATCAATAACTGCCCTAACCTCTGTCAGCGCTCAGTCTTGGGAACTGACTTTCAGTTATCTGATCGGGTAACTAATCTTGAAGGTAATCTTCAACAGTTGAGGTATTTGTATGCTATGTAGTTCTGTTTCATTTCACATAATTTGATCATATATTCTTGCAGTCTAGAGAATTAGGAGAGATTTTTTTTAAGCTCTTTGTCGGGGGGATTTCATGATTTGTTGTACAATGTCCCTCATTTTGTTACGGCAAATTAGTCGTTTTTCTTAAATGTCATCCTGCAAACATCAGTGCAAGCCATCTATTGGTGTATGGGTTATGAACTGTCTGTCTTACACTGGATAGTGACTGGATAGTCATTTCAGCCCATTTCACCTGCAGCCCAGTTGGTGTTACTGTGGGCAATGAATTGAGATAGGAATCCAGATGTGTCACCAACCCAGTGGAGCGGTCAGATGGTGTTCTATCACCATACAGTGCTCAGTTGCCTGGTTTGGCAGGATGGGGATTTGGACCAAGATTTCCGTAACGGAAGCTGGAGCTGCAATGATACTTCTCCACTTGAAATATCTGTCTCCGGCGTGGCATATAAAACATTAGCTGAGTTACTTGGTGCTGCCTGGGTCAGAAAATTGAAAGGGAAATTTGTAATAACACATTATATATCATTTAACTGTATTACTATTAAAGTGGTTGCATTTAGCACATTTTGTGTGCATGTGTGTGAGTTTTACATTGTTCTGCTGTATCAGTGTATCTAGCAGCACTGGAGGTCACTTAAATAAATGAGTAAATGTAAAATGTCAGATTAGCACCCAAGGCCAGTCCAGGGACTGATCCTCCTCTCCAAGAAACCTCAGTAAATCTCCGTAAATGTTTGATCTTTAGTGCTGCACTAGCAGTACAGGGATGATGGAATGCAGAGTTTGGAGTTGCAGAAAGTATTGGGGGAGAGGGGTTGTAAAACTGCTCTGTTTTGGAGAATGAGGATGGATGAGACTAATACTGTGCACCCCACAGATGAGCACCATGCCAGGGCTGCCGACGAGACCCTGCTTCTTTGACATCGACCTGGACCCCGACACAGAGGAAATTACAGGTCTCTTCTGAGTACTCACCTGGCCACTCTGGGAGTCTCAAGGTAACTGTCTAGGGCCCCTGGGAGTCACCAATCCCCCTCAGACTCCTTTCTGTACCTCCACCTTTTTCCCACCCTTTCAGTCTTTCAGGGAGGCAATCTGGCAGCTGGACAACAAAAATAACATAAAGGCAGAAACCCCATTGCAGGTCTCCATGTGGAGAACCTCGCTCCATTATGTGGACAGGCCACTGGCAGAGTCTGAGCTGTGTGCATGTCCACTGTTGGAATACTTGAGTTATCCATAAAAGTCCTCTTCAGTATGTGAATGAATTATAACGCTCAAGTCATTTAAACAGTTAGAAGGCAGAACAGCATGATGGGCCTTCATGTTGAGGTGGAAGTGCTGCTCACTGCATCGGGGATGCTATCTTCAGGACATGATGATGGGGGGCTTAATCCTGACATGGAGACGAGCAGTGTCTCTCTCTTGGTGAATGATATCCACAGCCTCTGGCAGCCCTGCCCCCTAATGTCGCCAGGTTGGCTGCTTCCACATCCATTTTCTGTTTTCCAGCTCCTTTCTGTCAGCCATCTGTTTCTGTGAACTACTGTGGTTTTTGACCTTGATGCTTACTTTCTTATGTGTTCCTCTGTCTGCCTCCCCCACCTCAACCTTTCCTCTTCCTCCTAAATGGCTCCCTCTGCACCCCCAGCTCTTCTGAGGTCCTTGAAGACTTTGCCAAGATGTCACAAGACGAATGGACCGTACCACTTCCATCCAAGCCAAAATGCCACACCCACTCCTCTGTGCAACCCATTCACACTCACCTGTCATGCCTTGCTTGCACCACACCGAATGAGCAAGGTGGCCCACACTCACCACACCTACCCAACTCGCCACGCCCCCAAAACACTCATTCTTAACCTCAAACCTCACTTTACGCTCACCAGAGCAGTCACTGATGCTACTCAGAGAGAGCTTCCAGATGCCACTTACCAGCATCAATACAATTTTGAACCAGTGTTCACCATAATGTCTTCAAAGCAAGTTGTTGATGGTCCGACATACATTTCCATAAAATCTCTTTTTAAACAAATGTAATGCTGGGGTTGTATAAATATTCTCAATTTGACTTATCAAACCTTTTGTAATTTAGAGCGTGTGACTGAACATGTGAAGCTGCTTCTCCAAAAACTGCCTTGTTTATAGGGAACTATTAAAGAATTGGATGTTTTCATTAACCTGAAGTTGTATTCTTTCATATGAGGGGAGGCACAAGGGGTCTGCTGTGTCTTTTATGCTGTGGCAGCTCTTTTAGATGCCGTGTGTGAGTTGATCGTGCAGTAAAAATTGCTGCTAATATGTATTGGTAAATTATATTTAAATGCAGTTAGACCCCCGCTACAGTTCCTAGAGCGCGTAGGGCTAATCGGAACAGCGGTTAATGGGGATATTTTATGTTGGGCACCGAAAAACAAAACCCATACAACATACAGATGCATGCGCTTGTCCAAATGATGTTCCATTGTTGGGCAACTGAGATTAAAAGAAAATGTGTGGTCCGCACATAAAATGAGAGAAAGGATCTGGAACTGCTTCTGGTTGGGTGAGAGGGAAACGTGTGCAAAAGTGAGCCACCATAAGGTGTGTACAGGGAACCCTGGAACCGGGGGAGGGGGTGGTGTATGAAAAAAAGACACAAGCGTGCACCGCCCCCCACATGGGGAGGGCTCAGAGTATGTGACCCAAGCACCAGAGAGCCACGAGAATGAAGATTACTGTCCGTTCCTGGTATGTGGACCCCTAGAGATTTATTTTCCTCTTATTCATCAACTTGGGAGTTTTTTTGTTTTCCTTTTCTCAGCCGCCTGTTGGCTCACTTACAGTTGGCAAAACTTCCGTCTTTGTCCCTTGGTTTTTATCCTTTTTGCATTACGTTGTCCGGCTCTGTGTCGCTCTATCGAGAAGAAGCACTTTATAAAAAAACAGATCCAAATGAAATCACTGCAAGTAGTGTTTGTGCAAACTTAGCGCTGTAATTCACCTTGAAAGACAAAATCAGGAAAATAAGTGTTTAAAAGAACTTGAATTTGCAGAAGCTCGCTGTTCATCAGCGTATAAAGCAGCGTACGTAGTCTTTCAAATTTGTCGATCGTGTGAATATCTGTAAATATGTGCAGAAACCGTTTTTTCCCTGGCTTTTTCTGTGGTTAGGGAGCCGGGGTAGAACGGCATACCTTTGTCTGCGAAAAGAGAAGGATCTTGAGTGTTTTTTTGGCTTTGCTCACCCCTGGAGAAAGAGTTTAGTCATTGGATTGCACTTAACAATAACAAAATACAAAACAGAAAAAACATCACCAGGGCTTGGTTTCTTTCTGGCTTCCTCAGTCCTCTCCTCATTCCCTGAGCTACGTCCCGCCTTTAGGCTGGACCACAATAATCGCTGACCGGAGTGATGAATCAAACCTTGTGCTTCAGCACCAAGGAGTGGTTGCTCTATTACTGACACTTTTGGAGTATCGAACGCAGCAGCACCGGTCACCGTTTTACCGTATTCACAGCTCTGACGGTGTACGTTCACCTTCCTTAACAAACACCTTACCAGTGTCGCAAGGAAAACAGTGACTGGTTTCGATTTATTAGATGCATTGTTTGACTTTTGACAGCCAATACAATCGATACGCAGAGCAGTCAATACACTCAATGCACGGATCTGAGAGGGGAATTAAGCTGGTTTTGTGAGATCCTTCGGTAAATAATGAACGTCCGAGGCCAATAGGCATGTAATCCCTCTATTATGTGTGTGAGTGCAGGGGGGTTACAAAGGAGCCGTGCGCATTTCCAGCATCTCCTCAGTGTCCGAACCAGCGGCCTGGACCCTAATCCACCCTGATTCCTTTCTTCCTTACCCAGTGAAAGTTTTAATCCCCCCTGAACCCCACCCATTGTCCATACTGTGAAGTGAAATTATTTTATTAATCATTACTTTGAATAACAGCTGCCCCCTACCTAAGGTCGCTCCTGGCAACAACTCCTGCACCAGGAGATGCAGGGCCAGCAACAAGGCGGTTTTGTGATCCTACGTTTTCTTTGCACCGCGTCTGATCTGTGTGTGGGAACTGGATTTGATCCGGTCCGTTCTGGTTCGGGTGCTGGCCGTGCTGCTCGTCCACGTGCAAGCTTCAATATCGAGAAAGATGAACCAGTGAACCGTTCTGCTCTCAGATGTTTACATGCAGAAAGAAGGGTCACCCCCACGTTTAATGTTCATTTCAAACCCATCCACCCATTTTCCTAAACCAGTTTATTCTGCCCAGGATCCTGGTGGTGCAGAATCTATCCCTGGGCCCTGGGCTATGAACTTACAGATTAGAATAGATGCCAGTCCATTGAAGGGTGGCCACATATGCACACATTCACACAATATGGGCAACATAGTGACCAATGAACCTGAAACGTACATCTTTGCACTGTGAAAGGAGACCAAAGGCAGCCCACACAGGGGAGAACAGGTAAACTGCCCGGACGAACTGAGCTGGATTTGACCCTATGGTGCTGTGAGGTGGCAGTGGTACATCTGCTGTTCGTCTGCTGAACCAACGTGCTGTTCATTTCAAATGGACAAGTAAACGAATAAACGAAATGAAAATAGTTTTTCAACAAATGGCCCTGTGACCCATCACTGTACACCTAACGTGTTAGACAGGAGCACACTGGTCTGCAGGGGTGGTGCTGGGCATTTAATTCCTAGAGGTAAAGATGTTCAACAGAGGCCAGACGTCGGCATGGAAACTGCCCTTTCGCCGGCTCGGGGGTCGCAGGAATGTTCCAGTGTGGCACACACAGCTCCTCAAAGGGCGACCGTGAAGAACAGACTCACTCCAGGGCACACGGAAACCGACAGTGGAGCTCCCTTCATCTCCGTCTCCTTTCAAGGCTCTGGGCAGCAGCGGTAACACGGGGACTTCCAGAAAGACGACAGGGGTCCCACCTTTCTGCTCTGTTACAGTAACTGGGTCCAGATGCTGTCCTGGTCTGTGTCAGGGCCGCGACTGTAGTGCCAAAGAACCCATTTCGGCTTTGCTAACAGAGCAGGACGTGGAAATTCCGGTTTCGGCAGCTTCGTTCTCAGGGCTGGAGCGCATTCCTGCCGTCAGCGACTTAACAGACAGCTTTGAAAAGAGAGCTTTGTTGCGCAATTCATGTTGTGCTAAACCCCAGTGCCATCTTAACAGTCGTAACCATTTAAAATATACCATTTAGCTAAAAATAAATGCAATATCGTTGGCTGTTCTTACTACGTTCCACCATAAAAAGTTCTTTTGCACATTTTGGTTCGAGTTGAATTGATGCTTATTATGGGATCCTGCTTTTTGCCAATTCTACTGCAGTGTTATCAGTTTAAAAATATTGAACTTTATCAAAGTTTAAATTACCGTTATGTGTCTGGTGCTTTAAATCTAGTGTTCGACACGCGATCCTTTCTGTATTTCAAGCTGCCTGCTGAATTGTTGCTTGCAAACTTGCCGAGAACACCGCAGGCCTAGTGGGAGCAGAGGATTGTGGGTGCATCTGCTCAGGAAGAAGTCACTGTGTGTCTTCACTTGTTCTCAGAAATGAGTTGTTCTTCATCACACGTTGTTGTCCAACATGTCCATGTTTGGGTCCCTCATCCGACTGGGTCAACCGGCAAAACGCCTTCCCCAGAATTCACTTCAATACATTCAGAGGTGGCGGTCTGTCCACTGCAGGGCATGAAGGTGCAGCCTGTTGGGCAGAGGTGGAAATACCCAGAGGTCACGAGGGAGGAAGACAAAATTTCATCCTTGCCAAGGGTTCAGTGCCAAAGATCAGTAAGATGATTTCCTGTGAAGAGTGGGATCGTGGGCCAGGAAGCCACTCTGGACGGGGCAGGACCCACTAGGATAATGCGCCGATGTGTGTTCAGAGCCCAACAGGGGTCACCAAGTCTGTGATTTATCTGACATGTTTCCCATATTTGTCTTACAAAATTATTTTATCTGTTTATCTACTAGACATTATCATTTGCGTAACCTCAAATACAGATGCAAGCTACTCCTCCAGTTACGTAATCCTGATGTGACAAGAAATCAGTATTCCTTCTAGTACTTTTTATTGAATTTTAAGATATTTTCATCTTTTTAAGACCTGTAGACCTAAAGGGACAAGAGAAGTTCATTCATTCCAACCAATAAATTACGGAGAGAAAAACCTGACTCCAGCTTACGCTGTTTACGGCATGCATTAGCCAGGATATGAGAATCATTTCTGAACAAAACAGGATAGAAGGACTGATGACTGAAATCACTGCTTATTCTTCAAGTATAAATTCATAGCTGGAGCTAACAAGAAGGACTTCCGTTCCTTTAGCGATGCCCCGTCGACGCGTGCAGCTCATAAACGCCTGTGTTGGCGGTTTTGGGTTCCGGGTCAAGCCCAGCCCTGTACGCTCACAGCAGTCGGTCCAGAGTCAGCGGAAGTCCTGGAGCGGCAGATGGGAGAACCAGCGGGGTTCTTTTGTTGAGGGACCGACTCCCTCTCAACGCTGTTTTCGAGTAGCAGCGGATTCTCTTTCCTGGTCACCTGCAGCGGAGCTTCCGAGGCTGCCACCATGAACCACAAAAGACCCCCGGGCCTGTTTGCGGGAGGAGTTCGAGCTTCTGCTCCCCGCCTGGTTTGCCGAGGTGATGATGCCCAGCCCAAAACCAAAGCTTGTGTTCTGAGAAGGGCCCGATGGGCCCGGTTGCCGTGGTGTCCAACAGGGATCCTCCTCCCTTATCAACATCAGGAGCTTCCTGCTCTTCATCCTGAGAACCCCCCCCCCCCCCCCATTTGCTCACCTGGCTCATAGGCACTACAGCAGGAGAGAGGACTGGGATTTGAACCAACACTCTTCGGGACGCAGATTCGCATCCCGTCTACGATGTAGGAGATGTTTGGATGCACAGAAACGCGAAGCGGGGGCGGAGGCGGAGGCGGGGGCGGTGCCGCCTGGAGCTGGAAGCGGGCAGCTCCTCTCCCGGTCCTCTGGCCGCCACCCCACCCCCAGCCCCGAGGCGTGCCGGAGTCCCTGCGCATGTGACCGGGGAGGGGGGGGGGGGTTGGTCCCTTAAACAGTAAAACAGTCCGCATGCGGCTGGGCAGCATCACTCCGGAGTCGGAGGAGCCCGAGGAGCCCGAGGAGGAAGCGGCCGAGGAAGCCGGATTGCTGTGCTGCTCGTCCACATCGCCCTTCTTCCAGCAACGCGAACGGAGGACAGGAGGGACTGCTGCTCGGCGCCGTTCGGTTCGGTTCGGTTCGTTTCCACGCCATCATGGGCGCGTCGGGCTCGGCGCGGCGGGACGGCCAGGATCCGGAGGACGGAGAGGAGCGCAGTGCGGAGGCGCAGGAGGCGCAGGAGGAGCAGGGAGGGGAGCTGGCGGACGCCAAGGTACGAGGACATCACCGTGGGGGGCACCTGACCTGGGGGGGTCTGGTCTGGTCTGGTCTGGTCTGGCGTTCAAAAAGTCCCACAGGAGCCGCGGCGTGGACGTCGCTACGCCGAAACGCTTGGCCCCGGGAATGAACCGATGCGTTTTTAACGGCGATTCTGCGCTGCGCAACGAGGCGAGTCTGCGCGCTGACAAACAGCAACGAAATGAATGAGCGGCAGGGGAGGCGCCCGCACTTGACGGGGGGTCGTGAAACTGCTGTGTGATAATGGAGATCATTCTGGAAACTCAGTCGAACGCCTTCTTTTCTGTCTTTTCCCTCTCAAAGTTTTCTTGACGGAATGTGCAGCTGCAAAAGCCACCTTGTGCTCATGTGCAAGCGGAGCCGAAATGTGAAGCCGCTCCAACAGGATGGCACGGCGAGGATGGAGATGTTTTCCTCCATCGGCAGCAGGGCAGGGTGGGAGGGTCGCTCGGTGCCACATGCAGTTCAGCCACGCAAGAGCAACCGATGAATCGGATGCTCTCGGCCGCAAACTCATTCTAAGCAGCACAATGGGTTACCCCCACACTGGCAGTTTGGTTGTCAGTTATCTCCTCTCAAGGTGGGGTTGAAGCGTCGAATTTGGCCCACAGCTCAGATTCACGAGGGCCGGGGGCCGCAGTGTTAGTGCAGGTAGGGCACCTTCGCAAAAAGGCAACGGTGCCACACGAAAGGAGGGGATAAATGCAAGTTGGGGGGTAGAATCCCCTTGTGCTGAATAGCGGCGCTCGGCTGCTTGTGTCCGGCGTCCGAAAAGTGAACCCGTAACGCGGACCACGAACAGGTCAGCGTGTACCGCTCCACCCTCTTAGCAGCGGTCACGTTCCCAGCCCTGACTTCCTGGACATGGGATGAAGCCCATCTCATTTAAAATGGATGGATCAGCATGGTGCTTGTTCTGAGCATTTAGATGCCTCACTGTTTAAGCCAGCAGTTTATTAATAAATTCCCTAAAAATAGATACGGATAATAGAGATTCTTTACATTATTGACAGCAATGTCAGTTTTAACTCTTGTAAATTGTCTACAGTTTTAAGAAGACACTTCTGTTCGGGTTGAAGGTGGCCTGGGAAGGTGGGTGATGTGCAGGCTCATGCGTGCAGCATGTTGTTGCTTTACTGTCGCAGCAGCAACTCTGGGTCACAGAAGCCCAGCGATAAAAGCAGCAGCAGCAGCAGCGCAGAGGGATAACAGTAGCTGCAGTGCATCCGCAAGCGATCGTGCACCCCTGGCCGAAAAAAGTCCGCGTAGCTCCTGCGAGATGCACAGGCCGAAATGTAATTTTGCCCAGCGGACGACGGTTCGTCTCATCCGTGAATCCTACAGAGAGGAAACTTTGAATACAGACCACAGCGGTAAAATGTTACGTTTTTCAAACTTAAAAAAAAGGTGAGCACAACTCCTTAGAAGTCCTCAGTACGTGAAGCAGACAGAATTTCAGGCTCCTTCCTGTGTGATATTTAAGCAAATTGAATTCCTCCTGCTGACGGACCGGCATCAACGGTGACAAGCTTTTCTGGAAAGTGAGTTTTGCGCCGAAACGGCAGTAAGCCGGGTCGAACTGTTGACTGTGCTGTCGGAGACAACCGAGCCAGAACGCGTGACCCGGTAGAAAACAAAAGGCGAAAGATTGTGTGTGAGATAGACAGAGAAAAGGTTGGAGACTGTGCACGATTAACAGTTGGGTATTTGAGCCGAGTTCATGGAAAAACGAACCAATTTGAAAGTTGGTTCGGAGCCCAGGTGCACCGTGACGTATGGCTTTGGCAAAGTCTCGGCTTTGACAGCGGTCAAACGCGTGCGATTCATAATTCTTCACGCTTCTCAGTCAGCAAATGGAGCTGAGCTGTACGCTGGCGTCCTGAGCGTCGGGTAAGCGGAGGGCAGAGACCCGCAGAATGGACCGTCCATCCTGGCGGACTTGGCGAGGGCGTGAAATCCATTCGCTTGACATTTATTTTTGAAAGTCGTGAAGAGCAACGAGTTCCAAAGGGCGCTCGGCGACGGTCACCAGGAAATGCCGCGGTCCACGTGGTGCTGTTCCCTCTCCGTGCTCAAGACCGGGAAGGCACATTCTGTTGTTGACGGTCAAAGTGGGACAATGCCAAAACAAGCTAAAATCGGTTTTTCTCATGTCATTAAATTTTATGAAAGCTGAAAACATTTCTAGTTCACATATGAAGGTCCGCTAATCTTAGCTCATAACTATTTTTAGTTTTTTGTTCTGTTTTCTCTGTAAGCACGTTCGTACCCATATGCCAGTTCCATTTTAAACCTGTTTAGACAGCTGTTTGTCTCTACAGCGGTCACGGTCGATCTTTTCTCTGCATTCGAACCTGCAACCCTCGGATTAAAGTGCGTTCCACCTGTAGGTGCAGAACTTCCAAACAGACATTAAACAGCGTCCATACAAGACGTGACATGCTGGACGATAACTGTGTAGCGCACACCAGTCGGGACTGGAAGACGCGGTGCCCCCCGGATAGAAATTCGGACAGCAGTTTTCTATGAGCGCATGACTGCACAACACAGCGTTTCTCCTCGCTTCCTTGTGTAAGGAGATTTACCAAATTCGGGCTCGCAGGGATACAGAGCATTAATGTTCAGCTTATGGTTTTAATATACATGTTCTCGCCCAATGTTTACAGCGTACCTCCAGGAGAACCAAGGTTGGCCGTCGCCCCCAAAGCGCTTTGCAATGAGTGGCATTCAGAGTTGTAGCTGGAGCAGGAGTTTTGACAACCGGATGCCCTTTCCGATGTCAGGTCTCACCATTTACCCAGCTGATGACCGGTGGGCACGTGTACGGATCCATGGATCGTATCATTTTGAAATCTCGGCTACAACTGTCCTTCAATGTTTTCCGACCGATACGAGTATTTGCCTTGTTGACGGAAAACGGTTTGAATGGTAAATCATTCACCTTTAGTCGGAAGTGTGGCCAGCGTTTTGGCTTTTGCGGTGATATCTCGTGCTTTACATGTCACCCATTGGAACCTTAAGGCACGTAATGTGTTTTGCAACGCCGATTAGCCAAACTCCTTTTATCTGTAATCCTACTGATCTGGCATACCTGAGGTGTCCTGGGGTCCATCAGGTGACACGGAGGCAACAAACGTGCGTCTGCAATGTGCGGGACAGTGAAGGTGCACAAGCTGCTTGTGCCCTTTGTGCTGTCACTCTGAGTGCCACATGGGCAAGCTTCCCTTTTACCCCTTGGGTGTCCCTTGGTCTGGTGCTCAGTCCTGGGCCACTTGATCAAATAAGCCATTTCTTTGTCACTAATCTCAATTAATCTTTGCTGTGATATAATGGTTTTGGCATGTTGGAAATCTTAGGGGCTGAGCAATCCTGGTTTACCAGCTGATTTGCTGGGGTTGTGGCAGGGACCTGACAGTCTGGGACCCGAGGCAAGGCAGTTCCAGCCAGGGCTTCCCAACCCGACCACAGGACTTTCTCTCTCTCTCCAGCTCCTTAGGCTCGCAGTTGGCGGGGAAACTGTGAGCGCCGCCCCAGACCCTTTCGCTGGAGATGTGGCCAATAAACATCCTCTCCGGCAGCCTGAGGAATGCAAGAAATTCCCCAGGGCTCTTGGAAAGTAGGTCATGGGGCAGCACAGCGCCCCCTTCAGGCCAGGCCTCCTCCTTACGTCTACCTGTGTTGTTTCTAGCTTCCGTAGTCCCGGTGTCCCTCCGTTTCGGCAGGCCCTTTCAGCGGCAGTCGTTGCGTGACCCTGTGACCCAGACTGCACCTATGAGCCTTTCAGGGTGGCAGTTCTGAGTGGGACACCCCCACAGCTTCCCACTGCCGGTGGCCTTCCTCTGCAGTGCGGTGCAGCACAGGAATACCATGTCACACTTCTAAATGCAGCGCAGAAAAGTTTGCTCCAAATACAATGGTAAATGCCTACAGTGACTCAGCAGCAGATGCGTTTCACTTTGGCACTCAGGGCTTTCAAAGCGAACCGTGCGTCTCGCTGTCTTTTATGTGAAGGTCTTAACCACAGAACGCGTGCGTGTGCGTGCACGTGTTATTTTCTATCAACTCGCAGTCAAACTCATTTGAACACAAAAGTATAAAACCTTCTGTTGTGGTTGCGGTCGCCCTATGCAACATTATGTAACAGGTGGCTGGAGGGGGGGGGTCCATGGGCTGGCTGTGCCGCAGTTACCAATGTGATTGTATTCCAGGAGTGGGGTGAAGAGTTGGGGGGCGCAGACTAGGGGCAAGGATTGGCAGCAGGCTAGTGGTTACTGTGGTTGGAAGGAGGCTGGGTTTAGACAGGAAGGAGCCATGCTGGAGGATCACAGGGGGTCTTCAGGGGCTCAGAAGGGTGAAAGAGGATGTATGAATGGGGGCATTGTCTCCTGAACCAGAACGAAATGCAAAATGTTGTCGGGATTGTGATGCGCACAGTAAAAGGTAGTCAGGTGCGCCCCCGAGACGGCACTTGAGAAAATGGGTGGGCTCTCAAAACACCCTCAGAGGTGGTCAGGGAAAGGTTTGCACAGATTTTGTGTGTTCATGACCATTCCTGTAAACCCAGGCAGGAAACCGCTTGGAGACCGAGGCCACCACCCCACTGTTTGATCTTTCGAACAAAAAAGAAGCACCATGTGAACCATGAGGAGTTCTTCAGCCTGCCCCCGGGATACCTGTTAGACAACAGCTAGAAAGTAGAATAAGAGCACCCGGTCCACTTTATGAGACCCTAGAACCAAGTGTTACTCACAAACAGTTCTGGAACATGCATCCAGTATCAAAATGTCTCTCCATCCATCCGTGTACCAAGCTCTGGTGAACCTTGAAACATAAACCCAAAAACAGCGACGGTAACAATTTGGAGGAATGGGGGGGGGTGGAGGACAATGCTTGCACTTTGGAGGTGGGTGTCCAGTTGAGTCTAATAAGGAGGGATTGCTTTGGCTCCTGCTTTCTCTAATTCGACATGAATGGACTCTCTGTGAAGGATGACAATTCGGAAGCCTCACCATGAAAAGAAGGTTGTTCGTCCACGGCGGTGGCTCTTTTTAGTTTATTTCTGGGGCCTGTGTTTGGAGGGGGCGGTATTGGGATTTTGGAGAAGAGCGTTGTCATCACATAAACAGACAAGCTAGAGAATGTGAATTCAGTGCAACTGGGCACGGTGCAGCTTTTATTCCACTGCAAGTACTTTAAAGGGTATGCGTTTTGGGAGACGGTTGTGGCTAAAAAGTGGGGTCTTGGAGTGGGACTGTGTAGAGGACCAAGAGCGTCCTCCCTCCCTTCTGCACGTCCAGTTGTGGGAATGTTGCGGTGGCATTTATCATCGTCTGTAGGAAGTTCTGTCGCCAGTGGGGCACGCAGTTTATGGTCCGTTGTTAAAAGACCATTTTGAACCTTACTGGGACAATGTGTGGGAAACCAGTTAACCTCAGAGTCATAACTGCTTGCAGTTGCAACAGCTGAGCAAATGCTGCTTGCATTACATAGCGCTAGACCTCAAAAACAACGTGTGGAAGCTGGAGCTCAGACTTTGCGAGTTGGGTAAGGTGTCGGTCTACTCAGTCAGGCACATGGAGGACATGGTAGTGAACAGAAGTGTTAAAAAAATCTTCAAGTTGATGGACTGCAGAGCTTGATTCTGCCCTGTGAATTTTGCCCTTGGTTGTGCCTAAGAATGGAGGTTTGTGATAGTGGATAGGGATGGTTCGCAATCTTTATTGTAACCTTTAGTGCGGGCAAGTAGAGCCATAGTCCACACAGGTCCGACTGGCCGTAGATCCGCTGACCGTGTAGGCTGAATGAGCTTAAAGTGCGGGTCGTGAGGAGAACTGCTGCTGTGTTTGATGGTTCCAGGATCTGCTGTTAACAGAACTTCGGTGTTATTCTTCCAGACTTCAGCACAGCAGTATAATGGCCCCCATCTGCATTCAAGAAAAACAAACATGATAGATTTTCAGACATGGAGAAGAGGAAATGGGAGGGGGTCCTAAATTGAGGGAGACAGGATTTGTTTTTAACCCTTGTCAGGCCCAAGGCTTTTTTTGGGTTGTTAGTGACAATTGACTTTGATTTCCATGGTGGGTTTGAGTTGCAACTGGAGCTTGGAGTCTTAACTTGGTGGTGTCCAGCATTTCAGCTCCTGGAAGATCATGTTTTATGGAGCAAAAGGAATAACTTTGCGACTGCTGCAGTTTCTTCATAGCAGAAGCCCTTAACAGAGCTGTCCATTCTTCACAAGATATTTTAACAGAGATTGGTTTGTTAGTTATCCTAAATGACTTCAGGAAGAGATGAATATTTTAACAAGGGCTTCTGGAAGACAGAAGAGGAAACTTAAGTGGACCGGTGACTTCCTCCCACAGAAGTAGACAACGCTTCTGGGTTCCCAAAGGTCTCCTGTTGGTTCTGTCCCTTTAAGACCACAGCGTTATAGTAAAAGGAAACAAGTATAAATTATTCTACCTGATAAATAAGAAATTCTTTTCTAGTTAAACTTAGTAGACGTATTGCTTGAAGTAGACATTATATGCTATTACAATTCCTCAGCCAGAGTCTACCTGAAACTAAATCTGTGTTCATTTAATTTATGCACGCATAGTTAAGCAGCAAATCCCTCCCACTCACTTTTGCTCCACCTACACACCGATTGGTGATTGCCGTCTCTAGAAAACAAGCCCCACCCCCTGGCTTTGACTCCACCCACACTGCGGCAGTCTGCCCCAGAGAAATGGGTTCATGTATTTTTCATCAGCTTGTGCCCTGACGCAGTATATCAGGCCGCGGTGATCCTGGGGAGAGCAGGACAGGGATGTGGTCTGGGGGGTGGCTGGGTGGCATTTGGGCATTTGGACCAGCTAGAATCAGGAATTGTACTTACTTTTTGAATAAGTGATGTCGGTGAAGCAAAATGAGTTGGAGTGACCCCACATGTTGGGGAAACATTGTGTGAGGTCTTTTATTTGCACCCCGAGGAAACGCGCGCACAGGGAACCTGTCAGCTTGGACACTCCAGCCACCTCTCTGCTGTTCTTCGCAAGGCAGAGAAAGTGGTTAGTTGTGTCCTTGAAAGTCTTGGTGGTGACAACATGCTCATTTAAGGCAGCTTTGATTTTGCATTTACCTTTATCCTTTTATCAGAAAACACAAAGTACAGCTCAAAGTAAAACAAAGCCAGCATCAAGGACTTTAGACACAGACACAGCATGATCAGTGTACAGCTAATCTGTCTGATACCACCATGTTGGTGGTTCACATCCCTCAAGGAGCTGCCTGTGGGGTCATTCATACAGCAAATACATAAATAATCACAGCAGACAGTGCTGGGATTCTCTGTGTAAAACAAGGTTTTACCTTTCTGGATGCTTGTGGTACAGCATAGTAATGCCCCGCTGTGGGAAGTGCCTGACCAAAAGTGAGTGGATAGCATGGCTTGGTCAGATATTCTCAGGCTTTGGCTCAAGTTTTGTGACTGCAGTCATCTGCAGATCAGTCTGAAATGTGCTGTGATGTAATGGCACAGATTGGTCACTGTCACGATGCATCTGTGGTCGCTGAAGGTGGTCGTAAGGGTAGCCTTGGGATTTCTGCATGTTCGTAACCCACCTACAAGTCTGCCTTATGTCTGGAGACCTGGGGAAGTAGGTGTTCCTGTTGATCCTGATCTGCTTTGAATGCTGAGCTCTGTGATTTAAAAATGATTCTGAAGGATCTCGTTCTCTTTCTGGTTCTGGATCCAGCTGCCTAATCCAGCGCTGAGCTGAAAGGTCCACAGATGGTTTATCTGTGGGGAGGGAATTCCTCAGCAGAGTGAATCAAGAGCGTGAGCCCCTGCCTGACTGCTCATATTTACAACTCCCCCAAAGAGCGGCGGGTGGTCGACGTCCAGCTTCCCTCGTTCTGCTCGGGTGGACGCTGCAAAACAAGGGAACGACACCGAGAGTTAAAATCCTGCTGCGTCACACAAACAGTCTGGTATGCAGGATGTGAATGAGCTGAAGCTGCTTAATGCCCTAATCGGCTTTGAGGAATTTTCCTGGGAAAAAAGCCCCCGTCTTGTTGTCATATGACAGATTAAATGGCATGAACCAATGTGTGAAATAAAGGTGATGGTGGGCATGTCCCACGGAAACCCGATACCGCGTTTAGGCCTAAGGCTGCCGGTCTCTGATGCCGGTCTCATAACATCGACGGCCTGATCTCGCCCGTGCTGTTTGTGTGCGTCTCACCATTAGCTGCTCTCTTTAATCGTTTTATTTTTGAAAACCTATTCTAATTATTTGGGCAGACTCCCTTATCCACTTACGGGGGTGGATATTTCCTGAACTGGTTTTAGGTTAACCCATTTTCGTTCTGGGGCGTGAGCCCACAGTGTCTCCACCCTGGGGGGGTCTCCTTGTTTGAAGACCTGCAGGGTTGAATACTGTAGAGCAATGCAATTTCTGGTCTACGTTAACTGTGCAGCTCCCCACCGGGGCCAGGCAAGGAGTTCGCAGTGGGCTGCTGCCAGCCCTGTGTGAGCTGTCGCTTCCCTCATGGAGCAACATGGAGAGTCTGATTGAAGACGCCTGGTGGTACTTGGGCAGGGGTTTGGCTTAAGGGGATGGGGGTCACCGCAGGGATCCACAGCCACTCGAGCACATTCCTCAGATGGCTGATAATGCGGGTGGAACTGTAAGATGATCTTTTTTGTGTGCGTTGACAGCTGGAGTGAGACATGGAGGTCTCTGTGAGAACCTCTGTATGAAACCATGTGGAAATATCGGGAGTATTTATAGCAGAAGGAGAAGAGCCAGGTTTTGGGAACAGCGGCTGCTCTCTGAGCTGAACCACCCATGAGCATTCGTGGGGGGGGGGGTGTCTATCTTGCAGTGCTTTGTCTGGACTGAGGACTCATTGTTGTAGGAACTTCTCTCGTTCAAGTGGACGTGAGTCAGTTGACTCCAGTGGGCTGCCAGCTGATGCCGATTTACGACCCATTCGCTGGCATCGTGAACCGGAGTCAACTGACTGTCCACTGACCGTCCCCAGTGGTGGACCGGGAGGAGCCGCAAACTCTAAAGATTCAGCTTTCCAGGCCTCGGTTTCAGTATCTTCAGAACAAGGATCTCAGAATGGGTTGCTGTAAAATAAATAAATAAATAACTTTAGTTTATTATATATTTTTCTCCAAACTGATTTATAATCTTGGGCTAACAATTGCAAATAGCTTCTCAAATACAGCTTGACAAATTTGGTGTCAACACCTTTATCAAGGACCCTACAGCATGAGGTGGGGTTTAAAACTGGGTCCATCAAAAGCAAAGGTGGCAGCTCTAACCACTACACCACCTACTGGCCCAGAGGGTTTTGGATTTAAATGTAACACGACTGAAACTTACCTGAGTGACATTCAGTTGACTACTCAGAAAATCTTCAATAAAAAGAATGGAGCTTCTGCTGTGGACCAGAGGATTTGGCCGCCTCTGGTCCACAGCAGAAGCTCCCTTCCCCAGTGCGACTGACTCATGCATCGGAACTTCTTACACTAGAAAAGCTGACATTGGACCTGCTTCATAATTCTAATGAATTTTGAAAGATTGTAACCTTTTTCAACATCTTAGGAAATTCTATATAACTACACCAGTTAAATATGGCAACCCTTTGATTCTGAGAGATATTATGTACATGAATATATTAGTATTTTCTCTCTATACTGAAATACATATATTTTCCAACTGTCTGATGAATGTGTTTGTGACCCAGTTGTGCTCTCCTGTTAAGCAAACTCACTCTGGAATCCTGGAATCGCTGGGCGCTTGGCAAGAGGGGGTACATCTTACACCTTCTGGTGGGACACCAGTCCGTCACAGGGTAGCCACAAGCACACATTTGTTCGCAGGCATTCGATACACACAGTCGCACACATGGCTGAATTTGCAAAAAAAGTAACATGGATTCAGTAAGTCGCCTCTGCGGTTCGTTCCTTATTTCAGTTTGCGCCTGGCTGAGATTTTTGCGGGAGAGTGCCTCTGTGACCGATATCTCCATTCCATCGGCACTCATATCATCGTGTCCATCAGTCTGGAAATCTTGATGTTTTCTTCAAGCTTTCTGGATGCTGTGAGCAGGTATGACAATGCAGGTGAAAAGCCAAAAACCTGAAAAGGAACAGATCAGGTAACCCCCCTGAATCTGTTCAGCACCCGACCGCCGAATGAACGGCAGCCGGTGTCCAGGTTCCTTTCTCCAGCCACCAAGTCTTTCCATGCTACTTGCACAAATAATGTCGGTCTTTTTGTTGCTTGGTCCCTACCCGCTGCGTGTAAGCTAAGATTATCCGTCAGCAGCCCTCGTGTCAGTGCTGCATATACAGTTGTGCTAGCCAGTGTGGCAGGTTCTTCCCAAAGCCCAGCTGCACTCCACAACTGCATGGAACCTGGAGCAATGCGGTAACCAAAACAAACGTGGGGAATAATTAGAAACAAACTACAGAAGGGAGGCTTAAGCGGCGCCGTCTTCCGGACCAGAGGACGTCTCCTCGGCCTGGGTGCGAGTCTTCTGTCGGCCCGTGGGCTATTTGTCTGCTCGCAGTCACCTCTACAGCCGGCCGCTGTTACTAATTTAAAGGCCATGTTGATCTTTGGGTCCAATTAAATCCAAAGAAGGTGTCTTTAACCCCTGGCTAGGTGGCCTGTACCACTTGGGAGACGGAAAAGCACCCGCGGCCATGTAGTTTTTGCTGAGGTGATGTCAGAGGTCACGGAACCGCTCTCCACCCAAGACTTTCAATACTTAAGCTTAAGGGACAGTTTTCCATGCTTTTTTCATAAACAAGTGACGTTTTCAAAAATGTTCTTGGCCTCCAGCGCACACACACGGTCACTAGGAGGAAAACCGGTGCAAGAAAATTGCCTGGAGAATAAGATGTGTGAACTGGATGTTTTGGCAGACTTTGAGTTTGTACAAGATGCTATTAGGATTTTGAGGGACCTAAGCGCTCTGGGTTTTGACTCCACTGTGTTTCTACAGGTCTTTGCTACTCTGAGCTTTTCAGCAGCATCCGAATCATCACATCCAGTTGGCGCAACTCCATTGTGAGAGGATCATAGAGCACAAATAAGTGCTAAAGAAAATCCCAGAAACGTCCGCTGCTGTCATCTTGTGCGCTGTTGGTGACCTCACGGCCACAGTCGTCTTCTTGGAGATGTGGGATGCACGGAGGCTGGTGGTCCTTACACGAGGACATACACAACATGTGCCATGATGCATCAGGAGAAAGTCTGTGGTTACAACACAAAATATTCTTCTCACTTAGTCATCTTGAAATAAAAATATTGACAATCCACCCTTGAAAATCTCTTTTAAAAGGAATTTAGTTTCTTAAGTGGTGTAAACCAAGTCCCAGATGTAACCCAGATGAATTTTTCAGTTTGAGCTTCGTGTGTGTGTGTGTTTATTATCAGGCATAATAACTCCATCTGCATTGCTATGCTCTGAGGGGGCCAAGGTGTAAGAATTGTTTATAGGTTTCCAGCACACGGATGGGTGGTACTGGGCCAAGATCCTGAGGTTCTGCAGTCAGTTTTCCTTCACTGGGTCTGTCAAAATAATTCCACTTCTTCCTTTTTCTTTTTACTCCTTTCGTTATTCCATTCTTGCTGTTCCGGTATCCACTTGGAAGCATGACCTCCCCCCACCAGGCCAGCTGGAGAGGGGCAAATACAGACACACACCTCCTGCATGGTGTTTTTGTGCTGCGAACTTCCCACTTAGGTGTCACTTGTGTGGGAGCACAGCGCTGGCTTCACTGAGCTCACTGCAGCTGTCTCTTAGCATCTGAAGGGTCTGCTTGGAGGAGCTGGTTCTCCAGGGCGCTCCCCCACAGATGGCCAGGAATGGGGGTGGCATTCACCCGTGTACAGCTGGAAAGTTATTTTTGAAGCAAAATTAAAATTCTTTCGCACGATAAAAGGTTTTGTTTGGGACATCAGCTTGCACAGCGGTTAGAGCTTCTCTGTTTGGGCCTGCATTGGTGCAGCACTTTTGAGCAAAGATGCGCAGCTACGTAAATGGATCAAGTAGACTAAGTCGCTTTTGTTAAAATGCATCATCAGATTAAACGCCAAAGTAGGAGAGAAGGAGGAATTTGGGTTTGCTCTAAAGATCCATCAGCTCGATCCCTGTAAACTGCTGACATGAATGGCTTTGCTGTTCTGTTCTTTATCTAACCAGAGGACACTTCTTTCTGCAAGTGTGTGTGTGTGTGTGTGTGTGTGTGCGCGCATGCTTACAGGCGCACTCCAAAACAACAAATGCAGAATAAAAGAAATAGACACACACACACACATCCCTGAGCAGTCGTCCCGCCTGGACAAGCCAGGTTGTTTAGTGTCCTCAGACAGACAGTGCGGTGCCGCACAGCCGAGCGTTTGTTTTTTCTGTGCTGGAAACTGCAACAGAGGCTTAAGGAACGACAGTTAGAATAAACTGCGTCTGAGAAAGAAATGCATTTTGCCTTGTTTACCTTGTTTTGTTTCCGTTCGGCAGAAGCAGCTGTGTGCTAGGGAGCTGTTCCCCTTGTTATTGCGGTCCAAAAGAAATGGAGAGGAGCCATTAAAATTCCAGCGTGGCCCCCAGGGGAATGTGCGCCGGATTATTTTAGGGGACTTGAAGAAGTGGCATGGGGCTGGTTGAGGGGAACAGTGCCGGGGCCCGTAGCTCTGGCTGCATCATGAGGAATCCCGGGAAGGGGCTTGGATCCCGACTGCAGAATGCTGGGAATGACAGTCATGCTATGGGCTAAAGAGAGTCTGGGGGTTAGAAGGACACCTGCTGGACTATTGTCATGACAAATCGAAGCCTCGGAAAGCACATATTTATTGCACTCTGGGGAGGTGCCGAATGCCAACTGTCGGAGGGCATTCTGGGTGCTGGAAAAAGCAAATGGAGAATTACAGGGGAAACTATCGATTGTTTGATCTGTGGGATTACAAGGTACTGAGTCGTGTACCATGTGATCGACTGCAAACCCCACACACCCTAGAGTACGGCAGTGGTCAGATGTAGTAACTATGGTAAACAGAGTGCCCGTCTCATTTTGAACAATAAAAAGCCTCAACAGACAAAAACACCAACAAAACAAAAACCCTCAGTGTTTGGCAATGTTTGTTCTCTTTAAGACCCTCTGGACGAGCCTGTAAAATGATCCAAAGTGTAGATTTTGGAGTTTTGCCACAAGTGAGAAGGTGTCAACGGTGAAGGATGAGGGGGACAATCGATATGAAAGCGGGGGCTCTTGGCCATTTCCCCCGTTCGTCCGCAGGAAGGCCTGTGAGGGTGGTAGAAGGAAAGTGACGTCAGCCACAGGAGTGGCTGAGAGCTCGAGCTGCAAGTCCTCGGGGAGCCTGGAAAAAGCCTGTGTGAAAGTGTAGGCAGCCATCCTGCGTGCTTCCCTGTCAGGGGCCATTTTCTCTTCTGAGGGGGGAGGACAGGCTGCTGTCATAGACAGACCCACGCGTGTGGACTGTAGCGGAACCGCGGCAACGTAGTTCCGCAACTGTGAGGACGGTAGAGGGCGTCGTGGTTAGAGCAGCTGCTTTTGGACCGAAATGTCCTTTGTTCAAAGCCCATTTCTTGCTGCAGTACTCTTGTTCAGGGTATTTACTCTGAATTAACGCAGTACGAATCACAGAGTTGCTTTGAAGAAAAGCATCAGCTGAATGAATAAATGGCCATGAAGTCCCGCTGCATGTAAGCCATGATCATCTGTCAGCAGCCTTCGTGTCAGTGCTCCATATACAGTTGTGCTTGTAAAAATACCCCTGGCCAGTGTGGCAGGTTCTTCCCAAAGCTGCTGACCGCGTTTGATTCTCAGCATAGAACGATGCTCTCAGGAGGGGACCAGACTTTAATCTGAAGGCCATTTGTCATTTGAATTTAACCACCGCCGTGATTCGGTCTTTGGGAGGCTGAACAAGACTCTGACGAAAATGAATCGCATTGATTCTGCCGTGCATTGTTCAGGGCTGAACCTAATTTCACTGTATGTGCATGTTAGCAGTTGGCCAACAGTCCTTAGCCATTAACCAATAGCATGCTCCCCACTGTCATGTCAGTAAGCTCCTTGCCCTCCTCTGCCTGCAGCTTCTGCAGAAGAACGGGCAGATCTCCAGCCTGAGCAGCAAAGCGGAAGACCAACCAGAGGACGTTGATGGCCAGGCCAGGGATGAGACACTTGAGAAAGGTGGGTAACACACAAGGGCCTAAAATGTTTTGCTTGCTGTTTGAAGCGTAAAGCAGGGACTGCTGGGATTCTCTCGACTCTCGGGGTAACCTTGGAATGTCCATACGCCATCTGAAACCGGTCCATTCTGCTCAGTTTATGCTTAATAATCAATAGCGGGATTTGTACTAACATACAAGCGGGACGCACTGGCTGTGAGCTGTTTGACCACATATAGGGTGAACTTCTCTACAAGCTACTGTGATCAATTGGTCTGCGGTAGTTTGCCAGCCCTGCTTAGCGGTGGTGTAACAGGAGGCGCAAAGATTGTATGCAGCCACAGGGTTTTCTAGCCTTTAACGGTCAACTTTGTTTATTATGTCTACTGTATAATAATGTGCCACACAGGAGTTGTTGTACCTGGACAACAGCTGGCATAGTGGCTAGAGTTGCTAGCTTTGGTAATGAAGGAACTGGGATGGAATCCCACCTCCACTTGTAGTACCCTTGAGCATGGTACATTCTCTGAATTAAAGCAGTAAAAAATTACTCAGTTCTATGAATGGGTCAGTCAATTTTCAAGGATTATATGGAGAAATCTAAATGAAGGTGTGAGAACAGAGTAAGGAGGGGAAGTTAGTTTGGTTCAGCGTGACCCCTGAGTTTAACAGGCTTGTTGGTACGTCACCCTCATCGAACCAAGACCAAAAAAGTCACTCCCCAACAATAACATAAATTTGAAAGCCAAACATCAGATAACCTCAAGGTACCGTGTCCAGAAAATGTCCGCTTTTTGTGTAACATTTCCAGGCGTCGAAGTGAAGCTCAGCAGGCTTTACTTTTTATGAGGGAACATTTATGTGTGCGAGGAGACGTGGCCGCGCACTGGTTTCCTGTGGCTGTCACAATAAACAAGGAAACAGCCCAAACTCCAGCTGTTCTTCAGAGCAGGATCTGCGGCATCCGTCTCTTCCCCCGACCAACACAGTAAAACACAATAAAAACACAGTAAAACACAACTGACCGCTCCACGATCGCCTGCCACGCTGTTCGCTGCCCCCGGGAGCTGTACAAATTGCAGAGGATCTGTGGATGATGATGTTACATGCTGGATAGGGGCTACGATTATATTGCGTATTTGTTTTTCCTGGCCAGCAGCTTCCTCGGCCTCAAGGAGAGCATTGGCAGCTGTTATCCCGATATGCTCATGTGCAAAGCTAACTTCGCGTTCATCTTCATAACACCAGTTTCAAATTTTCTAATTTAGAAAAAAATGGTGTCAGCTTGACCAAGTCAGTGGTGTGATCTGTCTTCGTTGGCCCCGCTCCGTGGTTTCTGAGAATTTCTCCCAGAGGGCACACTGCATATGAAATTCTGAGCCGGAAGGTTTTCACCTGGTCTTCATTTAGGTTACGAATTTCTATCCTGGATAGAAATCTTCGTTGGGCCATTTTTCAACCTTTGACTGGTGTGGACACACGTTTTAGACCATTGTTGGGCCTTTATTGGTATGTGACATTACCTTTGGACTATTGTTGGACCATTGTTGAATGTGGCAATTCCTTGGGTCATTGGTGGACTTTGAGTGGTGCAAGAGACTCATTTCTGACCACTGATGGCCTGTTGACTAGTTTGTGACACTACTGCCTCTGGACCAGTGATTTGGGCCATTATTGGACACTCATTTTTTTGATCATGGTTGGATCTTTAACTGGTTTGACACTACACTGAGATGAGCGATGTCCATTTTGGTCTGTGACACTGGGTGATGCCTTTCCTCAGTAGTTGTCCAGCTATAGGATGGAAACAAACACCCTTCAGCTGCAGGTTGTTCTCAGCGTTGCCTGAAGAGCCCAGTCTGTCGTTGGAGAGGTCCACAGGGGACGGTGTCTGTCCTTTCTTTAATTTCCTTTTCTGTAACCCTTGTCGGCCCAAACTGGAGGAATGGGGTGGGGGTGGGGAAGGTCTTCCCTTTTAAAATATTTGCCAAGATTTGACCCCTGTGGGCCACACAGGAAACAGGATTATTTGGTGACCTTGCTCAAGGGCCGCTTGGTGCAGAGCTCAGAAACCCTCATCTGGGTCCGTTTTAGAAGCTTTCCTAAAACACACACGCCCTCCTCGCTCCCGCTCGGACCTTTGGGATGTTCACGTCCGTGTCAACATGCCACGCAGGAATGTCTGCTGGCCGCATGACAAGAGAGCGTGCAGCCAAAGTGTGTGATGTAGTCCATTAACAATGAAAATGTAACCGTGATCTGTGGAAAATGCAAGAGGTTAAACGCTACGCTCCGGAGCGGCAGACCGATAATCGCAGGTTTGAGGAGTCCTGCACGATAAGCCCACGTAAACAGCCTGCGAAAGGCATGGAGGCGAGACTCGTTCCTGGAATGATCTTCCCAGAAGAAGGGAGGATGGCTGCGGAGCTGCTCGGATACCTGGTACAGACGGTGTTTATTCCTCCTGTACGTGAAGGATGGAGAAACATTTTGAAATATAAACAGAGGACGCCGAGCCACCGCTGAGCTTCGCAGACTTCTGTGCTGACAGGGGTAACGCTCCGTTCTGATTTACAGCAAACGGCAGATGATCACGAATGAATCTTCTCGCCCGCTGCGCCTGCTGTTTATCCTTCCCCGAGATCTGCTCCTTATCACAGGGCAAGGGAGGGGCCTCGAGGCAGGGGCTGAGATGCCTGTTCATGCTCACGTCTCGGTGGTCCGTTGGGGTCCTTTGTTCCTGCTCGGGAGGTGATCGTGTGATAGACTGCCCTCCTTTGTGCACAGATAAATAAAACGCAAAGGGTGGGTGTGTGTGTGTGTGGGGGGGGTGTCACATTTCTGACTAAACCGAAGTTTAAAACCGATGCTGCAGGAGCCAAGAATGATCCAGACAGCAAAAATGCAATCAAATCCCCTCCTGCTAGGACGCAAAAGCAGAGTCAGTAGAAGCTGTAGCAGTTAAACTTCCATTTGAGCATGGTAACTTCTTAATGCAGTACAAAATAAAAAGCAGGGGGTAGTATAGTGTTTGACACCTTGTAAGGTCCTTGGTTCAAATCCCCCTGCTACAATATTCTTGAGGAGTACCCGCTATCGTAAGTAAGCAGTTTAATACTGTGAGTGAGCTTTGGAGAAAAGAGTCTGATAAATAACAGCTAATGATGCTTAGAAGGGTTGGGTTGGGTCTGCTATATGACATCAGACTTTATCTAATTCACTGGAATGAGACCCTATTCCCCCCTGTCTGCAAGACCCAGTTCTGCCCCACCCTTTGCTCCGGAGTGCCTCTGTGGGACGCCCAGCGCTGGGCTGCCAGGACGTTCCATCATCGCTGTGTGGATGACCTCACTGCCTACAAAGTCCTTGATGCTCTCACGCTGGAGCCCGAGTCTTCCTGATGTAGCGCCACATTATTCTTCCGTGAAGGCGCTGAGAGGTTTTCATCCCAGTCCTACCAGGTTTACACTCTTAGAATTTATTCCACTTGTATACTTGCAGGGCACTCATTTGCGACTAAAGCGATTCGGGAGATGCACCTTCCTCAAGGCTTCAGTTGTGGCTCCTGTCCTGCGCCACGTAGTTCTAAGTCCATTTGTTCACCACACGTCCTGGTTTGCCAGCTTATACACAATTTAGACACGAAACCTGTGTCTTTCCTGGGGAGTTCACATGCGGTGGTTTGACCACTGTGGTACTTGCATAAAAGTATTTGTTTCTTTTTCACTGTGATTTATGTAGCTTTTATTTGCACGGCTCTCTATTTGTTAATACAATTGCAACTACTTGGGTTAATTCCCCTTAAATACCTTCCCCCATGGACCCCCACATCCCTAAACAATTGACCCTAAATCTCCACTGTATTCATGGCTGCAGTATGAGACCCCCGCCAGACCCCGAGGGGTGGAGTGTGGAATGCGAAGGGCCCACATTCCTCCCTCAACTCACTTCTGTTCACACACACACACACACACACACCCATCGGTAAAAGCAAAAAAAAAAAAAAAGGAGTCATAACTGTGGATTCCGGCGCGGGCCACTCATGGCTGTGGCGTGTCCGAGGCGGGCAGGAAGAAGACGAACGTGCCAAGCTGTGCACATCTGCGCAGCTCAGGAAGCGCACACGCGGGTGACTGCGTCAAGGCCGGGACGTCTTCCTGCATCGCGTGCGGCTCTCGCTGCTGCTCGGCTCCAGCTCTCGCTTCCTCTTCCTACAATTATGTGCACATCATCTTGCTGCCGTGCAAAGAGGGCGGTTAGCAAGCAATGATGTCATGTGGCGTCGAGGACTGTGGACACCTTCCGCTGCGTTCTAGCAAACGCCTCTTCCCCGATGGCCGAGATAACGCAGTTTACGTCTGTTGAGCCGCAGTCCTGCTAGCAGAGTGTAGCTCCATCGTAAGGGAAGCGGGCACTTTTCTGACTGCGATCTCCTTGGAGATGTCGAGCGATTTGAGAACCTCAACGAAATTCCTGAGGACGGGAGCATCAGGTGCCGCTTGGGGGGTGACGTAATGGTTAGTCACCCCTTTGTACCGAAAGTCCCGCTTTTGAATGCCACCTCCTGCTTAGTTTGATAGGATGCAATAAAAATTCCCCGGCTGTTTACGTAGCTTAGTAATCTTGCTGTTAAGTAATTTGGTGTACAAACCTAAAGGTAAATTCACCTGGGAGGAAAGGTGTCACATAAATAACGCTGTCCATCTGGGAGTCATGGGTTGCAAGGCTAGACTGTACCCTGGACAGGACGCCAGTCCATTAGAGGGTAGTCGCTCTGTCTCACACACAAGCAGGCATGCATTTAAATACTGCCAGCAACATAGGGTAACCGATTAAGAGGAAACACATCTTTGGACTGTGGGAGGAAACAGAGCATATGGAGGAAGCCCGTGCAGAGATGGGGAGAACATTCAAACTCACCATGCACACCCACAACAGCCCAGATACTATGGCAGCAGTGCTAATCGTTCCAGTACCATGTCACCAAGTTAAAATAATAACAAGAATAAATAAAGCCTATTGTCTGTTAGCAACACCCTTCTGCTTAATCCCTGTTGGCCAGCCTCCAGCATCTTGGTGTTCTGAGCTGACAAAGTACTTTGAAATGCATCATAGAGCTTGGTGACTCTAGCAGGGGTTGCGGTGGCAGTGACAGTTTTGCCCTCCGTCAGCCAAACGTCCCACAGCGTCGCACGCGGCCTTTCGGAGCGGCGCTCTCCACTGGGCTGCAGGTAGACGTCACTCATTCACACTTTTTTCCCACAGTTGTAAATGGGGCAGAGAGGAAGTGGATGGAATACAGGGTGTAGACAGAGGGCAGCCAGATCTTTAGGAACGAGAAGAGGAGCAAACTGGAGGAACAGCAACTTTACTGTTCTGATGTCATTTATTTTTATTTAGCAATTTACTAGAACTTCTAAGTTCTAGTAAATACCTAAATAAAAGTTGGAGGGAGACAAAATTTTTGACTGGTTTTGAATTTGTGGTTAAATTCATTCTCAGTTGTGATGGCGGAGCCTTTTTTTGGCACCTGTAGCTCGGGTCTCGACAGAGGTGTCGGGGCTGCCCCCTTCCGCCGGCACAGCGAGCAGGCACAAAGGGACCGACGCACTCATGTTTCGCCCCAAGAGAATGGGATTCCTTAAAAGCCCCCCACTGCAAAGCCCCTCAGTTCACCACGTTTACCACACTCTACACACCGAAACAGATGTGTAGACCGGTTTGTGTGAGACGTGCAGGGATTCGTGACCAAAAGTCACATTTAGCACAGAGTGAAGAGGAAGCACGGCTGAGGGGGGGGGGGGCACGGCACCAGGCGGGGTTTTCCAGCAGGGACTGTGGCTCAGGGACTCGCTCAAGGGATGACGATACCCATCCCAGCAGAGGTCTGGATGTAATCGGGGATCTAGCAGTCCCCCCAAGCTGAAGGAGGCTTCCAGGCTACAGGGGGTCCAAAAAGACACAATGGCAGGGAAAGGGGGGGGTCCTTCCCTTTAATGATCACGTGATAAGCTTTGTCATCCCACCGCAGACTCCAGAGGAAAGCAAGGGAGGAAAAGCAGAAGGAAAGCTCAGCCCCCCCCCCCCCCGCAGCTGGGGGGGAGAGGCGGGGAGTTGGGGGGACCCCACCAAAGGCATGTGTGTCAGCCAACTTGTTGAAAAGCCCCCGCCGGTCAGAGCTCCCCTCAGAAGGAGAAGCAGTTGCTGCTCTCAGCAGAGCCGCCGGGTCAGGGGACGGAGAACCACTGCTTTGTGCTGAGCCACAGAGAATAAAGTGCGAGACCCTCGTCCAGCAGGCCAGCTCGAACCGGGGGCTGTAGCGCGAGCCGCTTTGCCGGCCGTTGAATCTTGGTGTTTCCTGAACTGGAGTTGGAAGAGCAGAACAGAAAATGCTGGGAACGATCACTCTCACAGGTAAGGGGTGTGCGGGTTTTGAAGAGGTCATCACGTCTCATCTCAGAGGGCAGTCATCTCCTCCTGATGGACGATGGCATCGATTTCTTTTTGGTGCAAATTTTTTTAGCACGCATTCATAAACAACCGAGCTGTGTACCTTATACGTGACAGTTGCTGTCATTTTAAAGCTGTGTAAACAGTTCTGGAATACTTTGGTGGGTTTGGGTGCCGACGCAGGCCACCGCGTGTGCGTCCCAGGGTGCGGCTCACACCGTGCCGAGTCTCCTCTTACAGTTACAGCGGCAAACAGGTTAATGCTTGTGTTAATATATTGAAAATGTATTTTCAATACCCTGCACCTTCTTTTGGACAGATTGCTCTGGCGCAACTCCGAACTCCTGATGGTAAATTGGAAAGAAGAAAGTGTGGGTGTGCATGTATGCATTACCCTACTGTACTGTACTGTACGGAGGGGTGAATGACTGTAGGGTGTTTAGTGCCGTGTGTACAGCACTGAGGTCACCTTGGACAAAAGTGGCGGTTAAATAGAATTAATGAACACCGAACCCTGAGGTTCTTCTTGTTTCACGTAGATGAGAACTGCTGTAAAGACAGAGTGAAGGAGCCCGAGACCATCTGAGGTCCATCCACCAGCACGCTGTGTATGTTCCTCACAGTTCAGTGGTGATCTTCACACCAGGCAGCTGCCGTTCGCCTTAAAACGAAATGATATTCAGACTAAACTTTGGCTGTACAACTGATGGACCGCTTGTGTTTTACCGCAGGATATTGCAGCTGTAAAATATCTTTGTTTCTCATTGCTGTACATCTCTGTGAGGGTTTAGGACCAGCCGGCAGCAGCTGCTGAGAACATGTCGCTACTCATGAAATACCAGTAATCTGTAGCAACGTAGGGGCGCCTTTTATGGGTCCTGGGGGTTAGATTGCTGCTTCCTTGTCTTTATCATTGTTCCCTGAATTCTTCACATTTTAATTCGTTCGATTAACTTAAGTGTACATTTCAAATATTATTATGTGGAGGTCAGACTGTGGGCAAATGTGTATTACTATGAAATTTCTGCTGGTTTGCACTCCCCGGTGACCACGCCTATCTGAGCCGTTTCCCCAGGGTGTGGCACCTGCACTCCGAACCACAAAGGCCCACAGCTTGGTGATGCTTCCACACACCTGGGGTCCGTATACATGGTTGGGGGTTTGTGCTTTAACTAGGTTTCCTTTCAAATCCCTATGTGAGCCGCCTTTGTGCTGTTTGCGCTGCGACCACTTCATCAAAGTGGTGTTTCTCTGCTTGCTGGATGCTCAGTGTGTCTGTGTTTCCTGTTCTGCCATTTGCCTAACAATGGCCTGGCATCTGAAAGTGGCCAAGGAGCCTCTTGAACAATGGCGAGTGTGTGTGAGGCTGAGGCTTCTGAGGGAGGGTGGAGATCCTTGCTCGACACACGCATGGCGTAAATGCTTCCGGGAGCAGCCGGCCACCCAGCTGTCCTTACGCTCCCACAAGTGTCTCCTGCAAGCAAATTTTGTTTTTTTTGGGGGTTTTTTTTTTTTTAACTTGACGGCGTATAGGCAGCTGCTGCCCTACTGTAGAGGCCTTAGGCAGGGGGAGCTCACAAGGGAAGCATTTCTCCTGTGTGTGTCAGATGTTATCAGCCCTGATCCAAAGGGCTCATCTGAAGGGGGATTATTCATTTGTACATCTGGAAATTTCATTTAATATTTGGTACCCTGCTGGTCCATAGCTACCATAGTTTATTATGAATTATTTCAGTCAAACAAAAAGATGTTTAGGCAAAATTTTAAGGTTTGAGGAAATCAAAATGTCTTATTGCCCATTCGGTGCAGCCAGAGCGCGAGGTGGTCAGTAGGGCTGTGGTGCGGGTGGTCTGCGCTGGGCTCAGATATTTAACAAGAGATTAAAGGAGATTTTCTTCCAGGCAAAGTGGTGATAAATCTGAGCAAAACTAAACGTCCACATCCTTTTGGCATCGGAATGGAAGTGCACTGTCTTATCGAGGCACATATAGAAGATAGAGGAATTTAGATAATCGGATTATTTTAATATGAAATGTGCAACCTTGCACACATCTGCACAAAAGCTCCCTGTCTGGACACAAAGAACCTCTTACAAACGATAGTTTTCCGTTCTCCGATTAGTGAGTAAATATCCGCAATACGTGCTGCTTTCTGTCCTTCTGTCTATTTGTTTAGAAATCATTTGTTCGGCAATTTTACAGGGAAGACATGAAAAGGACAGATATAAAGGCTAACTCATTGTTTGCAAACTTCTTTAAACTAAAGGTGGGGCCTGCTTGCGTCACAGCTCCTGGAGGGATGTGGAATTAGCATACAGGTATTTGCTATTGGATTCAGGGCTTAAAGGTGATAGCTGAAGAATGTAGAATTGTGGAATTTTTGGAATGTCAGCATGTGTGGTGTGGGGCCAGGTCTTCATGGGAGCTCGCAAGTGGAGCCAGATGTGTGTGTTTTCCCATCACGGGGGTGCTGATCAAAGGCCTGTCAGGGCCTTGAAGGGAGACTCACACCCCCCCACCCCCCAGCCTACCCAACTGACCCATTCAAAATAAATTACTGATGTGTCCCTCGCTCCCTTTTCAACATTACATCCTCAGACTGCTGGCTTGTGGTCCACATGGGCTGGTGAGGATGGAGACTGTGCAGTGGGTGGCGTAGTGGCCCGAGTCTGGCTGAGGATCAGTCAAATTACTGTGGTTTTAATCTTCTCAAAGTGCCCTTGAATGAGGTACTTTACCCTGACATGATACAGTTATACACGCGTGAATGACTGTAAGCAGCTTGGTGTAGAAACCATTAACTTTAGAAACATTAGACATATTAGATGTTACTTTGTAGAGAGGAGCAGATGAATGAGCAATAAAGATGGCAGCGTGATTTCTCATGAGACACAGCTTATCAGTTCCAAAGAATTTGCCTGACTGTCACAGAAATATTCTCAACTATTTCATGGCTATCACCCATTAGACACAGGGGTAATTTTTTTTGGCTATGTACACCTTCTCAGCATTTTATCATGTTTACACTCTGAAAGACTATTGCCGCGTACATAAATGTATTCAGTTTGCAACTGGACGTGAGTGGGCGTCACAGCCCGGATCTCTGGAGGCCAATGGTCCGATCAGGGTGTGTGCGTGTGTTAATGGGCGTTTTTCATTTAAGGGGTTTCTCTGAATCCCTTCGGGCTTTGTGTAGCGTGAATAACTGATTATTTGGAGTGCGGTGGCCTGCAAGTGCCTCAGCCTAAAGAGAAATGCAAACTACGGTATCCTGACCTAAGGGGAACAGAACCAAACCAAAAATCCACAGCACATAGTATTCCCACTGCATAATGGGTATCAAGATAGGAGAGGTGAAGACAAACAGTGGGAGAAGTTGCTGAATGATGAGTGAGGGGTGGATATGTTAAAGTGAAAAGGTTTTAGCTGTTTTATTAAAAACAAATGGAAATTTGTTGATACATTTGGTTTTAACAAACCTATTAATGAACATTAAAATATCTGCCATGTCAGCAGATAGGTATATATTTTGTATTGCCTACATACGATAGTTAAAAACCAAAGATACATTTACAAGCTTGATTGATGTGTTTTTCCTCTTACTTTTGGTGCAGTTGGACAGGGAGACTCTTTGTCCCAGAAGGAAGATGGGCCAGAAACAGTGGAGCCCCTCCCAGAAGAAGAGGCTCCACAGGTAAATGAGGAGAAGGAGAAAGAGACACCTGATGCTAATGAGGTGACGTCAAAGGACAAGAGGGCAGAAGAAGAGCAGAAAGTACATGAAGCCAGTGAGGTTGGATTCAAGAAGATCTTCCGATTTGTTGGATTTAAATTTACTCTGAAAAAAGACAAGACTGAGAAAACCGAGCCGGTACAGCTACTGACGGTGAAAAAGGAGGAGGGTGAGACGAGTAAATCCAACGAATCTGGTGACACTAAGAATGATGACATCAAAGTAGAAGGTTCTGCTGAGGAGGCCAAGGAGGATGGTGCCGCTGAGGAAGCCAAAGAGGCTGGCACCAGTGAAGAGGCCAAGGAGGCTGGCACCGTTGAGGAGACCAAGGAGGCTGGCATCGCTGAAGAGCCCAAGGAGGCTGGCGTCGCCGAAGAGCCCAAGGAGGCTGGCGTCGCCGAAGAGCCCAAGGAGGCTGGCGTCGCCGAAGAGGCCAAGGAGGCTGGCGTCGCCGAAGAGGCCAAGGAGGCTGGCGTCGCCGAAGAGACTAAGGAGGCTGGCGTCACAGAAGAGGCCAGGGAGGCTGGTGTCACTGAAGAGGCCAAGGAGGCTGGTGTCGCTGAAGAGGCCAAGGAGGCTGGCGTTGCTGAAGAGGCCAAGGAGGCTGGCATCACTGAAGAGGCCAAGGAGGAGGAAGCTGCTGTGGCAGTCAAGGAGGATGGAACTATTAAGGAGTCCAAGGAGGAAAGCTCTCTCAGCAAACTCGCAATGAAAGAAAAAGAAGAGAAACCATTGACTGAGGAGCAAGCTGTTGAGTGTTCTCTAGGACCAGACGAAGTCAATGAAGAAGCCTTGGATCAGACCACTGGCACAACAGAATCCACCCAGGAGGGTACTCTAGACAAAGAGGCAGAGCCACCAGGCGAGTCTCCAACCAGTCCTCCTGTCCAGGGAACACAGTCCCCTTTAAGGAGGTTCTTCACCCAAGGCATCTTCTCAAATTTGAGAAAAAAAGCAAGTTTTAAGAAGCCAAGAGAAGAGGAGCCACCAAAAGAGATTAAAGTTGAAGAGGAAATAAAGGAAACTGAGGAAACCACAGGGACTGCCCCTGAGGAGGTAGAGAAAACAAACGAGCAAGACATGTCAGAAGCTCAACAGGAACAACAAACTATTGTAGAGGACATCAAGGCAGAAGCTCTGCTACAACAAGTTCCAACTTTGGAGGAAAAGGAGGCTGACATTAAGGTTGAATGTGATGTCACTGAAAGCACCCCAGAGCCCACAGAAACTCTTCCAGCTGAAAGTGGTGGTGACATTGTATCTACAGAGGAAAATGCAGAAGATGCCACTGAAGGAAAGACAAGTCCAGAAGAAGTCCCTGCTGGAATCACAACTGAGGCTGAACTTCTGTCTTCACAAGAGAAAGCCAAGACCCAAGGAAGCCCACTTAAAAAACTTCTCACAGGGACAGGCTTAAAGAAACTGTCTTCCAAAAAACAGAAATCAAAGAAAGAAGCTGAGACAAAGCTGACAGAATCTGGAGAACAAGTTTCTGAACAACTACAGTCATCCACAGAATCTGCAGAAGGCCAGAAGGGAGAAAGCTCTCCTTCTTCTCCAGACGAGTCAGCAGAACAAGTTATTGGGGAGCCTGGTCAAACGGAAGCAGGTCCTGAAAATGAAAATGATGCAGTTACCTCTGATGGAGAGAGGAAGAAGGATGGAATTCTGCCTTGGGCCTCCTTCAAAAAGTTGGTGACACCAAAGAAACGTGTCAAAAGATCCTCTGAAAGTGAGGATGAGATGGTCGAGAAGCCTAAATCTGCCACCCTGTCCTCCACAGACAGTACTGTCGAGAAGCAGGAAGAGCCCAAGCCTAATGAGGAAGAGCAAAAGTTAGATGTCAGCACAGAAGAACCCAAAAAGAAGATCGATACATCTGTGTCTTGGGAAGCCTTGATCTGTGTTGGATCTGCTAAAAAGAGGGCAAGGAAAAGCTCTGATTCTGATGATGAAGCACCCAAAATAGAAGAGGAAGCTCAGGCATCGGGAGAGGGACATGGAAAAACTGCAGAATCACCATTTGCAAGTTCTCAGGAAGCAGACCATGAAAACCTGTCCTCTCCAGAGCAGGCTGGGAGTCCATCGGAAACAGACGGCGTGTCCACCTGGGAATCACTAAAACGATTTGTCACTCCTAGGCGGAAAGCAAAGGCAGAAGACAAGGTTGAGGAACCAACTGGCATCAGTACAACTGAGCAGTTACCTTCTGACAGTGAAATTCCCAAAGAGGAATCTTCCTTTTCGCTAAAAAAGCTGATTCCTGGGCGGAAGAAGAAGAAGTCAGATGGAAAGCAGGAGCAGGTATCATCTGATGAGGCAGGAAAAGACAAAGGATCGGCTGAGGAGGACTCGGACACGCCTGCCGTGGTCCCACTGTCTGAGTACGACTCTGAACAGGCTGAACAGGTTGAACTTGCATCAACAGATAAAGTGGAAGCTGTTGAAAAGCAAACTGAAACCCCTGTGGCTCAAGAACCAAAGAAAGACGTACCGCTTGCAGAGGCTGAGACAGTAAAGTCTAGCCAGGCAGTTCCTACTGTGGTTCTCCTCAAAGCTGTGGCTGACATTGAAGAACGATCACCATCTTGGATATCACCCACAGCTGTGGAGGACCTTCAGGAGACAACAGAATGCATAACTAAACAGCCACTGAGTGATATACCTGAAGAAGGGGACACCATAGCCACTCCCAGATCCACTGCTGAAGAGGTATCCAGGGATGACACAATAGCTGAGGACATTGTAGAACTTACATCAGAGGCAGTGACAGCTGTGGAGCAGGTCCCTGAAGTGTCCCTCACTGAAGAAACTACAGAAATGCTTACAGCCGTCTCGCGACTGACGGATTCCCCTGGGACGTCTGGCGAAACGACTCCAGTGCAAGCCGAGTATGATATTGTGAAGACAGAGGCCATAGTGCAAGAAGTAGTGCAATCGATCAGCGTAGTAGAAAACGTGCAGTCAGTAACAATGTCAGATGTGCACCGGGAAGCTGTTGCTGTTTCCGTCATCCCACAAGTGATGGAGTCTGTCACAAAAGAAGAGACTGTGGTTTTAGTTTCCCATCATAAATCCGAAGCGGCGGCTATTTGCACAGGTCTTGACGCTCAGGAAATTGAATCCGCAGAGGAGAAAACGTTGCACGCCTCCGTGGAAAGTCTCACTGAGGTTGGAGAGGTGCTGTCCACAGAAGTTGTCACTGAGGGTAAGGCTGAGAAATGTGAAGTCGCAGGTGTCGGAGAAGAGCACATGTTTACTGCTGAAGTCATGGAGATCAACTCTGAATCCAGAGATCCAGAGCCAATGGCTGAAATAAAAGAAACTCCAAAAGAAGTTGAAATCAAATTAGAAACTGCAAATAAAGTGCAAGAAGATGAGCTTTTACTTCTGGGGGAAATTAAAAACATGCCAGATCCCGAATTCACAAATGTCCTACAAGAACAAAAAGCCATCAATGTAGCATGCGTCAACTTAGTGCTTGGTGAAACTGAAGTACTAGAGGAACCAGTAATATCAGAGAACGCACCAAAGACTGAGCCAGAAGGTCCATTAGAAACAACCAGAGAAGAATCTGTCTGTGCCGAGTCTGCTGACATCACTGAAATCTCTCCTTTGGAGGCAGATAAAGTGGATGAATTTGAATGTGCAAAGGAGGACATTGCTAACATTGAACATGCTCCTTTGGAGGAAGTGGTCCAGTGTGTGATACAAGAAGTGACCACCTCGATGCCTGCGCCCCCTACAACTGAATCCACTGAGATCTATGAGGCTCCCATCGCTGTGTTAGCACCAGCAATAGAATTGCCCCTTTCTAAAGAGATGGTTGGAATTGTCAGCCCTCTCGCAGAGTCATTTCCTACAGAGCATGCGGAGATCAAGGACGAGGCATCAATGGAAAGAGGTCCATCAGTAAAGTTCACAGATGCTCAGGAGAGCCAGGTTAAAGAGACAGACATGGATGTGTTAAATGTGGAACCAGTTGTTGAGGCAGACACTGAAGCAGCGTTGGCCACCGTTACTGCTACAGCGGCAGGTATCTGTAAGAAAGGGGCAGACCTCGATGTAACAGAGGCAGAGCAGGTGAAGGAACAGAAAATTCCTGAAGAGCCCAGCATCATTACTGCTCCTTTGATTGTCCGAAATGTGGTGGCGGACGTGGAAAGTTTGCCTAAAGCAGAGGTTGCTGAGGATCAGGACAGAGCAGTCACACAAAGCTTTCCAGCTGATGAGACATCACCAGTTACAATTGAGAAGGATGACGCACCGCTGCAGACAACCGGTGATGAGAAGCCCAAAGATATTGAGGCTCAAGTAGAAGACAAAGGAGATGCAGAGAAGGCAGAAGATCAACCTGCATATCAAGTTTCTGTAGAGGAGGCGGTCAAAGATAAACTAGAGGACAATGAAGTGATGGAAGAACCTCAAACATCCACAATCCCTGAACAGCCAGAGAAGATGGCCCAAGAAACAGTTGAGGTGGAAACAGTGGAAACAGTCAAGTCTGAATCAACAGAAGGCTTTGTTGTTCCTGTAGGGAATCAGCAAGATGTGTTTGCGCAGCCTACAGGTGGAAGCAAACAAGAAACAGATGAGATGGCGCAGGATGGAGAGTTGAAAATTCCAGAGCAGCAAGAAGAGGAAAAGGAAAGTCTGGAAGCCCTCGAAAAGGTAAACGGAGAAGCAGAAGACAAGGCTGGGAGTTTGGAGGAAAAGAAGACAGAGACTGCGGATGTAATGGTGATGGGCTTGCAGAGTGAAACAAAAAATGAAGAAGGAAAATGTCAAGTAGAGGCAGGGCCACAGGAATCAGTCAGGGATGCAGAGTCAGTTGCACCTCAAGAATCTCAGGAGCCAGACACTGTTTTAGAGAAGCCAAAAGAGGCTGATGAGGTGGAGCAACTTGAAGCCACTGTTGTAGTAACTACAGTTCAAACACTAAATTGTCCAGGTTTGCCAGCCCACACTGCGGAAAAGGAAGTAGATCCACAGGAGGAGAGCACCAAGGTAGAAAGTGAACCGGAACCAACTGGTAAGACACAAGATGCAGCATCAGAGGCCGTTTCAGAGAAGCCAAAAGAGGCTGAAAAGGAGCTGAAGGAGTCTGGTGAAGAGGTGCAAGTTGGAACCACAGCTGTAGTCACCGCAGTCAAAACACTGGTGTGTCTAGCTCAAGCTGTGGAGAAGGAAGAAATGGTTCCTCAAGAGGAGAGCACCATGATAGAACCTGAGGCAGAATCCATTTCCGAAACACAAGCTGAGGAGTTCAAGGTTGTTTCAGAGGAGTCAAAAGGGGCTGAAGATGAGGTGCAGCTTGAAGCCACTCTTGTAGTAACTGAGGTCCAAAGATCAGTGTATCCAACTTTGCCAATGCAAACTACAGAGAAGGATGAAGTGGATCCTCAAGAAAGCACAAAGGAGGGAACTGAGCCAGAATCAACCTCCAAGATACAAGTGGAGGAGTCAAAAGCTGTTTCCAAGGATCCAAGAGAGAGTGAAGAAAAGGAGGAGCAAACTGAAGCTGCTGTTGTGGTAACTACAATCCAAACATCAGTGTGTCCAGCTTCACCAAGTCAAACTGAAGATAAGGAAGAAGTGGCTCCTCAGGAGGAGAGCACAAAGGTGGAAACTCAGCAACAATCATCTGATGAAACTCATGCGGATGCAAGTAAACAGTCAGACATCCTCACAAAGGCAGAAGATTTCAAAACGGATGAGAATGCCAGCCAGGAGGCCACAGACGAGGTGAAAATTGAATCAGTTACTGTTTATGCTCAAGGCAAGGTAGAAGTTTTGGAACGGGAGGTCACCGATCACTGTGAAACTGTTGAAATCATGCAGACCGAGACAGCGGTGGAGCTTATTGTTCAGACTGAGCAAATAGAACCAGAACAGGTCAAAGCAGACCACAGCGCTGACCCAAGTGTAAAGGAGGATCCAGCTTGTGCAGAAAGTAAGGAAACTGCAGAACAACAAACACTGCAGCCATCAGCAGACGACGAGGCGGCAAGCAAGCTACCGAAATCAGAAGAAATGGAACATCAAGAAGTTCTGGCTGGAGATGTGCAAAGCCCACAAGCTGCTGCTGCTGCTGCTGCTGCTGCCGCCACTGAGAATGGCATGAGATCGCAGCCAGAAAGCAAAGAAGAATCTGAGAAAAAGAGTGAGAATTCGACAGGAAGCCCGGAAGAAATGAAGGCAAAGGCCGAGGAGGTGGGCAAAGGTCAGACACCCACCACAGATGAGACCACAGCTGCGGAGGGAGAGAAAGCTGTGGAGATGACTGTTCTCAAAGAAGCCATTGAGGTGAGCGGAGATGTCCTGCTGGAGAGTGCTGGTGAAATGGAGGCGGTGTCGTCTGAGCTGACAGCAGCATCGTGAGATGGTGAGTCCTCAGCAGCGCACTTTCTTTTGCAAAAATTGTTGGACCTAATTTACGTGCCTAAATCTAGGGTTTCGTTGCAAACAGTCCGTGACACCGGTTGTGATTTCGAAATATTAAAAACCGCGGCTTAGGGTTATGGCAGACTGCAAAAACCTCAGTTAAAGCAATGCCGCGTTATTGTGAGACTACTCGTCGGCCCACAAACAGGCTCCCCAGCCGCCGGCGAGCCAGCATTCGTACAAGAGCTTCCCAGTTGGGCGCAAGAAAAAGCTTTTGTCCGAGCGGCAGGTAACCAAGGGCTCTTGGACATGAAAGGAGGAATGCAGCGGTCCAGATCGGCTGCACAGCAGAGGTCCCCCAGGGGCCCTCCGAAGGGGCTGCACGAGGAGATGAACTTCTGCTGACAGAATAGTCAGTTGTCTCCTTTCCCTTTCACTGTTCCATCTCCAGGCAGGGATGGCAGTCGGTTTTTCTTTGGCCTGTCCTCTGTCTGAACAGCCGTGTGCTTCCCATCCTGTGCTTCCGGACTGTTCCGCATTTGGACGGCGGTGTGTCCCTCAGCAGCGGACACCGGTGCTGAGCAGGGCCCTGTGTTCGTAACCGTGAAGACAAGGTGCTGCTGAGGCTGAGGGACCGAGGCGTGTTTGCTGAGTGCGAATGCAGCGCTGCAGCAGGACCGTGTGGCACGGTGCCCGATGCACAGAGCGCGCCCGTCTGCGCATGCGTGCGCCTCCCCCACCCAAAAGCATGACTCAGCACTCCGTTGCCGATGCGACTGCTTGTCCTCTGCGAGTGCCCTTCACAGCACAGGGACCTGGGCTCGCTCGGCTGTACAATTTAGTTTGCGTTGTTAACGTGTGATGTTGGATGTGGATGGATGTCACCTATCCACCGTGAGTGATGAACATCCCCTTCTAGGTTTGATAACGTTTGTCCCTTTGTCCCCCCCCCCACAAGGCTGCTGCAGTGCGGCAACTCCCTGTCTGGGAGAGAGAAGGAGGTTTGAACGGGAACCGCAGGCCATTTCTGGAGAGCACAAGGAGACTGGGCTCTGGCTCCCGGAGAGAGGGACTGTAGGACAGCATCGCCTCCCCGCCCGTTCCGTCCATCACCGAGGCACCCGCGACACCCCCAGGGCCTCACCCTCGCCACTACGCTTCTGGCCAGCTCTAATAACAGTGAAGTCTGCCTGCTGTGTGCACTCAAACCTGCGCCCCCCTGCTGCTGCCCGTGTGACTGTCCTGTAGGGACAACATAGCTGGTGTGTGTGACTCCAGAAATGGACAACACTCTCTTGTATATTGTATTTATATATCAGCCCTAAGCTCAGTCCCTCCACACTTTTCCTTAAGTATTTATTTTTCTTATTTTCGACAAAGAATACTAAAGTTCTCATTATCCCGCTTTACGTTACTAGAGATTTGTTTCCGGCTCTCGCGGAGGTTTCACGGTACAAGAGCTGCATTTTGAAAATACTGATTCCAAAACAAAAGAGACCCTAAAACAATGTGAATGAGATGCGGTTCCTGAGCAAGGCACCCCCGCAGGTGCCTTGCAGGTACCCTCCTTTGCTGCCCTGTCTATGTTCAGGGTGGGTGAGCACATGAAGTTGGCTGTAGTACCTCAATCACTCGTCTGTCCTTGGTTTTTACTACATTGGTGACTGTACGATGCAGCGTAAAGACAACAACCCTCCTCTTACTAAATCATATATATGGCATATATGTACTGTTTATGTATTAAAAATGAATAATAATGTAGATATCCTTGCTTACGGAGAGACTCGAGCGTGATTTTGCTGTTGCTTTGATAATGTGAAAGGGGTGTATTTTAAACAAAAGGCTTGGGCACCACTGGGACTCCGAGGAAGCAGCATTGTGGGCACGCTGTCTGACGTAGTGGACCAAACCATACTGTGCATGAACACACGGATCGCACGGTCGCCTCGCCAGCCTGCCACTTGCCGATCATCTTACTGCTAAATAAACGTTCACCCCCACAAGGCTGTGTGTGCAAAACACCCTGTGTTCTACGTGGTTGTGCGTCCGGATGGGGGATTGGCGCCTCCTCCTGGCGGCTTCAGATCCGCACCCAGCCGTAGCTGTCGTTCACTAGACTGCATCCTCGCACTCGCTCGCGTGCTGTGGAGCCACGGTCTGTTTCGGTGAGAAGGTCTGCAGATGCCACTTGTTGGGAGCCTTCAAACAGCTCTGTAATGCACACACCTTGCATCCTGTCCTGTAAGCAGGGCCTTGTTCAAGCTTGGCATGCAGTTGCAGCTCAGCTGTGAAGGTTTTAAGATTTGCTGCAATAAACAAAGCGGTATTGTTAGGAGGGGAAGGTGGCAGATCCTCGTTCGGGCCTTCCACACCAGACCTGAACTGTCAGCATGAACGTACCTGCTGCCAGCACACTTTATGTTCGAGCAGCGCTCTCGATCGGTCGGTGGAGCCCGGGCTGAACAGTTGTTGCAGCAGGCGATGGGCTGTGGCTGCACGTCACCAGTAAGTGCTCTACTCAATGCTCCGCACCTGCGAGTTTGGTCTGCCTGTTCTTCACACCTCGAGATTTTTGTAACCCAATCTGTATGTGAACCTGGTAATCTTTGTACAAACTATACCTCTGTACCTTAACTCGCACTGTAACAGCAGCAAATAACTTCTCAACGACAAACATTATGGTAGCATGAGCTTAACTGTCTTTTATATTCACCATGCTGTTGATATGAATATGAAATCATGTCAAGAAATTTTGTTCAAATAAAGTTAGCCTTAATAAAAGATGGTCTTTGACAAGGACTTGGTTGTGAGCCACTCTTTGGAGAAAAGCACTGCTGCTGAGCAGTGCTTCTGTGTGGAAACTGTGCGCATGTGCATTTGTCACGAAGGCAGAGTGTTTTCTGCGTACACACTCGAGGAAGCCGGAGCCAAACAGATGAACGCAGCACAAAGGCGATGAGGTTACCTGCTTATCCACACGGGGCACCACACGTTCTCCTTCCGCGTATTTGCTGCTAAACGAAAGCATAATTTTGGCCGATTCGGAAAAGGGAAAGCACCGCATCCAAAAGAAAGTCAAACGCGGTGAGCAAAGCTGATACAGTTTGGCACGTCCTTTTCTGTTCTGCAAAACTTTTATTTACTCTCATTCATCATCGTGAAAATAGAGTTCATTCCTGAGGAGGCGGCCTGCAGCGGACTTCTGGACTGTGGCCAGAGCTGCTGAACTGCCCTGCCAGTGTTACCGGCGTACTATGAACACGGCTTCCACTTGAGCACAAATTAGTTCCCGAAGAACACACAGAAAGAGCCAGACAAACTTTTGAAAAATTAAATTTATACCCAAAACCATATACTTGACTCGCTTTGACATCAGAACAGAACGATGAAAAAAACCGTTTGGTAGTATTCATTTCACAAGGCCTCTAAAGCAGATTTGCTTCATAAATGAAAATGGAAAAAGCAGAAAAACTACACAACAGCACACCTGCACTCCATCGCCTCCTCGCTATTTAAACACCCCCCCTCCAGCAGTGTACGCTGGTTAATATGTAGGTCCACAGACTTGTGACCCAGGAGTTCCAGTGTTACTGTGTTGGCACGCACGCACGCACGCACATACACAGCTTGTCTGTCTGCACTACACCTTAGGCCTGGATGATCACAACCATACAAGCCCATACCCACAGAATATTTTTAAAAACTTGTACACCTACACAAGTAGATGGGATGGTATCTGCAGCTGGCTGGATAAACATCTTCAATGATTCAATGACCTCTTTGTACCAAAAGTAAAGAGCATAGAGGAATGACTTGGGAACGCCCGAGAGCAGCAAATTGCCCCCATACTGTAACTAGCAGTTCAAGCCCCCTCACACCTGAATGAACATGACATCACCTGCCATGTTTATTTTTCTGTATGGAAAAAACATGGGTGAGGTGGAACTGTTTTGGCAACGTGAATTTTTTGCGGAGGGATTTCCACCAATGATATTTACACAACCTCAACACATACATAAAGACACTTGGATGGGCACCAGCTGAGTCCGGCAAACCCCGCGGCACTTTAAGAACTTCAGATCGGCTCCCGAGCGGGCACACAAACACCACCAATGAGAGCAGAGAAGGAAAAAATGGAGTTTGCCTAAAATTGGACTGGCACAAGAATTGTGCCTCTTTGTGGGGCGTCAACATTTCCAAAACCGTAGTACAAAGATGTATATAAGGATGGGATTCTGTAGAGAAACAAGCGAAGGTATGTGGATTTGACTGGCATCGTAGGCATTTCCTGTTCATATCTTTATTGAATCATAATTTATATGCTGATTACTTTTGGTATAACCTTCATGAAAATATACAGGAGCTGACTGTAAGTGCAGAGCTGCGCCAGAAAGATCGCCCCAGCACAAATGTACGACAGACACTGACCGGCACCACAGCCTCAGTAACCTCGCCCTTCTTCAACACAAAGGCCTTCAGTTCAAGCGTAAAATCATAGAAAAATGTTTACCCTAACAGACCCGTGCATCTTCTATTAAAAGGCATTCAGCAACATACAACTTTAGCAAATATAAAATATTTCTTGTAAATACCGCACATAAAATGAGGAAGATTTACTACAAACAAAAAAATAAGGTCTCAGTGGTGAGTTAAATAAAAGGGACGAGGTTGTACAAAATTATAGTAGAAAAAGTGTCCTTTAGATTTTGCTTAAAAATGCTTTAGTTGAAGTAACAAACGAAGAACCACACACAGCAAAACATCCTGTACGCTGGCGCAGATGTACAAGCCTTTATCAGCCAGCCGGCATGAGGCACAGAGGCACAAAGGGAGGTTGAACGAGGCCGATGTTTACGTCACGTTTCCATTGCCCGGGAACAGCAGCACTGGTGCTGTGCAAAGGACCTACCTTCTCCTTTCGTTTGCCCTCTTAGTATTAGCAAGGCCAAGCAACACTTTTCAGAAGTTTGGTGGAGAGCGTGATTCACTTCACATGGCACAAAAAACCTTGACTGTTCGGGGGCTTTTGCGAAGGCACGCAGTCTCACTGGAGCGCTACATGCCCCATGAGAGCTCACCCGTGATCTTGCAACCCCGAGTGGAGTGGCATCCCTTTTCTCGAAAACTTTGGGTCTTCATCACCTCTTACTGTACCCACAACTTCTTTTACTATCCTACACCGTAAAGGATAATGATATAAATAATTCTAAGTGCCAAGTAGCATACAATTTCACTTTGAAACCATAGCTTTGTATAGAGGTTCAAGAGCAACTATAAAAAGCAAAGGGCTTTGAGCACTTTACTGCTCATCTCTATCTTATTTTCCACCATTAGGCATGACTTTCACTTCAGGATCCGTGGGCTGCCTGCTGCGCGGCAAGACAGAGGACTGACTCATGGGATGCAGATCTGCATCTTGTATCTCCCACTCGTGCTGAGGAACAGTTTAACGGCAATCTGGAACCACTGACTCGGCACCGAAACTGTTGTTCCGGGAGAAGGATGAGAGGAGTTTTCACCACAGAGTTCACCTTTCACATTCACTCATCTTCACTGCAGCAGATGCACTGACAGTAATGGTATAAAGGTTGAATGGGGCTGGAAAGTGGGGGTCTACTCAACAAAGGTCTCCTCGGTCTTGACGGCCATGTCCAGTGGCATGCCTGTTGAAGAGTCAGAGCCCTGGTCACTGGGCAGTGGACCTGGGCTGTCAAGAATGCCAAATTCCTGAGCCTTCTGGGTGAAGCAGAGGTGTTTGACCACCTCACTGGGGCTGGAGAAGGTGGCCTCACACACATTGCACTTGTAGAGTCTGCCAGAGGCCAGGAAGAGGGCCTCTGCTGGGCCATTCTCCTCCAGGCCACATAGCTCCACACTCTGCCGATTTACCACGGTGTAGGCTTCTGCACCCTGGCTGCAGCACACATGGCGGGCCACTTGGTTGGCACGGCAGAAGCTTTTTCCGCAGGCACTGCACCTGTAAGGCTTCCCTGTGTGGATGTACATGTGCTCGCGCCAGTGGCTCTTCTGGATGAACTTGCGGCCGCAGGTGGAGCACTCGTACCGCCGCCTTTTTGCCTCACGCTCTAAACTGCAGTTCTCAAGATTATCAATGTCGGCGATGTCGGAGGGAGGCGGGGTCTCGGCCTGAAGCTGTGGGATTTCTGACTGCGGAGAGTCCACGGTGGGCAAAGTCTGTTCCCCGTCACTGGTTGTATCAGCGCTCCTTTGGGTCTCCTCAGCTTCACTGGCTGACAGGGCCGGAGCCTGGGTAGGAGTCAACTGTGCAGGTGGGGCCTGAGAGTGCAACAACAGGTGTTCACGCAGGTTGCAGCGCTGGGTGAAACGGCTGCCACACAACTGACAGGTGTAGAGCTTGCGGAAGTGGGCACTCCTCTTCATGATGCTCGGTTTCACATGTATTATGGCATTGGGGGTGGGAACTTGATGGATTTGTTCCTCCATGAGAGCATGGAACTGTCCTGCAGCACCCTCCTGTCTTCCGTCCACGAGGGCTTCTGCATCAAAGGGTGAGGGTAGACAGGAGCGTGCCGGGAGCTGTCCAGACAGGCTGCTCTGCTGGTCAGAGATCTGGATGCCATAGAGGGAGGCCGCAGCCACCGGCAGACCGTGCTCCACATGCGAGAAGGCTGTGAGGCTGACCTCCTGCAACAGCGGGTAGGCATGCAGGAATTTGACTCCCTGCTCCAGACGGATGGGGTCGATGAGCTGCGGGGCCAGCTTGCCTGTGTACATGAGGTTCAGCAGATAGCTGAAGATGTCTGGCTGGATGTCAGTGGGTTTCAGGCGAACGTAGTCACTGGAAAAGAATGCACACGGGCAGAGCTCACACGATCAAACTTAAAGAGCGACAAACGGAGCCACCGATCACTACGAGAATTGACACAGCTGGCTTTTTAACTGAGGCTGCATTTAAATTTTTTTATTAAAAACCTCACAGCAAAACAAATGTTTTTTTGGCTGTTGTTAAAACCTCACTGGTTCAGCAGTGCTGAAAGTTATCATTTTAATTCAAAGCCTGGAAATTCACAGTATCTAATGCATTCATGCAGCTGGTTATTTTTAGCTGGAGCAATTCAGGCAAGGACGATGGTCAAGGGCACCTTTGCAGTAGCAGGGGCTTAAACCAGTAACCATCAGGTTGCAAGGCAGCATCTTTGGCCACCAACCTAAGGGCTGCTCGCTGCCCAATTAGACAACAGCTCATACATGTCACAAAAAACAATATTTTCATTATAGAGGAAGACAACAGCAGCAGGTGGTGTGGTGGTTAGAAGTTTGAGATTGGAACCCCACTTCCCATTGCAGTACCCTTGATCAAAGTAAAAACCCTGAATTGCTCCAGTAAAAATTATCCTGCTGTATAAATGGGCAAAAAAAGCACAAGTGAATAAATAGTGAAAGTCACTCTGGAGAAAAGCTAAATGAATAAATGTAAATGCAAGACCAGCGTCTAACATACCTGTCCTGATGAATGAACAGCATGCGGAAGTAGTTAGAGAAGGCAGCCAAAACGGCTTTGTGGGCCTTGAAGAAGACGTCACCGATGGCCACGGTGCAGTCGCACAGGAAGCCGAACTCCCTCTGAGCGTTGAGCTGCTGCAGCAGGATAAGACCATGGTTGGCCAACTCCATTCTTCAGCCTGCATGTAAAGCCAGAGATGAGCCACTTCCTGTCACATTGACGCCTCATGCAAAGCACTGGCCTTGTGAGAACAAGTAGGCATTTTTTTTTTATTTGCTTGCTGTTCTTTTCCATGTGCATATGGTCAACACAGCTATAATGTGAAATTATGAGTGCAAGTTGAAATCAAAACCAAAACACTAACACTAAACATGAGGTTAAACAAGACAACACATCATTAAACAATGACAACATTGCTGTAAGAGATGGATAAAGAGCTACATATTAGCTTCATTTAGAGCTATGGTGCATCAGTAATCTTACTGACATAACTGAAAAACAAGCACTTGTAAAAAGTCACTCCTGAAGTCAAATTATCCTCACGTAAAAGCTTGATTCAAAAGCTGTTGTTTAGTGCCATTACAACACAGTATGGAGAAATGCATATGAAGGAAACTCCAACAGGGAGAGACAGACACACAATAAAAATGGCAAAACATTACACTCATTACGACACCACAAGACAAAAAGCATCATGGAAACAAACATGGAATGCAGAGAATCAGTCGACGGTGGCGCAGCGGATAGCGACTGGATGCGGGTTATACCTATGCCCAGTCTGTAAGGAGTTTGGATGGTGTCACCATGCCAGGCTGGGTTTTCTCTGGCTTTTCTCCCACAGCCGAAACACAATGTATGACTATGTTCTCACCAGAACTACAAAGCCACTCTGTACTCAGACTCATTAATGTCAAGATACATCATAAAGGACTCAGTCACGTTGCTATCTAAGGAATCCATTAACCCAAGCGTATAAAAACAGCTGAGGACACCATGATACCAGTAACAGCTCCATGTATTGAAGATGGCATCCAGTAGAAAAGCAACATCACGGGTGTCAAAATGCCTGCTGAAACCATAGAGCTCTTGAGCTGAACATCAAACAGTAACACGTCATGTCAGAGTCTCCTCCAACCTTTCCACACCCTCAGGCATATTTTCCCAAACTGAACAACTAGTCCTGGATTCTTTCTACATAATCTGTACATCTTCTGTCGTTAAATGAATATACTATAAAACATTCATCGAACATATAATATATTGTGCATATTCAGCCATCCATTATAAATAACTGCTTGGTCAATGTAGGTTTGCAGTAGTCTGGAGTCTATCACGTACAAACTCATGCACCTGGGGCAATTCAGAGTCCACAGTCCACCTGAAACACACAACATTGGAGTGTGGAAGGAAAGTAGAGCACCTGGAGCAAACACATTCAAACATTGGGGGAACATACACACTCGACACACTAAGCTGAATTTTAACCCACATCTAAACTCATAGCACAGAACCAGTGACAAACCACCACGCTTATAAACAGCTCTGTTATACTGAATTGTTACGGTTCCGATTTTTCTGAAAGCAGTATAATGGACTTGGGTTTCCCAAGTCACAGTCAAACGCCTTTCACTAAACCTAAGATAATAAAACCAGCCTTTCCGTTAAACGGCACTGAGCAACTCAACAAGTCCGCTGTGGGCCTTCCACATTTGTAAAAACACCAAGACATCAACACTCTGGATGGAATACAAAGCAGGTATGAGAGTGAAAGTACCCCCCTACAAAGTTTCTGAGGACAGCACTTCACAAATGATATTAGAAAAAATGCTCACCTCCATGTTCTGGTGTCACACAGGAAAAAACCTGCTTAAATTAGGAACAAACATTGCTTGGTTGCAGTTTCAAAATGGGTTAACTGACTGCTTTGTGCAAAAAAAACAGTGACCTTTAAGGTCAGTGTGGGTGGGCACAGCCACATGGTCATGACCAACCTCCACAACGCAGGATCTAACATTTTACCTCACTGCTCAAGGGTCTTCTCTATTCCCTCTACATAGAGTGCATTTTTGGAACGGCTTCTGAGAAACAGCTCCTGGTTCCTGTTTAACACGGGTTCCACCCACCACACGTTGGCGGTCTCAAATGGTCTTGAAGGCCTCAGTCTAGACCCGTGTGGTGAGCAGAGCACCAGGGCCCCTGCAGCACAGAAACCACAGCAGGCACAGCAAGCACCGTGCAGCACAACACATCTAACAGTGAAGTACGGTTAAGCACTGAGATATATCCATTCAGGTCACGCCAATTGTACTTTTAATAAAAAGTTTCAGTTAATACCTGTAATTTATAAAACATTTATTTGAATTATGAGGGCTCAATTTTGATTTTGCATGACTTTTAGCAGCACAGCGGTGTGAGACAGGTGCCACCATGCAGTCTTCTTCAGTCAGTTTGGCTCGTGCTGCCTTCTCAGCCTCAATCACCCTTTTTCTGCCAGTTTCACCGGTAATAACCTCGGAAATCTTGGCCACCATTACTTTCAAAACCACATCAGTGACTGCAAACTGATTTGCATTTCCATTCTTTTCTCTTCAACTATTCTGTTTTTTTGTATTAAAGCTTGAACGAATACATAACGCATGTAGGTATGTTTGTTTTATGAGTGTTTGCGACTAAGTGTACTGCATTCAGTGGCTACAAAAGAGTTGAAAGACAGCAGGTAAGCCTGATATACAGTATTAGAGTGAACAATGAAGGCAAACTGCCTTGTTATGTTGTGTTAGTATAACTAATATTAATTATTGAAGCGAATATATCCATTTATATGGATAAATCGTGCCAACTTTGAGGCTCGGGAACACATTTTTTAAACACTTTTGTTTTACAAGAATTCACCTTCCACCTTAGAAAGGTTTTTTTGGAACATTACCTTTGTAAAGTCACAGATGGATGTCCAGACCAAGGCATGTCACACAGCTTAACTATAAAACCGCATTAATACTTTTCAGGGTGGCCATAGTGCACACGGGTTATCAGGTGGTTTCTTAGGTGTTCAAAGAGAGTGGAGAAGCAGAAAGCTTTGCACACTGCACATCCCCACTGTAGGCATCAAGAGCAGAAAAGTTAACCTCAGAAGGTCCATCAAAGGGGTGCGGAGCACATGTCACCACCCAGGTACAGATGTACCCAGGGGCACCATCCCTTCCCCCATTCAGCTCTTATTAACATGAATGCTTTACAAGACCTTTCCATTTAATCAAGCAATGTTATACATACATATTAATATATAAACAGGCTCGAACGGTTCAGCTTTTTATAATAATAATTATGATGTCAGCTGACTCCCCTGTCTGGTTCCAACTGTCAGTGCGCTTCAGTAATTCGCCTACCGCGCATGCGCCGTTTGTCCAGCAACAGCGGAGTCCGCGTGGTGTCGCGGCTCTCGCGCTGAGCGGGGCCACTTCCGCAGTGCGCCCGCGCGCCACACAAAACACACGGACCAGGGTCGCGGACACGGCAGGCAGAGAGACGAACGGGCGCACGCAGCCAGCCAGGGACCCGCACTCAGGGGGCTACTCACCGGGTGTGTCGCGCTGTGCTGCGATGCCTTCTACACCGGTGGTTCCTCGCACGGACGCTCGGGAGCTCCGCGCCGTCCCTCAGTCGTGCGGCGCCGCCGCTCTGCTCGTCCGCCTCACGGGTCCACTGAGCGGCCGCGAGCGCGCGAGCTGCGCCCACCGGCAGCCCCGCCCGCGCTCCGGCCGCGTTACGTTGACGGCCACGTGACCGTCCGAGGCGCGCTGAGCGACGGGTGGGCGGGGCGGTGGGTGGAGCCACAGTCCGATTAGACCGAGCAGGAGGCGTGGAGCCGCTGCGCGCCTCTCGTTTAAACACGCGTTTGCCGAGCGATGCTTCACGCCGTTTTATCATTCACGGCTTTCGATTCGGTCCTGCCGCGCTCACCTCGGATTTTTTATGTATGATTTTACTTTATGCAACAACTGACAAATTCAGTGGACAAAAAATTTCCGCGTGTTGCCCAAGTTTCACCGAAAAATATACATTTCTGACTACGCCGCTCAACTGATGGATGTCTAAACACCGTTCTGTACCCTTTCAAAGTTCAGATTCGGAAAATCCTTCAAAATAGTTATCACTGTCAAATGACTCAAAATGTTCAAACCTCTGTTATGACATTATTGCGTTCCAAAGATTTACATGAGAACAATCATCATGGAATCCGTGTCCAGATTTATATAATGCTATATATTTGAACTGTTACAGTTCATAGTCACAATTTATATAATTATACTGTAGCTTGTTTTTCCAAAATTATTTTGTTTTTTTACACATTCTTTAACAAACTTACACATTTCTTACTTTAACATTGAGTTGACAAACATGTCAACATTGATTTTATTGAAATATTTGATGATAATAGAGCAAAGGACAGTATGTCCATAAATTCAACCGCTCTTGTCACATCATGGGCTCAGAGTCCAGATGAAGGACAGTTTCAATCCACAGTTCACAGCTGCCTTGATGGCCACTACTGGGCCCTGTATTTACTGTGTTTACTGTTGGGTACAGGTCAGCAGGCAGGAATGATGGAGTGATGAAGGAATGTGGACACAACCCACATGGGTTTCATTTCTCCATCAGGAAAGAGTCTTTTTTCAGTCCACAACAAAGCAGAAGAGGGTAACATAAATAGCTGTAAAGGTCTCTCTACTCACTGGTAATAAACATCACAGTTGAGGACAAACACTTGCCTCGAGCTGGAAGATGATCTGCTTGCACTATTCATCAATAAACGTTTCAAAGCCCATTCAACAACATTTTCACTATTAAAACACAAAACTGACATGTTTAACAAAACCTCATCAGCAAGTCCTCAGGAGAGAACAGACAGATGTGGCCCTCAACCCTGACCAGTGCTCCACAGGATAACCTTGTGGGAAGCAGATGTATTATTCCAGAAAAAAGACCATCTGAAACTCCACAAATTTAACTCTTATCACCGTGTAACTGCTTTTTCACACAACAGAAGACTTATGATTGATAGACTGATTCATTCTTGTCAAAAATAACAGAAATGATTGTGCGGCTGCTCTGAGGTCTGACTAGGGGCACTTCAAAAAGTGTCTACGCAGGCTGGAAGCCCTAACTCCTCAGGGACAAGTACAAATAAATCACGTTTTAAGTGCTAAGTGTTCTACAGATTCAGGGCTGCCCCTCCACTGCCCCAGTCATCTGTTAACAGTATCTGGTGGTGATACCTGCCAGAATGTTGGCATACAAATAATTAACACTGTTTTTCAACTGTGAATAATAAACAAATCCATCTTTTGAATCTTCTGAAGTACCACTGCTGGAAAATTCCATGTAGTAAATGTATTTTGAAAAGAGGGCAGAGCCTTCAAGAGGAGAGGAGTCTTCAGCCACTATGCTCTCAACACACCCAAGAGTACACACATTCACATCTGTGTCTGCAGGACACACTTAAGCTCTCTGTGTTCCGACATTTATTTTAGGGCTTCACCCAAAGTCCTCTGCATTTTAACTGCAGTTCAGAAGAAGTAGGGTCCATAGGCTGGGAACCCATCAGAAGATGACCCTGGCAAGTTCAAACATCACCTAAAGAGAAAAGATATTTAAATTAAAATGAATACATTTAAAATGCAACACAGTACACTTTACAATGTGTAAGAGCATCGTACTTTACCGCAGTCTACAACCTATGTATTTATACACCTGAAATCATGACCTGCACAAATACAGTGTGCAAAGATAGGCTAACACAGTCAGCCTATGAGTTTGTTTCTGTTTAGACCAGCCATGGCAAGGGCAAAGTTCAAGCCCCTGCAGCAGTCCCCTCTGGGCTGACTCTTGATAGTGAACTCTGTTTGAGCAGTCACTGGATATTCTTCTAGAAAGCCTGGCTCAGGGGTTCATTAATTGCCCTGTCATGAAACACAGCAACCCTTGGCCTTAGTTATTTGTACATTTCACATTTCAGATGTCCAATAGTTCTGCTTGGTCACCATTCGAGGGCAGCAAGCTCTGTTTCATTTTTTTGCCAACTGTCTATCTAGTTGACATGGTGAAGAGGTCAGATGTATGATAGTCTATACAACTCCTGTGGAGTGGTTGTCACATGGAGTGTCACGTGTCAGTGAGCCCGGCTTCCTAACCTCAATAGTGATAAGAATGACGATCATCCATTCCAGGCGCAGGCCATGCTTCTCACTCAGATGGTTTCTCATCAGGTCAGTCAGTTCTGTGCAGTGCTGTAGCTTCTCATTTATGACCTGCAACATGACAACAATGATCACAACAACAAATCATCTGCAAAGTTCACCTGGGCTACATTTACAGACAGTACCACTGAGTTCTGCATGGTTAAAGTCAACCCTTGTTTCTGGGCTGCTTGAGCATAGGTTCAAATCCAGCTCAGTGTGTAGAGTTTGCATCGGTCTCCCTGTGTCTGTGTGGGTTTCCTCTCATAATCCAAACACATAAATCAAGTTAACTGATTGCCCTAAATTGCCTGTAGTGTCTCTGTGTGTGAATGTTAATATGCGTGTGGGGCTATCGTAGAATGGACTGGTGTCCCACCCAGAGTATCATTTCATAGCCTAATGATAGGTTCTGGACCTCCCTGACCAGGATTATGTGGATGAATTCATATAGTATCTGAGATTTTTACTTAATCTATCCAGCAAATAACCGAAAGGATGCTTTATTAAGCATTCTGTGTCTGTGACTTGGTCGTAAAAGTGAATTTGAAGCTGCAAACAAATCAAGATACAAACAGACTTCTAGTACAAATTCTGTTCATATGAGGAGAACCCAGTGTACAAATTTGAACCCCTGGTACTGGTTACCCGCTTATGTCAAACAATGTGTATTTATTTGTGACTGTGTCTATACCCTTGGGTGGAGTTTCACCTTGACTCTGCGGTTAATGCTGAGGAACTGGCATGTCTTGTCATAGAGGTGCTCCAGGTTCTCTCTGTCCCAGTAAAAATCCGGTGTGATGAGCAGGTCAGAACTTAGATTGATGCAATGTCTGTGTAGGACAGTGATCTCAGACATGAGCAGGTCTTGACCCCAAATACACATTGTCAAATTTTCAAAGTTTCTAGGGTGTAGAAAACAGTGAGAGCTGTCATCTTTACCTCAAGGCAAAGAGCTCTCCGATTTTCTGCATAACTTCTGCACGAGAAAGTTTCACCCTCTTCCCAGACTTCAGCATCTGCTCACAAAAAAATCAACAAATTTCATTATACAACCACCCCAGGGGAACAGGTGCTCATCATCTGTTAACTGATCAAAGCTTTCAAAAGGTGCTGCACAGTGAAGCCTTTTCTGGACCCCAATTCTGAACCAGAGTTAACTGACACAGTCCTCCTCTGACAGAACAGAATATTGGTCACGCAAACAGCTCCACCTCCTTCACCATTTCCAATTCCCACATCAGCACCAAAATATCAACAATCTGTCAGACTTTGTCACTGGTTGGTGACTCAAATCAGTTTGGTTCAGCCAAAAGCTCAGCAGACTTACTCACAAATGTAATGTAGTGACATTTTCATAGTGGAGCAGCTGGACAGTTGCAGTCAAATCAAGTGTCATGTCAAAGAACGTTCCGGTTTGTAGTCCTAAACTAATAAGACCAACTGTTCATGGCTGCTTTTAGGGAACCTACCTCAGGAATGGACTGAATGGAGTCCACAAAGTTATCCAAGGACACCTCCCAAATTGCCAGTTTCACTGCCATAAAATGAGAATCACTAATTTTGAGTTGTCTTATCAACAGAGGAATATTAACTACAATTCAAATACAGTTTGCCTGACATTATTTTAAAGTTGAAGTTGAAATACAAAGAATTGTGGTACAATCCATTTCTTTGCACTGACTCTCGACTACATACAGACATACACACAGTTCAGCTGTTTCCAGACAATCTGGGAGCAGTTTCATGCATATTTCTCCATTTTACTTGCTATCCACTCAAAACCTTCAGGAATCTGTATGCACAAGTGTGTGCAACTGTGCTCATGAGCGTAACACTTAGACAGTAAACATTGGTAAGTGAAACAACTGAGTTCACATAATCAAATGTTTGCAAGCCAGAGGTAGAATAAAAAGGATCCATTTCCAAATCTCATGTGCCCCAGGCTCTCTGATGCTGCATTTCTATGATAGTGTGGCTTAGTGTTTCCATGGCAACAGCTGAGATGAAGAAAACGGAATGCCCAGCTATAGGATCCCACTGAAGTACCACCCTAGGGACAAGGCCTGGTCTGCCCTGATCAATTAGACAAACTGCTGACAGACCATGAAGACTGAAAATGCATTGGGGGAAGGGATACTGCGTCTGTGCCTTAGCATCATGAGAACCTGTGCACCTTGCAAATATTCATATCACTCAGCGCATCAAAATAATTACAAAGCAAAACAGCTAAAGAAACTGTAGTGCTTACTTGGCCTGTTTAAGCTGGTGGATGCACGTGGATTCACACGACTTTACCATTTCTCTATAATCTCATTTCACACACTCTGTGCATGAACAATTCAAGATGATCATAGAGGACAAAGAAATAGCTGGAGAGGGAACAAGTGCTTTGCTCACCTGACAGTGACAGTGCATTGGAGAAGGCAAATTTCTCCAGTACAGCCAAGTCCTGATCGAGGTCACCATTCAGCAGGAAGCTACCCTGATGCAGCTTCGAGTCACCCCTGGAAAAAAAAAACAGGAAAATACAGAATTGGCATTACCAGTAACAGCTATGTCAAAGATATTCCCAGTCATAGTTACTCTGTATACTAAACTCAGATAAAATTATACAGCACTGATTTGTATGGTAACAACACTGACCTTCATTAGGGGGCACTGTTACACATTACCAAAAAAAGTCAATTAAAAAACATTGTAAATATCTAAAAATGGATGGTTGTATACGCAATATTAAACGTAAGAGCAGAGTGCAAAATAAACGACTCTAAAATGTATTTGACAAAAGTGATTGTACAGCAGTACAGACAAAGCAACAGAAACTCGTCAAAGTAATTGGGATTTATCTACAGGATACAGTAGCTTTGGAACCGAGTACAGGTCCAGCAACTCCAAACTAGTCTGCCTATTGTCTGTTATAGTGTAAACATTACAATCAGCGTTCAAAGGGGCTTTGGACTGCATTTAACTGGCACAGAATCAGGGTGGACACGGCCTCAGCAGCTGTCCCGTGAGATAGACTCACTCCCCCAGGGTGTAGTTGATTTCTTCATTCTCCCAGTGCACCAGAGCGACTTCGTATGGCTGGATCTCATGCTGCTCCAGGACTCTCATCACTTGCTTCACCTAAACCAGGAGAGCCCCATGGATACACAGAATATCTTTTACATACAGACAAGCTTTCATGGCAGACCAGTAAACCATGACTTGATAAAAGTTTTTGTTTTCTTGTTTAATTCCCAAACCCTTGCCATATATTTGAAGATTTGCACAGCATAGCACTGTTTGTTATAATTATAGCTATTTCTAACAGAATGAAACAAATTCTTTAAATAAAAAAGATACAAATTAAAATTCAGAAAAATAAAGACCCACAGAGTATTTGCATGAAAAACATTTGCTTACGGTACTGACCGTCTGTTCCTCCACATTCCAGAAGACAACGGCACCTTCTCTGAGGAAAGAGGCAGATCCAGCATGTAGTCAAAAACAAAATGGTCATCCGAACAAAAAAGGGGCTGCAGCTTGTACTTACTCAAAATGGTCACGAAAGGAACGTATAGTAATGAGGAAACTATGGCACGCAATAAGATCCAACATGAAACACAACTGACAACATGCTAATAAGGAAACGACTAGAGGGGGGGGGAAAACGTACTGTTTTCTGACAATTACCTAAAGAAAAACACAAGCGGCTGGTCATAGGGCTTTGAGGCCTTGTCTGTTCCAATGACCAAGACATTGGCAGCATCTGAAATACATACACAGCGTTTCCACAACTACAGCGTGCAGCAACCGAAAAAGAACAGGTACAGATGTCAGCAGTGAACGCACCTCTGGGCAGGTCTTTAATCTCAGAGAAGCCCTGGGCCACCAGATCTTGGCAGAGCGATGGAAGGACATAGTGATCAGCAGTAGCATAAGCTACACATTGCATCACTTCCTGCAGAGATCACACACATTTGGGATGCAAGAAGAAGCAGCATTTGAATGCAGAATGATTCTTAAAAGTTACAGCACATATATATTTACTGTACCAATTTGCCAGAAAGTTCAACTTGATATTCACGTAATTATTAACAGCATTCTGCATATATATTCCCATCATTATGGTTAAAAAAATATGTAATACTATTCATGCTCTGCAGATTCAATGGCTCTTTTAGCAATGGGAGCCTTTTGCTTGGACAGTAAATGTAAAACTGCATATTTAGGGAAATGCAAAGAAGACAAAGCCTTGATCCTGCATCAGGCATACACTGGCTTCATCCTCCTGAGGTGGCAGATTGGCTCGTGATGGCTGTTTGGTCCTGGGTCCCTTTGGAGGCCTCTTTGTTGGCATCATTCCGTGTTTCTTCACCGGTAAGGTGACTCCAGAAGACTGAAACCGCTTTAAAACATTCTGTGGGTAATTTCTACAGGCATGTAACAAAGGGATGTTGGATCCTGTTTCCCAAAAATGTCTGCCTGGTCCTTGAAGCATGGTCATGGAATGATTTACATTCAAGCTTTGAGGGGTCACGGAGGAGCAACGACGGCTTGCTGCGAGGACACACGATTTGGACATCGCTTGCGAGCCATGATGCTGGGACACTGGCATGAGTGCGTATTCCAGGGCACGTCCCCATGGACCAATGTGGACACAAGTCTTGTCCAGCCGCCTTGGCAGTTGTCCCACATGTCTACAGATCTTCACAAGCATACTGCGATCAGGAGTGAAAACACAATATAATGAACACTGACATCCACATCTGGGAAACAATACCTATGGCAGCAGGTAGTGATGGGAGCAGAGCTGTTTTAACCTTTGTTGTCAGACAGTTGTGTATGAATCCCACCTCCGGCTGTGGTGTCTTTGAGCAGGGTACTTACCCTGAATTCATATATTTAAAAAAAAAAACTACCCTGCTGTAAAACTAGCAAAATCATTGTAAGCAGTTTGGTAAACAAACTACTTTTAAGTGACCTTTTTTACAAAATTTACATATTAAAAAAACTATCATTAATGATGATACTGTAACTGCAAAAATCACACTGGAGAAGACACTGTAATGGCAGAAAGGTGAGGACTGAAGTGCCACAGTTTATGGTCAGACAAAGAAGCAGGTAGCTCTGCGGGTTAAGACAGCGGTGCACAAGGTGAGAGAGAAGGGCGAAGTCCTCCTTTCCAGCACCGGGACACTGACCTTGACGGGTGAACGACCCACACAGCTAAGCTCAGCTGCTACGCCGACGAGGCAGCTTCAGAACAGACGCATGGTGTAGCTTCTTTCATAAATAACTGAGTATTTGGGGATATTTTACCAGGCATATCAAAACTGTCACGTCAAACTCCCCGGACCCCCGCAAAATGGTAACAGTTCAGCGAAGCACGGAAACTAACGAGCTAAGCCAGATGGGAAAATGCGACCTGTTTACTTCATAATGCTGACAAATGAAAGACGACGACTGAGTTCTTATAACAAAGTCGACTTTAAAATGCAAACTATTTTTGAGCAGCGCATCGGCTCCGGGTCCAGTGACAGTGTTGCCACACGCGGTCCAGGAATAAAGTTTAGTTTGAAAAGACGAACATCCGCTTCCGGGTTGTGAGCGGCGCCTCAGATGTTGAGCATAAACTTCCTGGACGTGAACATGGCGTCCTGTGCAATACTTCTTTCCGGGGATATTTTAGTTTTCTTTCCGGGTTGTGAACATGGCGTCCAATGCTGTACTCTCAGAAGATCCTCGGTCTCTGTCAGCCAAGTTCGTAGGGTAGGTGCTTGTATGTAGCTGTAGTTCTGTTGGCTGTGATTTGTAGCACAAAAATAACGTGAGTTGTGACCGTGACAACGAGGGAATTTAATCGCCCACAATAGCTGGATGGGTGGCTCTTTCAGCGTGCGGGTCCTGTTTCTGATCTGAATTCTCAATTTATTACCATTTTCACAGTGGAAACGTTTCTCTAACTATACTTAGCTGTACAGCACCAACGTGGAAACGTAACAAAATTAATAGTTCTTCACAGTTAGGTGGGAGATCAGCTATAACATCTGTGACTGGCGCACAGGTCTGAGGACGGTGATCAAAATGTCATTGTCTTTCCCAGGTCCTTTGCCTATTTGACAGTGAGAGACAGACTGCCCACCATTCTCACCAAAGTCATCGACACCATCCACCGAAACCGAAACAGTTTTTTTGAAGAATATGGGGAGGTGGGGATTGATATTTGGCACATTGGTATTTTTTTTCCTGGTTCAAAAATACCCAAATGCTAAAAGCTGTAGACTGAAAATTTTGAATGTTACGTTGCTCTGTGTTCAGGGGTCTGAAAAGGTGTCTTTATCCATCATTACAATTTTGCTGGTCACAAAAGAAGTATTGCATTGTCAACATTTGTCCTTTTGGTTTGAATGGCTGCTAGGAGGGTGTCCAGGCTGAAAAGAGAGCCATCTCCCTGCTCTCCAAGCTCAGAAACGAGCTGCAGACGGACAAACCCATTGCAGCACTGGCGGACGATGCAGCTGACACAGACCTCTGGAACCAGTACCTCGAGAGGCAGCAGGCTGTGACGGACCAGGGTGGCCCAGCCAGCTGGTTCACATCTCCCTGGCTTTATGTGGAGTGCTACCTGTACCGCAGGATCCAGGAGGCCCTGCTGCTGAAGTGAGCCGCTGTCAGTGAAAACAGGTCACTCGCACACTTAGTAAGGACAGAACAGGTTGCATTAAGCACCGCAGCTGGATTCTGCTGCCGTGCACTGCAAGAACTTTTGGTTCCCACGTCTGGATATTATATTCATTAACCACGATGTCGATTTAAAAAAAAAAATGTATATATATAATTTATTTATTTTATGTCCCAGTCCTCCAATTAGCGGTTTTGACGTCTTCAAGGAAGCGAAGATGCAGAGCTACTTTGAGTCCCAGAAGGCCATGATGGCAATCTGCACACACCTGCATGACTTGGCTGAAGGCATCGAGAACCTGTCAGAGCCACAGCTGCATGAGGAATTTCTGAAGCTACTGCAGGCAAATATTATTAATTTTTATTTGTCTGACACTTTTCTGTGAGTTAAAATTGTCGTACACAAAACCACTTGGTGATTTACCAGTTTACACAGTAGTAATTATATTTTACAAATTCAATGGAAGTACCAAGATCAAGGGTGATGCAACAGGGGGATTTGAAGTCTAATCCTTCAGTTAAAAGCAATAGCTTAGACTTCTACTCCACCTGCTGCCCTGGCACCTTTGCTAAGTAACAGTGATTCCTTATGGCTACATAAATATTTACAGCTCTACAAAAAGGTAAAGTCTGAAAGTGCTTGGAATAAAACGTTCAATTTGGAATAAAAAATAAAACATAATGAATTACAATACAACTGAATAATTTTGATGAATTTATTGATCTGAAGTACATGAAGTACACCCTCAAGGTGAAAACAAAAGGGTCTTCTGGAAGTCTCACTGTCTCGAGTTCAAGTCTAGAACCACTGTATTGCCACTCAAATTTATACATTTAGGTGACACTTTTCTAAAAAGGAGCTAACACTGTTAATCTACATACAGTGATTTACCCATTTACAGTTGGGGAATTTTTCTTGTAAAATTCAGGATAAGTACCTTGATCAAGGGTACAACAGCAGAATTGGGACTTGCATTTGGGTCTTTCAAGTCCAAAGGCAGCCTCTTTCTCCACTGTGCTACTGGCTGCCAGCTTCACATTTACTTTCCCAAAGATGCACAGGTTGGCAGCTATGTAACAGTCTGCTGCTGTTTTACAGGTCTCCTTATGGGGAAACAGGTGTGACCTGTCAATCTCAGCAGGAAAGGAGAACTCACAGAAATCCAGTCCCATCGATTCCCTGCAGGACCTGAAACCTTTCATCCTTGTAGACAACTCTAACATGGTGTGGTCCATCCTGATGAACAGCAGGGTGCGAGGTGGTGAGTCAAAGACAAGAGTGGACTTTGTCCTTGACAATGCGGGCTTTGAGCTCATCACCGACCTGATCTTGGCTGACTTCTTGGTGGCCTCGGGCCTGGCACAGGAGGTCCGTTTCCATGGGAAGTCCATGCCATGGTTTGTCTCTGACACCACCAAAGAGGACTTTGAGTGGACAATAAAGCAGATGTCAGCGGCCAACCACAGGTGGATGTGCTGGAGCGGGACACGCTGGCAGCACTACTTGAAGGCTGGCGTGTGGTCCTACCATGACCACCCGTTCTGGACCCTGCCATACGAGTTCTGCTGCATGGCCATGGAGGCATCAGATCTGTATGCCCTCCTGCAGGGTGCCAACCTCATTCTTTTTAAGGGCGATCTGAATTACAGGAAGTTAACTGGCGACCGGGCATGGGACTATACTGTGCCATTCCAGAAAGCTCTGAGGGGCTTTGAACCAGCACCCCTCTGCAGCCTGCGGACCCTGAAGGCTGACGTGCAGGTGGGGCTCCAGACAGGCCAAGGCGAAGAGCTGACAGCTCGGGAGGCCGACTGGATGACCAGCGGGAAGTATGCTGTGATGCAGTTCTTGTGTCCCCGCAAGGAGCAGTAGGACAATGAAGGGCGAGACATGCAGAGGAAGCGGAACAGAATCAAGTCACTGAGAGCTTGAATTGTAACAAAGTGCTTGATTATCACTGTTCTCCAACTGCCGATTTCCTTTTTCAGGAATGCTTCGAAAGAATTTGAGGAAATGAACTGTTCTTGCAAGTTTGTTGCTTGGTGGTGTTTCAATAACATGACATGTGGCTCTGTGCGTGTAAAAAGCTCTGACACTGCTTGTTTAAGTTATCTAAATCATTGAAACAAAATTTGAGTTTAACTGAAAATATTTTGCTACAACTGATGTACTGTAGATTCTTGAAGACAATGACACCAGAAGGTAACAGGTTCTAGGGCATTACTGTGGAAAATGGTGTTTTCCTGGAGCCTGGAGAGATGCTGCTATGCTGGGTTTTTAATTTTCTTTTTTTTTTTCTCTGTGGGTTTACAAAGAATATTAAAGAAAGCACACAGCAGCTGACTTTTGAGCTGTAGCAGTTTTCCATTATCTGTTGTAGAAGTTTTGTTAGAGAAGCCTTAACATGGCTTAATGTTCAGCTACTGCATTATTTGATGGTTCTGTATTTTTAAGTACGTGCTTTTCATCAACTAAGCAAGTTACTTATTTGTAATTCTGATACCTTCTGCGTTTACGTGCTGACAGCAGCTGTTCTGTGGGCAGCTAGCATGCATTATGGTTTCTGGTTTAGCTTATTATTTAAACTGCTTACCTGATAACAGGGACTCAGGAGCAACCTCATCGCTTGTGGAACAGAGCCATGTATTTTCTTCTCAAAGTGTTCACTGCAGATGTATTGTTTAATTTCTGTTACATGCATTATACTCCCTACATATGGAAATACTGCATGCTAATAAAAACCAACATCAATCAAAATGCAGGGTTGTTGCTGGGACTCTGGGGGGGGGGGTAGGTTTCTCATCGTGGTGTAGAATAGCAGTTCTCTCAGGTTCTGTTAGAGACTATTTCACTTTTTTCAAAAAGATTTCAGTTGTTGTCTTTGCAAATTTATATTCACCGTAGACCAACCCTAATCCCACAAATATGTCCAACTTTCCTGCCCTTGCTCGACACTCAGGAATACCAGACAGCTGACAGATATTGAACTAAGGTGTTGTGTGTTCCTGTCTCGGTGCTCTTTATCACCTGCTGGTTTTGCTGCCAATTGCAAGTCATGTTTCCTCCACTAGATAGAAGATATGTGACACAATTCAGCTACAAATGATCGGGAAAATGTTTATCTTTAAGAATTTGTAACAAGTATAGCAGATTATGCCAATGTCTTTTTTTGGTGTATGAATAGAAAAATCTATGTTAAGCATAGCATTTAAACATTTAATGAGTTCTATATGTTTTTATACAGTAAATAAACATTTGTATGAGTGGAGGTCTGTTCATGTAGTCCAGCATGGGGTGTAAGGAATAGGCAAAGTTAACTACAGTGCAGCTGCAATCCTCCTGGGCAGTGGGTACCAGGTGAGCCAGTAGGTGGAAAGAAATGGAATCTGCAGCATGAAGAACAACCACTAGTGATGAAAAGTGGATCCAGCACCAGAGGCAGGCCTGATAAGACCCAGAACCCACTGTGGCCAGGTATGGTACAGAGGCAGGACAAAGGCACCGGGCAGGTCACAACAAAAGACTTCCAACGGCACAAAATGAAACAGAAACATCAGCTTAGGCTCCCCTTCCCACAGTCTTCAGACCAGCTACCCTAAACACACCAGCCTGTTTCCTGTAATTCAGCAGCTGGTCCTCATCATGCTTTCTGAGGCCAGGCAGGAGCAGGCAGTGGGTGCAGTCCATCAGTTCAACTACATTCCTGCCAGCGTAGTACCGCTCACCGCCTCATACCACATTCATAGCTGAATAATGGGAAAGAGTCCCAGTGGTTAGCCGTCTTGGCTGATCACATCCTACAGGAAACATATGCTGTAAGAACAGGACTCTGAAGTGGGTGCTCAATCCAAAGATTCAGCTCCCAACTGCACAAGGAGAGTAAGTTTAAAACTGGTTCCTCTGCGTAAAAAGAGAACATTTTGCAATAAGAATGCAAAGGAAATGGTTGCAGTTTAGAGTTGTGCAGTGAAGCTGAAAACAGGAAGTGAACTAGTTGTGATATGTGACCTGCTGCTCGCACAGGAAATGTGGTAACAAGGACCAAAACATGTTAGTCCACTGCTACGGAAGTGCTCTAAACCTGATAAAAAAAAAAAAAAACATATAGAGGGCTGGGCTGTACATTAGGAATGCTGAGATTAACCGGTTTTATGATTAACCACGGTTAAAAGCAATGCAGTTTCCAAACTGTGGTTAAACTTTTGTCTCTGTAGCATTGCCTTGTTCCACTCAGTCCTTTGTGTGGTGTGCCAGCCTTGGCTCAGCTGGCTGGTAAAACGACACCATAGCTGGCCTATAAAGAACAGAAGTGTTGTGCAGATTGCTAGAGCAATATGACATGTCCACCAAAAAGTGCTTTAAATCAGCAGCGTGGGGCACTTTGAATATCTAAAATAATTCAGGGAGTAGAAGAAGACGACAACGGATATCTTATTTGCAAGATGTGGCAAAAAAGTTGCCACCAGCACACCTAATCGACTTCGGTGTCTTAAGGATTGACCGTCCATCCCTCAAGTCACGAGTTAAGTTGCATTAGTTTTCTTATGACTTGCACTAGCTGGAGTGGTTCAGCAGCTTTAATGTTGCTTTGTTTTTCAGTGCAGTTCCTTTTGCTGCAATACCTCTATGATTTATAGACATTTTATGTATAGCTTGTTTCCAGCATCAGTAAATCTGCTGACACTGTACAACCAAAAGTATGGGGAGACCTGAGCATCACCCTTATATGTCTTTGTTGAACCTCCCATTGCAAATCCATGGGCATTAATATGGAGTTGTTCCCTCCCTTTGCTGTTATAACAGCCCCCATCTCTTCTGGGAAGGTTTTGCACCAGATTTTGGAGCGTGGCTGCAAGAATTTGTGCTCATTCGGCCACAAGAGCATCAGTGCAGCCGGGTACCAATGTTAGGCAAGAAGTCCTGGTTCGCGTTCGGTGTTCCAGTTCATTCCAAAGTTGTTCAGTGAGGTTGAGATCCAATAGCCTCGATGTCAGATTAAAATAAACTTGTTTCTGAATGTGTAGAACAGGGGAGCACAAAATGAGCATCCCGCCAAATGACTACATTAAATGTGGGCACTATTTCAATTCAGTATGGTTTGACTCGTGAATTGCTTGACCTAAGCAATGACTTGACTTGGCTTGCTTGATTCTAAACAGTGTAACTTGCGACTTGACATGAGACTTGAAGGCTAAGACTTGAGACTTACTGCCACCACTGGAGAAGGAAAGGCAACGTTAAAAAGTGGTAAATTCTTTACTGTCCCACCTGTTTTTGGAATGGGTTGCAGGCCGTCATTGGCAACAACGGATGTATATTTACAAAAAAGTGAAATGTGACCAGACTAAACATTAAATATCTTGTCTTTATACTGTTTTTGATGGATTACAAGTCAAAGTGAATTTTGAAATCACTGCTTTCTGTTTTTACTTGCATTTTCCATACCATCCCAACTATTTCCAAGTTGGGGTTGTAAATTTAAATGACTGGCAAGCCACAGTATTTTCTTAGACCAGGGGTTCTTATACTTTTTGACCCATCACAAACAGATCTGTAACCCACAGTTTAAAAAACACTGCCTTAGATGATAATCGTAACATTCCTTAGCCTACATGGGCTAATAAGCATGGAGCTGCAAGACTGAGGACCTCAACTTGAAGATGTCTTCCAACTCTACTCTCCAATCATAGGCCTTCTTCGTAGGTACCCACTAGACCTGGGCCTCAGTCTCCTCCAGGGCCTGGCTTACCCAGGGCTTCAAGGAGCAATGAATGCTCCAGAAGATACTTTCAGGAAGGTCAGAATCATTTGAGAGACTTTAAGGAACTCCTGGACAGGTGTGACGGGGAGAGAACGTACTTCAAATTGCATGACGTGGTGGCCCTGTGGGTGGCGCTGATGCCTCAGAGTACATGGCTGGTGGTTTTGGAGGTGCGTTCAACTCTGACTCCGCTTGCACGTTCTTACTATTTTTGTGTAGGCTTCCTTCTACAGTCCAAAGACACATTTTTCAGGTGAATTACCCACTCCACATTGCCAGGAGTCTTTGTGTATTAGTTGCTCTGCTCTGTGAACGTGTCACTGAACACAGGGGGTTTTGTGCATTTAGCATTTAAGTCATCTTGGACAAAGGATTTGGATGTAAACGGTTAATGATCACTGTAAGCTGCTTTGGACAACATTTTGTGCTATGACAGAAATGTAAATCGTCGGTGAAAACGTTAATTTATACTTGAATTTCAATGTACTTCTACAAAGTGCTCTATACAGGTGACTGTAGTCAAGAAGACTACCTCTTGTTCATGATAACCGATGAACTGGTTTGGAATGCACAACGTCGAAATAATGCGAGGTTTCACAAAATTCAAAGGCCGCTGTATGATGAATAACCGACGCTACCGGAAACCCCAAGTAGAGCGAGCGCCGTGTTTCTCACGTCAACGAAAGGGCAGCGAACAGCGAAGCGGTCAGAACTCTTGGCTTGAAATCCGAAGGTCCCTGCTTGAAATCACCCCCCTTTGGTGCCAGTGATGGCGGTAATTGACCCTCAAAGGTAATAATGGAATATAATAAATTGTGCTCTGTTAACAGTAAGAAGATGGCGGCTGAAGTACCATGGGTGCACGTGCCGAGCCGCAGCTCCGCGGTTGGCGCTCTTTTGGTTTGCTTCTCAAGTTGTTCTCTTAGCATCTTTATTTGGTGTTTTAGTCATTATTTGGGTACTGGATAGGGGGATTTATTCGTTTTTAATGAAAAAAATTATTATTTTTAATAATAAATAAAATACTAATTCACGAAAACTTAGGCCAACTGTTAGGCTGGTGAATGGCGCTCAAATAAATTAAAGTTGCTCTTTATGCTTTTTTAGAGAAGTGTTCATGTTAGGCACAGAACAGCTTCGACTCGTAAAATATGTAAAATACAGTTAAAAAGGTTTTGAGGTACACTGGGTCCGCGTTTAATGAACACAATGGGTATGATACTCAGTTCCTAACTGGTGTATTTAATTCATTTTAAAATTCCCTTTTTTGAAGACCCTTTTTTGAATTCCCATACATTGAACTTTATTTTTAATTGCTTGAAGTATTTAATGCTGTTGACCGTCTCATCGTATAAAAATGTCTTTCAGTTTTTTTATCATCTAGCTTAATGAAACAGATGCACTTCGATTTTTTTATGGTTTGAATATAAAAATCTTGGATGTAACTACAGAGAATAAAAAATACTGTAGCGCCCCACAGTGGCACTATCACAAGACGTCAGAAGTCAAGTAGGAGTTTATTGTCATTTTAACCACGTACACGGTACACAGTGAAACGAAACGGTGTTCCTCCAGGGCCAAGGTTCTGGCCACTTGGTGAAGTAATCCATAGCCACCAGCACTCAGTGGTTGCTGTGGTCGGTGCAGGGAAATTAACCCAGGATGTCCACACCCACGAGCTCCATCGGGGCATCGGACTGAAGCCGCTGCAGGGGGCGCCTGAGCGGATGTGGGAGCCCGTCTTGCCGTGCAGACATCACAGCAGTCGCACGAATAGTTCCACCTCTTGACAACAGCCCGCCAAGTGGAACCACTGGTGCAGCCACTGCAGAGTCTTCGCCATGCCAAAGTACCCAATGCTAACAGAGCCATGCACGTGCTGCAACACCTCCTCTCGGGATACGGGGAATAAAGAGCTGCCACCGGACCTGGCCATGCACAGGCCCTTTCCAGCGGTGGTACAGAAGTCCCCATCGCAGCACCAAGCTGTCCTACTGAGAGCAGTAGGACTTCACAGTGGGTCTGTGGGGCGTAACAGCTGTCTGCTCGGGCAGGCGCCCCAAGTGGTAGGTGTCAGTATTACGTGTATGAACGTGTAATTGGTGTCCAACCGGAGATTAGACAATGTGTTGTACTGTTGGGGTTTGCCCAGTTACGGTGTGTTGGAAGAGGAGTCTGGAGTGGTTAACCAGCTTCCGTGCAGCTGGTAAAAGAGTGGTTGTTGCCTTTGCCTGCTGCTCAGCGTTTAATAAAAGGCTATATTACGGAGATCAGCGCAATGTCCTCATTCCCTCCACCACTGAGAGCAGTCCAGTCCAGCGGTCGCTACAATACATTGTCAGATTTTTCTATTTAACTTGAGCTAGACTACAACAGGTGATAAAAATGTGTAGCACTGTAATATCGTTGTTGGATGCCTATTGACAGCAGTGGGAAACCCTGGCAGCAGGTTGGATGAAGAAGGATCCATGTTAGCCTTTCTGTTCTTCTGCTTAGGTTTTACTGCCAACTAATGGCTGGGTGGGGAAATGCCGGTGGCTTTTACTCTAATAGACAAATGATAGAAAACAGAACGGTGAAGAAAGTGCTGCTAAAAAGATGTCGGTATCTTCGATGATTCATAACTTGAATGTTTGTAACATGAGAAGTTGATGGACAAGGAATGTTTAGCTGGCAGAAGTGGAGCTTAGTCAGCTTTGGAAATTTGAGCAAGCAGTGCTTTGAAAATGGTGTGCGTGCACACTGATGCACTTTTGTTTACTCTGCTTTTTGTTGCACACTGCTTTGGGGAAAACGTCTGCCAATGCACACATGCTGTGGTTTGCACTTTCAAAATTGTAAATAAGCAACAAACAAGTTTGAATATAGTTGAGTATATATATTAAGTGCAATGTATTGCAAAGTTAGCAAACTGTACACAGATAAATAACTGCTTACATTATTTGGACTTCACAGTTTCATCACACAATCCAGCGATCTTGACTCTTACATTCAGTTAACTATTGTTATTAAAAATGGTTTTTTTTTATCTACAGAGAACTACCATCAGTTGTATCTCAAAGCAAAGATTTTAATTGCATGCCAAAAATAAAGGTAGAAAAAATAATTGCCTTATATAAGTCTTAAAAAAGTTTTTTTTTTTTTTTTTTTTTTTTTTTTTTTTTTTAAAAGTTCTGCTCTTCCCAGTGAGGCAGAATTGCTGAAGTCCGGAGAAAAAGAGGTGCTTACACTGCTGTCTGAATACTACCATCCCAGTAGGACAAAGTAAGCAAATAGCAGTTGGGCCACAGTGTGTTTATATGGGCGGAGGTCCGTTGGTGTAGTGCAGCATGGGGTGGAAGGAACGGGCAAAGTTGTTGGCCATAGTGCAACTGTAGTCCTCCTGGGTGGCAGGCACCAGTCGGGTGAGGAGCAGGAGCAGCAGCAGCAGCAGCTGGAAAGGAAACGCTGCTCTCAGAACCCGCAGCACGAAGGATGAGCAACGCTTAGACCGATGAAGAGTAGATCCAGCACCGCGGGAGGACCTGACAGAAAACAAAACCCACATATGCTTGGTTAAGCAGCGCTCAGAGGTACGTTTCTTGTTATTCGGACCTCTGTGGCCATTGGCTATGATGGCCTGATGGTCACTACTGGAACACGGTGTATCCCTTGGGCCCGAGTCTTGCTCTTACCACAAGTCACCCTTTCACAAGGGACCTACAGTCGCAATACTACAGCCTAGTGTCAGTGATGGCTGTCACAGACACAGTACACTGTTTGTTTTCAGCCTTGGGGTTCAGAGCCTGGCTGAACGGTGCAGCTGAGATGCTTAAAACGAAATTAAGAGCATAGAAAAAAAACGCATCCAAAACAAATAGAAAGAAAAATTTATAATATGGGTTCTGTCATTTGTATTTTATCAAATAAAGTGCTTAGAAAACAAAAGTGTAAATATAGTGTAAATATTGTCAAAATATCTTATATTTAATTACTTTCAACATTTACAGTATATATTCCTGAAATATCATTGGTTTGTACAGAATATTAACTCTTAATAACAGCAATAGAAACTTATTTTGTCATGGTGTGGCGTTTACAAAAATATTTGCAATATTAATGAATTAATAGATTGCATTTTATATGCAAAGGTGATTTAAAGATTTAATAATGACAATGGAAGTCATCTTAATGAGTGATTTTCCACACTTCAACAGTAACATTGCATGGTAACTAGGAGAGAGGTTGCTTATAGTGGAACACAGACAGAAAGACCCAGAACATTGTTCATTTCAAACACTGCTGGCACACTGACAAGGAACGAGGGAAAGGGGGATGAAGGAGGAAAAAAGAACAGGGTTGTTCTTTAATCTGGATGGAAGCACCAAAATAAGCAGCCAAGGATAATGGAAACGCTGAAAGCCAAGGATCACTAGATCTCCAACTCAACTAGACACTAGGTCTCATGGAGCATCTAGAATTGGAGAAGATGATGAGACCCACAACATGAGCTCTACAGGCCAAAATGCTTTCCTTTGAGATACTGAATTTTTTTAATGATGCAGTTTGACAGAACAATATTTTCAAGTGTAGAATTTAACTTTTAAATTGCTAGTAAGGAAGGACTTAGGATGGAACAGTTCTAAAGAATCTAAATCTCAGAATGGTGAATTTGGAAGGCCAAGTTGGATCATGCATGAGTTCCATTATCTTCCAGGAGTTCTAGTAAGCAGGAGAGTGATACCTGAGGCGCTGGGTGCCGGCAGTGGGTCCCGACTGCGAAAGACCAAATTTGCCCTTGGGCTGTTTGCAGTGAACAGGGGTAAAGAAAGAGAATGTTCAGTCCAGGCAAACGAAGGTAAGCTACCAATGAACAAAACTGTAAATAAATAAATAAATAAATAAATAAATAAATAAATGCTAAATCAAAGAGAGTGACAGGAAACCATGACCACAGGAAACCTGGCTTTCCGAAGTTCACTAACCATTACTGGAGGTACTTAATACTCTCAACACTACCGGGCAGTTCTACTTGCTCTTTCTTCATGCTGAGACTGGAGTGTTGGTGCTCATTTCTTGTAGTAACAAAATTAAATGTAGGTAGAAAAGTATATACTAGCACAGAATGCAAGTTAACATGGCCTGAGCCAAGTGTTCAATAAAATACTTCTGCACATATACAGGATAATTATTATTAGATACTGGATATTAGATACTAGTTGCCAGCTAAAATGGGAGGTGACTCATTGTGGTGTTTATGTAATGACTGTGACTTTTGGGCCACTACTGTACATCCCCATTTCCAGTAGATGTGGCTGATACAGCTTTCAGCTGGGTGGAAGTTATGATGAAAAGCCAGTGTTTCTTGTGTTTTTCACTTGGGTGCGCTGCAGGGAACTGGCAAATGCAGCAAAACCAGTTGAAATAAGACCAAAGTTTTGTAAAGGCACAATTCAAAAACAGGTCAACAAAAACAGTACCATTGGAAACTGAGTAAAATTGAACCAAATTAGCCAAAGGAACCAAGAAAGGGCTTGCAGGGGATTTGGGGGATACAGCTGTGGGGGACAGAAGCAAGGAGTGGTAGGTGAGAGGGGTCCTGGTGTGGACAGGGTCACATAGTCCTCTAAGTGAAGGTGTTCACATAATTCAGGACTTGAGAAGGGTGCATTACCGACTGAAGTCGCGTCAACCTGGTCTGGCCCTGTAGGGGAGCCATAGAACCAGAGGACTCCAGCTCATCCACGGAAGACTGTGAGAGGAGAGAGGAGAGTCAAAACTGTTTGAAGCAACACTATCAGGGTAGCAGTCCAAGGAGCTCATGAAGAACCTAGAATGTGTGTCACGCTTATTGGTTAAAGGTAAATCCTTGAGAACACTGCATTTTAAGTGTTTCCTCATGACCACCTAGATGTTCTGCTTAAACTGTGAGGTCATCCTGTTTCCCCACAGGACACCTATGAGAACTTACCTGTTGGCAACCAGAGCTCCGCAGTATCTCATCCATCTCCCCAAGGTCTCGCCTGACTTCCTTCAGGAGCATTTTGTGCCGATTGCCAATGACATGGACCCTCTCCTGAGCCTCCATGCGGTCGCTGCCCTGTGTGTCCACCAGCAGATGGCTGGACATGTCTTCTAACAGGGCCACCATCCACTGAGACTCTAGCAGCTCAACTAGGATTTGCTGCAGTACAAAGAATTAAGACATAAATGTCATTCGGGTGCCCTTTAAAATCAATTAATTTCTCAATTTATTGTTTCCTAAGGGGAACCATAACAACTGAGTAATTATCAAAGTGGAGGAAAAGGGACAAGATCCAAAAAAAAATCCTTCCATACCTCAGATACTCTATGCTGTAAGAACCATGCCCTTACCGTGACATGTTGGATAAACCTTGCAACCATGACTGTACCTTCAGTGCTGCCTGACGCTGGATGAGTTTCTCCTCATCTGAACTGGAGTTGACTGGCGTAAGGCCGTTTCTCCTGCGATCGATGTTCTCCAGGCACAGCAGCAGGCCGTGACTCATCTCGTGGAAGTTCTGCAAAGAATGTAAGGCTTGAAGCTACACCCTTACTAAGCTACAAACGTGCATACGCATCTGGAATCACCCCAACCACAATGATTAGCATTTCTATGTTAAATTAAGCCCCTCTGATAAAAATAACCCAGTTCTAGAGACCAGGAAAAGTACGTAAATAAACTTTGTGAAGACAACTGGAACTTATGTGAAGGTGGTGGATCTGAGACGGTGGAACAGTGAGACTGAGAGAAAAAAGGATGGATTTGGGAAGATGAATGGGGTGGGGTCACTCACAAGACACTGCATGAGAGCATCCTGCAGGGACTGGCGCCACTCCATCAAAGAGTTGTTCAGCTGGTCCCAGTGCCCATTCATGTCTCGCACACGAGCCTGAAGTTCTTGGAGCTCTGGGGACTCGGCTGCAGCTGTTTCGAGGAGGTCCGCGCTGGTCAGGTTGATTGACAGGACCATGGGCTTATGGCTGTCTATGTCCTTCTGCAGCTCCTGTGGCATAGTGAGAAAGGGCGGGGGGGTGGTCAGACAGGGGAACTGGATTGGGTGTCTCCACACAGTACTTAACAGCCAAGAATATAAATAAAGGTGATGTGATGGCAGTTTTTGGAGAAACCAGGGGAACATGCCTATGTAGGTTACTGAACCTGTACTGGCTCCAAGGCAGATTATTAATAACTGGCTGGTATTCCCGTGCTTCCATGCAGGTTACATGTTTGACAACATTTATAGGTCTTTCCCGACACAGCCCGGACATCGGTTTCTCTCCGGCCCCTCCTGAACTGACCTTGAGCTTTTGCACATGTTGCTCAATGGCATATATGTCAGTGCTGCGTTCGAGTCGGCGCAGCTGTTGTAGCTCCTCCTCTGCCTGGCTCAGCCACTCCAGCACGTCGACCACATCTGAGCGCAGCTCATGCCACTGATTTGGGCTTGGCTGCAGATGCTGCTTCTGCCTCTGGGCTTGGGCCAGCTCCCAGCGCTCGATCACACCTGCTGTAAGGTGACAATGTCGCATCAGGGTATTCTGGCCTTCTGTCCACTGTATAAGTGCTTTCTAGGGACGATTCTTCATGCTCACCTGATGTCTGGGGTTCTGTGTTATTCAGGCAAATGAGCCCAGGTTCGTTGTCAGTCTCATTCAGAGCGCTGTCCACCCTCTTTACCGTCATGATGCTGGTGCGGCAGTCTCCCAGCAGCCTCATCTGCATGGGAAGGGACATTCAGCGCGAATGCTTCTCAAGGCACTGGAGTCGGATTAACCCTGTCTGGGGTATAACTACACTGCAACTTCCAGTACACTCGCTCACAAACCTTGAAGCTGAGTTTAACCACACCTCAATGCTTAGTGCACAGCACATTGATTGTCCAGAGGGCTTTAACCACAGTCCAGCTCATTAAGAGCACATGAGTTTATCGCCATTGATGCTCAGTGCAACAGGATGCTGGTCAGAGAAGCACACTTACGTAGCCCATGTAGGAACTGTCCAACTCCGGAATGTCAGTGCCGGCAGAGTCCTCAGCTTGCTGCAATCGGTAGCAGCCTTGCATTCTCAGACCATCAGGCTCTCCTATAGGAAAGGTATAGTGTCATTGAGTTGAGGTAAGCTCCGGGCCCTTACCTCCATGTGCAATGTAAAACTAAAAACACCCGTGTCATTAAGAATGGCTATAAACAAGTACGTTTTGTAAGTTTTGTAAATGCTGATAGTGATACGTGAAGAGAATCCCTCACGGGAGAGAAAGGGAGCTTGAATGGATGGACAGGGGGTCCATTCAAATGGAAAACTAGAGTAATGAGCCATAGGATAGGTGGGCATGCAAGTGACAGATGAGTAGGTGAGACACATGCAAGTGATGGCTGGTGCAAAACGAGTGACACGACTGTGCCAGCAATGATGGCAGCTTAGAGAGGGATTTTTTAAAAGGGAAGTTAGCAACATGCCGATTAGTTGATTAAATTGTGTGGCCATTCAGCAGGATGAGAGCGCTGACTGTTTTACATGGCTATGAATGGGTGAATGTCATCTTTCCCTGTACCAAGGCATGCTGCTGCTATTTGCCTACCAGTGGAGGACCTCAGAGTACTTTCTGTCAGTTTTAAATAGACCTCCGGGCTCTCAGGAATCACTACATCTGGAAAAGAAGAAGTAAAGTAGCACCCAATGTGACATCTGAACCCCAAAAACTTTAGATTGATGTCCAGTGCGCCTACAGCAAAACTCTCCTTTGCTGAACTACACAGTAAGCACTACAGCAATTTCCACCGCTTTAGTATATTCTAAAACACTTCTCCTCGAAGAACACTTCTCCTCAGCATCGCTCATTTTCATTCCACCACCAGGACATCTGATGCAGCAAATCCGGTAGTCAAAGTTGAGCTTCAGGTGGGTTGGAACAAATGCTATGGGGCTTTACAAGGAGAGCTATGCGAGCCATAAACCAAAACCACTACCATTTAATCAAAAATACAGAAATGAGGTGCAGAACATGCCTGTTCCTGAATACGCAAATCCACACTTGTTCATCAGTCATCTACATATCTGAAGTGTTTCAACTGTCGGAAACATGCAGTTCACACAAATCAGACTAAAAAGACAGAAACAACCTTTCTGCTGAAAAACAGCCCTTTAGGATGGACAGATTTCTCTGCTGTGCTACATTGTGTACGTGAGGGATGTCCCACCCAAGAGTCCCAGCATGCTCTGGGTCAAACCTGTGAGGACAGCTGTGCTGTGGAGGAACTCCTCATCCTCATCCTCAGGACCTCCTGCTCCCTCAGCCTCTAAACCGCGACTCAGGTCATAGTCGTGATCCCACTCGAGCGGAATAGAGTCCACGCTGGCGGGTGTATCCCGGCCTGAGGGTTCCGCCTGGGTGTGCCCAACCATGGATGTGGGGTAGTCGCACAGATCTTGGGAGAGCGGGCTGTCATCTGTTCGCTTTTTCCATGACAAACAGGGAAGGTCACCAGCACTCAGGTCCAACTCTCGGTCAGAGACATCGTTTTCATCATCTGTTACCTGAGGATCAAGCAGGTACCTATGAGATGAGGCCTCATCGCTGTAGAGCTGGAGCAGCAATTCCTCTGCTATAAAAAAATACAACAGCCACTCTGCTGTGGTAGCTAAATCTGAGAAAAGAACTGCAAACGCCCAACAGACACGTGTTCTTCTGTCCAAACTGAACTGACTTACTGGTTCACGGGTCAGCTTCCTGTAGTAGCGCTCAACATGGCTAAACACCTCCTGACAGTATCTCCGCAGCTCCTCTAGTTCTTCCTCAATGACAGTGGCATCCATGGGCTCGCTCTTTCCAATGAGCCCTTCTCCCTGATGAAAAACACGCTCAATCTTTGGTGTGTTGAGTGAGATCTCCTGCTGAAAGGCCTGTGGAGAGGAGAAAGTGTGAAGTTGCTCAGCTGAAGTGCCATTTCCTTAAACCTCAGTCAACAGACGGCCAAGAGCAGCAGAAGCATACCCTGAGCTGTCGGATCTTTGCATGAATATCACACTCTGAGAAGTGCTCGATGTTGGTGAGCTGAAGGTCCATCTCTGTGAGCCACACCAGGATGCTCTCCCTGGTGGTCTCAAACTCCTCCCTTTGGTTCACAAAGTGCTAAAGGAGACAGGAGGCATGTGAATGAGTAGAAGTGTAGGTGTATGGGTATACAAGGAGAAAGGAGATTAAGGTTTATGTGAGCAAAAGGTCAGATGTGGAGGTCAAAGTCTGTGGCTTTAGTGAGGGTATGTGGGCAACAGCAGTGGTGCACCTTGAGTCGGCGAAGGATGGATGTTGCCCTTCGTTGCAAGTTATCCCACCGCTGGTTTCCATTATGCACCATCTGACGCAGGTGACAGGATGAGTCGGTGCGGTTCTCCCGAGCCAGACGGCGATACTGTTTGTTAATCAGCTCCAGCTGGGTCAGGCTCTCGTGGACCTGGCGCTGAAAGGCCTGTCAGCACACAGACATCCAAATAAATAGCTCATAGTTGCTCTTTAATCGGGCACACGGAAGGTTGATGCCTGAGAGGGAATCCCACACAGGTCTAAAGTGTGCTTTTGTGCCATGACATTCCTGCTAAACTCATCTCATGCTGATAACCTGATCCACCCAGCAGCAGGTGGTACGTGACTACTTTACCTCAAACTTCTTCAGTTCCTCCTTTGCTTCGGTATAGAGCACCCCTGAGGAGTTGGGTTGGGCAGCTGTGTTCTCGGCCTCTTTTAGCCAGTCCTCAAAGCGAGAGAAGTCATCCAGGAACTTCTGCCATAGCCTCCATGTCTCCTCAATCCTTTGATGAAAATGTACATGGAACATGATAGAAAGTTAGATCCCTTATCATCACCCCCCTAATGATTGAAGACAGCTGCTGGTTCTCCAAATGACACACAGATGAGCTGAAACAGATGCAGAAACACACACAACATACTGTTGAGCAGATCGCTGAGATTCCTGAGATGATCCTGCGCCACGGAAATAAGTGAAAAAGTACTCCAGAAAATCTTCAGCCTCTTTATTTTAGAAGTAATTCAGAAGACAACCGCTCTATTAATGATTGGAACCACAGAGCTCCCTAGCCTACTCACTTGAGTCTCCTCTCCATTGAGGTTGCACAGATGCTCCTCCAGCGGCGGTCCAGGTTTCGTGTGGCCTGCTGAATGGACTCGCACTCGACTTCTGTGGAGCAGGCATCGCAGTCGTGCAGCAACACCTCGCACAGGTTCAGCACTGAGGATACGCCAGTGCTGTGCTTCTCAATGTCCTTTTGGAGGTCCTATAATGTGAAGTAAAAGTCAGGAGCTGTTCTTCATGTTACTATAGCAAAACAACCCAACACTTTTTAACTTCTCTGAGCAGGACTTTGCCCAGTTCTTGCATTCTGTCCTACCTGCTGCTGTTGAAGCTTCCTCTGAATCTCCTCAGCATCACAGGTCTCGTAGACGATGGGCCGAGACAGATGCGTCTCCATGTGAGATAACCAGGAACGCAAACCACTCATATTCTTCTCCAGCTGCTGTACTGCCACCAGTGTCTCATGCAGTTTTTTGACCCTGCAGAGAGGCAGTGATCATACTCTGGTAATCTGACAGTCCCACCACTTCACCCCTCGAAGCCTTGAATACCCAATGTTGGACACAATTTGCAGTTGATGTAAAAGCAAGAAACACCATGAGGAAACAATATTGGCAACTTTGTCTATCTCGTACTGTATTTCATTAAGTCCTTGGATCCCAAGTGGAGTTGAGATTTTAGCAAAACTGTTCAAATAATTAAACCACAAATGCAGGAACAATTCCAGAAGACAGCTCAAATATACAGACTGTTGAAAACTACAAACCAAATCCAGAAAGAATTTCAGATTACACCTCAAATCCAGAGAGAATCTAACACCAAACTACAGTCCATTTTCCAGGAAAGGAACAACAGAGCCAATGCCATCAGGCACAGCACAGCTCATGTTTCCTGTACTCCTGACATGTGGGGGCGACCCTCAGCCTAGCCCAGGAGCAGTCCTCAGACACAAGCACCCAGCCAGGCACATGTAACATTACAGCCATGGAGAGCTTGCATGCAGGAGACCCACAGAGTCCAGCGAAGTCTGTGAAATGATCCCTAGATAAGTCTGGTAGACACAGAGAGTCTGAATGCTAGTCCACTTGCCTGGAAACATCACAGTCGCACTCTGGGAAGTCTCCGTCCTCGCTGGGGTTATCCCCCATTTCATCTCTCTCTAAATCCAACAACATTGGTTTGGACGGCTAGGCAATCTTCTGGGACCGCAGGCTTCTTTCTGGGCTAAGCAAGTTGACTTTGTATTCCCTGTCTGAGCACAGCAGATCAGCGTATGGCTGCCGCCGCCCCCCCTCCCCCTCCCGAGGGGTGACTTGTCAGCTGCACTTGGAGAGTAGTGCCAGTCACAAGTGCTCAAGTTGCTAAATAAAACTGAGAGTCACTGACATGTGCTGGTGCACTGGAATGTCCATACAGACAGGCGACTGGGGAGGGGGGCACAATGCGCCACAGAGTTGAGCCTGACAGCTGCTCAGCAACAGCAGAAGAAATACCTGCTTGTGGTGGAGGGGAGGAAGGACACAGGGACTCTCACTTTCCTTGGGGCTGGGGGGGATGGGTTTCACTGCCTTCAGTAACCCCACTGATACAAAAAATTCAGCTAACTATGCCAGGGGATGGGATTGCTGCTCCTCGCTAGTAGCATCAGTCCATTTCTAATAAACAGCTTGGTAACTACACCAATCTCTCTGCTTCTGAATCATGTTAGTGCTGCCACCGGCATTTGAATAAATAGCTTTATTTTTTAAAAAATAAATAAAATAAATAAATAAAATAATCTTGCCAGGAAAGAGGAAAAGAGGAAGGCCTAAGAGGAGATTTGTGGATGAGGTGAAAGAGGACATGCAGGTGGTTGGTGTGACAGAGAAAGATGCAGAGGACAGGAAGACATGGAAACAGTTGATCTGCTGGGGCAACCCCTAACGGAAGCAGCCGAAAGATGATGAAGAAGAAGACTTTTAAAAAGCGTGTAAAACACTTAAAAGGGATAGAAGAGGGGTGGATATCTGGTGAAAATATCTCAAAATGAAACTCTTTGCTCACACACGTACTTTACTTTTGTAAATTTCATTATTCGGCTGGGTATCCAGCCGAAATATCCAGGTTAAATCAGAGTAGATTCGGTAATGCTGCATAGTCAGACAAAGGCAGCACGAGGCGCGCAAAGAAACGAGCGGAAGCAGCCGATCACACTCCAGTGAGGGTGTTGAACTTTTGCTTTGGATAAGGAGGCTATAGGATTGGTGTGCTGGTGTGGTTGGGCAAAGCTGCTGTGCTCACCTGGCTCCGATCAGGTCCAGCAGGTGCTGCCAGCGCTCGTTGACCTTGTTGAGTTTATTCCCAATTTCAATGGCTTTGCCCTCATGGCTGGCCTTAGCCAGTCGTTCACCCATCTGCTGGAGCTGCTGTCGGTTCACCTCCGTCATGGCAATCTCCTCCTGGTAATCCTGCCACAACACGGAAGTGAAAGGTCATCCTGGTTTGCTACCCACAGGGGCTTTCGGAGGCAGCACCAATGTCAGCCTTTATTTTCCCTACATTAGTCACAAAACAGTGTATTCAACACTGTGAATTTAGTCACAGAATCTAACATAAATTAAGGTGGATGCTATCATTTGTTAATAATATTAAAAACGCATGTCAAAGTGTTCCTAAGTTGCCATCATTAATGTGAGACTAGTCGAATAGGAGGACTAGGAATGTCCAGTGAGGCTAGGAGTTGACGGAAGTCTCGTATTTCAGGCAGTCATCATCTGAACTCAGACGGTGTTTTAGTTCCATTTCAGTCTGTTATTTCCATTTGTTCTCCACCATTAAACTATTTAAACTCCCCCACAGACAGAGACAGCAGCAAACACCAGTCATTACCTTTTGGAGCTTGTTGATCATCTCCTCGATGGTGACATCCCCATTCTGGGACACCTTGCTCTCCATCTGAGTCAGCCACTCGCAAAGCTCTTTATTCTTCTCATTGAATATCGCCCACTCGTTCAGTTTCTCATTCACCTGCTGTCTCCGGAGGCCCAGCTGCAGGCACAGTCAGACACAACAGAGAACATCCTGACATGCAGGCAGAGAAACATCGGCAAATACAAAACGAGTATAAACACAATCAGACAAAACTAAGACAAAAAAAAAAAAACAGGATCAGGAAAAGTATTATTATTTAACAAAAGTACTATCACCACATTTTAGTACCCTTATGTGCGCAGACACAGTGTGTGTGTCCTATATACTTTATCAATTTTTACATTTTCACTTTGTACGGATTTTACCGTGTAATGACCCGATGTGGAGCTTACAAACAATACGGCTGCTGTATCACAGAGAGCATTTGTTTCTATTGCACAAAAGCGTAATAAATATTCTCACTCACAACACCACCATCACTCTGAAAACCTGTGGAACGATCAAACAAATGTAACTGACGGTGCAGACATGTACAGGAGACTAGAGTGCACGTGAGGCTGGGGGCGGAGACAATTACATAGACAAGGATGTGAGGTGAAGGGATGACAAATTTATTTCTCTCTGTTTTAGTAAAGCTTGCAAAAATGGTGAAGAGTGTCTGCAATTTGTTCTGTGTAGGGAAGTTCTCAGAAATGAAAGCCATAAATTTAACAAAACATCCACAGCATGAACACAAACCCAGGGAATTGTTCAGGTGGAAGGCAGAAAGGTTGAAAAAGTGAGTGAGCAGGCTAAGGCAGTTGATCCCAGCTAGCATCCCACCAGTTTATAGGCAACATGGTTCTGTGGAGCAGTGGTTCTCAGGTTCAGTCCTGGGCCCCACTGTGGCTGCAGGTTTCAGAATCAGTGTCATTTTACCTTTACTTGATCTCATCACTTAATTTGATCAACATTTTCCCTCTCTTATTTTGCATTTGGAAAAGATCAGCTCAGGAATCTGTTTCCTCTTTTCAGTTATAATTATTTTTATAGAATAGAATAGAATAAACCTTTATTATCCCACAAATGAGAAATTTAGGTGTTACAGAGCTCTTATGACAAAGGGAATATAGGAGAAGAACAAGTAAGTTAGTAAGAAAGACAAGGACAAATAAGTTAGTAATCTATATACACAAAATAACTCTATATACATAAATAAGTTATAAATAAATTAACCAAGTTAGACTGCGTTGTGCAGTCTGACAGCTGCTGGTAGGAATGACCTGCGGTAGCGCTCCTTCCTACACTGTGGATGTAAGAGTCTGGTGCTGAACGAGCTACTCAGTGCTCGTACAGTCTCATGTAGGGGGTGGGAGGTGTTGTCCATGATGGATGTCAGCTTGTTATTAACAATATGTTTGCTTTTCACTTTTTGGTTTTACTAGTGCTCATTTGAGAAATGCTTGAATAGAAACAAAAACATTTGCTGTTTTTATTGATATTTGTCTTTGTATGGTTTTGCTGATAGTTTGGTAATAATTCTCTTCTTGGGTCCCAGTATGGTACCAGTTTTCTTATTTGGGTTCTCGGTTTAAAAAGTTTAAAAACCGCTGATGTACTCACACACATACACTGGCCAAGCATATGATAGATTTTTTTTTCTCTTACATACTTCAGATACTCATTTTCAGTCTTTAGAATTACTTATTTAGGCCTGTTCTTAATTCTGGTTTCCAAAACTTATTTGAGTGACACAGTTTCGTGTCACAGTTAAGTTGAGCACCTTGAAACTGAAACCGACAGGAAGAGAAAAGCAGTGCGACTGAGATGTACCACAAATTCAGTTAACTGTCTCTGCTTTGGGTAAGCTCTCTGCACTAAAACTCATTTACAACCAGCTGGCTTCAGTTAGACACAGTGTACCTGCAAGCTACGGAAACAACAAATGGAAATAATTACAGGCTAGCAATTTTATCCTATTTTATCGATTTAGATTTGTTTGAGGACATTGTTCAGTGTGAGATTATAATTTTGTTTAAGAACAAGAAAAGGCTGCATCAGAAACAAAGTGCGTAACAAGACACCAGTTCACAGCATACATACAAACACAGCATTATCTGATGTTTCAAGCACGAGTTCCGTAATCTGTTGGATTAGTCCAACTGCTTTCATGCCGCGCTTCTGGACGACAAAACAAATGCTTTCCTAAAATGTCAAAAGGACATGGAGCTGAAGAACAAGGAGGTCTAATGCACATGACAATCGGAGATAGTGGGCGAAGGGCCACATGAATCCGTTACCTGAGACTGCATTTGTTGTCCATGTTTGCTGCTCTTACAGATGCTGTCTGCTGCTGCTGTCAGCAGTCACGCTCAGCTCACTCTCCTATCTTTCCTCAGCAGCGCTCCGGATGTGGCAGACTGCACCCCAAGCCCACACATGCTGCAGTCTGCCACCATACACATCCGTCCTCAACAACGTTTTTTAAGGGGTGGGACTATGGGGGAGGGTATTTTAGCACTGTCATGTGTCAAGCAAAGATTTTTTTACGCTCACTTTGAAGACAGCCTGCTTCCATGCTTGGGTACACTTCACTGAGAAAGGCTGCTTTGGCACACGAAACAGTGCCTCACCCTACTATTACAAATTCGAAACCCATGGACAGCATGAATGCACATTATGGTAAGGTATGACAGACACACCAAATACTGCCAGGAGGAGAGAAGCAGTAGGTAGGACTGACTGATGTAGTCCACAAACAAAAGTAGACAGGAGAGTATGGGTTTGTGACGAAGTGGGGGTTACCTGGTGGCCGATCTCGTCCCACTGGCGCTGCAGCAACTGGTTTCGTTGCTGCAGCACAGAAAGATCTTCTGTGCTGATGCCACCGGACAGCACTCCGTTTAGGAGACGCAGGTAGGCCAGCTCGTCCGTCCAGTCAGTCAGGGTGTTCTCCAACTCCTGCAGAGACCATCAGACATCAGTAGGGGATGATGGTAAGTGTTTTAAAGAGCATTTATACAGGCAGACAGCATTTTGTAGTAATTTAGCTAGATTCAGCACTATTTCTGATTCAGTTTTTATAATTCCTAATTTCTACATTAAAAAGCATCTAACCAGAGTAACATATTTGCCATCCTGACTGTGAAGTGAGAGCACTATACAATGTGGATGAGTGGGAAGGATGTGACCTTACTGATCCCACAAAGTCCAGGAGAAATTTCCCATACCTTGCAGCGCATCTGCTCTGAGTGTAGTGCATCCTGGTGGTCAGGGAGTGGCAGTGACAGCTTGCGTTTAAAGGCACGCAGTTTCTCCAGCAGTTCTCCCATTCCCTTCTCACACCTGTCCCATTCCTGTAGACACACAAGTACAGCCATTGTGGGGTAGGATGAGCAACGTGGAATAGCTTATGAGGCAAGATGAATAGCGTGAGGTAGACTAGGCAAGGGAGGACCCACCTTGAGCAAACGGAGCAGCTCCCTCCTACATTCCTCAAGACGGCTGGAGACGTGCCTCCAGAGCTCTTGCATGTCTGTGAGTTCCGCCTGCAGCTCAGCCTCTGCCTTGCTATCAGCTGACAAGAGCAGATGCCGTCCTACCTCTAGCATCAGGATGTAGCAGCCTTGCTGCCGCTGCATTGCCTTCTCCTTTCGCTGCAGGAATACAAAGTTGTCAGCAGATGGAGCTGCTTAATGAGAGCCAGAGTGGCAGCCTTTGTGGGGGGACTCTCACCTGCACCTCATCCAGCATGGAATGGATCTGCTGCAAGGGTACGGGCACGTCCTGGAGGTATCTGTCCACCTGCCGTCCTGCGTCTGCCAGCCATGTGCGCAACTTGCGGAACAATGCCCTGTACTGCTGCCACTGGCGCACCAGGAGGTCAATGGTTTTGCGTCTCTGCTGGGTGTAGCGCACAATGCCCTGCCACTGGCTGCTCAGCTGAGTCAGTTTAAGATTCAGCTCCTCCCTGCAGAATTGAGAAAAGGCAGGTAAAGGACTGGTAAATAAGTAAAGGTACGTTGGTCAGACTATAGAGAGTGGGAAAAACCAAAAATGCACACAGTGGGTTATTGACTCAATACCTTTCATTCGTGTCTCCCTGTTGTAGGACCTGCTGTCCGTCACTAACAATAGACTGAAGGATCCGATGATGGCTCAGCATCTCAACCTGTAGGAGCTACACAGACATACACAACAAGCATGAGTCGTGGAAGAAAAGTTGGCAACAGGGAGGCATTCAGAAACACAGTCACAGTTTCGTGTAGCTCTGTGCATGGGCAACAATCCAGTTTGTGTGTATTTGGACTCTGAATCTGATACTCTATTGGTCTGATTCACAGGTTCAGTGTGCTGAACTTCTACTTACTTCATGAGCCCTCTGTTGTTCAAGTAAACTCTGGCAGTCGCCAGAGATCTCTGAAGCCAGTCTCTCCTCAGTTCGCTCTAGGAGCTCCATCCAAATCTTACACTTCTCGGCGAAGGTCTCGTGTTCCAGATAGCTGGACTGCAGCTTGCTGCATTGAAACAACAAGTACAGACAGTTTTTGATGTGAAGGGTACAGGCAAAGTGAAGTGATCTCACCCAACCTGCTACCTACCATAATCTCTCTGTGGCCTCAGCTGTGGCCATTGCCCAGCCACGGTTCAGCTTCTGCACATGTTTCATCTCAGTGTCACTTAGGGGCAGTTGGTAGCCCAGCTCATTGAGGTGCTGTAGATCAGGAGTCATGCTACTAAGCTTGAGCATCTGTCCCTGGGAGTGGAAACCAAAATCAGAGTTGACTGATGGATTGGACTGGAAAAGTGATTTGGTTAGATTTAAGGAGTGAATGTTACAATACAAACTGTGACAACTTGAAAAGTAATGAGGGTGAGAAAAATATAAAGCAGAAATACATTTCAAATGTGCTTAAGTAATATATAGTGGATAAAACTACTTTACGATTTGTCTAGAAGCAACAAAGTAAATTGTTTATCTAAATGTAGCCTGCTTCTGATATTAAAACTAATTTGGAGGTTGCCTCATTGTATTAACTGTACACTAACTGTATACTAAGCTACAGTAGTTTCATAGTCTAAAACAATGTCCACAAGAGCAACAGCATACAACAGTACTGGAATACCTTGAGTTCCACCATGCGTGCCTGGATCACAGACTGCTCTACAGAATTGCTTGGATCCTGTCCCTTCAGAACGAGCTCTGCATCCACAGCAAACCTGTTGAGGGAGTCCAGCTGCTCGCTGAAGCTTTCACACTCTTTCAGTGCAGCCTGGGAACACACAGCATGTGGAGCATTCAGGCCTGACATTCCCCAAAGGGTTTTTGGATTGAAAAACCATCAACCATGTAGGTTCGCCAAGCAGCACAAGACATTCATTACCTGCAGTACTCCTTGTTGCCTGCAGAGGGCCTGCTCCACTGCTGTGACCCGCTGTGTGAGTGAGAAGTGGTCTGACTGAAGAGCTGCAATGGCAGAGGTGTCCACCTGCCCCCTTAGCTGCTCTCCAAGCTCCTGCAGCAACTGCAGGGACTTCTGTATCGGTTGCTGTGCCTGCAACAACTCCTGCACAAGACAAGCATAGTTATGAACAAGAACTTTACCATGTAAAACAGCCATTACTCATTTTAACATCACCAAGACAAGGGGTCTGCTGAAAAGAACTAAGTTAACAATACTGGTCAAAATACAATATTTCTACTAAGAGTTTCAGGGACCACAGAGCAGCTGGTTATGAAGCTCCAAGTGTTCCTGATTCCACACACCAAACATCTGAAAGGAACTCTTTGTAAAGCAGACACAGTGAAATATGTTGTCATAAAGCTGGGAGGAGCATAGTTGAGGACATGACAGCCCTGTTTATGGTAAAGAGCATCAGGCTCACTCACGCTGCACTTTTGGTCCCAAAACGGCAGTCCCTCATTAGCAAAGTCCTGGCCATTGCTGGCTTCAAGCAGCTGGTCAGCTTGCTCCTCTTGCTGATGAATGGTAGCAGTCATTTGGCTGTACAGCTCGTGGTAGCGTTGCCACAGTTGCTGCAGGGCCTTACTGCTCCGGAGCTGCTCTGTGACTTCCTCCATCAACCCGTTCCATCTGAAAGAGCAGCAGAGGTCAATCTCTTCCTACACTGTAAAGGTAATTTCTCTGGTGTTACACACTCACACCCAGCCATTAGTCAGTTATTTTCTACAGTTTCTGCTTGCATTTGTTTTCAAAAGGTCACAGCTTCTCAGCTAATGTGTCAGAGCATGCAACAAACTGTTAAATCACCACACCCTTACCTCATATTGACGTTCCTGAGAGTGTAGTTAAGTTCATCGGCTACTGGGTTCTGGCACTCCTTCAGCAGCTGTTGAGTTATGGAGCTAAATTTTCTTAGCCTGCTTTCCTGCTTCTCCAGTTCCTCTTGTAGGTTCTGGCAGGTGAAACAACACAGGAATAATGGAGCGCACATCAGAAAGTAGTTAGGACATAAAACAGAGGGCTAGGGCCTCACAAGTACCTCAAGGTTTGCCACTTGTCCCCGAACAGCTTCCGGGGAGCCTGTGAGGAGGCGGAACCGCGACAGTGAGTATCGGCCCTCCATCAGGTATCCACTAATCTCCTCTAGCAAACACTTGTACAGGTTCCACTGGTCCAGCACAGACTGCAGACTGATCTTCAGTTTTTCTGACTGAAAGAGAACATCAGGAGCCACTCAAGATTTCAGTCATCATACAACATAAAAGACAGAACGGAAGAAAACTCACCAGATGGTCCAGGTTAACCCAGGTGTGGGTGAGATCTTGGATTGCTTCTAGGATAAGAGCACTAGCCTCTTCCTTCTTATTCTGTATGAGGCCACAGCCTTGTTCCTCCACCTTCCCTACATCCTTCTTCTTCTTCTTGATCATCTCCTCAAGCTCCTGAGAGTAAGGTCATGATGCTTAAATAAATCCAGCACCAAAAATGACATTCTTTGGTAACTGGTACTTATGAGTCTGACTGACAATCTGTGGTTGGCTACTCGTACCTGGCAGTCTTTGAGGGCATTCTGAACCGAGGCCAGGTCTTCTATCTGTTGCTTCTTCTTCAGTTTGTCCTCTTGCATGACAGACCAAGTCTTCAGGGTTTGCAAGCTATTCTCATACTCCATCCATGACTCCAACAGACCTTCTAGCTGCTGGATCTAACAAAACACACCACATCTCAGAGAGGGTTTCTACAGATAAAAGAAAACACTTACCACACACTGTACAGCCAGACTCCAAAACACAGACAAGTAACTTGGGAAGCACATAAGAAAGAATAATTTTTGACCGGGTTGTAGAGAGACCTTTTCACTGATGAGGCCCTGCAGGATCTGCCAACGTCGGTTCATGGCACCCAGCCTCTCGGCAAAGTCTGTCTTATCGCTGCGCTTGGTTTCCACATCTTGACTGCTAATCTGGAGTACAGATTGGTTCACGAAGTCCACGGTCAGCTGCTTGCAGTTCAGATCAATCTTAAAGCCCTGCAGGGGTAAAGAATGCACCATCACTGCTGAAGTCTTAACTGGGTCCTGCTTACCTATACTGTAACTACTGGTGTCTACTAGCTAATGGTGTCTGAACAGAGCACTACCTTGTATTTCTGCAAGTAACTCAGGATGACTTCTGACCCAACTGCTTCATTAATCTTCTCCTCATCCTCCTCAATCACTTTCTCCATCAGTGAAATCCAGCTCATGAGTTCCGTGATAGCATGGCGAGAGGAAAGTTTCTCCATCTGTAGCTAAGGAAATACAGGAACACGGGAAATCACGGGTGCAAATTTGCAAAGAACTAGTTCAATTCTTGTGATCTTCTGTAAGTCAGGATTTATTCTTCTTGCACAACAAAAAGTGCTTTTTTCTGCTTTAAGAAGCTCTGATTTCTTGAATGAGATCATCACTTTGCAGTCACAGCCTTTGCGGTGTAATGTTTCGACAGATGGCAGTAGTGACTGTGGATGTACATGAGAGCTGCGTGAATCCTACCTGGTGGAGCTTCTCCTGCACCACAGGGATACGAGCCAGCAACTCAGCCCACTGTGTGTCTAACTGGGCCAGAGCTGAGCGCAGTGTTGCTGTGTCCACTCTCTTCAACCGTAACAGTTGGCTGCCTGTGCTTAGCACTGATGCCTTCAGAGAGGACTTGGCATCTACCTCCTTGGAAAAGTCCTGCAAGTGATGGGGAGAGGGCAGAGGTTACTTTGGATGTGACTACTCTCTGTGCAGAACACGAGACAGAGCCTGTTGCTGTGACCTACAAGGAAGGCGTAGAGGTGGTCCCTGACCATCTCCAGCTCCATGGGGACCGTCACAGATTGTGCAGCCCAGAACGCCAATCGGTCCAGAGCTGAGCGCAGCCACTGGCTAAGCTGAGCAGATTCACTTTGGTATCTGAAGTTCAGACAAAAAGTCCTCATCAGACACATCAGTGACAGGCTGACAATACAACCAACATCCATTTGTACTATTAGCTGCGCATTAGGCATTTGGGGATACTCACTTGACACAGTGCTTCAGAGTGGAGTCCAGACGGTGTAGCTCCTTGTTGACACGTGTTGTACAGCTGAGCCAGCGCTCGGGTAGCTGAGTGAGCTGCTGCTCCAAGCCAGAGCAGCAGACGGTGAGCAGTAGTCGCTTGCCGTCCTCCAGCACCTGGTACAGCTGAGGCTGCCACCCAGCCAGGCTTGCCTTCAGATGCTGAAGGGCAGGCATCACAGCAGTTAGCCAACAGGGCTAGTCCCATTACATATAAGATATTTAAAACCAGGTTAAATACAAGAGGACTCTGCTTAGGTGCTTAATACTAGGATTCCGGTGCACAAAAAGATGTGAGTTTAAAATTTTGATTGGTTTGAAAAAAAAGCAATGGTAGCTCTGAAACAGCTGGTGATAAAGAAGAAGATTACAGCACCTGATACAGGTCTATCCTCTCAGCCAGCCTCTCCTCAGTCTCTTCCACCATGCCCACACTAGGGATGCTGGACTCCACGGCCTCAAGCTGCCTCAGCAAGGCTTGGTACTTCTTCTCCAGGCGCGACCATGACTGGCACAGGGGCCAAAACATGTTAATGAGCATCAGCTATTAGGAGAGGGGGTCTAAATGTGATTAACAAACCATACACTTTCCATAAGGAGTTTACACATGCTGGGAAATATGCAGTGGAAAGGAAGAGGTCTACAGGTATTAGCAAGGGCAACGTTGCAGCACTGAGACTAGCAGCATGTATGTGCTCACCACGTTTGACTGGACCTCACCTCAAGGACATGCTCCAGCTCCACTCCACGTTTGTGAGCCTGTTTGAGCACCCCTTGCACCTGTGCCAATGTTTCCTCCAAGGCCTGGCTTTCTCTGGGTTTAGCAAAGCTTTGAAACCTCAAGAAGAGGCTCTCTGTCAGGATCATGTGGGACTCAAGGCCCTGAAAGAACTCCTGTGCAGGGAGAGGAAAAACGGTGTGATGCAGAAAAAAACAGACTCAAATCACACAGATAACGTGTATCCATCCTGCTGTATTCAGTGTGTTCAGTGGATGTTTGTCCTGGGATCTCCTAGTATTTTGCCTTCAGAAACTTTTAGTTTGACCTCCTATCATTGTCAGAAGCAGCTTGTTTGAGGTTTCACTGAGTCTCAGTCATTGATACTGTGATTCAGTACATTTCCACAGGTCTCTCCCTATCAGGATACTGACAAACTGGCAAACTAATAAATCAGTAAACCAATAAAATGCTTATAAAATACTACAATCTTAATGCTTTTAGACCTTAATGCTGCATTTAGTATCAAAGACTACTTGTTGATTAATAGACTTGATATTCCACAGATTACTATCTTACGTACTGGAAGGGATTAACCATCCCAGGATCATTCGAACCTATGTAGTCTGGTATCTTGTGCTCACAAAGTCTATCTGGAGCTGTCCTGTGGGCTAACAGTGAGGTTTAGGGTCTGATGCAATGGCTGTAAGGCAGAGACAGGACAGACCCAAGCAATGGTAGCTTATTCCAATGGAATGAGAACTGGATCATAGGATTAAAAGGGCCAGAGCTCATGCAGCAGGAAGAAAAGAACAGATCAGATATGGAAGCCCTGACTTCCACACACGGTTCTGAAACCACTTCTTGATTGGCAGTATTTTCTCTCCTTCTCTGGAGTTGCCATATATGAGATGGGTGGATGTGCACTAACCCACAGCTAACAGTTGCATATGGAAGATCTCGGTTGTATGCTTTTGATTTATCAAAGTATTTTTGGCAGTGGATGCAGTACTAGAGAAGCTCGAAGGGTCCAGAGTGTAGGTGGGTAACGATGGAGAAACCTGAAGGGACATAACTGAGAAAAGTAGCATGTCTGAGTTATTGGACTTGCTTGCTACTCAGAGAAACACCTTGCAATTTTTGCGGCCTTATCCTGTCCTATGGTCACAAACTTTGAGGAGAAACTGAAAGAAGAGAATTATGGGTATGAGTGGTGGAAAAAAAAATCACAACACCTACAACCTCTTGGGAGCTGCTCTTAAATAGTTTAAATCACATCCAATCCTGCAAATCAGTAAATCTCTCTAAGTTCCTCCAACTCCACTGCATCATCTCAAACATTTGACGTCATACATTTAATTATACATTGAGTTCCCAGTTTATTAGGTACACCCACCACCTCCATGCAAGTTGTACAACTACATTCCAAAAAGTCATATGAGACATCATTGTGGTGTGGGGTATAAATCAGGCAGACCAGTGTTGCTAGCATCAGTTAGTGTTCATCTGAGCACTGGAATGGGCAAAAGAAGTGGCACATATTCATGACTTTGAATATGACAAGATATTGGTGCTAGGCATGTCAGTTATAGCATTTCTCAAAAGGTTCTTGTCCTGGGCTCTTTATGCACAATTGTTTAAAGGGTTCATGAAGAATGGTGTGAAAAGCAAAGAAGCACCAGTGATCATCTGTCCTGTGGATTAAAACAGGTTGTGGATCAGAGGGGACAAAGGAGAATGGCAGGAATCGTGCAAACAAACAGGCCACAACAAGGCAAATCACTTCTGAATTCAAAATTGGTGCACAGAATATCATCTCAGAATAGTAATGATATCAGTGAGGAACAAGGAAACGCGTCTCCAGTGGGTACAGGAACATCAAACCTTAGTCACTGAGGAGTGGAAAAAGGTTGCCTGGTCAGATGAATCCAGGTCCCTTTTGCATCCTGCTGATGGAAGGATCAGAATTTGATACAGGCAACTTAAGTCCATGGAGCCATCCTATTTGGTGTCAACAGTACAGGCTGGTGGTATGAGTGTGATGATGTGGAGGATATTTTCCTAGCACACATTAGGGCCCTCGATACACACTGAAGAATGTATAAATGGCACAGCGTATCTGAATATCTGTTATTGACCAAGTACATCCGTTGAAGGTGCATAAAAATGCCCAACGTAATAGGAATTTATCATCACTGAATGGTTCTGGGAACATGACAGCAAAATTTCATTGCTTCCGGTCTTTACAGTCCCTGGATCTCAATCCTATCAAGCATCTTTGGGATGAGGTGGAAAGGACTGTTCACTGCAAGTCTGTGTAGTTATCCAATTTGCAATAATTACAGAGTGCAACAGTTTCCATGCAGTAACTATACAAACATTCCTGCACGACATATTCAGCATTTTATAGAATCCATGCCCAGACATAACCATGGTATTCTGAAAGCCAAGGGAAGTGGAACATGCTAACAAATAAGTGTACCTAATACATTGGCAACTAAGTCTATAAATCACCATTATGCCAAGAGGACTTTCAAAATGCAAACAGAACTTAACCACAAGAAAAGCTTTTAATCAGCTTTAGTTAAATGGTTTGCAATTAAAAAGACAATATCAAGTTTTCTCAAAGAGGATCAATAAACCAGAAACTACATGGAATTTGCACATAACACAGTATTATGCATTTGCACTGCTCTTAAAGAGACTGAAGACAACATTTGTGGACCCACCTTATGTTTTTCCAGCAGACCGTGAACCTCCTCCACAGAGGTGGCCATCATTTTCGGATCTGCGGCCATTTTATCCTGGGCTGTGTCCAGTAGATCCACTAGGTCCTGCAGTGCCTGATCTCCCTGAGCTTTCAGGGCCAGGTTCTGATTCAAGCAGCTATGGCGTAGACCTACAACCTCCACCAATTCTTCATAGGCCTCCTGCCCCGTGCAAACAGAGAGGAATGCTGGATCTGACAACTGTCCGTTAAGTTATTCTGATGATTATTTTATTGGATTTTATTGGAGTTATGCTATGTAGGAGAGAATGTATACCTGCAGCTTCAGCAGCTCCTGGGTGGAAACCTGGTCTGGTTGCAGGGCCTCTCCTCTGGATTTCAGTTCTGTGACCCTCTGCTCTAGCTCCCTCAAGCTTTCTTCTGCTTCAGTGATGGTCTGCAGGGGAACATCAGAGTTTCTAAGTAGGTGTTTTGAGGGGAATAGACACAGCTGCAATGTCTGAGCATAAATGCTCACCTCAGCCTGTTTGCCAGTTGGCTGGCTGTGCAGCTCAGCCAGTCTTCTGAGAGTGTCTTGCTTGGTGTCAGCCAGAGCTGTGAAGAGCAGCCGTAGCTCCGTCTGGAAGAAAACAGGAGCTGCAGACATCATACACACTCTTACACACACATAGCCTCACAATGCATTTACTGGGGTTAGGTCTCACTTGGAAGGCACTGATTTCCTGAAGCCTGTTTCTCGTGTTCTCACAACGCTGTTCTAGAACAGAGGTCATGGCCCTCAGCCAAGCCTGCAATATGTTCAGTACTTCCTCCATCATAGCCTGGTCTTTCCCACACAGCCCCTGCGAGTCCACCAGCAGCTCTATACACCGAGCCACTTCTTCCTCCAACTCCCGTACATCCTTTTCCAGGGCCTGCAAGAAAGAAGCTGCTGTCATGCCATCATAGTAATTGATCCTGGAGTCTTTGCCTAACACTGTCTTGCTCGGTGTACTGGTCTGCACTGTACTTAAGAAACACCTGATGCACTAGGGGTACAGTACTGAAATATGAGGTCATGGGCAGAATGGTTGCTTCCTTACTCGTATTTAACTGCATTCTCACCTCCTGGTTGCAGAGCTGAGTCTCAGTGTCCTCCTGGAGAAACAAAGGTCCAGAGAACAGGGCGGTCTCCACATTACCGAGCCAGGAGGCAGCAGCTGAAACTGCAGAATACAGCTGCTGGCGCAGCAGACCTCTCTGTTTCTCAGAACTTCTAGACTGCAAAGATGAGGTATACAAGGTGAAGGTGAAGCAAGCAACTATGTGGTCAAACACAACCAAGGGATCTGTTAGAAACTAGCCACATACCTGGGAAGGGACATCCTTAATCACCTGGCTGAACTCTCCAAATAAAGCCCGGAGCGAGGACTTGTCCTGAACTCCAGGTTGTATCTGGAGGACCAAGGAGCCAGGTAGGGTGATCCTGGCAGCTCTGCTGAACCCCTGAAAGAACAAACAGGAGGTGGACAGTGCATTTCAGGGCTGTTTTGACAGCAATGCCCCTCCATTTCTAAGTTTGCCAGAGGCAGCCATACCAGTTCACGGGTTTCTTGCTCCAGGACATCCTGAATGAGCTGCAGTTTATTGTTCAGATGCGTGCTCAGACTGGCCAACTTAAGTCTGCTTTCATCGTCCAGGTCCAGTTTTGGTGGCATTGAATCTGGTATCCTGAGGGTACACACAGTTATGGTGTGGTAAGGTACTGTTAGGGTGTAGCACAGCTGATTTGGAAGAGTTTTACATAGAAGAAACAGTTGCACAGCTTTGTATCAGATGTGTGTACCTGCTGCCATTGGGTGAAGCTTGCTGCAACAGAAGCTCCTCCCCTCTGTTGGCCACAAACTGCAGCAGCTCCTTCTGCTGACCCATATGCTCCTCCAGCTCCTGTGTAGCCCAATATAGTTATGAGTTTAGCCCTGCTAACACATTTATGGTTGTGGAGGCAGGGGTTCTTACAATAACCTTACGGCTACATTAGAGCACCTGATGCTCATGCACAAAACCACCCCTTAACTCTCATTTTGAAAAACAGAAGTGGTCCTGTAGCCAAAAAGAGGTTAAGGAAGACTTTAGGCATACCTTCTGCCTTTGGAGGTTGTCCAAGTGCTGCTGGCAACGTGAAGAGTGGGCCTGAGATAGCCAGTCCTGGATACTGGGGTTCTGGGAGAGCCCAGAATCTGGCTCACTCACATCCTGCTCTTGTGTGGACCCCTGCTGTAAAGGATGGTCATGGTTAAAAGTCAGTATACTTCCTGCCTCCTAGTAGACGCTGCAGATAACTCTGCTACATAATACTCACGCTGAAGGCCTAAGACACTAGTTACCCTGTTCTTACTGCGTCAGAGTGCTAAGCTGTTTAATAGATGCACATATACAGCTAACTTCTTTTGCCGCAGGGTTACAACGGTAGTTCAGCTACTGTGTCACTCCAGGCAGCCGTGTAGCCAACAGGTACTCACAGGCTACAGTTGTAACGTCCACATCCTTCACCACGATGTACACCATTCTATGGTCTATTCTGGCAAGTCATCTGCATGTAGTGTTGTTTAATTTGGATTCAGAAAGATATTTTAACCAGGAACACCCAAGGAAATGCAGCATAAGAAAATACAGAAACCACAAATTCACCCTGGCATTGAGGAGCACCAAGACTGAGAAAACGACTCTAACCAATATCAGAAGAAGATGCTGAGATGTTAGTCAGACAGGCCTGCAAACTGATTTTGAAACATTTTTTGTCAGTACATCTAGTGGTCACTCAATTCACTGATGGAACTGTGGGGAACAGTGGAGAAGCAGTGGAAGAGTTACCAACTCTTCAACAATAAAATTACACACTGAGGACAGTGACTCCTTGTCGAAAAGACTGAGGAGTACAGGGTAGGGTGTGTTCTCTGTTTATCGTACGCAGCCATTGTTGCAAAAGGCATCACAGAGAGTAGTGTTGCTATAAACACTGTACTACACACCCAGAACCTCATCGGTGCTCCCAAAAACCTCTCTAATGACACTGTGCAATGACATGTTGCTCCCATTACAAAACCTACTATTCCGGTACTCAAAGAGGACATCCCAGTACTTCAGCAGTATGATCCCAGTGGTCCTACTGGTTCTACCAGCCCTGTCTTTTGATGACCCATTTCCTTCTATACAAACAAATACCTTGTATAGAACGGAAAGTAAATCTGAACAGGCAACTGAGAGGAAAAGAAGATGAGTAATGCTCCCCATTTCCAACATTCAATCTTGAGGTACTCCAAACTCAGGATGGAAATGCGTTTCTCATTTTTGTTTCTATAAAAGACTTCTATAAAAATTTACTGAGCTCATCTTTTTAGAAGAGAAAGGATGTGATTAGAAATCTGTAGACCACACTGGCATCTTTTTAGAACACCGGCATCAAATTTGAATGTCTAAAGACCGCATGGAATTTCTAAAAAGACTTTGCTGGCAACTCTCCTTTTTGACTTAGCGGTGGATAAAAATGATATTCAGGTCTGCATAAATGAAGCTCCTACCTTTTGACTGAAGCAGTAGGAGGCTGGATGATTGAGGTGAGGGTAGAAGAACAGATGAGGGAGCAGGACAGAGAGGGAGGACAGTGACTGCAGACTCACCTGCAGGTCCAGCTGTTTGTCCTGCAGCATCCTCTGCAGCTCCAGCAGGCTGTCCTTCAATGTGTGGAGCTTGAGACCGAGCTGTTCCGCTTCATGGCGGGTTTGGGCGCTCCCCTCCAGCAGCAGACTTTCACTGTGTATAGAGAGTTCTGACAGCATCGCTACCTTCTGCTCCATCTCCAGCAGCATATTCTGGAGCAGAAAGAAGAGAGACGCCAGCTCGAACATGTTCCCGTCTGCTCGGGGATGCTTTGGCAGCGGGGGCACCTGAGGCCTGCAACAACACCGACCCACCGGATCGGCACCCAGCCCATGGCAAACCCTCACTGTCCCTTTAGTTGCCTCCAGGGCAGCACGGTATTGCTCATTCAAAGCAGACGTGGGATTGTCCTCACAGCAACTGTCCTGCCTGCAAGGTGAGCCACAGACACCTCCCCATCCATCTCTCATTGCTCTTTCCAGGCTCTGCCTCCTCCATTCAGAGCTTGAGCATAACAACGATAGGCGTAGTCAATGGCTCTGAATAGACCGTTTTCCCCTCAACACCCACCCACATCAAGCTCTTAACTCCTGATTGGACATGCAAGTAATGCACCCCTCCCTCCTTACTGAGGCTAAAGCCACCATCTCCAAAGACCCTGATCCAGGACAGATGGAGATACAGAGAGACACATGTAATCAGCTTAAAGCTCCCACGCAGGAAGTCAACACCCTGAACACCAGGATCACCTGTTGCTACTCTGTTCACCAGACCCAACCAATAATGAGTTCTCCTTTCTGCTGCATTGCGCAAACTCATGCAATTCAAGTTGTCTGACTCTGGAGAACTGCTAATTAATACACAGAAGGGAATGCTTCCCCATGCAGCCTCTGTTGGCATGGCAACAAAGCTGGACCAAGAAGAGGAACATGCCCCCCATAGGAGGTAAGCAACAGAGGCTGAGCGGCTGATGTGGAAAGCAATATAAATCTCCTTTTTGGTTCAGGTGCCCTGCTCTAAAGGGAGATCAGTCCAACAAAGCCATTCACCTCTGCTACTCGCATCATTTCTCCAATGTGTCCCAAATGTTGTTGCTTCAAATTAAATTTATCCTAACATTCAGTGGTCATTTTAAGTGTAATCCCTCAGAGCTGCCGAATCCCTTGGAAGATTCAAGAAGAGTCTCTTTCACATCCACTTCTCTCCTTATCTCCTAAATGCACCAATTCTGTATGCAGCTACCCTGTCATGGGCTCCAGCAAAAAGATGTGGTACTGGACCAAGTGACTATGCATTGACAATTGTGTGTCCATATCGAAAAGTATGTCAAGTTCTGGAGTTTAACAGTTATTGAGACCGACTGGGGCATGTGGGAGGAGCCTGGCATGTGTGGCGTCAATGATAAAGCTATGCTGCTGCAGCTTTAACCAGATTAAATGTGTTATAAATAGATTTTGCCATCTGCAAACTTCAAGTAGCATCTGAGTATTGTGGAGTCAGTGGAAGCAGACATCACAGATGGGACTGCTCACCTGACAGTCAATGAGCTGCTCCTCCATATCCATCTCCATGTCATGGGTTTGAGGCTGCAGAGCAGAGCTGAGAGCAGCACGGGTGCTGAGCAGCCAGTGGTCAAGCTCATCGGCCTCAATGCGATATCGCTGTAAGGCCTGCGCCTGCCGCTGCTCCTCCAGCTGCTCGGTCAACCGCTCCTGCAGGGGGTGACAACAGTGCAGTCCTTCACCATTGCAGCATTAGTTGTCCCATAGTCCCATTTACCCAATCCATTAACTTCCAGGAAGTGCCTTTGCATCTCCATGACATTTGGACAAATAGTGATTGTCACAATGGAGAAATGCCTTGGCAGGCGCAGATAAAGAGGAGGAACTTCGTGTTTGACATTGTGAATCAACCCCTTGTTTAAGAATCAAATATATAACAGTATGACAACCCACCCACAGAGCAATGCAGATTTTATGGGGGAGTGCAGGATTAGCTGAGTAAGCATCTTTAAAAACTGTCCCAGAAACAAAAAATAATTTCCTTAAAACACACTGGAGGGGCTGGGAATTTGGTTGCTCTAGATGTTCTAAAAAACAGCAACATCTTTCGTGTTTTTTTAATCCAAAAGAGTACTCAGGGTCACTGTGTGAAAAAAGCACTGCACACAAGTAAATTTAATTGAACTGAATTGATAAACATTGCTTCTAGCCTTGCTAGAAATGTCTTTAATGCTGACTTTCAGCTGCTCCCATCAGGGGGCGCCACAGCGGATCAGCTTGTCCGCATAGTTGGTTTAGCAGATTTTTACACCGGATGCCCTTCCTGACGCAACCCTCCATTTTGCCTGGGCTTGGTACTGGCACAGAGGTGCACCCCCTTGTGGCTGGACTTGCACCAACGCCCAATGTGGGGCTCGAACCCACGACGCTGAGATTACAAGTCACATGCTCTACCGACTGAGCTAGCCGGGCAGGGCCTAGAAATGTCTTTAATAATGGCCACAAATGGCCCAACCCCATAAACTACCTATACTACTATAGTGCAACAAGAGCACTCTGCACTCATTTTTATTGTGACCCACAATAAAAAGAAGGCAGTTGCCAACCCACCTCAAGCAGTTGTCGCTTTCCGGATGCCTTCATGCGGATGGTGGCCATTCGCTCTGCTAGCACAGTCAGCGTGGACTGCATGGCCAGCTGGTCGGCCGTGTCTGCTTCTAGCACATCTGATGCCAGCTCCTCAGTGAAGCATGTTTGTAGTTCACTGATCTCATCCTGGAGCATCAAGATGTCATCCATCAGAGCCTGGGTGGGGAATGGTAAACAGCATGTGACACCACACAATGACGATAACTGAAATGGGTACATCTATAAATTACAAGTTGCTGGAGGAAAATGCGAGAAGCTACTTGAATCCTACAGTCTTGCTCTGTTACCTGGTGAGCTGCCATCTGGCTCTCAGGGCTGCGATCATCACCCGGATCTTCGTTTAGCCGGACCTCCACAGACTCCATTTTGGTAGAAATGGACTGCAGGGCATCCTGGTAGCTCTGCTGCCTCTCCAGGGCCTCATACAGGGTCTTTTGCTTCTCGCTGATCTGAGGACAGACAATAAAGTCACACAATAAGTTTTGCAGAAATAACACAGTAGTTCGGTTGCAGGCACCATGAAACACACTGTGGTCTGATTAGTGCCAAAAAACGTACCTTTAAAAGTATAAATAATTAAAATAAGCACTCCTTATTTTCTTGTACTGTGAAATTCCTTATAAGGATTCCAGGTGTGTGGGCAATGTATCTGATGTGTCTGTACGAGAGGGCACTTTGAGCTGTCTGGTCTATCCACGCCTGTTTGTAGTCAAAAATGCTGAATCCATGATCCACCAAGGACAGCAACTCACCACATTCTTAAGTGTTTCCCAGGACCGCTGCAGATCATCTAGGTTCGCTGTGGCTGTGCACTCCATGGGTGAATCACAGAGCTCCTGTAGAGGGACCTTGGTGGTCAGAGGTCTCACTTGAGCCTCCTGAGGAAGACAGTGAAGATAGAGTGAAGCTGGCTATGAAGACCTATAGGGACTGCTATATCTGTGTCCTTCTCCATTTAGCAACCCTACTCCCAGAGCCTGTTCCCTGGTAACATGATCTGACTCTGTAGTAAGTCTAACAAGGAGGACAAAAACAAACCATTGACCATCATCTCAATGCTCCAAGAGAATCGTTCACCAGAGAAGAGGGATGGACATGGGGTAGTAAATGGCAACAAAAACACAGAGGTGAAAGGTGCATACACAGATGCTCAGTGTTTGTCCACAGTAGCTTATGAGAAAGATGTGTTTCTGAACTTCATGAGGACACAGAGGGGATAAAAGGCATTTTTGAACATCACAAGTGAAGCTTGGTGAAAGCTGACAAACAGCCAAAGACAAAGCCTTCAGCTGACTAGGCTGTTTCAACCAGGTCTTCCTCTATGGGATGGAAAGATGGAACATTCCTGCTTCCAGCAATCTGATGAAAGTTAGTCCTTGACAGACTTTATTCAGTTGTCCTTCCTAAATTTTTCAGCTCAAATCTGACTACATCAATTGCAAACATAAACTGGGGTGAACCGGTCAACAGTTCAACGGTACTTGTATTTCTGAGCAATAATAAAAAAGCTGTCGAGTTGGCCTAATGGGTTGCGTAGTGAGTAAGGCCGCGCAGGCGTGCCACTCGGATGTGCTGAACACCCGGAGGGTGGTACCTGGTTGAGGGAAGTGTCAGCATTAGCCACAGGTGAAGGAGAGCGACAGGCAGGTGGGGAGGAGATCTCGCTGTTGGTGCCCTCCTCCCCGGACTCTTCGGTGACGGGGGAGAGGAGCGTGTGACAGCGGCCGGCGGTCATCTGACCCCCCGGGACAGAGCACGTTAGTGGGCAGAGCAGATGGGCAACCCAGCGAGAGACAGACAGAGAGAGAGGCGTTAGTGACACAGGGAAGCAGAGGGCCAACTGGGTACACAACTGTCACTGTGTCACCACAACAAAAGCCACGGACGTTCAAAAACAGATAAACTGAAGCAGAGCTACAAGAGGGTGAGAGCAGGGTGGGGGATACGGGGGGCGCTACAGCAGCACAAAAATAGCAGGAGGAAACCAGAGCAGCGGGAAAAGCTACTAACTTCCTGTTAGAAGGGGACAGACACCGATATCTAGAAGCTCTTCATCCTGGAAGCTCCTTCCGTTTTTACAGTAGCAACAGCACCACTGTAGTCGCGTTTCTCAGGCTGCTGGTTCCATTTGTCCTACCCCACCCACTCCTCCACAAGCCATGCTGTTTCCACATGACGCAATGCAAGGCAACAGCTTCCTCTGTGCAACAGTGAGGCACACACAGTCGAGAGAAAGGGGTAAGGCAGAGACATTCTTACCATGACGACAGAGGGGTGTGTCCCAGGATGCTTGGGTAACACTTCGGTGTCCAGCTCGTCGAGCCCCTCGGAGAGCCCCTCCACCTCGGCCACCGTGAGCAGCATTGTGGCATGTTTTGCCTTCACTGTCAGCATCTTGCACTTGGAGTTGAGGGAGGCAATCTGCTCCTGGTAGCCCCGTATCTTCTGGGCCAGCTCCTATTACACACACACACACACACACACACACACACATACAGTTCACTGGTCAGCCCAGAATAACTGGTGAAGAAGGGGAAAGAGGCTCAAGGCAAGGCTGAGCAGGATGCGCTGAATGTGGTCGCCTCTACACTTGTGAGGAAGCCCAAGCTGAGGCCTCCTGCTCAGCTGGTGATCAACCGGCTTCCAGGGAGAGCCGGGAACTGGGCTGTTGCCGGCAGCGGCAGCAGCCCGGTGCTGCAGACAGGATGTTTGGCTCCGACCGTCACATAGTGATCTCACTGCAGCTGCATAGTCTCACACAGGAAGTAAGCCAAGAAGGGCAGCCCCCCCCCTTTCTCCTCCCCTTCCTCTCCTCCCGCCTCTGGCTACCAGCAAGACTGCTCGCAACAAAGAACGGAGCGCAAGAGGGGAGGGCTCGTGTTACAGCCGCACCGTGTGGGAAGTAAGGGTCCGCCCCCCCCCAAGATGATCCACGGCCCTGGGAAGGAGTTCATGTGACGTGCTTGTCTTTGGCTGAGCGGAGACCCCGAGCCGCCCCTTGCGAAGAGACGCCGCTCCACTACACAGTGCACGTTTCCCAGCAACAGCCAATCAGAGTCTGTTTATGGACAAAGGCAATGAGGGCAGCTATGAGAAAAATGCGAACCAAACAGGAGGAGGCAGCTGCAGCGAAAACTGGGCAAACCACATGGTGTAACCAAAATAACCGAAGCCAAAAAATAAACGCTTCTCATCTATTGAGATGAGCGCATGGCTGCTTTCGAAGTGACAGAATGCAAGACAACCAACCGGCTCAAATTTACATTCACGCTTGCACATTTAGCAAGTCACCATATTAAGCTGCTTGGGCTGATTTACCCATTTATACTGCAGATGATTTTTTTCTGCATCAGAATTCAAATTCCAAAGTGCGCTTAGCTATGCTATTCTGAAAACAAATTCATTTATTATTTGATTGACCAAATTATTAAAACCACAGAGACACGGAGAAATACTTATTTCACAGTAACACCTACCCTTACTTTCATGCAGAAAAAAACAGGACAAACGTGATGAGGACACTGGCTTGTCAACTTAACACAATTGGGATCAGAAGTCTGTTAACTCATTTTACTCCTGCAAAACCACTTTCACCACTAAGCCACAATTAATAAAGCAACAAGACAGAAATGCTTTGTTTCATTCACTGGTTAGGTTCTGTAAACATCTTGGAACTACAATAAAAAAGCAATAATAATAATAATTCAAAAAGACTACTGTGCAACACTTTTAGGTACTTTAAGCTATTGCTACAGCAAAACAAATGTATTAAGTAAATACTTCAAATGCTGCTTTCCAATTCATCCCATAAAATTATGAAAAATTGCTCATTTTATTTTTGATCAGGGCACTGCCAGAAACAAGCTTCAAACACTGTGGAAATAAGTTTCAGTTGAATTGCTTAACTTACTGAACAATCTAATAACTTAAATTAAGGCCATCACAGATTCCTGTTCCATTTGGGTGTCCTTTACTGCCATCTCTCAGCTCGGAGGGTAAACACAGCCAACATGCAGACAGTAATAGACTGTCACCAAATGTTAATATCATCCAATTTTTTGTGTACTTCAGTGGGAAAATCTGTCAGCATCTTGCATGTCAGCATGTGTGTGTACAGCATGAATGGCATTCAGCCCCAGTGTGTGTGGGTTTAAAGACAAATTCTGCTATTGTCATGTACATACACTCTACACATGACATCCCTACTTCACAAGCCTTGTCAGAAACCTAATCTGAAATTTTTGAACTAGTAAGTAGCCTTTTTGAAGTTTAATGAAGTTGACTACGCAAAATCCTCACTTAGGGTGAAAAGTACCCATGTGCCAAATTTCAAGTCTGTTATTTGAAAAACAAAGTCATATATAAAGAACAAACAGAAATTGAGCTTTATACAGAAATGCTGTATTACATTTATTATTCTATATTTGTATTATTTGTATTATTTTAACATGAATAATGAATGAAACTGGTGAAAAATCTCACTATATATGTACATACAGATGGTCTTCAACTTATGATGCCCCGACTTACGATTTTCTAACTTTACAATTTTGTGAACGAATTTTGAATTTCTCCTCAGTAAGCGATATGCGGTACGATAGTTATTAGACTTTATAACTCCTCCCCTTTCTGCAAGAAGGGCATCTAGGCATGTGATTTCCACTTCAACTTTCTCCTGACTTTTTTTCCTGTACTTAATTAATATAATATAATTCATATAATAATGTGCAGTGTTCTGTGTTGTCAGCGTTTTTTTGGTTCCCCTCCGGTATCTACTTTGTGTTTTGTGCATCCATCATGTCTTTGTTTTCTGAAAGCACCATGAAAGTGGAAAACCTGCAATGACTTTTAAGGTAAGCTACGCTAGGCTATGATATTCGGTAGGTGTTATGACATGGGTTGGTGGAAGCAATTGCGACACACCCTGGTAATAAGTTTAAGTTGAATTAAATGCTTTATTTAGTTGTTTCCGACAAAGAAACAACTGTTAGCCGGGAGTTAGCACTAAAAATTACCGATTAGCAGTAAACAAAAACTAAACATGCCACAATTTAAAACAAACAAAATACGAGGTTTTAGTAAGACATTTGTTGCAGGAGAGTTCACTAGGGGTAACGGAAACTGAGCACTGACAGGAAGTCCGGGTAGGAACTAAATAACCATAACTAACTAAATAAACAAAAAAAAATCCCATCCACGATTGGTTCCTACCCCAATCAGTCACCCAATCAGTGCTCAGTCTGAAAACGGAAGCGCAGAGGCTACCATGTAACCCCATCAAAAGTTGGCAACAACCTGTATATATAGTATGCTATACTATACAAAATAGCACTCAGGTATGTTAATGTTTATATATACTTATACACAGTGCAGTTTATAAGTATTTGAATCGTAACTCAATTGTTTTTTTTGTTTGGCACTGTACAGCGTCATAATGGATTTGCTATGCAAGACACTGAACAGCAAAATTGGGTAAACTGTGCAAGAATTATAACAATTTTTATACATACATTTTCAGGGTGCAAAAGTATTTGGACAAATGAATATGGTCTTAAATAAAATTTTCTTATTTAATACTAAGTTGCAAATCCTTTGCGGTCTGAAGCCCACAGACATCGCCAGGCATTGGGTTTCATCCCTGGTGATGATCTGCTATGACTGTATTGCAGACACCTTCAGCTACTGCTTATTTAGAGGCCTTTTGGGCTTTAGTTTATCTTAAAAAAGTGAAATCAGATTTAGGTCAGGTGATTGATTCGGCCATTCAAGAACATTACACTTTTTGGCCTTAAAAAGCTTATAAGCAAGACCCCATCATAAGTTGAGAAACACCTGAATTAACACAAAAAATGGCATCTAAAATAAAGAATATGGAAAATTGTGTCTTCAAAAATGTTAACTTTGCCCCATAATACAAAAATCCAGTATGCTTTGAAATTCAGTTGGCCATCTTAGGATAGTTCACGTCAGTTTAACTACTTAATCGCTTTCAACATGCTCACTTCCTCTGCTTCTGATCTTTAGTGGTGATTTGCTCCCTCCAGCGGTCACACAGGTTACCAGCACAATACAGCTTCCTGCCACAGACTGCCTTTCTCCAGTGTGTGAATCTCAGTCAGCACACAGCTGGGATTGTCTGTTCTTTGATTTACCAAGATGCCCAAATCCAGCAACATCTCCCTCTTTGTCACAGTGAGAATCACAGTGGTTCCTTGCAGGATTTCACACAGCATCCTTCCCTCAAGCACAAGTCTGAGGTGCTACCTGTTTATTTGTTTCATACCTGCAGAGGCAGTACGATGCAACCATTTACCTGAATATTCTTTTACTAAAAAAAAAAAAAAAAAACACACTTCCAGTTGACACAAAACTTGGTTTTTCTCTGAGACCTTCACCACAGAACTTCACCACAGCACAGCAACTGAGCTCCAAAAAGGACTCATTCTTGGTACACATAGCTCTCAGACAGAACTGGAGATGTACCTGCAAAGGCCACTTGTGGGTGTTTTCCTGGACCGCTGTGGTGTTTATACTTTAGCTATAACTGAAACATCCTGTGCAGAAATACACATTAATGTTTTTTCATAGTAACCTACACCGAGCATTTTCACAGCCTGGATGCCATGATGGAGCTTTTCCCATTTTGAGCACCTCTGGACAGTACCTCATGGTGGAGAATCTGGGCCTGCAGCTCCTGGATGTTGTTGGTCGAAACAGGCCGGTCCTGAATGACCCGGTGAGCCTCCTCGATGAGCCTCTGAAGGTGCCTCACTTCCTGTTCATACTGCTCATATTGCACCAGAGCCTCCTGTAACAGGGCACAAAGCATGTCTTTAAATGTTTGTGAGAACACAAGTACACTCACGTGAGAGTTTGTTCGCTGAAGGCTGTGGTGTAGAGCACAGAAATTCCTCGTACCTGCAGGATGTTGCACTGCTGGATGGCGGTGTGCTGCAGCTGGCTGGCCTCGTGCACCAGGCCCAAAACTGTGCGGCAGATGGGCAGGTTGGTGATGACCTCCTCAGGGACCCGCATGCTGCTCTGACACACCTGTACCCCCTGTACCTGTTGCTTCAGGTTCTCCATGTCTGCTAGGAGATGCTGTGAGCGTGCCGAATGATGTTACCATCATGCCATGGCCTTCTGCTGTCATATCAAAACCTTGTAACATCTCTCCACTCCCTTCCAACATCAGAACGTGCTGTTTCACACTGTTTTGCACAATTTTGACTCCAATATCGTAACAAGAAAAAACACTTTACATTTGTCACACTCTGTTTTGCTGTTGAAAGTACTTTTTCTTTTCTGAAACTGAAGTGCAGTGCCGAGCACTCAGTACCTGTCGCTGGGCGAGCTGCTCCTTCAGGCTCAGCTGGGCCAATTCTGGGGATGTCAGTGTGACCTGTGCCAACTCCAGGGCTTCATGTAAGCTGCTCACCTCCTGCTCCAACTTCTCCATGTCCTGAGGAGAAGACCACATAATGGGGACCTGGGGTATCAGGTCTCTGATGTATGGTTTTCCTCCCAGGTGTAATTCTGGCGGTGTCAAGTTTATGGTGTCTGATCATATCTACGTTGGGCAGTTTCACATACCTTTAGAAATACAGGCTGAATGAACGAGACTTTAATCGTAATTATTACTGTATTGCTTTTGGAGGTACACTATAGTATTGATAGCAGTGCAAAAGAAATAAAAAAATCAATGCTGTAAATCTCTGAATTTCAAAGAAGCGTGTTATTGCATCCTGGACCATTTAGGACAGAGAATCTGTGCCCAAGACTCAGCATTCTCAGGGGAAAGGCTAGTTCCTCCCCATTGTTATCGCTACACCAGACTGACTGAAGAGTCAGCATCATTCTGGGAGTTACCACCATGTTTCGTGCAAAGGACTGAGATGTACCTACAACTACTCTTTGTGTGCCAATCCAGAAAAGTTCACGGACCCATTTATCTGACCACAAGTTGGTGTAAGAACTGCACAGGACTGCACTGACAGTAACAACTAATGCTGAAACCACAGACCAGAGAGAAACACACAGACCACAGTGAGTACGGTACCACCTGTAGGAACTCCCAAGCTACCTTTACTGCATCCTGCAGGCTCCGAAGCCTTGTCCTGATGTCTTGCTGCAGGGTCTCGGTGTGCTGGCTCAACTCGGAAACCTGCTGGCCCATGATGTCCGTCTGCAATACCTCTGACAGCAGTGCCTCCCTCTCCATCATAGCCTCCAGTTCCACGTGCAGCTCATGTGACTCCTGCAGAACCAACTAACCCCCCCCACACAGATTCATTCACAAGACACTGTAACCCTGGAAATTCCATGGCTCATGACCCACATAATAAAAAAAAATAAAATAAAATAATAATAATAATAATAATAATAATCATCATCATCATCATCACCACCACCACCACCACCACCACCACTCAGGCCAAGACAAAGCTTCCCACAGATTTGGTACCTGGTAAATGGTGATCTGGTCTTGGAGCTGGGATGAGGGGCTCCAGACAATCCTGTCCTTCAGGAGCACCTCAGCTTTCTCTGTCCAGCCCACCACCAACTGTAGCATCTCATTGTACTCATGAAAGAGGGAACTAGCCTGTTAGGGTACATGAGTGTGCAGAGAAAACCATTTTAAACAGCAAAGATAATAGGAAATTTCATAGAATACCATTTTTTAAAATCAATTTATTCAACAACAATTTGGGACAATATGAGTCTCTTTTGGCTCTTCAGTGTGCACGCTCAGTTCCACCCCCAGCTACACCTCCTCCTGCCTATCCTGTTCATGTGGATGATAAGGAGCTGAGGAATATCCTGGGCCATGACGGCCCTCACCTTCTTTAGCCGAGTGCTTCTATAATCAGCCAGGCGGGTTGTGTGGTGGTGGATCTCGCTTAGCTTGGTGACAGCATCACCCAGCTGTTTGGATAACAGTGGGTTCTGCTCCCCCAACTCCTGCACGGCGCCATCCAGCTCTGCCAGAGCCTGTCCGCAGCTCTCCAGCTGTTCCCTCAAAGCCTAAGGAGAGCAACAAAGCATTTCAACAGCCAGCTGGCTAAGAAGACCCTCTGAAAGCTCCCTTTTAAACATTATTAATGCCTGCTTGCTGAACATGAAAGTGTGAAAGGAGAAAGTATGCTGATTGAGAAGAAAGTAATGACAGCCCACATAACATATCTGTGTACAGTTTTATCACCTTGGTTTCTTCTTTGGCTTGAAAGATGTCTGTGGCCTTTTCCTTCAGCTTTATGGAGATGATCCTCATCTTCTCTGAAATGTCATGGATTCTAGAACTGAAGTCCTCTCTTGTGTTTTTTGTTTGCTGCACTTCTCGCTCTTTGGCCTGGACCTTAAAAGCAACCAATAAACCAGCGTTACTCCCAGCTGGAGGCCAGCCACAAACAAAACGACTGACAGCTGTTGCTGCAATGTTTGTCTTCTCCCATAAACAGATACTAAGAGATACAAATATACTCAAAGCTATCCACCGTGTAGTTAAGTACCTGGTCTTCCACAGAACTCAAGGCCAGGGTCAGCTCGGCCATCTGCATGGAAATCTCAGAGGGCAGGACAGTGCTCAGCTCTTGGTATTTGGTGTGCTGTTGCTCTGCAATCTTCTCCACATTTTTTCGATGGGTGAGGACCTCTTTATGCACCACCTGTCAAAACACAAACACATGCATAAACTTTCAGGAGCGGATTCAGGTTTAAGGGTAAGCCCTGCGCCAGTGATGGTGTAGCTCTGGATCACTGTATTGGTGAGGCCCTGGATCAGTGAGTTAGTGTAGCCCTGAAACTGGGTGGTAGTGTAGCCCTTCATCAGTGTGGTGGTACAGCTCTGAATCAGCGTAGTGGTGTAGTTTTGAATTGGCACCTCCAGTTCATGTAGCACTGAATCCTCATCGGCTGGGAGGCTAAGAAGAAGCCCCTGTGCATCCTGAATCCATGACTTCACCAGGCCCAGCTCTCTATACACCTCTTCTCTCTCTTTCAGCTCCTGCTGTACCTGTGAGCGAGTCCTGCGCACCTGCTGCAGAAGGCTACCAAGAAAAGTAGGAAGGAACAGTGGGTGGATCAGCAACATACACATGAAAATGCAAACACCTAAGGTTGGGACAAGCGCCACTCACCTGTCATAATGTTCCTGCATGGCGTGGATTTCCTGTAGAACTGGCAGCTCGGTTGAGGACGTTGTGGGCATGGGTGTGGTTGGAAGCGTGACCAGTGGCAGGCTGAGGGCATACTGGTGCAGCAACGTGAGAGCGGAATGTTCTCGCTCCACCTCGTGGGTGAAGGAGTCATGGTACTCTAGCAGTGTCTGTAGGCTGGCTCTGGATGCCTTCTCAACAGAACCATCGGGAATGCGGCTTTGAAGGTCCTCTGCAACAGTCCTTGCCTTCTCCATCTGCTCCAGACACACACACATTCATACTGACTCATTAGGTGTACTGTTGGCCCAAAACACCTAAAATTTATACTGTGAAACATACAGAAATACTGCACAGCAAAGGACATGGACGAACTTAGGAATTTATGAATTAATTGGTCTGAACCTTTCTCCTCAGCAAGAATGCTATACTCCTCAACTCTGGATGCATGCTGTAGTTTCTTGATTTTGGATCCAATGTTGAATGAGAGCCCTGTGACTCTCAGAGCTGCTGAACCCATAACAGTATTCAAGGGACCTTTAATCCATCTCTTTCAGACCCGCTTCTCTCTCCACAATCAATTCTGTATTTCCTATCAATTCTATATTGCATACACAGTAATACCCTACCTAACTCAGTCCAGCATCAGTTCTGGATCCCTTCTTTCTGTCATTTTATATGCACATCACACATTTTCTTTTAAGTTATCTGACAAATGAACGTCCTTTGTAGATGTATGCCCACCACTTTGCATTGTGAGGGAATTTTAAGCTGACATAATTTTACAAGTTCTGTAAATCTCACACGCTGTCTTGGTCTTAATTGTCCTTGAGCTGTGTGTTTGGGAGTAAAAGGTTTTTTACTGTCTGAAAGGTCAAAAAGGCATATTTGCTTCTTGTCCTGTTGCTCTTATGTCATACCCCTTTTCTTACCTTTTTTCTTTTACAATCCCTCTCTTTTCCTGGTAACTAATAAGATATCATTTTAAAATAACCTCTTTAACCTCTATTTCAGTTAGTGCTCCACTTTCCAGCAACCCATCCTTAGTGCTAACTGGGGTCTTACTGTACTTTCGTAATGTTTACCAGCAAAAATGGGGGGTACTGGACAAACTGACTGTGCCTCAACTGTCATGTGTCTGTCTATCTGTAATTCTTCATCCATTACAAAGCACTTATGTTCACTTTGAATTTTTGAGCACTTTGGAGAAAAGCTTCTGTGACTTGAATAAATGTAAAGTGAATCAACAATGTTAGGTCTGCACACAAATTATTTATACAGCTGAGTAATTTTACAATGTCAGTTCAGGGTCAGGACCTTGATCATAAGTTGCAGAGTAAAAGCAGGAATCTGAACCCAGGGCAAGTGCGAGGTAGTAACTATACGCTACACTGAAAGTTAATCATTTCTGTTCCCCGGTTTTCACAGTTAAGGAGTTGGACAGGAGGTGCAGAAAAAAGCTTTTTACTAGTGCCACATAGTCATCATTTTTCTTTTTGACTCACAGTATGAAAAATAACCATGTAAGGCATACTGAGTCTTCAGGAACTACCAACCGATAAAATAATAGTTTGGGCTTCCTGCCGTATGACATCATTTCCTTTGAATGTCTCAGTAAAACGAAGAGCTTTGTGGACCTCTCGAATGCCCCACCACCCCATCAAGCTTTTTGTCACTCCTTTCCTTCTTGTCCCAGTGACCCTTGTGTGCAATGGAACCACAATTTAGTACCTTCTCCCCAAAGCTTCTCCACTCGTGTGCTGTAACCTCCAGGATCTTCTCCTGATCCTGTGCAATGGTGCGCAGCCGTATCGAGCGCTGCCTTGCTGCTATCACAGAGCGGTGCACAACAGCTCTGCTGGCATCGTTCCCAACCCGGCCCAGCTGCACTGCCTGTTCCTCCAGCTCTGCCAACCTGTCCTGGAAGCCGTCCACCAGCAAAACCAGCTCCTATAAGAGAAGAAAAGCCAGCAGGTCCACAGAGAAATTAATGAACAAAAGATATTAACTCCTGCGGGAAACCACAGGAGAAAGTTTATATAGACATTGAGAGACAGACTAAATAGATGGATAGGAGGGGATGAAGTAAGGTTAATATAGTAGAATGTTAGCAGCAGTCCTTTTCTGGACCACAAAGTAAACCTGTACCAAGGCCTGATGGTTATTTATTTATTTATTTATTTATTTACTGAGGTCTGATTTCTTCTCCAGTGTCGATGATATCTGTTCCTCAAGAAGGTGCAAAAGCCCACCTTTTGGTCCTGGAGTTTGACTTCTGCTTCATGGCATGTGGCAGCCTTGGCTGTGGAGAACTCTACCAATTTCTGCTCAGCCTCGTTCATCAGGTCTAAAATGGCCTGCCGTGCATCCTGGTAGGACTTCCACTGAGTCATGTAACTGAAAGATGCAAGAATCAAAAATGGAAGCTCTTCCAGTGTGCTGTGCTTCATTGGTATCACAAATTTTACAGTCTTCAAAATAAAAAAACATGCTTTTTACAACAATGGATGTGTCAGGTAATTTTTATCTAAAAATGTGCTCAAGTTTGCCTTTTTAAAGTGTTTTTGTTTTGAAAATTCTAAAAAATAGAATAAAATGTGATCTACGGGACCATTCAGTTAATCTAACACTTGGTCACCTAAGGTCTAATAATGTGTGGGTGAACTGTAATCTGGTAGCTAAATCATCTTGAAATGCTAACTTTTGTACTTTTGGGAAGATCCTTCACATAGAGAGAAGAGGGAAAAAAAAAAAAAACTTAAAAACCATACCGTGACCATTGTATTTTTTGGTGTATAATTTGTCTCTAATTGCTGAAAAATGATCCTAGATCCTGGGATGGCCCACCTGCTCTGGATGTCCTGATGACATTGGAGCTGTTTGCTGATGTCGGCTCCCTTCTGTTGCAGCACATCCACACTTTGCCTGAGTATCTTGCATGTTCCAGAGGAGACCAGGCTTTCCAGCTGTGGCATCAGGACCTCAAGCTCTTGAAGGCAGCTGAGGAAACCCTGTTCCCTCGCTGTGATGCTGGCCTGATCTTGGAGAGCCTCCTCACACCTCTCCAGATCTACCCCAAAGGCAGCATCCTGCAGTAAGACTTGGGCCTCGTCCAGCCAGCCTCCAGCCGCCTGAGTGGCTGAGTGATGCTGCTGAAGCAGCTCCAGCACCCTGTGCAGTGCAGCCTGTATAGACAGGACAGGAGACAGCGCTCAGGAAATCTGCAGGTTGAGCTTGACAAGAAGAACCCAGGTTCAAATTTATAGACAGCTACAAATATGTGCTCTTAAGTAATGCACTTTTTGTTATCGTATGCTTCCATCTTAAGAGACTACAAACAACCAATTCAAGTCGTTGTTCAGAAGAACGCTGGCTTCCCAAATTTTGAACACACTTAGGATTGGAAGCCTAATTGTAATTTGTTTTGTCCACAACAGCAAAGTCCCTTTCACCACTAGGACTTAGAAAATAATGACTGGGAGGGTAAATACAAGTCATGCTTCATCTGCTAGAGGCAGAAATTGTAGATAATAGGTGAGCAAAGAAATTAGAATGAACACAAACAGCTATGCAACAGTATCACTACAATTACAGGTATATACTGTACACTGATGTGACCCTTGCCTGTTTCACGGTAAGTGCTTGCTGGACATCGGCTTCCATCTTCGCCATTTCTTCCAGACTGCTGTCCACATGAGCAGGGACCTGTATGTTTGCATTGGTATATTTCTGCCGTTCCTTGGCATTCAAAGCAGCTACAATTCTCAGCCTGGACTGCACCTTCTCCCGTAAAGTCTGCTGCTTCCTCATCTCCTCCTCTACCTTCTCCATGTCCATCTCCAAGACTTCAGTTGCATTCAACTCATCCTTCACCTGCTGCAGCCAGTCAAGAATCCTTCTCACCTCCGCCTCAAAGTCTCTACTCTGCACAAAGCGGTTTTCATATTCCACACCTTGCTCTCCTACCACTGCTTGCAGGGATTGCAGCTCCTCCTGCCAGACATCCGCCTGTTGCCTGAACTTCTGTAAGGCAATCGGGTCCACCTGTGGGTCTAGGTTCTCTGTCTTCTTCACAAGTTTCTTTAGAACAAAATCAACCTCCCGTAAATTCGCAGCCAGGGTGTGGCCGTTTTTTAATTGTTCTTCAGCTGGTTCAGTGTCTATCGTGATCTTGGATACCTGGTCTTTGGCAGCGCTTAACTCAGAGTTGAATTTCTCGGTCAGAGTTCTATGTTCCTCAAAGGATTCTACGGTATCATCCAAACATGCAACTCTCTGCTCCAGGAGCGTCTTCAGCTGCTGGTGAAGATTTACCAGTTGGGCTATCTCCTGTGGCCGCCAGGGTTGTCCTGTGCTGCGAAAACCCTCCTTCTTCTGATTCAGCTCACTGACCGCGAGGCCCAGCTGCCTCAAGTCTCCAAGTAGAGAACTGTAATCATCCCGCAAGCGAATTACCTCTTCCAATTTCAGGCCAACTGGTTGCCTCTCCAGGTGAATTACCTGATCCTCAAGTTCCTTCAGTGCCTTGTGTGTCACTTCAATAAATGAGGCGTACTCCTTGCGGGCAAGAATTGCCTGTTGGATTTGTTCCCGTTTTTCTTTAGTCAAAGCCAGTATGTTGTTGTACTGCTGAGGCAGGGCATTGAGCTTTCCGTCCAGATAGCAGTGATTCACTTGGTTGAGAGTGGGGAGTATCTCCTGCCCTGCTCTCTGAACAATGAGCAGAAGATTCTCATATTCCATGGCCTGTTCCAGTATCTGTTGGTATTTTGCTAGTTGCAGCTGTAACTCAGCGTCACTGGTCATCAGGTTAACTTCGGGAAATGTGACAACACCTGCCTGCTTCAGCCACTGACAAGTTTTATCCAGGTCCATCTTAAAGTACTTTCTGGACACCAGGATCTTCTCAAGCTCCTGGAGTCGCTGAGCACACAGCTGTAGTGCTGTCTCGAACGTGTTCTGGACCTCCTGGAGCTTTACGAGAATCTCGGACTTCTCGTCTTCTGAAGCATCCTTTATTAGATCACGTCCCTGGGACCATAGGGAAGCCAGTTCACTTTGGTATGCCCTCAGACTACTCTGGACACCTCGGTACAGCCTGGTTTGCTTGCTCAGGTCATCAGGTAGGAGGGGTACTCGCTCCTCAGCTAACACCTTCCTCTTGTTCTGCTCAATCCATGATGTTGCCTGGCCCAGGGCCTGCACGAACTGTGACCTTTCTGTGAATGCTTTGCTCAGGTTTTTCTTCCGCTGGACCACCTTGGTGCTGAGGCTGTCCAACTCAGCTTGGGTGTCTGAGATGAGCTGTTGGACCTGCTGTCGCTCATGCAGGCCCAGGTTGGCAAGAAGCCGTTCTGTATCTGACACAGCCTGCGTGAGCAGCAGCTGCTTAGCTTCCAGCTCGCTGCAGACAGCGAGGTGATCGAAGAGGAAGCTCTGAGCTAGCTCTGGGGGAGGGCTCATTTTCATGGCCTCAGACAAAGTGGGTTGCTGCTCCTCCACCCACTCTCGTACCTCTTTCAGCCTGGACTCTACCTGGCACAGGTCCTCTAGCATCAGTGCACAGTCCTGGATCTTCTTCTTAACTGTGCCCTCAAGCTGAGCCCAGCGCTGTTCGAAGTGGCCAACCTGTTCCTTGACAAGCTCCTTGTCTTCCAGGTTCAGGTGCTGAATGACCTTTTGTTTATGGTCTTTCAGCTCATCAAAAACAACCTTCTGCTCCTCCAGAATGGTTGCCAGCTTCCTCAGTGCCTCCAAGTGTTCCGATGAGCTGTCCGTGTCCATTCTGGGAAACAAACAGACATTTGAATTCTAACATAACAAGGGCATTTATTGAGTATATTTAAAGAAAAATCCACATAAAATCTGGCTTCAAAACAAATTATATGCAAAGCCATTCCTACAGATTGACATATACAAGAGGAGAAGCTAAAATTGGGAAGAAAACCTTAATTGGATGAGGAAAATGCCCAACATTAGTGCATCCAATGAAGAGAAAAGGGAAGCAGAGCCCTCACCTGGCCAGTTTGTCCCATTCTTTAGACACCTGCTCAAAAAGCAACTCCACCTCACTGATGCATTTCTGGTAGGCCCCGGCCCTCCACACGTCCTCCTCCGTCTGGCTCACGTGCCTTTCGGCCGCGTGGCACAGCTCCTGCCAGGTACCGCGGAGCCTGTCCACCTCTGCATACACCGGAGAATCCTTGCCCTCTGTCAGCTTGCTCATGCTCCCCGCCATGTGGCTCAGGGTGCTGTGCTCTGCCTGTAGCTGCTGGAGGAACTCCTGCGGGACCAAGAGATGGCGCTCAACACAAATTTTGGTTCCGCTGCCACGGTGCCCGCTGAGGATGGGCCAAGACGTCCCTGCTGCCTAATCACGTCATGCTCAGACACAAATCTGGACAAGCATTTCCTTTGGTTCCCTGTAATCCCACATTTGAGTAGGATCAACCTGATTATCTCCACCACACAGTGGGGCTCTATGAGAAGATAATTAAGCTAATTGGAAATTAATGAATTATACTTAAGGCTTCAGCTGATGAAACTTCCTTCTTCTGGCAAGGTTTCAGACATTCGAGATAAGTTGGACGGAAAGAGATGAAAAGAAGTGGATTTTTCTTGGGGGCTGAAGGTGAACTGGCACCATACCTTCGCCTGTGACAACATGTTGTCAGCGATCTTGAGCTCCAGCTCTGCAGGCCTCCTGCTAAGGTTTTGTAGCTGCTGCTCCATATCTTGGAAGTGAGCCTCCAGCTCTGTCCGCTGCTCTTTCAGTTCTCTCCAGCTCTCGGCCAGGTCCTGGGAGACGGACATTCGCTCCTCCATCTGGATTGTCAAAGACAGAAGCGGTCAGAAGCTAAGCATGGAGACAGAAGAGTCAACCTATGGGGCTTTCAGAGCAAGCAGGTCTTGTGATAAATGTACTCATTTTAAACAACGATTTTCCCATTTATATAGCTGGTTAGCTTTTACTATTTCAATTCAGGGTAAGTGCTTTTCTTGGAGGGGTACTAGAACAAGAGGTAGAATTTGAAAGTAGCAACTCTATCCAGTATGCCACCTACCATCCACATCACATCTCTGAAGGAAATATGGAAAGCCGCTAGAGACTCACCATGAGTTTCACCTGCTGGATCTCTGTGGCAGTACCTTGCACCACTTCATCAGACAGGTCACACACGGAGCACACCAAGTCCAAGTAGGTGCTGGCCTGCTCCAGTAAGGCTCGGTCGTGTTTTACCTGTCCGGGTGACGACATGTTTACACACCTCATTCAACACTTGCTGATGTGCAGCAACTTCATTATCATTCTTTGCTATCCATCATAAACAATCCAGATTCCTTTGTAGTTACGTAACTATGGTGCTCAGTTGAGAAAGGCAAAATGCCACAGGCTCAGGCTAATGATTCTGTCTTGGAGGAAAGTTTTCATTTTAAAGAGTGTTCCAGTGTGAACGGTGTGACAGAGTCCCAGAAAGTGAGAGACCTGCTGCTGTGCCTCCTGCAGGCTCACTGGTAGCTGCACACTGAGGAGTTCTTTCTGCACAGAGCTCAGCCAGGTCTGACACTTCAGCAGAGCATCCTGGTTGCTGACATGTTTCTGGAGTTCGCGATCCAAACTCTGGTACACCTGCAACAGCGAGAACATGCGTGCATCAAAAGCGCACACAACATTCAGTCACAAACATACAGAAAACCACACATCATCGATACACACATGCACACAAACAGATGGCTCGAATAGGTGCGTACTTTAGCATCGTTGTTTTGCAGAAGGAAAATACCTTGCAGCTAAAATTTATAATTAATGAAATCCTCCTGGAGCAGATGGTAATTTCAGATAAATGAGTATATACGGCACGAAGCGTGGTGCCTCAAGGAGGACGGACACACACCCGCTGAGCTGTGCTGCAGATGGCTGAGTAGCTATCTCGCGTGCCCTGCTGATGGGCCTGGACCTGCTGCCGCAGCCGCGCCTGGACAGCATCCGCACAACCAGCCACAAGGTCGTTTCCTCTCCCCTTGAGGCTGCTGAGGCGCTCCTCGAAGCCAGCAATCTCCTCCATGAGGGCCTGCACAGCGGCACAAGCACCGTCATACAACAGTCCACAAGCAACACGTGCTGGTTGTCACAGCATCACTCCTGTCAGCAAATAGGTACATTTCATCTGCACATAGCATTGTGAGCCAGCATCTGATTATTTTTTGAAAACATATTCCTTTATTTACAAAAAATAAACTGTAAAAAAAAAAAAAAAAAACATTTCAGCATCTGAAGTGCTTCACTTTCATAAAGAAAAAAATATTAATTTAAATATTAAAGATTTCTAAACATACAGCTCTCAATAAGTAAAATAATTTTCTATGCAGAATTTTAAGGGTTAGCTATATTCTTTGCAGCGACCCCCTATATTTCATCAAGCTCAGTTACAACACATGTGTATTTTAGTATAATTTTTATATTACCCCGTGTTTTAATAAAATATAAGATTTTATTTATGTATAACAAGATTAGTATCATGTCAAACTAGCCTTGCTGCTATCTTGTGCTACCAGCATAGGCACTGGACCTCTGCGACCCTGACTTGGACAAGTGATTAACAATATTGAGTTAATGAATATTAGTATCATGTCAGAATGATTTTTAAAAATTAACGTGTCTCATGCCCTGGAACTGCGAGTCAATCACATGACCAAGACTACCCTTCTCCCATTAGTCTGGTCATGTGAGTATGAACAGCAATCCAACTGGAGACATGAAACTCAACCTCTAACTGCCAAGAAAGACCGTACAAAGCAGTTGGCAGCATTATGAGGTCACCTTGTGTCCAGCGAGCTGCTGTGCTGCTCCTTCCATGGAACTGCTTTGCGTGGGGTCGGACACCACTATTCGCCTGGACATCTGCAGCAGCCATCTCTCCACCTCCTGCAGCTCACAGTTGTAAGCCTCATGCTCCTTTGACTGCTCTGCCAGCATGGTCACATGGGCCTGGGGCAGGAGAATGGAATCAAAGAGCTGGGCATGAGACAGTGGCCACTACTCACTGAACTGTGCAGCTCTGCCACTAAATAACGTGACCAGTCACCAGTGGGAACCGTGGTCCCTACCGTAGCAGCAGCACGCAGCTCCTGATAGTCCTCCTGCAGCCTGGCTATGTTGTCGCTGATGGATGTGTCGCACACGCTGTCCAGCACTGTTTCCCCCTTCTCAATGATGGACCTGACAGCTGCCTCGTGTGACTCGACCATGTGCTGGATGCCCTGTGAGGAAACGGTCCCTGAGCATTCTTGTACGTTCACATTTACTCATGTACATTTACATTTATATATTTATTTTGGTGAAACGCCCAATGATGTTAAGCTACTTACGGTGATTTATTCACTTATTAAGGTGAGTAGCTTCTACTGTAATTTATGGTAGTATTTTATCAGTTCAGAGTAAGTCTCTTGAACAAGAGTCTTGCAGTAGGAGGTGGAATTCAAACTTGGGTCCTTTGAGTTCAAAGGTGGCATCTCCAACCATTTATCCCTCCCACTGCCCCTAGACCCTAGAGCTATATGGATCGCAGACCCTTATCCTGTGTCCACCATAACCATCCCTCTAATGAGCGTGGCTACTCCACAAATAGACCCTCTGCTGGTTGCTACCTTGTACTTGGCTAGCTGGGCTTTCTTCTGGAACAGCTCAGCCTTGGGCTCCCCTGGACAGCAGAGCAGCGCCTTCGTTTCCACCACCCACTGTGCCTGGGCTTTGTACTTGTCGAAAAACTCCTTGGCTAAAAGAAGGCGCTTCTCCAGGCTGCTGTGTTCCCGCCGCAGCGCTCCCCTTAGCTCCTCCAACTGGGACAGCCTTGTCGTCACTTCCATGCGTAGCTCCTGCGCCTCCGTCTCCTCCAGGAAGCGTGCCGCCCGCTCCGTCTTCTCTCGCATAGCCTTCAGGAAGCCGTGACCCTGTTCCACGTCGCTCTGTAGGACCTTTTCCAAATACATACATGCACCTTCTTACTGTCGCACTCACACTCGGCTACACTCATGCACTGTCAAAGCACTCACACTCAGAGACATTCACATCCCACTGTCAGACTCAACTACACTGATACTCCCTCTTCATACTTACACATCTACATTCCTACCCTATCATCACACACACACTCACATTCTCATGCAAACACACTTTCATGCTTGCTGACACATGAATTCACTCTCATATTCAAATGTAAATATGTGCTATACAAGAACATATCATGTAAACCAAAGAGTAAGATATACATATAAAAATAGTACAGCATGCACCAGCGACACCTCACAGAAGCTCTTCTGAAGCACTTGGATGTTGCAGAACCCACATAAAAGCAAGAGTTTCTTTTATGTGGTCTCATGCTGACTTGCACAGAGTGTCTGGATTAACGCTTGTCTCTAAGTTCTGCGGGAGCTGCTGAACAGAAAAACAAGGAAGAGCCTCTTCAGCCGCCTCTTTGAAAGCTTGAAAGGGCTGGCACTCAGGCAGGGAGGCCTCAGAACCCCACAGGTTCTGAGCAGAGAACAGGCCAATTAGAAAGCTCTTAACTGGGCCAAATTCACATCTCCTGGCCAGCACAGGTACCCCCTGCTCACCCTGGACTAGAGGCTCACAACAGCATACCTGCCATCTTAAATCATTCAGCAGCCAGCTGTGTCAAAGGGGTGGCAGCTGCTTTAGGTCATGCAGGGTCTGGGCCGGAGTTCAGAAAGGGTCTCAGCAACCTCTTGTCAAATTTCAAAATAATCACACAAAATAGGCTCACCTTTGAGTTTCCTGTACTTGGTTGTGTAAATGAGCTGAGCTTCAGCATGGAGGTGTTTTTTATGAGCTTAGCCAACACTTTCCCCAAAAGGGCTTTTTCACTGGACATTTACCGCATATTTTCACCTTAGTAGAACGGCTCAGGTTGTCTTCAATGTACATTCCCGTTAAACCAAGGTAACTGCATTATAATATTTAAAAGTACACTGGCTCCTTCAATCACCTGTCTCAACTGGGGAGGGATGTGTATTATTTGTACTTTTACTCTGATCGACTGTGATTTTGAAACTGCTTTGGAGGTACAAACTATATTCGTAAGTTGAGGGGCAATTGTATGACATGTTTACAGCCATCCCTCGCCTAACCAAGTTAATTTGTTCCAGGACGTTACCTCGCTTGACAAGTTCCTCTTGCTAGGAGCTCAAATTATCATTTGTTATGAAAAATTACATTAACCATTCCCAGCGGAACAAAATGTCGCATAAAATAAACATTAACCAAAATAAAAGATATTTTTATGCATGAGAATGGTAACAAGATATTTTATAATATTTGCAACAAAGACTATTAAATAGTAATGTTTATTATTCACATTTTTTAAACTGGTACCATGAAAGAGAATGACAATCATTTTTGGACGTCAGTCACATTTGGACTCTGACTTGTAAACCAGAAGAAACACTTGATTCTTGTCAGTTTAAGAATGGTATTCTAGTTACAAGTTAATGATTGTACAGTGCTTTCAAAAAGTTATTATTGATTCTGAGATTTTAGCTGTGAGCTCAGCTTATCATTGTCAATACTGTTATTGATTGACATTGTCACTAAGAAGTTGGAAGATCATTTTGTTATGGAAGCCTAACGTCAGTGTTCGTGGTAAAGTGAATAAAATACCACGTCACGGGGAAAAGACGCTATTTTATCAAATTTTAAAAAAAGGTATATATTTCATATATTTGTCATAGGAGAAGGAGCAAGACGGGAGCGTGCCTGCACCCAATCTGCACCAGGAGACTCTGCAGCAGACTCTTCCTCCTTCTTTGTCACATAATGAGAACAATTTCCCTTCCCCTGCTGACAGCCTGCCTCCAGGTGCCTGTGGTATTGAGACACGATCAATATTCCATCAAAGTCTTTGTGCGGTGTTTCTATGTGTTTTGGTGTGTAATTGTGGGGGGCACTGTCCTGTCATCACCTACTGACTCGACATGTTATCTATTCTGTGATACTCTTTAGTTTACCTTTTTCTGAACCCTCACATGACCCACCACCCGGACAGCTTTGTCCATCTCCTTTGACCATTTCCACCCCCATTTCCAGTGCCATTGTCACCCTTTTGTAACCCCCAGGTGCTCATACCTCCAGTTCCTTCATTTTCTTGGCCATGGCAACACGATCCACCCCGCTGATGCCGCTGATGGCCATTTGGAAGCTCTCTTGTGCAGTGCTCAGCCATTTGGAGAAGGTGCTCAGAACACCGTGGGCCTCATCAATACTGCATATCTCTTCCTGCAGCAGCCTTATGCTCTCCTGCACACATTACAGACACACAAAGTGAATCAGGTCCACCTAAATGCAGATATCTGTGACCATCAAATACATTCCTACCAATGAGATGATTTCAGACACAATCACAGTAGGCCAGACAAAAACAGCATGAATTTGGACAGATGAGACCCAGATGCATTCTGACCCAGACGAGTTTAAACTCAATCTGGTACACTAGGCGGCTACAAAGAAAATCCCACACTATAATATGCAGGAAACCTCTTTTTATTTGGACATGAAATAAGAAAAATAAAGAATCCAACTGCTTTGCAGACCAGTTATACTGATTTCTAACCCGTGACTCTTGATTCATCTGGGATATCTTAATCCACGCGATATAACCTCCCAACGCTGCTAAATCGGCTGAGTCCCCAGACAGAGCCGTTCTCTGCCAGACAGAGCCGGATCAGGGACGCCTGCAGCTTTTGATGGAGTACTCAGCAGAAAAATCCCATTTACGCGCGGCAACTCCAATTAGCGCCAGAGCCAAACACGTACCACCCTGGGAGCAGGAAGCGGCAGCTCTCGAGAAAAATCCATATGGCGAGCTTTTTTCACGCAGAATAATCGCCGGCCCTCTGGGATGCCGGAGGTTGGGGGAGGAGTGTTGAAGCAGCTGCAGGTGTGAAACTTGCCTCGCCTACCCCCCCGCAGCACCAGGGGGGTCAGCTGACTACCATACTTTATTATAGCTGAGACTAAGAGTGAGGGAGGATGCTGTCAATCCCCCTTGGCCCCCTGCGGGGCGACTCAAAGGTACAGGGATGTGGCACTGGTTGTCTGAAGTGCATCCATGGTCTCAAAAAAAGGCAGAAAATAAAGGCAAAAATGGTTTGTCTGTTGCTGCTAATGATTTAGCATTTTAATTTAATCTTTTGTTAGAAACTAGTTATTCCTAATGTACCTTTATTGATTACAAAAGAACAGAAATGCGTTGCAGTAACCTGGAGACAGAAACAGTACAAACTGCAAATATGTACATAAAATAATGCATGATTTTTTTAAAATCATCATCATGATTTTTTTAATAGAAGTTAAACATTTTGATCATCCACATGTTTACAGAGATCAAAACAGTAAAGTGCATTTCATTGCCTTGTATGTATAATCAGTCTACGTTCTGCAACTTTAGCAAAAAAACATTTTGGGTTGCATATTAAAAGGAAACCAGGAGGATAAAATACACATTTTTAGGCTACGTATGGATGTTATTTTGATTTTTGTAAATTCAGTAGTAAGTGAGTATACATTTTGGAGAAAATGTAACATCCATTAGAATCTGGCAGGTTTTTAAGCACTGGGTCTTTCTGGAGGTTTCAAAAGTTGAATTTGATTCATATAACTTTAATTATATATAAGGATTTTAAGGGTCTTATAACCCTTCTAAGGGCTAAGTGGTTTTATATTCTGTAAGGCATTAGTAAATGGTTTTTGTATTTCCTTTAAAAATTTTGCTTTATACCATTTGGTTTTTATATATATTTTTTAATTGGACTATGAGATTTTTGTTCTATGTGTTTAAAATTTGTATTTTCAGTTTTGTTTACTTTTGCAGCTATTGGCTTTTTTGCAACTTGTACGGAGAAACTTTATTTTTCCCTTAAGTTTTACTCTTTTAATAACAAAATATATTTGTATAAACAATATACTAAGACCAATTTGAGACCCAAGACCTACTAAAAAATTAAATTAGTTGTCAGAGACACCTAACATGACCATAATAAAATCTGTTGGTATGAATATACACTGGCAAGTTTGTGTGTGAGGTTATATGTCTGTGTGTGCTGTTCAGTGTGTGTGGATGTGTCTGAAAGGAGGCTCACCGAGAGCTGCAGCAGTAGGGAGTGATAGCGGGATGTCACCTCCGCTGCTTGAGTGCCCCCATAGTTGCTGATGTGGACCTCCTCCAGAACCTGCTGGGCTAGGGAGTTCAGCCCTTCCACCTCTTCCTGATGCTGCAACACCTCCTCCTGCCAGCCCTGCATAGTGACAGAACAACAGAATTATCAGCACATCATAAAACCTACTCAGTTTCAGGTATAACTAAAGAGCATCACTCCTGAGTTTGTTTAGATCACCTCAACCTCACCTTCAGCTGCTGCAGCTGCTGTTCTTTGGTGGCTCTGTCTGACCGCTGGTGGCTGCATGGCTGGCTTTTGGCTTCCATGACAGTCAACCAGCTGTCAAGGCGCTGAAACTGCTGCTCCATCTGCTGAAGCCTGTCCAGGGCACTGGTGAGCCGTACCAGATTTTTGGCCAGCCGTGTCTGGTAGCTTCGCCAGTCCTGCTGTATGGTCTCCAGGGCACGGTCCTCAATTTGAGGGAGGCCCCAGGGGACGACCCGCTCCCGGCTGGCCAGAACCAAAGCCATCAGGGCTTCGCCCTCTGAGCAGTGCTCCTGTAGCTCCTATCCATGGAGATGGAAAGTGAAGTTGTACAAGCATAAGGGGATAGGACAGGAAAAGACACTGAGATAGAGAGGAAGGCACGAGAACTTCCAGCACTGACCTGCAGCTCTTGCAGAGTGCTCTTTAGGGCTTTGGTATTTCCCTCTAATTTTGAGCAGCGGCCTAGCCGGTCCTGCTCCTGCTCCATCCAGTCCTCCAGAACATGCAGGCCACGCTGATACTCTTGATGGGTCAGAACTAGTTCTTCTGCCTTACTCACTGCCATCTAGACCAGGGAACCAAACCAATAGGATGGAGCTTCATTCAAAAGTATCAGGATATGCATGTGCAGACCGTCAGTAGCTGGAGCATCTTGTCATACCTTTACTTTGTCTCTTATTGCAGCGTAACGCTCTTGCAGTTCCTGCACTTCCATGTGCGTGACACCATGCTCAGCCATGTTGGCCCCCTTTGTAGCAATCGTCTCCAGGGGGCTGCGGTGACTTAGGACCTCTTCGTACAACAGCTAGAAAAAACACCGGAATGAAAGGTACTGGGACCTTAGTTCCCAGGAGGACCTTAGGAGTAGTGAGAAAGGGGTTGAACAAGGTAGGCATCCCTCACCTTGGCCCTGCCAAGGTTGGCGGTCTTGTCCCTCATCTCGGAGCACTGCTTTTCTGTGCTGCCCAGGCCCATCTCCACAGTCTCCATCCAGGCAATGAAGTGGCGCACATCCTCCTGGTAGCTTGTCCACTGTGACAGAGCACCCTCCAGCTGGCTGTGTGTACAAAAGTAGGTGTGCTTCAACTCCCACCAACCCTCATATGCAGAGTATGCGGAGGCAACATAGAGAACCTGATAGCATTAAATTCATATACTAAATTCTTGAGTTTTGAGCCATTTGTGGAGACCCTGCTGCTGTGGGTATTTCAGAGGTGTAGGGCTCACTTGGCTTCCTCATAACCAATGTAGGTGTGAAAGTTACGCAGCAGAAGGACGCAGACAGAAGTGACAATGGGCAGAGCCTGAGCGGCAGGGGTTAAACTGATTGGTCAAGGTCAAGATCTCCACACCTCTTGCACTGAATGGAAGCAGAGAGCAGGGTGTCCCAGGAGTCCTTAAGATCCTGGATCTGTTTGCGAACTGCGGGGACGCCCTCTGGGGAGGTGTTCCTCTGCACTGACTCTCCACGCGTGATGAGCATCTTCAGCTGAATCTCCTTCTCCTGTCTTGCTGCCAGTAGTGCCTGAAGAACAAAGTTCTCAGTGGGTCCTCAATTCAAACATGGTGCCAAGAAATCATGGTCTCAGTTCCAAACAATTCAAGTCTTAGTCCTCAGGACCATTCCCAGACAATTAAAGTCCCAAATCCAAAGATTTCTCGGTCTCAGTCTCAAACAACCTGATAACCATTGAGTCTCACTTACAGACAATCCAATTGTCAGTCCCAGTGAGAGTCCAGGCCTCAGTCCAAATTAACCAGTCTCAGTCCCAAAGTCCAAGACTCAAGTCAATGTGGCCACACTGGGTAGATGACTTTTACCTCCAGTTTGATCATCCTCTGATCGAGCATATTCTTGTCTGCAGTCGGAGAGCGGAAGGTCTGTAGCGCATTGTTGGCATCTGTCACCCAACCTTGCAGCTCCTTCAGGCCCGCTGAGAAGAGCTGGTGCTCACTGACGATTCGGTCAACACGGGAAGCCTTCTCCTGGAGGAGCACAAGGGTCATTCAGGGAGATAACTAGAACCTCAGACCCCAACAACAACCCCACATACCACTTGAAACAACACAACCCAAGAGACAAATTGTCCTGTTTCATACCCCACAACCAAACACACAACCCTTACAACTACTTCCTTTGCCACAACAGAAGGTACAACCATTAAGACCACTTCCATCAACACAAACAAATCCAGAACCATCAGGACCACATCCTTCACCACAACAAAATGCAAAACGTTGATCTCATACACCACACTCACTAGCAATACCAAATAAACCAGCAACTCACAAACCAGGCAGCCCAGTGTACCACATTCAGGATCATCACAATATGCTCTCTTAAGCTTCTGTGAACTATAGCTATGCTAGTAACCTCAGGTCATCATGGCTGCCTTGTTTTCATTTTGTTACTATATTTTGTAAACTACAGCAGAAATTGTGATGAAAACTAATAAATCAAACTGACCACTTTGTTGAATCTAATAAGCAGGTAAGACATCATCAGCATCTAACAGAAACTCCATAACAGACACCAAAAAAAAATTGCTGAGCCAAAAATCAAAGTGAAAGCATGAAGTTAATAAAAATTATTTTGCCTCAGGTGGTATATCACGTAATAAAAAAACTGTTGATTAAAATCATTATAAAGTCATGGTCACATCCAAAAGAGTTCAGTTTTGGATACTGGAGCGGGGTTGTCAGCTGTCCATTACTTACAATTGGCCAAGCTAGCAAAGGGCTACTGCACTCTGCTAAGATGTCCGCTAGAGGGCCTAGTAGGCCCACGGGCAGTCCCTGCTGCCCTTACCTTTGTCAGGTTGCTCAGCGCTAGGTACTGTGCTGACAGCTGGGAGACTCGGTGCATAAAGGCCTTCCCAGCAGCCTGACCCTCCCAAAGAAGTAGGGCCTTTTCCTTCAGGTGGCTTAGCTGGCCTTCCTGGGAGGCTATTTCCTCTAGCACAGACTGTGAAGCACAAGCAATTTGGCAGCTGCAGGTTAGCCCTGGACAGTTAGCAACAAGTATGCAACATGAAATGAACATCAAACAGGTTAGCAACTGCAGGTTAGCACCTGAAAGCTTGCAACAAGGAAACAACATCAGCAGGTTAGCAAATGCACTCGCAACGATTTAGTATCAACAGGTTAGAAAGTGTCGGAGGAAGAGTCAGCTGGCAGTAGGTTGGCATCTGCAGGTTAGCACCAGAAAGTTGGCAACAGGAAATTAACGTGGTCAGGGGATTCGGTTCCCTCCCGGTGATCAAAAGTGTCCACAGCTCAAGTGGACTGGTGGCTCTAAAATACCCCCAAGTGTGCGAGTCTGTGTGTGACTGTCCTCTAACTGACTAACCTACTGCCCTGCATGTCCAGGATAGGCCCTGAACCACCATGACCCAGCCTTGGACAAGCAGTTAAAGACAGGGAGTAACTGAATGGCTAAGCTTAGCACTAATGAGTAGCAACAGGAAGTTAGAATGAGTGTGTTCAACACTGCAGGTTATAAATGGGGTGTCCTGCTGTGGCAGTCAATGTGCTTTCAGAAGTGGGGGGTGGGTGTGAAGATGGGTGAAGGCTGCGATGACCGGGAATGATGGAGGCCCATGTACAGAGTGGATGGGGGAGGTTAGTGTGGAGGATGGTAGGACTCAAACAAAGACGGCGGCAAAAAAGAAGTTTGCTCCCCTACAGATTATGTTATCAGTTTTAGAAAGCATTTCAGTGCAAAAATATAATTATATATCAGTAAATAAAGTGGGGAAAAAACATTTATTAAAACACCCATGATTTGAAATCTCCTCGGTTTCTTACCACATGCTTTTCTCTGAGGTCCTACAGCTATTTTCACACTGACTGCTGTGGTTTTCATAATCACAGTAAAAAGGATTACATATTAAAAATCCCTAAATCCTCTTTGTTTGCAAAGGCAGTGTAGCTTCGAGCAAACAAAGCTGAAGAAATATGTAATTGTGTGAAGACAGTATAATTTATTTGCATATTGTATTGTAAAATAACCGCCGGCAACCGCTCTACAAAATGTGGCCTGGGGTTTTATGTGCTTTTTGTCTAACTTTAAAATTGTAGACATTAATAGCTGTTATAATACAAATTTCTATCCTGTCCTTCTGTCTTGTTAGTAGATATAACAATATCTGCCCAGAATTCAAAAGGAACAGTAAAAATTTTTTAAATTACTGGCAAATATACAGCAAATATGGCACAATTTTTACATTTACCCATTTTATACAGAACCATACTATATATTGGAAAACTGAGATTAGGTACTTTTTTAACAAGTTCCTGCCCTTAACAAAGGTACACAAAGGGTCTCTGCTCTGTAGTGCCTTCACAGCTAGGTCATAATACCTCAAGCTTCTGCAGTTCCTGTTGCTTGGCTGAAAGGTCATGGAGGCGTGTACTGCTCTCCTGCACGGCACTCTCCGTCCCTGTGAGCCACAGCTGCAATGGTTCTGCACTTGTCTCCAGATCTTTCATCTGGGCCTGAAGGATCTGTAGGACATATGTAATCACGCACGCACACGCACACGCACGCACACACACACACACACACACACACACACACACACACACACACACACACACACACTTAGTGCCTCTGACAAGAACCTATACCCTGACACACCACGTGAGGCTCTGATGGACTATTTTCCACTCAGGTACCTGCAAGGCCATCTCCCTCTTGTGCAGGTTAGAGATGAGGCTCTTCCAGTCATCCCTGGCACTGGTCAACTTGTTGTGAATGGCATCCACTCTGTCTTTGCTCACTATGCTGCTAAGAAGTTCTCCACTAACCACCACAGCATCCAGCTTGCTCTGGCCCTGCTCCTTGTCTTTCAGGAATTCCTGTAGGCACAGTCAGAGTCAAAGGTGACATTCTATAGATGTGTGACCCATAGGAGCAGCTCAATGTATAAAAGGTGGAGTGGAGCACCTGAAGTCAGCACTGTAAATGCATTTGAGTTTCAACACCAATACGATCACCACATGATACCTTCTACACCACCCCATTACACCTACTATCATGTTGACCTCCTGCGCAACCTGCAAGAAACCCAGGTTGCTCTTGTGGGTCATGCATCTCACCAGTGTCTCCTGATGGAATCGGCCCCAGAGTGCTCAAAGCATGCACCGTAGAGCTGTCTGGTGTTCTTATGCACCTTTTCAATCTGTCACTGAGTCTGCAGGAAGTGGACTCTTGTGGAAAACTTCCTGCTTCAATCCAATAACCAAGTAAAAGGGGCACCTGGGGGCTGAAACACTATAGACCAGTGGCTTCAACATCACAATTCATCCTTCATGAAGAAGAGAAGCTGGTGCTTGATTACATAAGATCTGTTGAACAGTGTAAAAGACCACTGGGACCCCCTGCAGTTTGCCTACCAGACCCAAACTGGCATGGATGATACAATCATCTACATGCTCACAAAGCTTATTCATACCTGAAGAAAGCTGGCATGACAGAAAAGGTCACTCCTGTTGAGGGATAAACTGACTTAAATGACTGTGGATGGACCAGTAAAACACTTACTCTATTCTATTCTGTTGTACTCTACTCTCACATCCATACCTGCAGTTGTCCTTTCAGGAAGCCTATAGCTGAAGATCCATTCCAACAATACCTGTATTTTGAGAAGGGCAGCCGAAGCCTCCGCGATACTCTGGGGCACGTCGAAGCACTTGGCCGTGTTGATCTTGGCACTGACCAGCCACTGTTGGAAGTCACGCAAAGTAGTGCGGAGCTGCTGTTCCAGAAACTTCTCCTTGTTCTGACACTCCTTTGCAGCCTGTAGACTGAGACTGTGGGGGATGAGAAAGACAGAGGGGAGGTGAGTGACTGTGTTGCTTTAACCATGAGCATCCGTGCAGACATTGGGTGCTATTGCGCTTTCAGTTACAATCGGTGAAGTTCCATTTGTGATGGACTGTTAAGACATTCATACAGCTAGCCTGTCGCAAGATGCTGAACAAAGACAGAACTAACAAAAAACAATAAATACACTTTCTTTCTTTTTTTTTTTTTAAAAATGGAAAAATTCTGAATTTTTGAATGCAGTAATACCCTGGTTAGTGCACAGGACTCATCTGAATAGAACCAACAGTGCAGGGAGAGCCGACGGCTCAAAAACAAAAAGGTGACTGCCCCACAGTGACCCAGTCAAAGTCCTAACCTCAGTCCCATTGAGAATCTGTGGCACTATTTGAAAGTAGCTATTTGGTTCTGATAATTTAGCATTAGAGTACATGAGTTTACAATAAAAATACTGGCTGGAAAAATATATGTAAATATAACCTATAATCCAGGCAATTGATAACTATCGATGGGATTTGAATACTTGTCCAAAGTCTTGTATACCACCAAACTGTATTACCCTAAAAGTATTGGCACTGTGATATACGCATTGCCAGTGTTGTGAACAGCTGGAGGCCATAAAGGCAGCGAAGTGCCAGTTAGTCTCCTTCTGTTGGCCTTCTGATTGAGCCACATGAGTGCGAGTGCCAGTTATTCACTGCTTTTTGCAAAAAACAGCCTGATGCATATGCTGCATTTGGCACGTAGATGCTTACATATAACAGCTACTGGCTCCCGTCTTTTCCAGCTGGGAGTGCATGGACAGCAGAACCTTAAAGTGGGTGCATCTATGGTATGATTCCCCGAGAAGGTCAAACATGCAGACAAACAAGCAGATGCAACAGAGAAGGACGTGCGCACTTTGTCTTAGACATGCAGACAGTAACAAAACTCCATTACCTTTAAACAATGCTCTGTTACAGTAGCGCACGTTACTAATGTATGTAGCAGCATATATGTGAATGTGTGTGAGCCTTGTGGGGAAATCTGGCAGCGCCACGCTCGGGTGAATTAGTCAGCGTGATGTACATTTTGCATGTGACACAACGACGTGACCATTCCCAAGCCTTATTTCAAAGACTAAAGTAAAAAAAAAAAAAAAAAAAAAGTGGCCTTTTTCGGCTTTAATAAGGTTGAAAAGTACCACTGTGCTAAAAGTCTGTGGTTGTGCGTAAAGAACAGACAGAGATTGAGCATCAGAGATATGCAATATTCAAGGTATTTGTAGAAACAAAGCGAATTAGTGAATAAATCAAGAGACATCCATATCATCAACCTTTTATTATAAATTTGTGGCACTGAACTATGAGTTCATGCCTCGATTGTGTTTGTAATGTAAGCAGTTTACACTGTAAAAGTGACAGAGAGGATGTGAAAGGCAGTGGTACTTAGCAGTGCAATATGTAAATAAAACAAGGTTGGCTCATGTGGCTATGGGGGGGGGGGGGGAGTAGCCCATCGCACACTGAAAAGCCCCTCCACACACCAATGGTCATCCACAGCAGGCCTTGCAATGACCTTTGACCCCAGAGTTCACCTGTTGTACTCGTTGATGGCGGCCGACACTCTCTCCGACTGGGAGGTCACATCCATCGGGAAGCGGCACAGGCTGCCAAGTCGGCTCTTGAGGCTGTCGGCCAGCGGCTCCATCCCGAAGAGCCCATCCACAACGTCCTACACAGAGATGCAAAGGACATCCTGTGTGTATTATCATTTTTACACATTACCTTTACATTTAGCCATTTAGCAAATCAACTTACTTACTCCATTAAGTTAGTTACAATAATTTACCCATTTATAGGCAGTCATTTGGGTAATTTTACCTATCAATTTAGGGTATGTACCTCAGTCAAGGGAACTACAGCAGGAAGAGGGATTCAGTGCTGAGTCTTAGTGCAAGCCAGCAGCTCTAACCACTATGCCAACTGCTGCCTCCACGTTTCACCACATGCTTTCTTTGAACCAGCATAACAGTCCATATGGCAGATACAGTACTTTATGCCAATTTTCAATCAATCAGTAACAATAACTGGCTTTAACTGAATGGAAATCAAACAGATTTCCGAGGTAACCTGGCGGTTCGGGTATCCCATCTACAAGATCATGTCCCAAAAGAAGGAGCAGCTGTTGTACATTTACAATTACATTTTTTTTTTTTAACTCACTCCCCCCCCAAAGTGACTCACAGTGTGGCTACTTATAGCGATTTACCCTTTTACACAGCAGGGTACTGTCATTTTTCATACATCAGTTTAGGCTAAGAACCTCAAGCAAGCGGCCTGCACCAGATACTGAGACCCAAACCTCTGTCATTAAAGTCCAAAGCACTGGATTTAATCACTATGCCGTCTGTTGCCCCACATTAGTCCCTGCCTCTTTACACAGGAAGAACAAAGTTGGCGGGAAACAATCTCCTTAGAAGGCCCGAATCGCCTTAAAAAGGGCCACTGTGGGACGCTTCTGTTGGCCCCGTGGGACGCAGCTATGAGTGTGCAGCTGCAAGAAAGATTAGGTAGCGCCAGGGGCCGCATTCACAAACAAATCAGGAAACAGGAAGTGGGGAGGAGGGAGAGACATGAGAACGGCGCTCATTCGCAGTGCAAAGAGGCGCAGGGATCGCAGACGGCTGCAACTTCAAGACGTTTCCCCTCCGGTGCAGCGGCAGAAACAGCAGAATCAACTCGGGACAGGACTTTGCTCTGTGTGCGTTTGCGTGTGCGAGGAGCACAGCTGTCCTATAGCACCGGGCAGCTCTGACGGCTACAATCCCGTAATCCATCGCTGCGTCTGCAGCCGAAAGCCGAGCAAGTCGCGGACGCAGCCAGCTTACCTTTACAATCCGCCAGCTCCGGGCTGCCTCTTCGCCACCGTTGCCGCCGCCAGGCTTCCCCTCCACTGAGCTCAGCCGCTGGCCCCAGTCACGGAGCTGACCGTGGAACGCCTGCAGCTCCTGCTCCAGCTGCGCCACCAGCATGCGGAACTCGCGCTCGGAGCCGTCAGCCTGAGCCAGGGCGTCACGGAGGGCGTCCTGCGTGCACAGTGCCGCCTCCTCCCACTGCTCCCAGGCTCGCTGCAGGGCCTCCTGGTCGGCAGTCTCTGGTGCGCACGCGGCACTCAGTTGCACCCTGCGCAGCCGCTCTCGGCCCTGCTGCCTGGAATCAATCAGCTCCTGCCGCGGAAAGTTGCCACGGTAACTGCAGCTGCCACAGCCTCCGACGGACGCTATTCAGGGCTGTGTTTTTCTCTCGCCCCCTTCCCCCTCCCGCCCTCACTCACTCTTGCCGTCTGATGGGAAATATGTGAGCGGCGCATCGCATACGGACTGCACACGGTTATTTATCCTGAACATTAAAGCTGGAGCCACGTTCCTGTTATTCGTGGTTTCTCTTGTTTGCTTTTTCCCTTGAAAAATTTCTTTTGTGTCCATTAAGTCACAAAGCAATAGAAACATGAAATATTATATTATGCCATAGTCCATCTTTAAAAAAAAAAAAGACAGTGAAATCCTAAAAGCAGAGTTCCTGAGGCCTGAGAATAACCAATCTTTCAGTGATGTCTAGAAATGAAGCACCTGAAATCTCTTTTCGGTCCCAGAGACACAGCCTCCTTACCTGCACCTTGGTCAGTCTCTCTTGGAGGGAGGCGGAGTCACCAGTAGGCTCGGCCCAGCGCTCCAGCTCCTCCCTGGCAGATGCAAGCCAGTCCGTCAGGTCGTGTACGGCCTCCACGTAGCGCTCATGCTCTGCCAGCGTCTCCTCCGTCTGCCTCACCTTGTCCTGCAGTGCCAAAGCGCGTGCGCACGCACACAAATACACGCACACGCATGCATGCATACACGCGCATGCACACACACACACACACACACACACACACACACACACACACACACACACACACACACACAGAATGGGTGAGGGCAAAAAATATGACACACATGCTCTCTGCAAAAAATGTGTGGGCATGCAATCTGTCAGAATAAACAAAAGCAAATTTTTTGCTGATTAGGAATAATAGTAATGTGCAACAACCAGGCAAAATGCTTCACGTTGCAAACAAAGGGGTTTTCCAGAAGGTTCCGCCAAACAGGGTAAATGCTCATTAGTGTCCTACAGATGCTCAAGGACCAAACCAATTCCAGGACCGTGGAAAGAGTGGTCCTGATGCTGTCTCATGGGATATTTTTAAATCGTGCGTGTCACTATATGTTCTCCGGCTCGCTATGCATCAGCGCTCCCCCTGTGGCCCTTGGCACTGTTACCTTGACGATGGTGGCCATGTTGTTGAACTGCAAGCGTAGCTCTGTGCATGCCTCCTCCCGAAAGGCAGAGTCGGCTGTCTTGGCATGCAGCTCAGCCGCCAGCTGTGTGAGCTCTGACAGCACCACCTCTTCGCACTTCACGTTTTCTAGAGCGGCACGCAGGCGCTCAAGATGCATGGCTTTCTCTTTCATGCCTGGCAGGGCCACTGCTGGGGTCTCCACCTCCTGCTTCATATTCTCCATCCCCTGCAGCAGCTGGGCCTCACGCTCCTCGAAGCTTTTCCACTGGGATATGGTGCACTGCAGCCGACTGGAGAAGAATAAACAACACGCAAACGGACATTTATACCGTGATGCTGACTGAACAATCAGGCTTGACTCTACCTGCTTACAGGTAAATGGACCACACAGAAACCCTACCTGTGGCAGCCTGTTGAGTTGACCTGCATGGAGGCCCAGGCATCCTTCAGTTCCTGCAACTGGGTGCATATCTCTTCTTGTCTGGCCTCTTGTAGCGCCTCCTGCCCAGGCTCTGCTGCCATGCTCCTCAGCAGCTGCTCCGCCTTCCCTACAGCCATGTTCAGCTTCACCTCCCCTTCATTCTTCAGTAGCAGGACATCCTGCATGCAGAGCCTCCACTGTGTCACTGTTCTCACAAACGTTCACTTGCTGTATCAACAAATCCCACCTGCACACTATTGGCCCCATCTGCTGACCTGCACCAGCGCCAGTCTCTTTTCCAGCACATCCTTGCTGCCAGTGGTGTTATCGAGGTCAGCTAGATGATCCTGCAAATCCCTCAGCCAGGCCCAGGCACTCTGCCGTGACTCCTCAAAGGCGTGGTGCTCCTGCAGGACCACCTGGTAGCAGTGGAGCCACCCCTGCACACGCTTCACTAGAGCTTGGTGTCGTGTCTGCAGCTGTGCAGCTGCCCGCACCTCCCCGCCAGCTCCACGGTCCACCTCACTCAGGTTCTGAGCCTCGTGGCAGAGGCTCTCAAAGGCATCCCTGCACAGAGGAAAAGACGCACAGAGGCACTAGGCTGCAGTCACTCAAAAGATGTGGATTTGCGGACCCAGCTTAGCCGCTGAATAAGGGAGAAAAGTATAAAATGTGTGAACACCAACCGCTCCTTCAGAAGTTCCTCCATGAGTTCCTCCATCTTCTCCCGTTCCTTAGTTTCGGGATGGAGTGGCTGGCTCTGCTCTGACAGCGCTGCACAGACCCCCTGCTCCCTCTGGTCCAACCACGTACTCAGTTCCTCCAGACGGCTCTCAAATCTGCGAGAAGCGCAACACACCTAACAACTCACAGGCCAAATGGACGGCGAGTTGCACGGTGAGCATGTGCACTCGGTGCTGCTGATACAGCTACCGTAAGCCTCTTTTATAAATTCTCAAAGCTGGCAGCAGGTGGCATAGCAGTTAGCGCTACTGCCTTTGGACTACAAGAATCCAGATTTGAATCCTACCTCCCACATTAGCGTCCACAATCAAGCTACAATTGTACCCAATTATTTGGTCTCCCAATATCTATTTTTTTATTTATTTGGTCCACTTATTGTTATTCAGTCCAGTGCAACAAAGGATAGGACAGGATAATACAGAACTATACTAATCACCACAGGAAAATTTGTCATACAGCAGCTGAACATATAGCGTACATAAGACATAAGACACTCATAATACACATAACAAGTGTGTGTGTGTGTGTGTGTGTGTGTGTGTGTGTGTGTGTGTGTGGACTGAGACAATCCATCAGCATCATCTCTACTCCAGGTTCTCTCTCCAAGCCTTGTCAGAGACAAAATTTTAAAAATTTAAATACTATCCTTTTTGGAGTTTAATGAGCTTCACTACACAAAAACCTTACTTAAGTTCTCATTATTCATTTCATTAAATGAGATACCTTTATTTCACTCAAGTCAGTTCACGCACACGATCAGTTGATTTCCGTAATTATTTTTAACATTTATTTGATATAAAGTTTAGGTTAGTTTTAAAGTAAAATTATATATCATTTTTAATAATTGCTACAATAATATTACAAATTTTTCCTTATCGTATTAGGCATCATTTAATGTAATCTGGGGTGAAAATGGGAAGGACATGGAATGAACTGGAATTTTTCCCCATGAGCAAAAACATAAGGAGCTTACTTGGTTTTTCAATCTTGTGATAATGTGGGATGTGTGTATTTACCTTGAACTGAAGCAGTAAAAATTTGCCAGTTTAAATGGGCAAACAAGTGTGAGTCATTTTGGAGAAAAGCATGAGTTAAATTAATAAATGTAAACGTGAGCTGCCAGTGCCCCCCACTGGTGGGTCCTCCAGCCACCTCACCTGTTCAGCTGAACTGCTGCCTCCTCCAGGACCTTCTGGCTGTGACGGCAGCGCTCCAAAAAGCTGCTCCACTCCTGCCGGCTGGAAGAGAGCTGTTGCTGTACCTGCAACGTGCTGGCTTTGGGGAGGTGAAGCAGGAGCGTTTCCCCTTCCTCAGACAGCTGTGTCAGCTGCCCCTCGCCCTCCTCAACCCGCTCCAGCACCCCCTACAGGCCAGAAAGAACAACGTCGCCCATCACCTTCATCCTAAATGCAGTATTTCAACTCCGTAGGTCAATTCCGCACCTTGATCTTTTGCAGCTTATCCTTGACGGCTGCGGCATTTCCTGAATGGTCAAAACACTCCTTTACGCATTCCTTCAATTCAAGAAACCACACGTGGAAGCCATGGACCAGTTCTACACAGAGAGAAAGACAAAAACAGGATGCTTTAGAAGAGGTCTGCTCAAATTTGGAGTGTCTAATAATCTGCTCAGTGGACCAGAGCAGAAAGACGACACCATATCCTGTCCTCTGTGAGCAATGGAAGATTGGCCTGCTCCTTCACAACAACAGGACAGCCGTCCCTCAAAAACTGGGACCAATACACCCCATCAGACAACTGTACAAGACATATTCTCACTGAGAGGGGATGAAATTAAAATTGTCTCTGGTGAGAAAAAATGGCTCCTGGATAAACATTATCAAAACTTCATTAAAATATAATAAATGTGCTTCTATGCATAACAATAATGCCAGCACGTGCTTTTTACCAATTTCCAGCAAAAATTATTTCTAACATATGTCTTAAAGTAAAATTTTTTCTCATTCTGGTACTTTCCTTGATTCCTTTTGCACTTTTAAACTTAAAATTATATCACTCATGGTTGCTTATGACCACAGCATCTCAGCCCATATCTTTCACTATGCAAGGCACAAGGACACCATGCTCTTAGAGGAGCTGTATAGTGTCACTCACAAAATGTTTGACACTAGATGACTGTCATTTGACCACAAAATTAAAAATGTTTTTATTCAAGCAGTCACCGTTTCCACAGTGATTCACAACATTTAGCCAGAAAACAGCCAGACTGACACAAAGGGATGAAAACCTTTCAAGTCTGAGACTCCACTGTTTCTCTGTTCCAAGATGTCTGACACATGCAGCAATACCGTTGCTAACAATTAAATAGCCACTGTGGGAGCAGAATGGCCATGCAATCATGAATTGAGAAACCATTTTTGCTGTACATGATGCTGATAATCAGGGATGAGTATATTTTAGGATGCAGCCAAAAACCACACCAGTGAAGTGTTGCTGCAGGCCACCCTGCAGGGAATCCAATGTGGAAGAGCAGCGCAGGTCCACAGCCTCGTGGCGCTTGGACAGGTCCTCGAGGGCCATGCCCAAACCGACCAGCTCCTCGGATGAGAAGCGCCTGCACAAGGAGCCCAGTGAGTCACGCATGGAGTCCATGTTCATGTGCAGCTTCTGCAGCTCTTTCTGCTGGTCCTGTCAGGTGTAGGTGAGACATGTGTCACTTACAGCATTCACAAAAGGTTAACAAATCAATGGACACCAAACACTAACATATGAGACACAAATGCATTTTCATTTACTGTACACGTGCACACACACTCTATACCAAGTTTACATAAGATATGCTAGTGAATTTTCTCATGCCCCACACACATTGTGTCCGCTCACACACAAAAAAGTGCTGTGCGCATGTGACTACAGCATGTTGCTGTCAATGTCACCCACATGTTCAAGCACAAACTAAAGGACCCAGTAGCTGTTATGTGTGAAAATGAAAATGTCACAATAAGAAATTATACCCAAACACACACACACACACACACAAAATGATGTAAGAGTGGAAATCATATATTTAGTTTTTTGTCCTTTTCTTATCACCAAGATAATTATTAATTGTTATTGCATTATTAAATGCAACCACTTTAATGGTAATACAGTTTGATAATAATATAATGTGTTAATACTTTTTACCTTTCCTCTACTATACCTTTTTGACTCAGGTAGCAGCAGGTAACTGATTCAGGTGTTTTCCAGTAAAAAAACACTGCAGTGAAATCTCTTGTCTAAACAGACACATTATAGCAAAAATGAAGCATTTCACTGCACACTAATTAAAACTATGGTAGCAGGAGGGGTAGTGGTTAGCGCCTATGCTTTTGAACTCAAAGGTCTCCCATGTGACATCCTCCACTTGCTGCAGTACCCTTGAGCAAGGTACATATCCAGAATTAACACTGTCAAAATTACCCAGCTGTGTCAATGGGTAAACCATTGTAAGTAAATAACACTACAAAGATAACAGAGATTCAGTGTGCATTTATGTTTGTACTTAATTCTATAATTCTCATTATTTACTCATGGAAGGTTCTTTAAAATGTAAGATAATGCACTGTACCACTTTTGATATTTGTTTTCTGTATGTTTTTGAATTTATGTGTCTAAAGGAGCATCCGCCATTACAAACTTGTATATACAAATGCCAATAAAGTGACTTTATCTTATGGCTGGGGAGGAAATGGTTTAGTGCTGGAGGGCGAGGCTTGGGAGACTAAAGAGCATGAGGTAACCTACCTTAATTCTACATATGTCTTCTGGATCTGAGGAATGTGGTAGGGCAGACAGAGAGTCCTCCGCTTCTTGTAGTTGCCCAGAAATCTGGGAAATTAAATCCTCCAGTTCCTGCTTCTGAGCGCAGAAGTCCTTCACAGTGCTGCTGGTCTGCTCCAGGAGCTCCTGAGTGTGGTCCAGCTTTTTCCGTAGGTTGGCCTCCAGGACCTGACAGAAGAACAGAGACTCTACAGCTGAATTGTAATCAAATGTACAGATGTACATTGTACATGGCGGGGGTAGTAGGTGACGTAGTGGTTAGAGCTGCAACCTTGTATTCTAAGGATGCAGGCTCAAATTCCACCTCCCACTGTAGCACCCTTACCCTGATCACCCCTAGTAAAAATTGCCCTGAGAAAAGTAATTTAAATGTAAGTGTCCATCTGTGGTGTTGGTAATATAATCTTGTTCGGACAGTAAAAGATGTCACTAAGGCGACCTGGACTGGAAGATTGCACACAGAAGGATCGTCTTTAGATGGAGTTGTTCACGTTCAGGAATGTTTGTCAGGACTCTCACTGTACCTGTAGATCAGAAGGCATGTCCTGGCTGCAGGTGAGCTCTTTCAGCTCACATATCTTCTCCTGCAGGACTTCCAGTTCTTTTTCTTTATTCTGTTTGTCCACCTGGAAACAGGATAAAAGCTGCTTTTGAAAACATGAAAGGATTCTTGGGGCTGAAGGGAGTGTAATAGACACAAATCACTCCAGGTTTTGACACAAAGTGCATCCTTGGCCCAGACCTGCAGTTCAGAAAGTCGCCTCTCTGTCTGCTTGCTGTCATCAAGACTGGTAAGCCTCTTGCTGAGCTCTGTGGTCACACTGCCAACCCAGCTATCAATGTCCTTTGCCATGTCCTGAAGTTCTACCCAGAGAGCCACACTACGTCCAAGACACTTTATGTTCTCGTCAATCTTCTCAGACACCTACAGCGAGAAGCCCATGGTCAGAGTTAGCATTAGTCATTACTACACCAGACCAGCCAGCTTAAAAATTTCACAATATTAATCAATACTCATCATCAACATTCAGGAATCCCACATGTGCTGTAAACACGGTGGAAATGAGTTTAATTAAGGTGGGCTTACACTTCTATTTTGAGTGTTCTTTACTGCTGTAGAACTAGCTCAGAGAGTAAATACAGATTGCTTTCACTCCGCAGCAAAGAGAAACTTTAGAAAAGAGTTTCTTTTCTACAAGTAAAGAAAATACTGCTTGAAATAGATAAATATAAAATATTCATATCTTCAAAAATTCACAACTCAAAAGTTCTTAAGAAAAGGACCCGACTGTCTGTTGTTGTTAGTGAAAACACTATAATGAGAGATCTCCGAGATATTTTAGCTTACATCCAGCCACTGCTCTAGTACAGCTTCCAGCTCCTTTTTGATCATCTGTGGCTCACAGTCTGAGATACTGCTCAGCTCAGTCAGTAACTGCTTCCCTTTGGTGGTGAGGAGGTCCAGCTGCTCCTGACATTCCACCATTTCCACCTTTGTTGCCTCGTGCTATGGAGAAATTAAGTGAGATGAGCACAAGAAAATGGACAGTTTAACATGCCCGTGACATGTGTGACTATGGGTTTAAAAGTCTCAACTTTTACTCACATTATTCACCAGATACCCTTGTCTCAAAAAATAAAAGCACACATTTTACACTTTTGACTGCTCGCACTAACTCCATGGAAACTGTATAGAGGTAATTTTACAGTTCTGCGGGGTCGTTTAAAATATTTCAAATGTACCTTTCAATCCGTTTTAGTTTGTGCTGAGGAATATTCAGTAGGTTCAGTAAAAGAGTCTGGATTTGATATTTACTGAGTTCAGTACAAGTGACAGTAGGTTCTGACCCGAGAGAGCTCCCTCTGGATGTCTTCCTGGTCCTTCAGAGCCCATCTGATCTCCGCCACACCGGCTGCCTTCTCCATTAGAATACTGATGGTGGACTTCAGACTCTGGAAATCCCTCAGGTAAGCTATGAGGATGGAGTACTGGGCCTGCCTGTAGAGAGCAATAATTGCTAGCTGACGGACAAAAAACGCACACAGGTATGCACAGAAACACTGACACAGAGACTTGTGCACAGGCGTATGATGCATCCCACCATCTGCGACAATCGTCACCTCTGTATGTCCTATCGATTCTGCATGCAACAAATCAGTGGTGCTGGATACAGTGACTACTTCAACAAAACTGTATCTAAAGGATCTGAGTTCTTCTGCTAAATGACAAAATGTAAATATAAGGGAAAAAAATCAAATTAATGGTGTCTTGGGATTGGGAGTAGGATTATGGTTCAGACTGGGGTTGGCATTAGGGTTAGGGTTGGGTTTAGCAGTCTGGAAAGTTGGAGTTGAGGCAGCTTTGGGTCTCTCCGGCAATCCTTAACACTTTCTATTTTGGTGCTGCTCAAACTGTCCTGACTCAGAACATCACCACCTGGTTCGGGAATAGCTGTGCTCAGGACATCAAAGCACTGCAGAGAGTGATTCGGGCGCAGAATGCTGCACCAGATCTGATCTGCCATCTCTGCAGGACATTTACACCAGGAGATGAAGGACCAGAGCGACCAGGATCATGAGAGACTCGTCTCATTCCAGCAATCATCTGTTCAACCTGCTGAAATCAGGCAAACATTTCAGAAGTATTATGGCCAAAATGGAGAGGCTCAGGAGGAACTTCTATCCACAGGGCATAATACTTCTGAACCCAGACATGCCATCACAATCCTTGCCAACCAGAGTCTACAATATTCATTGAACGCTCCCCTCACTGTCACTGTCCCCACAATGTCACTTTAAGATTCTATCTATCTATCTATTTGCTGTTTGTTTGTTGTTTTCTCGATGTTTGGTTGTTTGTTTTACTTGTGAAATGGAACTACACACAGTCTCTTGTTGAATCAGGGCACATTTCACTACATGGCATATTTGGTAACCATGTATGTGACAAATAAATTCTTTTGATCTTTGATCTTTTACTGTTTGCGAGCAGTCCACCAAATTTTGGGACAGTCAGTAAGAGTCCTAAACTGGACAGGACAAGTCAATATGTCCCTTTAATTCTCATTTTTCCCAGCCTCTTCTGCTGTCCCAGAACACATAAATATCCTGAGCCTAGGCATGGAATGGCAGAGATCCTCTAGGAATTGCAATCACTGTGCAAACACTCACCATGACCTCAGACCTCAAGCCATGAGGCAATAATGTCATAGCTTCATGGAAAAACTCAATTTAACTTCAAAGATAGCTTGGAAATTAATGAAAGTAGGTTTCCAGCCAAAGGATAAACACTGGGATTGTTCCTCTTGCTTGCTAAGCATTCGGCTCACAGCAAGACCCAAAGAAGGTGTAGGAATGCAGGGGAAGGTAAACACGGTAGGAATGTGGAAGGGACATGAGCTCTTTCATAAACACTGGTTCTTTTTGTGATCTGGAGTGTATACACAGGAACTGATGAGTTGTGGGAATCAGGGGTGGACTGTGTTGGAAACCACATTCTGCTACCTTGAATTTCAAGCGCCCAAGTTTGAATTCCTACTCCTGCTGCAGTACCCATGAGCAAGGTACTTACCCTGAACTAATACAGTAAGAATGACTAATAAAAAAAATACCCTGGTAAATTTAATTAATAATATGATACATAAATAAAAACTATTACATTTGTAATTATGGTGTATAAATATGTAAATCTATATAAGTCACTTTGGAGAAAAGAGAGAGACAAATAAAAAAGTGTACATATAACCTTGGTTTGTGTTTTTAATTGGCTGTTTTTCCAGTGTTTGGCTCACCCATGACTACCTGAACTTCATATTTTTGTGTGCGCCCACCTGTCAGTGATCATCCTTCTGGTCTTCTCCCAGGCGGTTTCCAGCAAGCCAACCTCCCGCATTGCCTCCCCGGCCAACTCTGCATCTCTCTGGGTGAGCTGCATGCCCTGCTCCCGCAGCCACTGCGCCTCCTGCTGCTGCGACAGCAGCTCGTCTTCCAGCTGCTTGAAAAAGCGCAGCCTGCAGTGGATGTGAGGGCCAGTGAGATGCTCAGACACATAAAACAATTATGACATAGTGAGGCATGTACTAAGGCATGTACTGAGCTGCGAACCTGTGCTGGAGTTCTTGCAGTCCGGACTCCTGGAGGCTCTGCTCAGAGGCCTTTTGCTCCATCTCCCACAGCGCCGACAGCAGCTGGTCTTTTCTCTGCCGAAAGGCACTCCATAGCATACCCAGGGCCTCTGCCTCACTCCGCTTGGTGCCCAGCAGATTCTGCACCCCCTCTAGAGACACAAGAAGGGAGTCGACTAGCGCTCTGCAGGTCATCCTCAGCCCTACCCCATCCTCACACAGCTGCCAGCGGGCTGTGCTGAGGTTGCCGTCCAGTGCGACCGCTTGCGCCTTCAGTTGGCAAATGTCGGCTACAGCTGAATCCAGTTCCTTCTGCAGAGCCTCAGCCTGGTCTTGGTCACAGCTACCAGTGCCCTGTAGCACCTGCTTCACACTCAGTAGCTGGCTGGCCATTGCGCTGCGGCCCTCCAGGAAGGCCTTCAACTGGCTGAGGCAGTTGTTCCGGCGCTCCAGCAACTGCTCTGCCTCCAGGCAAGGCTGAAGGCAGTCATTGTGGCGACCCTGGAGGATTGGTACCTCGGCTGGATCACAGGTTGCACAAAGGGAGATGGCATACTGCTCCAGGCTCGCTCTGGTGCTAGCCTGGTCCTGGAGCATGGCTTCCGCTTCCTAACAGGAAACCAAAGGGACTGATGCTGAACACTTGTTTATTAAGCAAACAGGGTAACCAAACATGTAAACCAATCAAATGAAATAAAAAATATTGATAATCTCCTAACACACCTTGATGTGGGTATGTGCAGATGAGAGATTCGTAATGTCCACCTGGGACACGGCATTGAGGTCAGACAGGAAGCTCTTACTCCAATGCGAGAACTCGACCAAGGTTTGGTCAAACTGCTCCACCGCCTCCTTGTGAGTCTGCAGCTGCTGGATTCTGAGAGAGGTGAGGAATCAGTGCTTTACTTAGCAAAAAATGGGAAGGGGTACAGAAATAGGAAGAGCAGCATCATGAAACAGGAAGAGGTACAGCTTGAAACAGGAAGAGAAGCTTCACAACGCAGGAAGAGGTAGAGAGACAGGGTGACAAATGGTGAAACAGTGACACTACCAGCTCCTCTGACCTTTTGGACACTGCCGTGATCTGTGTTTTCCACCTCTCCTCCAGCTGCTCCATGTGCGCTTTGAGCTCCTTCACTTGTTCATCCAAAGCCTTCGGGTGTAGAGACGCTGCCAGTTTCAGCAGGTCCTGTAGGAAGGACTCCTGGGCTGGAACCTCAGACTGCAGGTCCTGCAGAGCAAGAGACTGCCGTCAGTGCTAACCTGCCAAGGTCTCACTACTGCTGTTCATGCCTTATTGTGCTGTATATACTGTAAACCAGGCTTATAGAGCCCTTATGCATTTGGTTTTAATTAAAATCTTTTGTTATCCATCATTAGATCTCATGTGTGGCATTGTGTGTCATTTAGATCATTGTAGTTTATTTACATCACATTGTCCAGTTGCCAACCCTTTACCTGGAGAGGATGCAGCTGGATCTGCAGTTTGGATTTATCTAGAGACAGGCAGAGGGTGGCTGGGTTGCATGTGGTCTCGCTCCTCTCAACCCACAATGCGAGGTTGGAGAGGTCCTTCTCGTATCTAAATCAAACAACCAGATGGTTTTTAAACAGGCAATCAGATTCCCCCATTGGGGTGCACCAGGGTTGTGACTGAAAGCCAGCAGGTCACTAGCGCCCATGCACTGACAGTGACACAAAGGCACATTCCTATCTCTCTTTGCCATGCGGCGCGCTGCTTAATAACCCCATGAGTGCTCACCTCTGCCACAGGGACAGCAGATTCTCCAGAAGCACCTGCTTGTCGTTAGCATGTCCGAGATTCTCCTCTAGGTGACGCTGCAGTGAGGCCACCTCCCCCTCTGCCTGTCCGCGGTCTGGTAGAAGCTGTGCCGCACTTGACAGCGCCACCACAGCCAGCCTGAGCTGCTCCAGAGCCTGGGTCACATCCTGGAGCAGAGAGAAACATCACACACACTGTATATACTCTGTACACGTTACACACACTCCAAATAAACATTACACACCACAAAAACAGATATAATAAATATTATAAAACACACTTTATAAAAACACTTTTACACATGTTGTACACATACATACAACATACACGTTACACATATACAATACAGACACCATACACAAAATTATATATAAGCGGTACACATGTTATGCACACCCCGTATGTATACACTATAGGCACACTACAATATACATACATATAACCTGCTTAAATTTTGATACACATACAGAACATTCACCATAGCATATTATACAAATACACACTAGTCAAACAAACCTTTCATGTTATACAGACATATTATACTGTATATACTTCACACATCCCTTACACAGTGCCCTCCATGATGTTTACGACAAAGACCAAAATTATGGTGCCCTGAATTGGGTGGCTTTGTATAAAAAGTGTTGTCAATTACTACACAGTGAAACCAAAATGCATCAAAATACCATTTAATAAAATCTGAGAATGTGCACTTTAATCACGTACGAATGGTTTGAGTACAAATTTAAAACTGCAGAGAACGGGCAAATCAAGGAAGAATGTGTCTGTCCCAATCATTATGGATGGCACTGATTCAAAAACACACAAACACACACACACACACACACACACACACAAAATGTGATGACGGAGAGTAGGAAGCTCTACCTGATGATCCTCAAGAACCCTGACAGCATCAGATGAAGAGGCACAGGACATCACTGGCTGCTCTAATTTGTCATTCAGCTCCCGCAGGGACATCTGGGCCTGTCAGACAGAGCACACAGGAGAGCTGTCATTGTGGGGCTGTGAGGATGTAACACCCTATGAACACACAGGTGCCGAGCACAAGCCATCTGTGTCACCTCGCAACATCAGCATATGGCAGCGGTATCATCCCCACATACGTCCCACATGCAGTTTTTAAACATTGCGTGATCCAGTTCAGCGATCAAGAAAATAAAATTAATTTAAGCCTTGCTTAAGACAGTAATGCCAGCAGAATTACAGACGTTCATTAAACATAATCTGCTTACATGATTCGATTATTTTTAATAATGCTATTAAAATTAGTCTGAGTGACAGGTGAGCTGCAAGTGAGACACAGCAGCAGGGCAGTGAGACAGTACTTGTTCCAGCTCCTGGGTGAACCTGTGCAGGTGGGCGGTGCTTTTCTCCAGGTCTCTGCTTATCCTCTCTGTGCTCTCCTGTAGTTCATCCCATTTCTGGCCCATCTGCATCAGCCTTGCCCTCGTGAGCTCTGTCTCCTCTTGTGACACAAATTCATCCAGCAAATGGGATAACAACTCCAGCCGGGGAAGAACCTCTGACCTCTCGTGTAGGCCTGCCTCCACAGCCTGGGCCGATCACAACAGAGATTATTCAGCCTCATTACAGGGTTGTTCTGATTACCATGAGTGGTAAGAAATACACTCAGCTCTTCATCTGGTGACAGGTGAGAAGAGTGCAGGAGAACAGGTGAACCACACGGGTAGTGCATGGATGTCATCCTACCTTCATGGTGCTCTGTTGTAGCTGCTGAGACGTGGTACCATCCTTGAGGGCATCCAACTCCTTCTCGGTCTCACTGATCCAAGTGGACAAGGTCTGGATTGTGCTGTCAAACTCCTCCCATTGGGTTTTCATGGTTTCTAACCGTTCAACTCTGAGCAGAAAGAAAACAATGGCAGCCACAGGGTACCTCTGTGCAGCATAGGCATACAGCTGGAAACAGACTTACTCTTTTTTGAGGTTGGACCTGACTCGGCCCTCTTTCTCCTCAATTACTCGTGCCCGCTCCTGCAGCCAGGTCTGTTTAACAGGGCCTAACTGTATCTTTGCAGCCCCCTTCAGGAGTGGCTCCACTTGGCAAGTGTGTTCCTCACTTTTGCTGCACAGCTCCTGCATGTGGCAACATAGACGAGAAATACAAGGCACCACTGTAAATATGGCAACCATGTGCATCAACCTGACCATCTGCATGCAGTCAATCCTAGAGAGCAGTGTGGGACCAACCCTGGTCCGTTGCAGCTCCACCATCAGACCATCCAGGTTGCTGAAAGCATGGTCCCTACACAGGGCATTCTCAGCATGGCTCACAAATGTCTCCAGAGTCTCCAGTCGCCTCTCCAAGTCTTGCCAGTCAGCAAGAGTTTCCTGCAAGACAGGAAACAGTACAAAGAACTAATTACAGTGGGACTGCTAGGGGTATGCAATTTGGTCACTCTGGCAACAGGTTGGACAGCTCTACAGTCACCTGCAGGCTGTTCTCCTCCTGCTTGGTGGTTTGCTCCAAAGAGCACAAGGCCCTCTCCAGCATCTGCAGGTCCAGCTGCAGGGAGTCACTTGGACCCTCCTCCATCTGCAGGCGATGTCCACGCAGTACTTGTTGATCTGCCGTGTTCTTCTTGACCTGCAGGCACTGCAGAAGCTCCTGCAGGCGCAGGCACAGACACAAACAGTGATGGTTTGTTATTTGTCTTCAAGGTTCAGCTCTGCTGTCTGTCTGAGAGTGATGGCTGAATGCAACAGTGGCCCTACCTTGTAGCTGAGAAGCATCTGCTGAGCCTCCTTCACATCCTTGGCATCCAGAATCTTTGCAGCTGCTGCCCGTGCCTCCTCATGGGCCTCCTGTAGCTCTTCCAGCGAGTGGCGTATCTCTGCCCGGACTTGGGCACGGGCTCCTGAGACCAAGAGTGTCTCCTGCACCTGCAATACAAAACGGTAACATGAAACTTTCAGCAATGGAGCACTCGGGACATTTGTATGTACCTTTCAGTGTTCTGGCCAATATGGTAACTGATGTAGATCTTTTCAGAAGGACGAACAGAACATCTGATTGACCCAAGAGAAACCTTAGTAGGTGTCTTCATCGTTTCCTAGAGAACACCCTCAGTGACACATCCAGACTCAGTAGGTGAGTGAAGTCAGATGTTCTAAACTTAGTGTTTCAACAGTGGAGAGAACAGTATGCTGGGTAGCTCACAGACAGGTATACCTCAGCCAGGGAGGACAGCAGAGATTCCTGGTCTGAGGAGAGCTTGGCAAGGATGTTTCGCTGTTGTTGTGCGTCGCCTTCAAAGCAGACCTTTGTAAGGGAGGCCAGCTGGGACTCCAGCCATCCTAAGTTCCCCTGCTGCTCCTCAGCATCATGGCGCAGCTCCTAAGACAACACAGCAAGAAAGTGTCAGGTGAGATGTTACTTGCATAGCTCCTTGCAAAGAAGACCACAGTCAGGATCACTCACCTCCATTGCAGTCTTCACCCGATCATGTGTATCTGGGTCACTGGCTTGGGCCTTCAGCTCACACAGCTCTAATTTCTTTGAGGAGATCCAGGAGGCCAGCTGGAAACACCTAGAGGAAGGGGACGGAGACGGTTGGATGTGTGTATCCGACACTTACAAGCAGACCTTATTACACAGAGCCACAAAATATCACAACTAAATAGTCAGTAATTTCACAATATCCTGACAAAAAACAAAGATATGAGAAGCTCTGAGCAAAATAACAGAATTAAATGCCCATGTTAGCGGTATGTGGGGTTCAGTTGGAGCCTGGGCAGGACACCCTATGACCACACACACCCCACCTTGACATAAACTTCTCCCACTTGTCTGGGTTCCGCAGCAGCTCCTGGTAGGTGTTGTCCACCTGTGCTAGAAGCTCGGAAACGGCTTCCCTGCAACTCTGGATAGTTTGGTGAGTGGGGTCGTCTTCTGGAAGCTTTTGACAGAGCGCCTCTATGTCCTGGAGCTTCGTCTCACAAACAGCTTGGGGATTCACCTCCCTGAAGAAAGCCTGGTGACAATCCAGAGAATGTGGATTTGACATGAGCTATGCCATGACTGGTTGAAAAAGACAGGAGTCCTGCCTACTGAACAGAGGCTCCACCCACTCACCCGGTGCTCTATGACCAGCCTCTCACTGCCGGCTTCAGACAAGGCTTTGTTTTCCCGCTCCAGCTCTGCGTGACAATCCTGCAGTAGCGCCATTAAATGACAGTTCCCAGCCTCCACTCTCAACCGCAGCAAATGGAGGGGTGCCTCTTTGTGGATATCCTAAACAGCCCAATGAGACAACCTGCTGTCACTCAGGGTTATTGCTGGATTTGGAGTCTTTTAAAAAGGAATCGTGAGCAACTGCAATGTGTATGTGGCAAATATGCAACTCACAGACCTTCCACTCCTTGTGTAACCTATGGACGGTCTCCTGCAGGCTCTGCTGCTCGTCCTCAGGCAGGATGTCAGTGAGCTCATCGCAGGCCTTCAAGAAGGCACTTAGCACACGCTGGTCGAGCTGCCCAAAGAACTCCTGTTGGAAGAGAGAAATGTGAGTGTAACCATCCTTGTTAAGACCTTTGTGGAGAAACTGCCTGGCAAGACACCTGAGACCACCAGGAGAGACCCCAAGAGGGAGCCTTGGGATGTCTTACTGTGTGTTTCTTAAGCAGCTCCTCTGGGTTACCCTGCTCCTTCAGCAATTCCTGGGCTGTGTTCAGCACCTTCTCCAGTTCTTCACGTGACTCCTCGAACCTCTTCATCAGGCCACTGTTGGACTCCATGTGCTGTCTCCATTCTCCTATCTCATGTTCCATCATCTGGGGTGAAAGAGTAGCACAGTGACCTCAGATGAGCTAAAGGTTGTACCTACATTTATTTCTAGAGCATGAGTACAAATGAGTGACAGATGCCACGGAAGATCACTACTGTGTGCAGTCACACAGGTACAAAGGAGCTGCTGACAAATTCAAGGAATAATAAATACCTATTAATACAGTTAGTCCCCATTTTCCCCACTTAATTCATTCCTGAAAATACTGAGTAAATCAAAATTGCATATACTGGGGTGTTAATTTACATTATTTTAAATGAGAAAAATAATAATGTATTCCCAGCCCATCCAAAAACCCATTATTAAAACACATTTTGGCATTCCAGCACAGCATACACACAGGGCGCAGTGCAGCACAGCACACCCATAGAGCGGATTGTGCCACTTTATTAAATTAAAATGAAGACACTACACAATCATGTGCAAACAAAGCAAACACAAGACGTGAAAGAGTAAGGATATTAGCAAAGAATGTGCCTTACAACTTGCCATATTATATCGCAAGGCACTACAATACCGGAACAAGCTACTCGCCCCACAAATTAACTTTCTGAATACAAATTTCTAGCACTAAATTGTGGGTCTGCATTACAACAGGGAGTCTGTTGCAGGAATTGGGAGCTGGTACTAAAAGTTTAGCTGCATTATAATGAGTTTATTCATATCAGGACTGCATATACAAGAACTAAGGGAGTTTCACATATATTAATTGAGATAATAAATGCTTATTACTAGCCCTAGTTACTGATGACCCTGTAACTCCAGTACCTGTTGTGATCTCACATATTAGAGTAATTTGGATACCCCATCATCCAGTGTGCTTGGGGTAGCTCACCTCTAAGGCCCTCTGTAGGTCAAGAACCCTCTTCTGCAGCAGCAACATGTCAAAGTGGTGCAGGGTCCCACTGGCACCAAGGGTTTGTAGTAAGCACTGCTGGCTGTGCTCCACGGCCGAAAGACTCCTCCTGCATATTTGCTGGCAGGTTAGCAGCTCCTGGGCATCATCACGGTGATCGGGGACAAGCAGAGACAGTCACAATATCAGAGTCACAGAGTGCCAGGAACATACAACCACAAGGTCCACGCTGCAACATGCACATCACATCACAACAAAGTTCTCTAAAATAAAGGATACAGCTGCTGACTTTCAGCATAAAAGATGACCCAAGTTACCTTGAATTGATACAGTAAAAATTACCCAGCTCTGCAACCCTAACCCTAACCCTAAATTGCAAGCCACAGACTTGAAATTTAGCAGAATGGTACTTCTTTCCCTAAGTGAGGCTTTTACATAGTGAACATCATTAAACTCCATAAAACTGAAATGTAAAATAAAAAAATGTAAAATTTGGTCTCTGACAAGGCTTGGACAAGCAGTAGTATTGATGTGACACGCAGCGCATACATTAAGTGCTGACAGGTTTTCTTGGCCATGTGTTAAGCTTTCTGTACTGATCACCGCAGCTCTTTTTAAAAAGTAAATGATTACCCTGCTAATTACTACATGAAATAACTGCTCTGCCTTTCCTGATCTGCTCCTCCTCCAACAAATAAGTGCTCTGCCTTTCCCAATCTTCTCCTCCTTCTATGTGGAATTCGTTTCCCAGACTGTCAGCAGGAGTAAAATGAGGTTTCCATGGGCACAACGGGGGCATATAGTCTCCATGGCAACACTCTCAGCCCAGCCTCACCTGACACTTGTGCTTGTGGTCCCCGGGGGTGTCTGACTTGTGAGCCCCTGTAATGACGCCAGCCCTCTCCAGGTTCTCATAGAAACTGGTGATATGCTTCTCCATTTCCTCCAGGGCAGGTAGCAACGCCTGGGCTTCAGGTAGTAGGTGCAAGTGCTTCTCCTTTACCTGGCAGGACAGGAAAGGACAGGGATGGACAAAATGGGGTTAGTTGTGCGCACATATGGTCCTTTTCACTGAGCATTGATGGGTTTGTGTTGTTAAGTGGCAGTTCCTCAACCTCCCGGGTGAGGGAAGTGTTCAAAATTAAAGTTGACCAGCAAGCATGAGAGCTGGTATGAGATACACACCTTGCTCAATTCATCCTTGATGGTTGCCAAGGTTGCCTGCATCTGAAGAGCCTCCTCCTGTGGTATGTCTTTGGCATGCAGCTGGGTGGCATGGTTCACCACCTTGTACTGATCCTCCATGGTAGCCAGCTTCTGCTTGACATCCTTCATGGAGAGAAATGGGGAGCAGAGGACAAGGGGCAAGTGAGTGAGAGGAAGCAAGGCTGGAAAAGCAATGCCAGATTCCAAGGATTCTACCTACCTCCAGGTCCTGCACGAAGGATCTGATGTTGAGGAAGGACACCTGCACTGAGGTTCCCATCTTTTCAGTGGCCAGCTGCAAGAAGCTGGACAGGTTGGATATTCCATCCTGGAAGTCTTTTCTTATCTTGTCTAGCTCGTTTGACTCTGCGTACTGCCGGACCCTGATGAAGAGCTCCCTCCAACGCCCATTCAGAAGAAGCAACTGCTGCTTTAGCTCCAGTGACAACATCTCGTCACTTGTCTCAACGAGGAAGTTCCCAGCATCATTCATGGTCATGTGCTGCTCTATCCAGTGTGGAAAGTTCTGGAAGAACTGCTACAGGTGGCAGGGTGAGAGAGGGAGAAGCAGCAGTGAATTTAGCATGCAAAGTTTAACCAAGTGCCTTAGACAAAGGTCTTCTTTGTAGGGGTCTGGCGTACAGTACCTGCTTGGTGCTGTCGGGCTCAGCCAGTTTCTTCTCGGCATCCTCCAACCAGGGTTGCAGCACCGCCACCGAGTTGCTGTACCTCTCCCAGCGAGACAGCACTTCCTGCAGCATAGAGCGCACGCTGCGCAGCTCCACGGAGAGCTGCTTCCACTGCGTAGATACGTCGCTCAGGAAGTGGCTCACACCCTCCCGTTCCTCGGCTGGAAGGTCAACGAGGGACAAAAGTCTGTTTACTTAAAGGTATTAAATGCATAGAAAAAAAGGTTTTTCACAAAACCAATAATTATATCACACAATTAATAACGATCTTAGTAATTATTCTTGTTGGAAAACATCCTGAGTAAAGTGACACTTTCCATCACATTTTCTTAAGAAGAACTCGTCCGACTGGAAGGGATGGGCATCAGACATGCATGAGCTTCAAGCCAATTAGACCCCTGATCCCAGGACTAACAAAGAAATCCAGTGACGCGTTCACAAATCAGATCCTCACACTCACTAGAATGGGGCCGATGTGGTTAGAGCCTCTGCTTGTGTGCAAATATTTGTGAGGACATCTGTGCATTTCCACATGCACACATTTGTGTGCATGAGCATATATGCGTGCAATTGGACGAACACACACAAGGCTCACTGCAGTTCATACCCCTGCATGAGGAAGTCACACTGAACTCCTCTTCGATCCCATAAGCTGAACCTTGTAATGGGGCTGTAATTTGGTTTCCCCTTGACGGTGAACTAGGGCACCGCATCCCTTGTGAATCCCAGGCTGCCTAAGTCTGGTAGATGTGACTGAGTCGCAGCCCGACGGGAGCGTGAACGTGTTTTACGAGACCAAGATCTGAGACGACTTCTGATTGGTGCGTCGCTAATCGGCTCTAATCAGATCAGGCGCCGATTGGCTGCTTGAATCGCTAACGGCTAACGGCAACGCATCCAGGGAAGTCAAACTAGTTTTTCACATTGACATTGATTTTGATTTCTGCAAAAGAAAAACCATATTTAGGACATGCGTTAAAAAACCATGGCACCTTGATGCAGCTCCCACAGCGAATTAACAGATGCACGGCGGCGTTCGCTAACCTGAGCTATCAGACTGGACGTACTCCTCAGCACTTTGCTTCAGAACGCCGTACGCCATCTCGTATTTGTCCATGAACTTCTCCTCCTCCATGAAAGCCTGGTAGGTGTCAAACACAAATATCCCATGTGGCCCCAATATGCCCTATTTTACTGAGTCAACCTGTAAAAGTTGCATTTGGTTGATTGCTGTCACTTTAAAGAGATTTGTAGGCAGGGATGGGGCAGAGGATTGAATAAATAGGCATGGAGGGAGTGAGGGGGAGAAAATAGACATGGGCAGAGCATAGGGTGCAGGTAAGACAGAAGAGGAGAAGGAGCTGGTGTGGACAGGGTGCAAACGTGGAGGAACAGATGGACTCACGGTGTAGCTCTCTAGCAGCGACTCCACTGACTCTCTGGGGCCGTACTTCACAACCCAGGTCTTTAGTTTTGACTCTGCCAGCATGAGGAATGCCAGCACATGGTATTTTCTTTCCCAGAATTCCAGCTTTCTCAAGTGGACTTCATATGATGTCGACACACGATTAAATCTGTTGGGGAACAAACAGGTAACAAAATGAATTTCAAAACAACGAATGCTCCCTTCCACTGCCAGCCCCCGTCAATCCCTCTCTGGCTCATGTTCGTCCACATGGCTGCTGTATGAGCCCACCTCTCTGCCATGTCCTGGAGCTGTTCTAGAGGCACAGGCACCCCGTTGACAGAACGGTCCCTGTGGATCTGCTGGAAAGTCTGACGGTGTTCCTCTAGACTCCTCAACAGTTCCTGTACACATCCGTACACACACACACACACACACACACACACACGTCTGTGTGAAATATATCAGTTGCATTCCCCTGTTCACAAGTATCCTGCAAGAACACATCTCCCCACTGTTCCATGTTCCCAGGCCCCACCTTGTGCTGCTCCAGCACCCGATGGATGCCGTTAGCCATCTCCTTGTGGTCCTGCTGGACAGGCACTTCTTCCTGCAGAGCCACCTCAGCCCGGTGCAGCTGTGAGGCGACCGTACCCAGAACATCAGGAAGGGCTCTGTCTAGCTGCAGGTGCCACTCCAAGACCTACAAGAATTCAAGAGTCTGCAGGTGTCACTGAACTGTTTGTGATCCCACACTGATGGTTCCTCTAAAAATTTACTTGCTAAAGCTGGCTTCTCCATACTGCAGCTACACTTGGCAGATAGACCCTGCTGACCCCTCAGCATAACTGATCCCCAGGGCTAGGGACACAATGCTGCTTTGTGCCCACCTCCTAACAAAACCCCTCTGTACCCCCACCCCTCCTCCCAGAACCACCAATAGAAGCCATCTGTGACCCACTTTTGGGTTTGCAAGAGCTGTCAAAACAAAAGACCCTTGACCCTTCACAGTTACTGTAGTATCCGTAGTGTTAAAGTAGGAGCCTGATAGGGGTGAACGTGCACTGCAGCCTGGACTACTCACCCTAGAGGACATGCGCTCCCATGCCTGCTTGACCAGCGCCTGGTCCACAGTCAGCTTTCCATCTTGCTGCATTGGCTTCAGCAGCGCGTCTGTCTGCTTTGAACACATCTCATGCTTCGTGCGGAATGCCTTGAAGGACTGTCATAGATGTTGCATAAGAATATGTCAGACACTAAAATGATTTGAAAAACAACATACAATGCAGTTTGCTGCCCCAACTTTGGCTGCTGTTCATTCATTGTCCCACCCACTGAACACCCATTGCCTGACCCTTTGCCCATCCCACTGTCTCACTCTTTGACCAGTCTGCTGACTATACACTGGCCACCCACTGCTCCATCCATTGCCTCCTTCGTTATCCCACCTCCTAGACTTTACCTGGTACTTTTCCACCAGGCTTCCCTGTGCCCCCTGAGCTTGGATCAAGTCCCGTTCCTGCTGTTCCAGTGAGGTCTTCATCTCCCTCAGGACTTTCCGCTGCTCTCTCTTTGTGAGAGGTTTGGGGACAGAGGGGTAAAAGTGTTAATCCCACCCTCTGGGGTAACTCAGCAGCCAGCACAGATACTGTAGTTACCCTGTCATCTCCATGGCACTTGACCTGCAGCAGAATATCACTTAATCGAAGCAGAAGGACCTTTAACAAGCACTACCACCAGTTATCTAGGTTACCTGTAATCAGACATACCTCTAGCATCTGTTCTATTTCTCGAGGACCAAGAGCAAACTGTGATGGACAGCAAGGCAAAAGGAGGAAAGCGTACATAACACACGGGGCATTGGTCAAAAGAGAGACGGGGAGACATGCAGAAGAGAAGGTGGTCAGCAGGGGTCACTGTGCACGATTACACCAGCAGTACACAAGGCAAGCAATGAAGATGACTTGTCTGCGACACAGGAGCTTACCTGTTGAGAAGGAACTGTGAGTGAAAGAGGTGTGATGCACACCCGAGGAAGCTTTCGATGCACGTGAGGAATGGAATGGATAGGATGGGATGGCATGGGATGGCATGGGTTGGTTTTGGATTGGTAGGATGGGATGGATGAGGTGGTGTGGGTTAGGAAGGGGCAGATGAAATTGGGTTTGATGGTATGTGCTGGGCTAGAGTGGTGTGGGTTGGGTTGAAACTGGTAGGATGGTACAGTATCTCTTGGGTAATGGTACTGGTAGGATGGGATGGATGGAATGGGTTGGGATGACAAAAAGTGAGAAAGAATGAAGGCAGCTTCCAATGAATGCACGACATCGACATGCAGAGAAAAAACACAAACCACACAAACACCTCAAAGGAGGGAACTTGAACATCATGTATGAAGTTTCCTCATGACAGCAATAGGAGAATGCACTGCCCTATGCCCACCAGGATGTGCAAAAATCAGCCAGGTGCACTTTCATCACAAAGTCATATGAAATGAAGAGTTCTCTATGGGCCAGTGTGATGCATTATGAGATAACTGCAAAGGAACATTCAAAGAAACCATATAGAGAAAGAGACAGCCAGTTACCTCTTCCTGCTGATCATCAGACTCGGGGGCATGGGCATTTGGGTAGTGCTTCAGAAACTGGGCCACATATGTCATGATGGACTTGTCATCCGGTTTGTTCACATCCACATCTGAGCAAAAAGCACAAGGAATTAAGAGGTGTCTACAATCAACCAGCATCATTTGATGGCCTACAACAGCTCAAGCATCACCCAGGATGACCCCTGAGCTGAGGTACCTTCGGGGTCAAGCAGCCGTGGGATGCCTAGCTGCTCTTCAGCTAATGAGAATGCCTCTTCAAGATTCTGCCTGTTGGACCTGCCCCGCACAACATCCATATCCACGAGGTCTGGTCGGATGGCACGGATGACAGCATGAAAGGCCACCCCTGTGCGCCAGCTGGGCCCAAAGTCCTTTACTTCCACACCTAATTGCCTGTGATACACACACACACACACACACACACACACACACACACACACACACACAGACTTTTAGAGAAAGCTCTCAATACACTGCAGTATATGTGTTGTAAAAGGTGTGGAAGCTCAGTTGTAATGAACTGCACTCTTACTTGGTTGCCGTGCACTGCACCCATGTGAGCAGCGCCTTCCTGGCGTTCATCTGACCCTTGGGGGTTGACTTCTTCTTGACTGGTGGGCTAGCCATATCCGACCCAGCCACACTGTCCACTGAGGACATGCTGGTGCTCAAGACCTGCATGGCCGGCAGGCTGCTGGTCAGCTCCTCGATCTGTGGAGGAATGGAGAGATGTTAACCTGGGTAACCACACGCAAACAGCAGGCTTCCCCCTGCAGAACACATCACGCAACATCACCTGGAAGTAGAGGATGATGGTCCACACAAGACCCAGCACGATGGAGGGCCTCCCATCCACAATGTCCGTGGAATTGATGTTGACCAGCTTGATCTGCAAGAAACATGATCATTTGTAAGAAACATCATACAGCGCTCAGGCAGTAAACATAGATGCAGCTTGAGCAGGCAGCATGCATGGGAATGGCATGCAGCCATCATGCATCACATGCGGGAGTAAACACAGAGAGCAGCACCAACCGGAGATCCTCTGTAAGCTGACTGAGGCACAAAAGAGAGAGATCACAGAACCTTAGACTCACACTGGATTAACACAGCAACAAGTGTTCCAAAATACGTGTTGGGGCAAGAAACCCCAACATCTTGTACCAAGTCTACAGATGCCCGCCACTGCATCCCAGAGAGCCACTTACCTTATCACATCTGAAAGTTTTCCAACAAAATTATGACTCTCCACCTGAGATAGCCAGGTGTGGGGCATTGTGATCAACAGGGTGCCCAGGTGACCCACTTACCCTCCTGCCCTCGAGAAACTTGAGGGCTGTGCCGATGTTTGAAAGCCAGTGGATCCTGCGCAGCTGGCGGCCTTGTTCACAGGGCTGGGGACGGGGAGGACATGGATCAAGAGCGTCAGAAAAGAGGAGTGCTCAGTACTCAGACAGATATCTGTGGCACAGGTGGAGCACAAGGGGGCCTCAAAGATGTCACCCTGTCACTGTGAGTTTCGTGATCCTGGTACCTTACATGTGTCTAATATTTGAGGCTGGTTCTGTACATGCAAAATATTACCTAATAATACCATGTGGGACATAAAAATCTCACCTAACACTCTTTGTTGTTTGTCCTCTCCAAGGAAGATTATTTCTCCTTCAGAGTGGGAGGACTGTCACTTCACGCATAATAGGATTTAACATCCCATGACTTTCAACCTGTCTGTCTGAGAGATTAACCCCTCCGTTACCTTGCCAACTACTCCTGTGCACTCACCAGCTTCTGGCCCGACAGCGTCTCCAACAGAGCCAGCAACATCACTCCATCCTTGATGTCCTGAAAGAGGTCTTTGACCACCAAGGGTGGCGTGCGCTGCAAGGAAACAGAAACAATCATTAGGAAGAGAAGAGAAAAGCAGAGCTCCTGATGCCGATACCCCCTGCAAAAACAGTCCACATATGCTGACTTCAAAAGCAACTAATCTGCAGGACATTTCACTGAATGCTCGGTGCCGTAGGGCTTCCTCTCATGATATGCTGACCTCAAATCATTTCATTTTCAAGACTCAATCAACAATTTATTCATAACAGAGAAAATGATCAGTGTTATCAGGTTCAGCACTTCACCTAATCCCTACTCTCCAGCAGGAGTGCTACGCTCCTCCACCTCTGACTGCTTGGTGATCCCACCCCCTCATTAACAGCTCTTTGTCTGCTGTTGATGCACTTTTTGTTCACTGTGTTGTATCTCACATTGAAGAAAAAGAGTCTGGATAATAAACAAATATTAATGTATTTCGAATTGGGCAGATTTGGGGACAGCGCTCTATCCCCAGTGTAATGCTGACAGCTCTGTCGTGGTAAAGATGCCCAACCCTCGGATGTTCCCGACAGGATATTAAAGATGCCTTCTAATACCCCAGCCACGTGATGCTGCTAAAGGGGCTTAAGTGGGAGCAAATTCAGGAAAAATTTATATCAATCTCCTCCATTTAGAGGGATTAAAAAGCTCTGCTCTGGTTGTCCTGCCAAAGCTGTCAATTAAACCGCTGCCTTCAAGGTCCCTGCTCTGCGGTTCAAAACCAGCGGCCACACATCACTCTAAAGAGACACGATAACCGTGAATTATGCAGTCTTTTACCGTACCGATACATCATGTGCTGCTAATGAACTCATCTCTTAAACATGAAATAAAAATGATCCACTTAGAAGCTGTGTTGACAAAGGATTATGAATTGGCATGGGAACCGCACAATCCGATTGGCTCTAATTGTTTATTTGATTAAACAAAGAGGTGCCGTGGGCTGTGCCAGATGCCGTATCTTTGTCTGCTAATGCAGTGTGGAAACTGCTGACTCCGGCTCTGAAATGGCCCAAATCAATACCACAAACCCCCTGCGAGGCTCATTTGTGCACTGAGTAGCGCCACCTGGAGGAAGTGCTTTCTGTGTTTCCTTTAGCTGTCATTGGATGCAAAGCCCAGGTGGTACGAGCATGTGAGAAACGAGACCCGACTTCCAGTAGAGCTTCTCTGCACAAAGCCTTAATCGCCAGCGTGTCCTCTGACTTTGTGTGGGGGGTCTGTCTAAGGATCTGAGCTGACTTGTTTCCCTTTCCTACCCACCAAACTGTTCATCAGGTTCAGCTGTTTGCTGGCTGCCTTGGGCATAAACATCATGGTTACATGACACAGGGCTTTCTCACCTCAAATAATGTGCACATATTCTATATACACAGCTTTATAAGCATAGTTTACACACACACACACACACACACACTTTGCACACAGGTTCTACATCCTTACTACATGCATACTTTATACACATTTTCACATTTTTGCTTAAATATCAATGATGAGAGGCCCTTTGTACTTTTACTATAAAAATGTCCATCATTATCAAATGCAGCATTGATTATTCCTGCCTGTGCTGTGTGCTGGAATCCCCCGGGCTTCCTTTAATGCAAAATAATCCCAACATTTTGCATCTCTTTGGCATTAGGAAGTGACAAGTGTGATAGAAAAACTGGTCTTAAGTGATCAAACCCTCTATAAGACCTGAATGTGGCATCACAAAAATCCTGAATATTAGGGTGTTTAATACACCCAGCATCCAAATTTTTTTCTGTTGCTTCTGATACGTAAGCTCAATGTGACCTCAGTCTCGTTGTCATTTTCCACTTTAATTCAAAGACTTATGCGGCATTAAATGCGCAAGACCCCCGCTGGGACAGTTTGAGCTCAGGATTTCTCTCAAGGGTACAACAGAAGTGCCTTGGTATTTGCAACAGAAACATCATCACAATCCCACATCATGGTGTCCAGTTCCTTAAACACTTTAGTGCACATTTGAAACAGTACCACAAAGCACAGTTTACACGGTGATATAAATCAAAGCTGCCCCCATGAGAAATGGCACTGAGTGAATGAACACATGAACAAATAAAGCAGTGAATGAGTGAAACAGAAATATGACTGCTATCTTGCTCCTGTTGTATCGTCAGCCTCACATCTTCCCACATGCTGCGACAGAACAGATTTCTGCCCATGTGATGTCTGCTGAAAAGCCGCCAAACCTTCTCCCTCACCATAAATGGAATGTGTCACCACCCACTAAGTGGTCTAGACAATTCTCCTCCATGATGCTGCCGCTCGTAGCAAATGAACATCATCAGAAAACCCTCCCTTGATATGATGTGGACTGCCAACACTGCTGCAAGCCTCTCTCTTCCCTCAATGCTTTTCCTCTGTTACGTAAACTAATGTAGTCTACTGCTAAAGTCTCATACAGTTGTGTTGTCGAGGATTAAGTGCAGTTCCAAGTGTACAGCAATAACACTTCAAAAATAAAGCAAGAAATCACACATTTGTTCAGTGAGCATATATATCATATCTGTCTGTGACAAGTGGCAGGGATCATAAACAGGAACATGTGGAAAGAATATGGCTTAGACACTCCCAAGTCTAAACGGGATGAACCATAGAGCGTGATGGAGAACAACAGAGCCAAGATCCTGTGAGACTTTCACATCAGATGAAGCAACAGGTAAAGGCTAACCAACTAGACACAGTGGTAATAGATAAGGAGGAGAAATCAGCAGTAGTGACAGACGTAGTGATAGAAACATGAGGGAAAAGGAAAAAGATAGAGAAATGCCAGGGATTGAAAGAATAACTGGGGACAATGTGGAAGGTGAAAACCAAGGTAGTCCCTTTGGTGTTAGGAGCACTTGGGGACATGGCCGCTAAGCTAGAAGAGCGTCTCCATCAGATCTCAGGAATGACGCCAACCTCAGCCCAGCAGAGCGTAGTCTTAAGAACAGTAAAAGTATTGTGCCGTACATTCAAACTCCTAAGCTTCTGGAAGGAGGCCCGAATCTGAGCTAAGTTATCACCCACCTAGGACAACTGGATAAGAAAGAAATTATGCTGTATATATACAGGCATATCCCATTTTAAGCATTTATGTTGTTCCTGCCAATCCAGGGGATCGACATACAGCGGATCACCCCGCACAGCATACACACAGGGTATAGTGCGACGTGGCACAGTACACGTACAGGGGATCACACTGTGCAACACGTCACACAGAGGATCACACAGCTACAAACACAGTGGACTGCGCCACATAAAACAGCATTTAAGATCATGCTGCACAGCACATCACTCAGAAATTGAGCTTTGCAGCACATTACAGAGGGGAATGTGCAGTCTTAAGCAGTATAACACACAAGGCATCATTCTGCGGAATGCCCACACACAGAACATCGAGCAACTTCATTAAAAAAAGTAGAGACACCACACAAATGCTTAGAAACAAAGTGAACAGGAGACATGAAAGTGTTAGGATATTAGCAAGGCATGCCCCTTACAGCTTGCTGTACTGTACAGCATCACATCACAAGACAGACTTGAGCCTTGGATTTTGAAGTTATGGTGCAGTATTTTGCTGTGCCTTTGATGGCACTCATCTAGAGTGAGGCTGATGTTTTCCATGGGTTGTCTTGAGTGTTGTTGTCAGATGTACAAAAAACATGCACACATGTTGTGTGTGTGTGTGTGTGTGTGTGTGTATATATATATATGCGCCATCTTGACATTATCCCTTTTAAGTCACCAATCTCGCTTCCTGCCAAAAATTTATGTTCAATCAAAAGTAACAGATGAGAGACAGTCCATCATACACCAGCCACCTCCAGGAGGTTATTCCATCTGTTGCCATGACAATGGAAAGCTCATAAAGAACTGGGTCAAACACCAATAAATGGGGAACTGATGATATCAGGAATGTCTGACCTATGTCTATGTATAGTTTACATATAGCTCCAACTTTGTATACATTCTGAGATATCATTTCTTCAGCTCCTGTATCTAATTTTCTCTTCACAATAAAAAAATGAGATAAAAAAATGCAGACTTAATCTCCATATTCAATTCCTTCTCAGCAGATTCAGATGTGATCGAATACAGTTGACATGGCCTAAGTGTGGCGATAAAACATGGAGCTGCAGTGTTAGAATAACAGCCGGGACAGGTTTATTCTTACTTGACTTCATTATTAATTTGTTTTTAGCCAATAACTTTGTTCAGAACAAATATCAATGTTTGACACACTATGCTCCTTGCAAGTACAGTAAAACCATGGTGGTCAAAAAAAAAAAAAAAAATCAATCGTGGAAAATGTGGGGCCCCCTTATTGCGAGGTTAATAACTTAATAAAACTATACTTTAAGTCAGTCTTCCACTTACTTCCAGTTAAAGAGAAATTATAAAAATGTTTTTATGCTTTAGAAATTCAGGGATACATAGATTATTGCAACCATACATCCTTGGGACAAACATAATATGTAACAATTGTAAGAAAAAAATACCGTAATGATCTACTTCAGCCATGCTGTCGGTAGGGTTACAAAAGGACGGCTTTGGAAGCTACACTACAGGAACGCAATCTTTCTTCCTCTGTATGTTTAAATTATACACCAGCACTCACAGAGCACAACTCTTAAGTTCGGAGAGGGTCAACAATTCTATAACGCCTCACAAAGGTTAGACAAAGCTATGCACAATTGTGCAGCATCATGAGGGAGAGTCATGGCTCCCTCCTTACCCCCGCTAGAACACTAATAATACTGTTAGTACCGTATTTTTGTTAAAAATGTCGGTAAACTGTAAACTTAGGACAGGATCTAATTAAGAATCGCATTATATGTACATTTGTCCTATTTCATGGCTTTACTGTATCTGCTGATCCACACAACAGAACAGCGTAACACGTTTATTACACACTGGAAATTTTGTGTCTCCAGTTCCCTTGAAACACATGTCTTTGGACTGGGAAAAAACTAGAGCATCCAGAGAAACACAAACACAGAGAAAACATGCAAACTCCACACAGACACAGCAAGATTCAAGCTCACGTGCGAACACGCAGCCCCAGGTGAGGCACCAATACTTTGCGCTGCACCACCATGCCACCTGAACTTTAGAACACTTACGTTCTGCGGAACAAACGTGGGGGAAACAGAGGTGTATGTGTCACATTGTGTTTCAACATTCTGATCCAGAGGGGTTCAAGGCCCAGCTCAGGGTAATAGTTGGGCATGGCCTTCAGGAACTACCCCCTTCACTTCCTCCAGGTCACGTGGGTCCAGTCACATGACCAGACTTCCAAGCCATCAGCTTCTTCCTACCTTGGCCAAGTGGGAGTTGATCCACTTTGTGAACGTTCTTTTCTGAACCGCCTCCTGTTCATCTGAAAGACAAAGGAAAACAATGCTATTATTGTATTCTGCAACCTACCAACCACACGATAACTGCACATTTATTAATGCTCTTTTATAGAAATTGACTTGATTTACTTGACTGGCCTGTTGATCTGAGCTGATAAAGTCCCTGTTTCACGGTGCTCTGTTCTGATCCACAACGGTCAGCGGTTTGACATTTCAATGACATTTCCAGTGAGGCGCCTCTTCCTGCCACTCAAAGGGCCGCTTGTTTTCCGTCTAAGAGGGAGAGGCAAGCTCGACCCCCGCTGCATCCCAAATCTGTTTTGCTCTTCAAACAAAAGGGACTTCCTGTGGTAACAGCTTCCCACATACCTTGATATACAGCCGACACGTTCTGCCAGATTGGTTTACAATGTTAAGCTTAAACTGGTTTACCTCTTTCTAGTAACAGGTCACCAGGTGGCATAGAGGTTAGCGCTGCTGTCTTCCACTTGAAGGAACTAAGGTTCGAATCCCATCTCCTGCTGCAGTCCTACTGATCAAGCTACTTACCCTGAACTGCAACAGTAAAAAAACTTTGCTACATAAATATATAAATCACTGTGAGCTCTGCAAGAAACTTTGGAGAAAAGTGCTGAATTAAGTATAGAGTTAAAGCTACAGTTTTGTTCTCTGCGAGCAGCAGCAACTTTTAGATGAACACAATGCTCCTACAGACAGATGAGACTTGTATCCTAAAACAATCCGAGCATCGGGTGCCGTTCTCACACTGACACTCTCAGTACCCTGTCTGAGGCTTTTGCTGCTTGAGGCCGCCTGTACTAAGGCTCATGGGGTCCAGGAGTGCTCAGCCCCTGCAGCCCCACCACCCTGGGAGCACAGAGTCCCCCCCACCCTCACACCCACAAGTAGAAGAGCAGCTTCTGCAGACTGAGCACCATGGATCGCCTGCAGGTCTACCACGTAGATGTATGCAGGCCGTAGATGTACGTAGCTTCGCACAAAGCAGTGTTAACAACATTCGCACTGTGGTCATCGATAAACGGAAAGGAAACAGACTGAACGAGTCACACAGCCAAAAAAACTGCAGAAATGCTGGAGAGCGAAAAACATGCAGTTTCCCAAATGTCAATACAACAAGCAGTTACCATGAAATTGCAAGATGGGAGTGTTCAATGGCACACAACCACAGTGCTGTACCTGCTTATTACCCAACATTATAAACCCATAATCCTGCTGTGTACATAATAAAAATACTGCATTACAAAAAACAACCTCGGGTCCTGCTGAGATACAGTAGCCGTAATGACCCGCCGCCACCCACCTGCCGTCCTCTCACAGCTCTGCCATCTCCACTAATATATTCGACCTGATGGATCATGGATAATGCATATTCACAGGCTTCATTTTTGTGAGCTAATGTGGCCTTCATCAGGCCTGGCGTGGGGCAGAACAAGCTGCTCAGCGAGCAAAGCAAGGGCACGCAGATAACCCACGCAAACACACACCCTCTCACAGGGACGAGGTGACTTTGAGCACAGATCCCGCATGGTGCCCTCCGTGGGAGGTGGGCGGGCTGCACAACGCAGACACTCGGATGCAAAGTCCAGTCTGTTAACGTCACTGAATCAAAAGGACACACTCAGCAACACACAGCCGCTTGTCCTGGCCCACTGGTGGGCAGACAGAGTTTGGCAAAGCACGTGCTGAGGAGCACCCTAACGTCATCTGCCTCTTTCCATTTTACCTGCTGTATCATCTCTCTCTCTCACACACACACACACACACACACACACACACACACAGTGTGCGACACCCCACGAGGCAGGCCGAGTGCCAGCCCACTTACCGTGCAGGTACTGGAAGAAGCCCGCGACCAGATTAACAGTTGGGCTCTTTCCCATGGACATAGGCATGCGCACGTCCTTGTACTCAGCCATCCTCCGCCCAGGTGTGCTGTCTTCTGCACATGAGCAAGGTGCAAACGGGTTGGCACTATCCCTTACGCAGCTAAGACTTGGCGCAGCCACGCATCATGCACAAAGCCCAGCCTGTGTCCATGTGTGTGTCCCAGCAGTCTGATCCTTTGCGTCCTTCTCAGCCTGCAGGAATAATAATCTGATTGCCCAGAACAGCCAATCAGCATTTGGGAGCTGGTGATGTCACTCTGGCAGGCGGGCGCTCCGTTTATGAAGCGGGTACCAGACTCTCTCTCTCACACACACACACACACACACACACACACACACACACACACACACACACACACACGACACAGAAAGACACACACAGACAAATACTCACTCAGAATTGTCACACAATACACACGCAAAAGCACAAACTTACAAATGCCACCCTGCATACTGTATTTGTGCACGCGCATGCACAGAACGCAGTGAGGGTGCACAGTGGGACTGGAGTCTCTACGACAAAAACACTTCTTTCTTCCTCAGATGAAACAGCGGCCAAGAAAACATCTGGGCTCTGAACAAAGCCTGCGGAATGCGTGCGTACGCGTGAGCGCGTCTGTGCATACCTGCATGCTTATACGTGTTTCTCTGTGAATGTGTCTGCAGGTCTGCGTGTATGCGCAGAAGTCGTGAATGTTTGTGACATCTACACACACACACAGAATCAGACCCAGCAGTGGCCTCGTGCAGTCAGTGCAATTAACAAAGAAGCGTGAAGGCCCTGTACCGGAGTGGAACGGGTCTCCGATCTCCTTTATCGTATTCATTAATAACGCACGGCAGCTGTCATCCGCTGTCAGCTTTGTCCTGACTGCTCCATTACCAAACCCCCCCCACACACACACACACACACACACACACACACTGCCACTACACAACTAATTATACGCCATAATGATGACTGTCGATATCATCTCAGCCCCAGAGCGAGGACTTCAGCGCCCACCTTTAATATCCAACAATACAATCTGCGCTGCACATTTTATTATGCTAGTTTCTGCATTGTGGTATGACTGAGGTTTTCTGCAATGAAATTCCTAATTTGGCAAATTATTCAGAACTACCAATGAGCAACAGAACAATGGCAATGCACAAACAAAACAGGAGGCAGAGGTCAAAGGACACGGGTCAAGAGGACGTGAACTCAAGACACCAGAGCTGGGACACTGACTTTTGCTGTGGCTCAGCGGAGGATCACCTTTTCGACAGGTCGTCTAATTATTACCAATGACTAAATATAATAAACGCTACTGCTTTCCTATAAAAAGTATTATTCATTTCAGTACTTGCTGCATTATTTATTTGTTGCATTTATCATGGCATCTATATTTAAAAGGGAGAACTATATTTACTGTGTGGCACCAAGCCCATTTATTACCTAAACCTGCCCAAAGCGTATTTTGTCTCCGTCCTGTACCTACGAATGGGGAAATAACAAAAAATGTGAACTTAGCCACAAAACAGTACATTTGCATGAAGAACAGCATTAGACCAAAACAATGGAAATAATTCCTGCACGTGCAGGAAATATCTGGAGGTCTAAACCAGGAGAGGTGAGAGGACCACACACGTCAGGAAACAATCATACAGCAGAGGAAATGAGCTGCACGTCAGTAATCCGAGCCAAATTAAAAAAGAAAATGGATTAGTCAGAGTTACAGCCCTATGTTCATGATTTGGGTCATTTGGGTCATGATTTACCCATGTGCACACCTGGGTCATTTTTATTGCATCCACTCCAGGTAATTATCTAGAACAAGGGCACAAAGAGGTGGGTTCTGAACCTGGGTAGAAGGCAACAGCAGCTCTAACCATTATTCCACTAGCTGGCCCATTTGTACTGCTTCGATATTTAAAGCCGTAAGATTTTTATGCCTTCATTAGGTGATCGTGACAACATCAAAGGGCAGCGAAGGAAAAGCAGAAGCCAACTGTGTGCCAATCATCTGCTCAGCTGGCAGAAGGATGACAAGGATGTGGTTTGGTGGACTGGAGAGGACAAAGGAGGCTCCTGACAGATGAAACGCAGAGGGAGAGCGAACAATAGAGGAGAGCGGGCTGTGCAGCATCCACGCACAGGTACCTGTCTTTGTGTGTGACCTCCATGCATATTGAACACCTGCAGCTATCTGGGGATGTAGTGGTCACAGCTACTGCCTTAGGATGTGAACGTCCCAGGGTTCAGTCTCAGGGATCGACAGAGCCTTTGGTCAGAATTCTTTACCCTAAACTGCTCCAGAAGAAAATTCCTTCTTATGTAAATAAGTAAATTACTGCAAGTAGAATAACACTGTAAATCAAGAAAAAAATATTGGCTAAATTTATATATGTTTATCAAAAGCCTGAAGTCCCATCTGCTGAGTGGCTCTGTCCTCCATTCAATGAAAAATTCGGAAACAAACAGTGCAAAAGAAAACAAAGGAAAGAGGAGCAAGAGAACTGCAGGGGTGCAGGAGAACCCAGGTTTGGAATGGATGGCCTGAGGACGTGGTGCATGTGCAGCCAGACTCTCTGGTGTGGAATTACCTGCAGGTTGAGAAGTGCACCAGAAGCAAACCGAGTCTCACACGTCCCACCTGCAGCGCACAGGCACCTGGGGTTCACAGACAAGACTAGAGGCAAAGATCAATGGATGGGAGGGCTGCTTAACAGTGGCTGGAAGCTGGTTGTTCATTTGGCAACCTGCCCCCCAGCAAAGCAAGCAGCATCCCACAGGAAAAAAAAAAAACCCACTTACAGCCATAAAGGCAAGCAAACAGCCCTCTGAAGTCTTCCCCCATCTCTTATTAATTCTAAGGATGCTCAGCTGCAGTGAGATACCTTTCTAGTCCAGACAAGCAGAAGTGGAGAAACAGCGCCGCTTAGTGGTCAGCACACAAACGGTCTACAGTTCGGCCCTTGGGCAGCGAACATCAGACAACATTTATGAGGAACTGAGGATCTCCTTGAAAAACACATATTGGACAATCGGAGGAACGCAAACACAAAAGTCTGCACGATTACAACATGTCCTTGTTTCTGCTCCTCGTTCTTTCAGATTCTCATTCAATTCCTACAATATCTGCCCTGGAGAAGAGGGCTGAGCCCATTTACCTTGTGAACTCTCCAGAGACGAACATTTCCATTTTGCAGTAACCGACTTCCACCTCCGCCCCTTAATGAGCTTCTCTATAAATCAGTCCTAATTAATGCCCGGCAGGAACAAACAGGTGTTCTTAGACAGCATGAAACCTACCCATTTTTACCTATCGCTATAGCAACCTTGCCCACTAAAAGCATTCATCCTTAATCATTGTTAGCACTCTCTGCCCTCAACCCCTGCCCATTTCAAAACCAACATTGCATACAACAGCAAATGAACCCATAAGAAGGTCAAGGAGGTCCTACTCATCTCCCGAGTTGTCACGCTGGAGAAGTTCCTACGAGCATGGATGGGATGCTTCAAATGTTTTGGGTCTTGAATTTTCCCCCTTGCCAAATCATACAGTGACTGTGGATCCATGACCTGAGGCCATCCCACGAATATGCGTCTTAAATCCTTTCACTAGTTCAACTTTGATCTCAGGCTCTTACACCATATGATAAATAACAGGATTTTCACATTACTGTTCCAATGAACAGAGATACTTTTTGTGTCAGCAACTTTCCCACTTGTTCATGGAGTCTTTGTGAACAGAAGCAAGTGAAAAATGTAGACAAGAAAATAGATGCCGCAAGTGTGAAACACTAAAATACAACGGATGCAGTGGACATGAAGCCTCTGAGCAGTCACTGATGGAGTACCTCTGGACTCTGAACATAAAGCACTATACCTGCTTCCCTCACTGGCCTTGTTTCCTACTTCCCTTGTCCCCCAGTTTCCTGGCTGTCTTGTTGTGTAGTTGCCTAGTTCTGTTACTTTTGCCTTGTTTCTCAGCTACCCAGTTCCTCCTGCCTCGTTCTCTAGCTTTCTTCTGTTATCATTCTCTAGTTCCCTTTCCCTCAAGTTCTCCAGTTATCTCACCCTCCCATTCTCTACTTCCCATGTCCTTTTGCTCTATAGTGGCTTTGGCATTTTGGCCTCTTGATCTCTGGTCATCTAGCCCAGTCTTGTTCTCCTTTTATGCTACTTTGGTACCGTGCATCTCTTGCTCCCTTCATGTCTCACCTCCTAGCTCTTACCATTTTGTTTCCTAGCTCCCTTGTTTTCTTCTCTCTCACTGCCTTGTTGTTCACAAATTGTCCAGTTCTGTTCTTCCCTGGCTACCATGTTTCCTTGTTTCTGAGTTGTTTAATTCCCTCCTTGTTTTGGTCTCTTGCCCTCTTGTTCCTTAACTGTCATGTGAAATTGTGCAGTTTCAGCTAAGAGTAGTTTCCATCCATCCATATGTTCATTCATCTATCTCGCCTATCTCCTAAGCCCTATGCAATCTTGTTCTGTTGCCTCTGGCACCTTGCTCCCTTCCTTTAGGGAAACACTACACTTCCTGACATTTAATATGGATGCTGCCCAGCTAGTTTTTGTCTTGCATCCTGACTGGCGTGCAGAGACTACTGATGTAAATCTCACTACAGAGCCTGGAGAGGCCAAACAAGGACGGTGACAGTACAAGTGGTTTGTCTACCGCCTCACAAGGCTGAATCGCGTGTTTCATCTCTACCCACTGTCCCCAACGCAGTTTCACATCCTCTTCATCTGCATGCCACACATGCGCACAGACAGGTATATCCGCACAGATCACACACATGCAGACACACATTTTCAGAACCACAAGGACAGACCCCATTCTGCTGCCCAGAGGTACAGTCAGTCACAGCAACACCTCTAGCTCTGTGACGGTTTCCATGACAACTCTGCCCAAGCACCATGCGACTTCCAATGGTCGCCCTAGATGTGTCGACATTCCTCCCTGTGGTTGGTCCCAGTCTGAATAAAACCTGGTAATGCCATTCACTGTACTGCATCTTTTCATTATCTAGTTGACACCTTTATTCAAGTTACATGGATTTTACTCCACCATCACAGTACAACACTTGAAGTTTCATGGAATCCTAAACACCCTAGACAATGTCTCAATTTACTTGATTCTTTTTGCCATAGTGACTTACGGTGCTAAAAACTTTACATTGATTTACCCATTTATAGAGCTAGGTCATTTTAAACAGGAGCAACTCAGGGTAAGCACATTTGCTCAAGAGTACTAGAGCAGGAGCTGGGATTCAAACCTATAACCTCTTAGCTGAAAGGTGACACCTTTAACCATTATGCTTGCATTCTTCAGGTGAGCTGCCTGGGCTCTCCTTTCTTTCACATTTTTAAGCTCTGCACATTTTTTATTCTCTTTTTCCTCCAAGAGTTTCTCAGCCACATTCTTTATTTAACTGTATTCGTTCTGCATCACCATCAGCGCGGTGTCGATGAAAACGCCTCATTATACGAGATGACATTTCTGCCCTGTCACTCGAACAGTTACACAAAGCAGGCGGCGCTCTGCAGTGCCATCGTGTCTGCTTCCTGTGTCTGACCAGCTTTCCCGCCAAAGGGGGTGACGGCATGCTTCCTGGGCGGCCCTCCAAGCACCGCAATGGGCTGCCAGTCTGACAGTCTCATTAACATACTGAGCAAATACTTGACTGGCTGCTAAACCACTGGCTTACCAACGTGACACAACTAAACGCTCTTCTTAAAAGCACATTTACCATTTCTGTGCAATGAAAACAATTAATATCAAAAAATGTATGTGTCCTGATAGATGAAGCACGTAAATATTATTGCAATGGGGTTTAAAGGCGAGACTGGGAACATGTACTGCCTGGAGACCCAAGTTGAAACACAGCACCCCACGGATCCCACTTGAGATTGACTGATGTGTGACTCTCTGCCAACCCCAAACCCTCAGTGTCACCATTTAGACTGGCCTTCTCACACAGATGCAATGGCACCCGTGATAACCCAGAAGGCAATGCAGTGAAGCCATCCTTAAACAGACAGTGGAGGGGAGCGGGCAATGTGCCAATGTCCCACACAAACAAGAAGGGCCCTCAAAACAGAGCTGGAGCGGCTGCCAGAGCACATGGGACTAGGGAGGGGGGTGGGTGTGGGGTCTGACAGAGGAGACCCCGGCAGCAGACTTCTCTCCTCAGCCATATGGCAGCCCTGACTGTTTGCTGGTGAGCTGGTGCTTGCTCTTCTGCATCCTGTCAGTGGAAAACAACAAATTTACACATTTCCTCTGAAGAAGGATAAGGGGATTGATTCAGCTTTGAGAAAATTTAGCTGTTTGGCCAGGAACTTTCAGCTAGGGAACGATGACTACTCTCAAGCTGAAACATGGAGCATTTTATCATGCCACATATACCGTACACATCGCTTGCCATAATCACCCATGCTCTTCGCTGGCATCTCATGGCCTGTGATATTTACAGAGATTAGTCATCATTCAAATGAACTTAAGAAAAACCGACGGTACCAAAGCCACAAATGACGTTGTGAAAAACTGTACCTATTGATAAGGGGACAGTTTCGCAGATGCCGCGTTCAATGTTGCCTTTGCAACATAAACAAATATCAGGCTTTCTTCTCCCCGACCCCCCTTCTTGCAGAGAAACCATCCGACCGCAAGGCCGCTGTCAGTTCTCTCTCCAAACAGGCAGCTCCGGAAGAAAGAAATGGTACCCACTTCCTTGCAGCAGCAGTGGCACACAGTGGCACGTGGCTGACTCCGCCCCTAAAACCACTTGGGGACTTTTGCATTGTGGGCTGGGTGGCACTTGGCTTGGGGAGACTCACAGGACCCCAGTTTAGATCTAGCACAGTCACGTCTCCTCAAAGGGAGGTATAAATGGATACTGGACCAAAGTTCACTCACTTCTGTTTAAGGACACAAAAGCTGTTACCCAATAAAGGTACAGCACGGTGATCTGGACATAAAAATTTTAAACTCAAGTTCTAACAAATTCAAACTGGATTAATTAAAAAGAAAACTGTGAATTCCTTGATTCTGCCACCTCGTCTGTATTATTGTTCTGAACCCTCACGACATCAACAGGCCCTGATCCTGACTGTTCACATTACAGGCCACCATCCTGACAAACCGATCGCTTCATAATTATGAAAAAATAACTTCTGGAAACTTTTCGTCTCCACTGGAAACCCGCAGTGAAATGTGCATGGCCGTGTGATTAAATTTAAAGCTTTAGTGCAGAAATGACAGCAAACAGGAAGTTTATTGTAGAAAAAGCTCAAGCAGTTTCCGTCCGTTACTGTATCACCATAGCAACATGGATTATTCAAAAAATTCATTCTGGCAAACACTATATATTGAAGCCAAAAAACTACAAAATTATTTACTGAGCTGTCAAAGGTGACATATGAGACTGTACAACTGCAAATGGATTTTTTTTGTATTCAGTAAACTTGAGATTTGAAGTTCAGTATCGAACTTCAGGCTCTGCTGCGAGGTTACTAGCAGACCCCTCAAGAACACGGGGAATGGTCACAGCCACCCTTTGTTACAAACCCTTGCGTCAGCTGCTAAAGATATCCTGGACAGCAGGGGACAACAAAAATTTCAGGAAATATCAAGAAACATATGACATACTCACAACAATCATTATAATTTAAAATAATCTAAGCCAGAACAAGTGCTAAATATCCAAACTGAGGTTTGTCCAGTCAGAGCAGCAGCAGGTCAAACGGGGCAAATGTTTGCATTTCACTGAAACACGAGTGTTATACTGCAGAGCTTTATTAAATGTGAGCTTTGGGCGTGCAGCTTGTAAACAAATTGCGAGTGAGAGGAGTTTCGTGTTGCTCAACATGCCTTGTGTTGGTCAATCACCAAAGTGTTACTGCAATGTCAGGTCAGAAATTGGGAAAGAAAAAAAAAAAAAAAAAACCACTGAAAGCCCTTTAATAATAATATTAATATTATGCAAAACAGCTAATCTCCATGAACATGGACCTGGAGAAAGCAGACTGTCCAGTGCAATGTAATACTACTTTTTTCATCGGTTCATCCGATTTCCTTAGCTACTTATCCCAGTCAGGGTTGTGGAGGTCCACAGTCTGTCCTGGAACTACGGGGCACAAGGCTAGGAAATTACACCCTGGATGGTACAAAAAAAAATGTTCATGACAAAAGGAAAAATATTACACTATTTTAACATGCAAAGCGAATTTACTTGGTTAAATTAGATTTTATATAATTTATGATAAACTATAAGTGTTGTAAATGCTGCCCCATCTTCTCACAGGGCATTATGATCAATAGCAATTTTTGCTGTGAGTTGCAGTTTAACCAGTGAAATGAAGGCAAAAGTGTTAAACTACCACTTTATTAAAATATATCAAATAATTTCCAAGCACACAACTCTAATCAGGTGCTAAATAAAATAATTTAACTATAACACTATCGTGCCAAAAAGGCTATTAAGTATCACGTATATTATATGAGAAATTGGAAAGACCGCTCAATTGCATGACCACACTCCCTTCCCCCCGGTTACAGGAGGATTAACCATGTTCCAACTGTCATGAATACAATGCACCTCCCGCTGTGTACGATTCGCCTCTGACAGGCCATCCAAAAAAAAAAATCATACGAGTTTTTACACTCCATTGAGGAGAAGTAATTTAACTGAATTGCAAAGAACTCTAGGGCGGGGGCCAGTAAAAGTTGCAGTCTGAGATATTATACAGTAGAATGTGAAACAGGTTCCTGTGAGTTTCAGATGGCCAAATGATAAAATGGTGAGCGAGGAATGACCGTCAGCACATTCATAGCGAGGCCTTTGAGAAGAGGAAGTTGTTGAGTGGGTGTGGCTACATTTACATTTATTTAGTTAATATTTTCCTTCAAGGCAACCTGCATGAATTTATGCAGCTGGGTAATATTTGACTGCATATTTAATTCAGGGTAAAACAATACTAAAGCATGGTTGGTGGTCAAAACTAGGTTTTTCAAATTCAGCACAGCAGCCCTAACCAATATGCCACCAACTTATGGCTTTACAGTATTTTGGAAGCTAAGAATAAATTAAAAGAATAAATGAATTTGTAGTTGAAGTTAATTTAAGCAACGATTCAGTAAAGTTGAAATGTAAAAACGTAAATATAATATTTATTCAAGAAGAATAAACCCTTTTTTGGAAGAGGGCAGTGAAAATGGGGGCAAAACATGAGTCCCAAGGTAACACTTATTATGAGCCAGCAAACTCAGATGGGCCAGGGAGACTGAGCACCCTGTGGAGCAGTTCTCTTTCACCGCCTATGTAGCTCGGAGCAAAGTGAAAAAAATACGCCCTGCTGCTCACATACCTCCCTTCAACATGAAGTTTGCATGGGACGGAACTGCACAAAGTCTGTATTCACACTACTTCTATTTTAGCATCATCACTCACCCAAATTAGCATTCATTTTATTCTATTGCTTTGAAATGATCTGCCAGGAGCCAAGAAGACAGATAAGTCATCACACAGGTCGCAGCAGATACTCTGCTCACTATGGATCACCTGGCCCACCTTGTTTGTCCGCTGCACCCACAAGGGACACTTGCCACAGTAGACTTTTCAGACTTGCTGACAAGACACAAAGTGCCGAACTCTCATTGCGGAGGTTAGACAAACAATGCTGAGGAACAGAAAAGACGTCCATGTTGGTGTGGGCAAGAGGAAGAGTAGGATCAGCGTACCAGGCTTGTCTAGATGAGTCCTGCACTGTCAATAACTAAGGAGAACGCTCTTCTGATCGACTTTTCATAGGACCAGACACTGGTAGTAAGCCTCTCGGAAAGCTCCGCCCACACCTGGCCCACCTTGGGATGCGGCACTGCCCTATCAACCAGATCTGAAAAACGAAACCCTGACCTTGCAGGCCAGAAGGAGCCCTTGGAAGAGTCACATCACCAGCAGTGATCATTACCTGAATGGCACGGACACTTTCGTTGGTCCCAAACCGAATTCAAAACCATGACAACTGACATATGCACATCAGCCCTAACATTTCAGCTGTGGCTGGAGATCCGGTCCTGCTACCATCCCCAGCATTTATAAATCATAGGGCTTCTGCTCTTTGCTGATTGGTCCGACAAGAGATCCAGTTTACACTGTATGGTAGTCTCACTGCCCTAAATATCACAGTTTGCCCCAGTAAACACATGTGCCACACTAGGTTACATACCCAGTGAACACTCACAGAAATGGAACAACACACATTGCATTTTATTCATTGTGAGATGTTTGAGTCACTCTACTGGCTTTTTTGATTCTGTGTAATGGTGTTTGTGAAAGACATCTGTTTATGTGTTTGTGGCTGCGTGTGTAACCGAAAGTGTCATTGAATGTGCTACCAAGCAGCAGAGGATGCTCAAAGAGTGTGTGTGTGTATGTGTGTGTGTGTGAGAGAGAGAGAGAGAGAGAGAGAGAGAGAGAGAGAGAGAGAGAGAGAGAGAGGACAAGACGAGACAGCAGAGCATATCCTCCAAAAAAGGCATCGCAACAGACTCCTGGTTAAGATAGCAAGGTTCTGCACAACAGCCCGTGGAACCTCCCGACCATTGCCCTCACCAACTGGTGAAAACAGCACCAAAGTCGACCAAAGACCCCAAAATGCAGAATGACCCCGTCCCAACCTCAGCAGGGGAGATGCTGCTCTGTACATTTGTCCCGGTTGCACCTGCTGCTCCTCTGCATCCAGCCTCTGGCCTGATGCAGGGTCACGGGACCCCCGTTCTGACAGCACCCTTAGCCCATATGACGACGCACATCTCAGGGTCACCTACCTTGCAGTTTCTGCATCACGTTAGCTATGTCCCTGGAGGACCGCACAAACTGTGAGGGTGACGCCATAGTTGCTCTCTGCAGCCTTGCACGCGGCCAACTTTCATACAAGAGCTCTGCTACTTCCTCTGAGGTGTCATCCCTGCCGTGCCGCAGACGCCCTCTCGCTCTCTCGCTCGCACCTTGCTCGCCCTCTCAGTCGCAGACAGATTGGTGCGCCGATGGCTGCTGAGCAGCAGCCAATCAGAGAGGGCTTTTCACAAGGCCTGCCTCCTCTTGGCCACTGGCAGACTTTGTCTCAGGGCTGCCGTCCGTTGTGCTTAGCTGAAAGGGATGCGAGCCACGTTACCGTCAGTGTGCGAGAACCCATATCCTGGGGGAAAGCAAAGAAGCATATTATCTGATGTGCTGCTGCACCGTAGAGCAGTGCTAAGAGCCCCCTATGGGCAGCAGTACTCTCAGCCTCCTTTACATGCACACAAAGGGGCACAGCTGAAAGCAGATGCATCCGCCTTAGAGGCGAAGGGCTCCAAAGGGTGATGCTGAAGAAATGTAAAATATAAAATCAAACAAATAAGGTGCTGGCCCACAGCCCAGCTGTTCCTAGTACAATAAACATGACTGCATTAAACGTGCACTCTGGGAGCCCACGGGCATGCGGCCCCAAGCTGCATTTCTGTGCAACGCAGATGCCCAAAATAAATGAAAATATATTAAAAATTGGTTTTTCCACTTTACACATACATTTTAAATTTAAATTAATGCTTTTCACTAGACCTGAGTGTCACTACGGCTCACAGACAGTTACGGGTTTACAGCTTACATGTACGATGTAACAGTAATGGTATAATTTTAGACCTAAACCATCAGAACATTTCAGATGCTGATGAAAGACAATAAGGAGAGGTCATAATTTAAACATTTTATGAAAAGCATTTGTCTAAAAATCAGAAGCTGCACATAAGTTTCAGCAGTTTTTGCTAAGTTTGTAATTTTACTATCCACATTTTTGGAACATGCAAAATGCAAATGCTGTATAGTATATGCAATGTGACAAGTTAAATTTTAAAAACCAGTTCTAAAACAATTCATACAGATTTAAACTGAACCATCAGAGAAAACATGGAGAAGACATTGTTAAATATTTTTAATCTCATAATATTTTTTGCCACAGAGTTCTAACATCAATTTTCTACTTGTGAATAAACTCAGTGGTCAACTGAAGGAAGGACAAAACGCAGCCCTAAACTCTAACTGGCCTCACCGCACAAAGAAACCTTAATGTGCTCATATGTAATATTAGATATGCAACATGTGTGATACTGTATGGTCATAGGATATTTATTAATGCAATGGTTATAATAATGTGACATAAATGTATATTTTTTATACAAGTCCTGCTCCTGTCCCTCCTAAATTACCTCTGGGCAAATGTGTTCATCCTGAAGTGTACCAGTATTAATAGCGGGTTGTAAAAATGGATCAGGTTAATAAACACTTTTATTATTATTTTATTTATTAACAAAGACTGAATCATGTTTTCACCTGCATAAAGCACCTTTACCTTCCCAGCACAAAAGGCAATAGGGTAAAGGTTAGCCCTGTTGCCTCTCTATAGATAATCAAAGGTTCCAGGTCCATCTTCTGCTATGCTACCTGTTCTATTTTACCTGTCTTATGAGTAAAAATTACCTGGCTGCATAAACAGTTGAATCACTGTGGATAGCTGAACATTATAAGATGCTCTGAAGTAAAGCATCACCCAAATGAACAAATATCAAGGTAATGACTCTCAATACAGGAGGAAACTGACAGTAGCAGTCAATTAAATTCATAGGAGAAGTCAGCTGACATTGCTATTAGTTTGCAATAAAAGTGAAATCTATGGTTTTTGGGCAAAGTGAAACTGGCAGGTAACAACTAATGACATCCACGGACAAAGTCAGCTTACTTTGTGCTGTTCCGAATGTTTGGTGACAAAACGATTCTATTTTTAAATAAAGAAACTAAAACCATTAAATGTTAAAAAGTAAAAACTAATGAAAAAGGGTTACAGAAGGCCACCACTCACAAAGGTGGCTTTTCTGGAAATTTGCTTGCATGTTTTGACTCCTTGTGTTAGGAACAAATTTTGTTTTACAGCGGTCCCCTCAGTTGATAAAGTAGTGGAGTCATGAAAACCTTTTGTAAGCCAAAATGTCGCTAATTGTGAGCATACTGCCCAATAACTACAACAGGAGCTATGTTTTATGAAGGTGGGAATACAAACCTAACTGCTGCATGGCGTGTCTAGCACAACAGCACTCACTGAGCACAACATACTGAATGGTGTCAGGGCAAATATCTCTCCTGTAACTCCCCACAAGGAATAAGCAACTATTTACATACATTTTTCCCTAAAAATACCAAGAGATAAAACTGGTATTAGCAGCTGTCCCACACAACAGTGATAATCTCTCCATTAAAACTCTTTATTCAAAACTAAAAAGTAACTACTAACACACATCTACAACAGCAAGGCATAATGAGACACAGCTTTGTAGTACGCAGCAAATGACTGCATTTCCCATAATCCCCAGAGTTGTGACGAAATTTTACTACGCAATCTCCTAATCTCTGTATTTCAGTGTGACAGTATGCACATTTGTATTACTAAAGAAAATTAAACATTATTAAAAGCAAGTATTGCATTTGTTATATTTGGTTGCCCACTCCCAGTGCAACTTTTGTTACTGCATTTGGTGCATCCAGGGGCTTCGTATCTGCGCTGTGCTTCGCATAGACAAATGCAAACCGGAGGAAGAGGCTGTGTGGTTTGTTATTGCGCGGGAATGTTCGTAAGTCAGATTCCTTATAGCGAGTTTTCATAAATCGAGGGATGACTACAAATGCGATTTGTTTTTAACTGCCAAGCTGGCAGATGGCAGTAAAAAACAACCAACCAGAACAGGAGTGCAGGAGCACCTTTACTGAAGTCACAGCTGCAGTTTTACGGTTTACATTGCTGATCGATCACCAACTGAGGAACTCGCACATTTTTGGGGGGCAATTTGGTCAACCGTTTGAAGTGATTAGGTACCTTTAGTTTCATTCGTTTTAAATTAAACTTGCTATAAAAAGTTTTCTAAATATACTTACAAAGTATTTTTATTAGGGATGGATCAGGGTCTTGACCAGTGTGGCCTCCTTAACCTGGAGCTCTGTGCTTGCAGTACAGGACCCGGACCACCACCACCCTGACGTGCACTAATGGCGAACGGCAGCGAGCGAGTGACTGTCACTTCGTGGCAAAAGTGACACTAAAGTTACGAACAAACGGAGTTACGCAGACAACGCGCCGCCCTGCCACCCGCTCCGTGCATGCTACGACGAGGAGCGTACGAAAAACACGAGTAAAAGTACCTCACCGGTACCCCGGTACACGTAAGAAGCGCGCATCAAAACCAGCGCTCCTCGTTACCGTAATACACATAATATCTGCCGCACAAAGGGCCCAAACAACCACTCGATTCACCAACGCTCGCCTCTTACTTACGCGCGGTTGCAAGCAGTTCCCGCCCCCTGGACGCAAGCGGGAGTCGCCCAACTGGCGGGTTGGCACGGAGCGATGGAGCGGGGAAACGACGGAAAGAATGAGTGCGTGAGCGCACGTGAGACACGCAACCGCGCACGCTCCCGCATTGACCTCACATCTGACGCGTTTGGCAGCGGTTTTCCGCGCCATTCCCTGCAGGGGTCGTACCGATTAAAACCCGCAGTGTTGCAGGGCTTAGTGCACGCTATCAAAACCAACCTTAGAGATAAAAATGTTCCGCTTCCCCGTGTTTTAACCCCCGCAAAGCCGCCCGGTGAGAGTTGAAGTCCGTGATGGATGTGCGGGCCCCCTACTGTTCGCGCTGGGAACGGCAGCCACGCGTTCCGATGCTCCGCAGGGGGGAATGCGCAGCGCCTGGGTTTGAGCTTCTGTGGTTGTTGGCTTTCTGTGACAAGACATTGCTCGCTATGAGAAGAACGAAGCAATGCGCAAATCTTTCCATTCTGTCGCCAAATTAGAAGCACTTTGTCACATCCTGTCCGAGCTGGCCGTCCTAGTGGGCCAATGACCCGGACGTTTTGATCCCTGTGTCTCCGGCTTTGAACAGGGGATGATCACGCCTGTTGACACCGGGATATGATCTCACCGTGGCAGCCAGAATCTGTTTCAGCTATGATCCGCTGCCCCTCACCATGCCATTGGCACTCACATGAAAACACAAAACGGCACCTGAGTGGCGGTCAGCCTGGCTCAGCGCCCCTGTGCCCGCAAAACAATGCGCCTGCGGTCCGGGGTTTTCGCCGCTCCGCCGTCAAGGTAGAAGCCACAATGGGCGGAAGCTGTGGCCAAGCATGGACCCTGCCCCTGGAAAGAATGTGAACTCCTAAAAGCCCCCTGTGCTGTTCTCATTAACCCAAGAGATACTCAGCAAACAGCAATAGTGTCAGGAATCCCTGAGCAAAAATGGGGTTCTGACCATGCACTGTTTTTGCCAAATCAACTTAAGTTAGGCTTCTTACACTATTAAATACATTTACATAGCAGAGTATTTTTCTTTACGGTATCAATGCAGCTGATGATACGGTGATGAACGGTGTTGCAGGTAGGATTCAGATTTGGGGTCATCAATTCTCAAGGCAGCAGCTCTAACCACTATGACACCAGGTGGACATGAGATATACACCAGGCTTGGAAACTGCTGCTTTTGTAAATATCCTCCTGTAGTTATGATCAACAGAGTCAAAAAGGGGATCCTCATGCAGCAGACGTTCATGTCTCACACTGCCTCTTGGTCCTCGATGGCTGTTCGCACTTGTAACAACAGTAGCACTCTGAAGGATTCCTTTGGAGATAATCTGTGCACTTAGTGCGATAGAAGAACGAAGGCAATAAAGTGAAATGTTTGCCTTTGTGCAAAGAAACTGGAAGGATCCCAGTGACCCGCAATGACGACATTGTTCTTCATCAGCTAGGCCCAAGGAAGTGAAGGAAAAGGAAATGGGTTCATATCCCGGGATTCCTGCTCCGCACAGATAAGGACCTTGTTTCTAATTTGAGTGGAAAAGCAGGAAACATGACCAGGAAGTTTCCGTTTCCATGCAGAGGAGGGAAAAAAATCAGCAGCCTGCCCTGGAAAGCGCTCTTTGTGTGTCTGCAGTGGCAGCGGTGGTCTGCATGTGAGCCCTTCTTCTGACGGCATCCCTCACGTCGCAGCGTGAGCAATGGCTGAGAACCACACGGACCTCGTGTCGGACTTTCTTAGGTCATTTGACATCGGTAAGATCTTTTCCGGATGGTTTTGGCTTGTTGGTCTGCGGTGGTGCTTTTCTCCAAACATTAAATCAGTATCTGTTAACTTCATCCAAAATAATTATTCTAACAGATATGTAAAAATCCGTTTGCTAAGTAGCAAGGGCAGGGAGAGAACATGTGCATTTTGCGTCTATAAATGTTTCCTTAATCTTAAGGTGTTGTTTTCACATCACAGTTTCGGCAGTTTCTGTTTTCCACTTTAGAGGAGCTGCCAATGATAGATGCAGTAGAATTTCCTTGTAAAACTATTAGATTTTGGACAAACACATTTTAAAATCTGGCTGTACATTCACTTTCTTTATACTCTTTGGCTTTCCTCTTTTCAGTGGGATTTTGATTTGTCCCTGTTCTGAAAACCTTATCTTCTCAGATGTAAAATTTAAGAGAAAGAAAACTGCTGTTGTTTTTTGTAGTGCCATGTGGTGTCATCTGTCAAAGCCCAATTTACTTGTACAAAAATAAAGAAATTCTGCAGTGTAATATTCAAAAGCTTTTACAATTGGTTGTAAAACTGGTGCAGTTCTGTCTCTGCTTAGCGAGATTAGACCTGAGGCTGTGTTGGCTGCTTTATTTACAGTCCATGAATCTGAAACAAAACATTGGTTTGACTGTCTTTCAGTGCTCAGCGGCTGATATAGCAGCTAGATTTGCTTGGGTTTGCCAGTTGTTGTGCAGTTTGGGGTAACATTTTATGGCAAAGCCAGTATGACTGTATTGACCAGACAATCGGTGGATAGGTCAGACCCAGGGATTTTGGTGATGAAGCTGGTGGGCAAATTCAGAACAAACTCTTTTCCCACTGTTCCAGGGTCATTGGTCTTGGCTTTCTGCTTGTCCATGCTGGTGGGTTTCCTGATCGGGGCCCTCATCTACATCCTCCTGACATGGATGTCCCGCCGCAGGGCCTCCGCTCGCATTACCCGCCGCCCTGCTCGTCAGTCCCGATCCTTGGGTCACAGCTTCCTGCACAGCTACCCTGCTTTTGGCCGCAACAACAGCTACGAACGGCGCAGCAGCAACAGTCTGGCCAGCGGGGCCTTCGGCTTCCACAGACAGTCATCCCTGGAGCAGACTGACCCTCTGGGCCGCAAGCCAAGCTTCAGAGCGTCCACTTTCCACCCGCTGCTCCAGTGCAACCTGGCCGAGCGTGAGGCCGAGGATGCCAGCCATGCAGCAATGCCCCACACGCATCCAACTGCAACACCAGACTGCGGTCAAACCCAGCCAGAGTCCCTATGGTGCAACAGCAATGTGCGGGGCCTGCAGGTCACTCAGACACCCCCGCCTGCATACGAGAGCGTCATCCGCGCTTTCCAAGAGACATGCACCTGAACTGCTCCTGGACCTGAACTCATTTGCTGCTGTGACAAAGAGCTGGATATCTTAACGCAAGCTGGCCCTGTGCTGCATTGTGAGGTGTTAGATTATCAGCTGCATTTATATATGGAGCCCTGCCCCCCTTTTCAGCCACGCTGTGCAACTGAGCCCAGACCACAGAATTGCCGAGGAGTTTTGCACACACAGCATTGCACACACAGACTTTGTCTAGCCCTCTTCTCTTTACATGGCATTAGTTCGTGGTGGTGAGGGAGCCACCCTGAGTCCTGGATGGGACCCATCAATAGGGTGGCTACTGGCTGGTGCAGGTGCGCTGTGGTTTGAGACTTTTTTAAATGAACACAATAAAGCTGTTATTGGAAGAATGTTGCTGCTTTATGGTATTTGTTTATGGATTAGACTTCTGTTGTTTGTTGTCAGGTGCCATTTGCCTTTGGTATCATATTCCCGTCAAACTGTGGTAGTGATCGGTTCTTCTCCTGAACCTCTTCCTTGCTCCGAGCTGCAAAATGTGCAGTGACTGTGCGAAGGTATTAGACAATGGGACTTCCATGTTCAACACTTGAATCCCAGAAATGAAAGCACGCTCAAAAACCTGGCATGATGGGGTTTCAGCTGAACTTGGAAACATGAAGGCAGAGTTCCAGTAAACACTTTACAAAATAATGAGAAGGGCTGAAGTTGTATTTAAACTGACTGAAAATGTTTATAGTAAAAATCAGCACATTCTGTTAAATATTTGTAAAATTAAGAAAAAAAACTGCAACGTGTCAATAGCTGTTTCACCCAGGGGTGACTAAAAAATCAATAATAAAAAATGGAATGAGCTGTAGGAATTGTGAGCGGGTGCTTTCGATAAATGCCTGACATTTTCTGCATGGCATTTTGAAACAAAGGATGACAAAATAGTTTGACTGTGGCTTCCTGTGAGTCAATCACTGACATTTTGTCAACAATTTATAAATTCCTTTATTTTATTATATGCCCTGATTACATGCATATTTCTGGAGAAAGGTGAAGTTAAAAACAGTAATACATGTGTGAACACATCTGAGTCCTGAACTACAGTTTTAAAGTTGTGATTCTACAAGGTTTTGGAATCCAAACAAAATTTACAGAATCATTATGCAAAACCTTTAGCGCCAAATAGCTCAGTTGAAAAAACTTTGACTTCTTGTAAAAATTTTGTTGCCTGCCTTGTAAATGAACAGTGCCTAGCAGTGTGGCTTAGATGCAGAGTAAAAACAGAAGAAAAGCCTTTTCAGGAATCTGCAAAAATAATTGTTACCAACTATTTGTCAAGAAAGACCCTGTAGTACCCTTAGACTGAAAATCTTGTATCTTATTAATAAAGCATTCTTTGTTGAAATGAATGAGGTTTTCATAATCAGTGCGGTTTGTATAAAACATGACTCTTTACTATCCAGATTGGTGTATGCAATTCTTTGGTGCAGTTCTAGTAGTAGTAGTATTAGTAGTAGGCGTTTTATTGTCATTTCGACCATCTACGCAGTACATGGCGAAACGAGACAGCATTCCTCCAGGACCAAGGTGCAACACAACAAGACAGGTACAACAGGAAAAATGAAGTGTGAATTTACAGAATAAATATAATAAATAATTGTAATAAATAAGCAGTATTAAATTACAGAAGGGTAGCAGCAACAGAGGAGGGGGTGTTAGAATGATTTATTTATCATTTTTTCTGGTTTTGCAGGAAAGCAAACCAGTAGGAACTCAGCCAGCAGTTAAAATACACTTCTAAAATGTTCACAGTTTAAAGGTAATTTGAAAATGTAGTCAGTGTCCACTTTGCTCTTCAATAGAATGATAAGGTTCATAACAGTGATGTCCAGTTCTGACGGACCTTACCCAAGCCAGTATTACGGCTGTATTTGATGTTATTTTTTAAATCAAGAAACTTACTAAACTAAGCTATAACACATTACTACTAAAAACACAAGAAAAATGTGCATACATGTATAAAAATTATTTTACAAGTTAAAATAGGTATAAAGGAGAAATTTATTTTCTGTAAAAATGGATACACATACATACACATCACAAAGAAAAACCAAATAAATTGAAACATTTTTATAAATATCCAAGATTTACTAGGTAACTTCCAGTGGTTTGGTACATAATTTATTAAATAGAAAATGAAAGACTGTGTTCACTGAACCTGTAAGAAACGCTTTCAAACAAAAATAAATATATTTATATACACACATATTGTAAGATCAATGACAGCTCATTGACGTGTGCTTTTATTTCAAAAAGAAGGCAAGGATGAAATACAACTATACATAATTACAGTAAAATACAATGTTGTTAAAAAATGAATGCCATTCTATTTACAAAAGAAATAAAATATAAAAAAGTGACAATTTAAAATTACATTTAAATGATGCACCTTAAAGTTCCAACATTTCAACTGTGTATCTAGCTTTCTTATTCTTTATGTGTTGTTGTGGCTTAATATATTATTCTACTTCCAAAAGGGCAATTTTAACATTTGACCATATTGTTTTGTGAATGCATTTGCCATAAACGATACATAAATGTTCTCATGTACATATATATTGATTCATTTTGGTGTTTAAAGAGAATAAAATATCTTTATCTGTTAAGTTCATCTTAATTTTTCAATGTCTATATATTCAATTTTCAACATCACCTTAACACAAATTTCTGTAAATACTCTACAGCGCCCTGCGCTTATGCATATTCATAAACAAGATACCAGAAACACCCGCCCTACGTGATTACGCAACTACGCACGCTGACGTGTTTAAAAAGGACGGAACGTATGACGTCATTCAGAGCGCCGAAGGTACCGGATCTGTTTTTAAGTTTGCTGTCGGCTGGAGTCGAGATGTGAAGTCAGTATTATTCTTTCATCGGACGCTGGTTTTACCCTTTTAGATGAGTAAAACTGCACCTTTACAGCAGTGAGGTGCTCTGTTTGATCAACAGTATGACGCTACTCGGAGCTTCGGACGTGCACACAGTGTTAGTTGAACAGGAAATCGAACAGAGCTGATCTTTTTATGGTTAATTTTTAGCATTATAGGTGCCGTTTCCACATTTCACAGTCAAGAAGTGTTAGTCTCACTGAAAGTTAAGTGGTCACATTTAATTTCGTTAACATATAATCCATTACACCAGTTTGCTGCACAGGATAATGCACAGTACACGGGCACCTCGAGTCACAAGCGGTCGGGTTAAGAATTTTTTTAAAGATGCCACTCTTTTAAGTCGCGTTTTTAAATTTACTTCACATCCGAAAGTCAATATTTCTGATTTTTGGAAAAAGACATTACTGTAAGATTTAACCGTTGTCAAACAACCTCTTACCCAGTCCAGGGTTTTGGAGATTTGGAGCCTGACCTTGAAACATTGGACGTAAAGCAACTATGTTATAGCTTGTGTGGATTTTATTAACTTGTAACTTCATGAAAATTAATGTAATTTTCAGTTAATGAAAATAAAAAAATGTAATTTCTGCAATCACACAACCATTCAAATTCGATAGGTGCCCAATGCATCACATAACCACTACCTTGTTTTCCTGAGCTTCCCCTCACTTACTTTTCACCTTTTTCATTTCAAAACTTTGTGAAGGTGATGCCCTTCAGTCTGGCTATAGGTAAAGTAGTCTAAACATCTTGGCTGTAGCTAGTAAATAAAAAAAAAAAGTTGTAAGTTTTTTTTTTTCTTCATTTTAATAGTTTTTAATGTAGCTTAAAAGGAATAAGTTAAAATGCATAAAAATAAATTCTCTCCACAAACTCTCGTTCAGAATTGCTGGTTGGCTGCTTCATTCCATAAACACGTGCAATATTGCTCATTTTCAATTTTTTCAATCCAAAAAATGTCAAGATGTGGAAATGTTGGTGGCTTTTGCACTGCAACAGAAAAAACATTTTAGGAAAGAGATCTGTAAGAAAAAGCAATTAAAAAACAACAAACTTGGAAATGTTAGCTTCTTTGTAAATACATGTCCTTTATGTTTATAACAACTGTATATTTATTTCTAATAATGACATTTGTCAACACTTACACACTTTTTCAGGGGTTTTAAATCTTGGGATTCCTCTTTCTCTATAGAGAAATCAAAATGCTTTAGATGTGTATGTTGTCATATGATGCCCGAGTCTTCTTACAAAATGAGAATCCTTGTATCCTCACCTGACCTTGTCAGTGTCCACAGGATGTCCTCTGCAGCCCTCTGTTTGATCCACTGTAGAAGGCTAAGCACTGCTGGCCCCAGAGTTGGGAAGACATTGCTATGGAAGGACATCAGTGAGTATCATGTTCTCATGCAATGATAAGTCATTATTTGACAAACATTTTTAACTACCAAATGGCTTGTTTATTAAGGAACAACAGAACTGAAGCACTTAACCCAGATATTACACTTGTCTCTTTCCTCATAGGAACAATTGGCAAGGTCACAGGAGCCATCGTTCTTGGGTACATTTTAAATCTTCATGGTCAAAGTGATGGTTTCAATTCATTTCCTCTGTATAAGATGTGCTAGAGTTCTATATTGGAAATAGCTTGATCTTCTCAGATCTGTAAGTTATTGACCGCAGTCCCATTTATTGTGGTTGTAAATGTGATTTATGTGGTTGTAAATGTGATTTTATAAAAGCCTGATTTTACCCACTGTGGACGTACAGCACCTGCGCAGAACTAGAAGACTCCAGGACATTACAAGTTTGATCTGAAATGTTTACCCTTGTTTGCCTGTTTCAGAGGGTGTGTTTTCATCACTTATGAGGTAGTTGCCTTAAACAAAGCTTTCTCCATCAACACCCAAGCCATTCTCCAGGAGAAGCAAAAGTCGTACATCTACCTGAGTGCAACGCGCCTGAAGGACCAGGAAGGCCTTGGGCCAGGTGTGTTTCACTTGTATTTCTGACCAGCAAGATGTGTTTTTGGAGATTGAAACACTCTGAACCAGCCACAGGAAGAAAGATATGAGTAGTGATGTAAAAAAAAAAATCATTGTTTTGAGAAGCATATCATTGTTATTTTTCGCTTTTCTGGGTGGCAACTTGCACTATTATGTTTGTACACTAAACTTGTACACTATATGGGTAAATCAGCTTACACTGGTTTACTAAATTAATACATGTAAATGTAAGTGCCTTGATCATGAATACTACAGCAGGACAATGGAATTGAACCTGGGTCCTTTTAAGTTAAAGGTGAAAGCTCTAATCATAATTGCAACCTGCTGACCTTCTCAGTGAGGTTTCCTTTGATAGTGGTTTAAATATGAGCTCAGGGTTACAGCATCATGTTTCTGTTTGTCCCAGTTCACCTCCTGTGGTGGCCCCAGTGTGTTCTTGTCTCTCATTTCCAGCGAGCATAGCCACCATATTTACAGTCCTGTGTCTACATCTGTGCATCTGCTGGAACATAAGTACTTCCTTTTTTGAACACACACAGATAGCATGCTGTACACAATTTGTAAAAACAATTTTTGTAGATAAGCAGTATGACTTGTGAGACCAGATTCCTGGCAAAACTGGGTTCAATACCCAACCCCCTGCTGCCCCCCTGGTTGCTGTAATGCCTTTTAACAATATACTTACCCTGAACTGATATAGTGAAAAAATGACCCTGCAGTATAAATGCATAAAACCACCCAGGCTGTCTTCCTGTGTAGATGGTTGGAGATGTATTTGATACACAGTCCTTAATGGTTTTTCTTTATTCCTGAAAATTTCATTGACATTTCATACATTTTCTTTTCAGAACTAATACATTTCAATATTTTCAGATATTTGTGGAATTTTGTGCAGAAAACATCCTTTGTTGAATGAAATGAATTGTAAGGTGGGGGTACAATACACACTATAAACAAAGAGATTCTTTTACAGGTCAGCATATATCTAGGGCTGCAACTATTGATTATTTTAACAGATCAAGTACTGATTACTCTGGCAATTATTTGAGTAACTGGATAACAAAAATACTTTTATGTTTTATTAAAGAGCAATAGAAAATATAACAGAGGGAAAATTATGTCAAGTCTCTTAAAATGAACTTTTTTTAAAAATAAAAATATGTATTTTTATTAAGTTGCATTTTTAAAATGTAATTTAGAGTGCAAAATTAACTTTGTTCGTTTAAGGGCCATGCTGGCTATTGTTTGAATTTTAGAGTAATAATATTGTAAAGGCCTGTCTGTACTGTCCTTAAACAGTTAAACTGTTAAAAAAAAATGGTCTAGTAGATCAGACTTGGAGACCCCTTATTTTTACTTGGCACATTGAAGCATTAGCACTAGCAAGGTACAATTACATACTTGGTGCAAGTTGTTGAATATTTGAAAATGTAAGAGTGTCAGCAATGTCCCTATAACAGCTCACAATGAGTAGACACATCATTACTTGCTTCCACATGCAGTAGCAATACATCATGGCAGAGTTGCAGTTCCCCTACCCACCACTACAGTATTTACTAAAATCCAAGAAATAATCAAAAATATATTTCTAATTACTTTCTAAGGAACAACCAAAAACTGAGGCATTACTAAAAATGTCTGTAATTTTTAGCTGTTTGTCTCGATCCATTTGTGCAGTTTAAAGGAGCCCTCTATATTGTCAGATTTTTCATTTTTACTGTCATCAAATCATTAATATATCTTTAAAAGTAATAGAAGGATGTGGCATATGCCATTATAGAGAGGTTGGGTGTAGTCATTTTTCACATAAATAATCATGTCTTGAAAACTTAAAATACAGCAGTGTTTTATATGGCACAAATGCAGCACTAATTAACAATGAGAGATTTTTTTATTTCCTGATAGTGGGGGGGGTAAGTAGCTTTACAAGCTGCATGCCATAAGAAATCATATTAATATCTCAAAAAATAAATTTGACAAAATGGTGCTTTAAATGGCACAAACTGGTACAAACACAGGACTAAAAAATCTGCCCAGTTTCTGCTGTTTGTGGGGGTCATACTATATATACGGAACAATTCCTCAATGCAGAAATTTTTAATCAAGGATTTTTATAAATGGAGTAATCCTTTCTGTGCTAATAATATTTTCTTCCCCTTGTAGGTCTCACATACAAGGCAAAAAAAGAACTTCATAAAGCTGTGAGAAAAATTATTGAAATATCATCAAAAGTTCTTCTTCAGCCCCTGGATGGTAAGAAAACTGATTTTTCAGATTTCCTATACATCCTCCTGTAAAAATGCATCTTTTCAGATGAGACTTTTAACAGATCCAGCATGGTATCATTGTTCCTGCTTGCTTTGTTAGAATTTTCAGCATTGAACAAGGATGGGTTAAATTACTTAACAGACCTTGTACTGTGGGGGGAATTTTATTTACATCTGCTTTGTAGAACAGCAGAAAATGAGATAGGCACACCATATAAGGGTGTGAAGTATCACACATTGGATGAGAGTTGCTGGAGTGGAGGGCAGTGGGGACCTTGAGTACTGCAGTCTAGTCAGCAAAACTAATTGGTTCATACCAGGAAGCACCTGCTCTAGCTTCCCATGACCTGCCCTGGTATGGCTGGCAGGGGTTTTCTACCTTACAGTAGAACTGTCTATTTGTGGCAAGCCATAGGTCTATTATTGATGTGCATGTGTGGAGTGTGCATCATGCCTGTGACCATCATGTCAGGCCAACCTTGTTATTGTTTTGAGCATGTGGACAGAGTGCTTGTGAAATTGTGCAAGTTTCTCAGTGGATGATGTGGTGGTTGAGAAGGTGCACTTATGAGCAAAGGGTTGCATGAGAATCCCAGGGGCACCCAAGTGTTGTACTTATGGTTAAAACATTTGGAACACTGATTGACCATGTGACTGGTGGCATTCTTTATCTGTAGTTTCTTTGTTGTTAATATGTTAAAACTTTTTGTGTGCACACCTATATGTCAGAGCACCTGAGTCATCTCGATGCAGACCCCCATGAATGTGCTCTTTGGGTGCTGCTGAAGAGGGTGGGTTCAGCCGATAAGGACGTCAGGCAGGAAGCTCTCCGTGATTTGGTTGAGAACCACCACTGGCATGGTGAGACACTATTGTCCATTGTCACAAGGGGTGCTCCTATGCTTACTCATCTCTATGTCTATGAAATTCAATCTCTGTTTGTTTGTTCCTTATTTTTTAAACCACAGACATGAAATTTGGTGGACACATGTTGTTCCTTTGCTAAGTCAAATTCATTAAACCAAAAAAGGTTACTTACTATTTTGAAAAGGCTTGGAAAAGTAGGAGTAATGACATTACATGGAGAGTACTGTTGCCATGCACATGAGCTCTTGGATATTCTCAGTCCACAAAGACACGCACAAGCATTAGTAAGGGTAATAAAGTTACCCTATATAAATACATAAAATATAATAAGTGTGTGTGTGTGTGTGTGTATTTTTTTGTTACACTTTACTGACTACCACCTATCTCTCTCTGTGGCATTCACCTGTCTGACAGCGCTAAATGCTTATGTAATAAATACAACCACTTTAATGGTAAAACAGGTTGGTGATTATATAATGTATTGTTACTTTTTACCTTTCCACTGCTACACCTTTTTGACCCAGGCAACGCTGAGTAACTCAATTAGTTGACACTATTTCTTGCCAGTATACAGGTGATGCTGTTTTGTATCCAAAGAAAAAATACCATTATAGAGTGTAATGGTAACAACAGTGCTGCTACTGCCTTATTGCTCTGTATTTTTGTATGTATTTGTGAGATAGAATACCAGTACCGCACTGCAGCCCAGGTGATTGATCAGCATACCAGTATCGCTTTGGCAAGAATGCCAAGCGTGGATCTTCGTTTCTTCTTACCTCCACCTGCACTACCCAAGGTGGAAGATGTGAGTATTTTCTCTACTTCTTGAGGAGAAAGACACTATCATGTCTGCTTTAAATTTTGCGTGACCATCATGGTTAATGTAAAGTGCAAAGGTGAACCTCTGTGCTCTGCTCCACCTTATGGATATGTGCTGCTGTGTCTTTCTTCAGGGCTTTTCTGTGGAGGATGGTTTGCGGCATCTGCTGGCCTCCCTGCCCCAGTCAGAGGTAGACAAGTGTGTGCAGTACTTTACTTCACTGGCACTGCGGGAGAGCAGCCAGTCACTTGCAGCACAGAGGGTAAGTACCTGTTGGCACCAGCATGATCATTCAGTGATGATCATTCAAAGCTGGATATTAGAGGCAATTCTTATTTTATTTATACCAGCTAGACTCTATAACAATAGTAAAAAATACACTGAACTTTTTCAATTTATAACACACCTTACATTTTACAAAAAGTATTTTAAAATACAACATGTCTCAAAATTAACCTCTTATAGGGCACTAACTGAAATACTTGGGAATTCGAAATTTCAACCCTTCACGGAGAGGCATAGGGAGGGAATTTTGGATGTCTCTTGAAGTTACCAAATATGGTCATTTGCCCGATAAAGGGTTTTAAGCAAACACAAATGCAAGCTACAGCTGTGTCTTTGCTTTAATGTTGTGAATTCTTTATATTTGTGGATTTCTTGAGTTAATACCAATGTCTGGTGAGAATTTCATGTGAACAGCCTCATTAGAAATATACTTACTGACAAAAATGTTGACGTGTTCAATACTTATTTCTCCCACTGTATAGTAATATAGTAATAATACTGTACTGTATTATTATTTATTGTGTTATTCTTATTACTGTATTGTGTTTATTCTTGGGGTTCTTGGTGTTCTTTCTGTTTTTTATTAAAAGCTAACATTCAGCAACATAAAACACAGGGTAAATTAGGTGTGGTTATACACATACGCTGTGGAATGCATCTAGTGTGGCATTTGCCATTATTTCTTACAAGCTATGACATGGGAGTTACATTCCTTGGGTCAGAAAGAGGTCGAGTGGAAAGGTCAGAACTACAAAGATATTAGTTATCACTGATCTGAGGGGTGCATTTTGTACATAAGTATTCTTATTACTGTACTCTGTTGTACATCAGCAGCTGAATTGGCCTGTTTGTCCTCCTCCTGCTGGCACGTGGCACTAAAATCTGTAGCACAGTGTGTGACAGAGAGAGTGGGTCCATGCTCACTTCATTCACCTGCTTTGTGTGACATCAGTATGTATGACATTCCAAGTCTTTTTTTCAAATTACCAATGTGAAATAAATTATAAATTATATATTATTTTGTCCCTCTAACGAGAGCAAAGAAAATGCTCATACATACAGTACAGCCACCTCTCTCAGGTGGTAAGGAGCAGTGGACAAAATCATAATGCAAAAATTTGGATCAAGGTTATTTTAGGGAGGGAACACTGCAAGACTTTTGTAGTTTTTTTAAATATTCCGTTTATTAGTAAGTAAAATTCTTTGACAAGACTTTTCATTGTGTAAATGTATGTGCAAGATTACTCATCTTGTTATCAAGCAGTGACAATCAGGAACACCAGGACTGTAAATGCTATGAAAATTAAAAGAATTAATTTCATGTCACATTCTTCTTTTGAGTAGGAAAATGTTTATATCTACAAAAATGTGTAACTTGACCACAATACATGGAACCATTGTATACTGGGCCAGTTGAGAGCTTCCCTTCGGGTGCCTTTTGTTTGCCGGCTTCACTTCACCCTCCCACAGACAAGCAGCAGAACAATTAATGAGTAGGCTTGATCATTGCTGCTGTTTTCCAGGGTGGCTTATGGTGCTTTGGTGGGAATGGTCTGCCGTATGCCCAAAGCCTGACTTCTGTCCCTGCAGAGAAGGTAGAGTCCTTCTGCCTGGATGCCCTGGTTCAACACTCCAAGGTAAGCTGCCACTTTGCTAAGCACCAGGCTTTTGGACAGAGTGTGGAATGCACTGATCTCGAGTCTCCTCCTTCCCTTCTCTAGGTCCAGAGTCACTGTGAGCATATTGTGGCCAATGGGGGCCTGCAACTCCTACGGCGCATCTACCAACTCCGCGGGGACTCGCAGAAGATCCAAAGGAATGTGGTACGGATTATTGGGAACTTGGCGCTGAATGACAGCCTTCACTCAGCCATTGTGCAGTCAGGTAAGACCTAACTCCCGCTTGATTGTCAACTGAACCACTTTGGGGCACAGTGGGCACAATGAGACTAGAAGAAGTAAAATGCCACATCTCCTGTGAAATTACTGTAGAAACACTGTTTACATGTTAATCTGTTTGAAAGTAATGGGGCTCTGATTGTTTGCTGGTTTTGTCCCATAGGCTGGGTGTCCATATTAGCAGAGATGCTGCAGTCGCCACTCGTCATGCAGGCTTCCCATGCTGCCCGTGCCTTGGCCAACTTAGATCGGGATACTGTACCCGAGAAGTACCAGGATGGTGTATACGTGCTGCACCCACAGGGTCGCTCCAGGTACTGCTGAGGAGGGTAGTCACAGGTAGAAAATTGGATGACAGGAACATATCAGGAGCTTCTTAATGTTCAGGGAAAATCCTTAAACTTGAATCCTGAGCCTGTTTCAGTCCGATCTATGTAATTACTATATTAATACATTTGCTCCTCATTTTACAGACAGTCAAGAAACCAATTTTCAAAGATACAAACATTTTCCAGTTGATTTATTTAAATTATTATTTCTTCTTTTACTTTTTGAAGCTCTGTATTGGCATTTGTTTACCCTCTAAGCTGATTCATAGCAATAAAGAGTACCTAAACAGAATCTGAACGTGAGACCAACTTAATTCAAGTCACTTCTACAGTGTTCACAGTTTGTTTCTGATGTTCCAGAATGTTAATTAACAGAATGAGGAATATTATACATGTCTATGCAGATGAAAGCTAATGAACATATTGACACAAATGTACTTATATCTGCATTTATAAGTTGAAGATCCGGTGTAACTCGAACGCTATACTCTTTGGCTATGGAAGTGTTAACAAACTCCATTTTTGTGAGTTGAAAAGTGTGTTTGGTTTTTCCCTGCTGGTTGCTCATGCAGCAAACCCATACATGCGGATGTGCTTTTCATTCACGGCTTGCTGGGTGCAGCTTTCAAGACATGGAGACAGAAGGACTGGGATCAGATGGAGGAAAAGCATATGGCTAAGGACAGAGAGAACTACGCTGAGTGCTGGCCCAAGGTGCGTAGTCTGTATTAACCAGTGGGAAGTGTGTGAATGAGTGCTTTTTTCTTAGAACTGAGTTTTTGTTGTGACAGTTGTGCACCAGTTAGTAGTTTGTTACAGACTATGGAATTTCATACACCGTCGAAGTGCTAGAAAAGCAATATAACTGTGAACATCAAACAAGAATTTGCCTCACATTTCTTAATTACATTAGAGCTGCTACCTTTGTCCTTCAAGGACCCAGGTTCAATCCCACCTCCTGCTATTGTACTTTTGAAAAAAGTTCTTACCCTAAAATTGTGTCTCTAAAAATGACCCAGATGTATAAATTGGTAAATACAGCAATAGTCTGATTAGCACTCAATGTACAGTATGTTCCTAGAAAATGGAGTGCTAACTGAAACAGTGCTAATCAATATCACTACAATTTAGCATTTTATTAGCTATAAATAATCACATGATCAGAATCACATAAATAGTTTTTTGTATTTATCTTCATAATTATACACAACCATGAAAATATGTTGGGAGATACTTGAAAAACTGAAAAGAGAATAAAAATAAAGTCAAAAGAGGCTAAGATAAGAGTTCTATTCCTCCTCTTTTGTTGGTTGGCATTCTTGTATATTTTATTACAATAACAGCAAGAAATGTGTGACCATATTGAACTCATCCTGCCGACTTGTCCCAGTCTCTACGAGGATCTTGCCAATCTAGCAAAGCAAACACTCACAACCCTTGATGTAATTAAAATAAAATAAAATAAAATAGTTCAGTTTATTGCTGCATGCATGAAAATTTTATCTCTGCACCTAAAAATAAAAGAAAAATTACAAAACATTTTTTAAAAATGATCTTCATTTGTCTGAACTTTGAGATTAAAAGAATACATGCAATGCATGTGTAAAATAGGTGAAAAAAGGTGTGGAATGTGGTCCTGGTGAGGTGAGGGAGGGAACCACGTATGAGAGCAGACAACTTCTTTGCGGTACCGGTGGTTGCAAACAGAGTGTGTGCGCAAAGAGCAGACATCTCACACTGTGTGCAATGGATGTGCAGGAGCCACAGGATCGTGGGCAAGGTTCAAGACACAAAAAAGCTCAGAGAATGCTATGCCCACACAGGGGAGGGGGCAGAGTGCTTGGCATAAGTACTGGAGAGATGTAAGGAGAATGCGGATTATGATAGTATTAATAACCAAGAAAGAAGATGTGTGACACTGAACACCAATACGCATGCCCCTATAACAACACAGTGCTAAACAGAGCAGTTTGGAGTCGGGTATTACTTTATTCGTAAGTTGTTTAATGATGCAAGTTGCTTTGGAGAAAACTGTTAGCTAACTGAATAAATGCAAATGTGTTTATCATCCAGAATGGAGTGATTCGTTTGGTTAATGCGCAACATGGAGAAGAAAGAAAAGCTGTTGGAATCCTATGATCTTCTGCCTGTGTGCCGCAGTAGTGGTCATGAACATATACCTCACAAACTGTCCTTTGTGTCCTGTCAGTCGTGGTTGGCTGCAGACTGCCCCAACCTGAGGATCTTGTCCGTGGAGTACGACACCCACCTGAGTGACTGGAGGGCCAAGTGTCCTGCAGAGAACCAAAGGTGATGAGGTCCATGCTTGGAAAAGCTTTTTTTCTTACATTCGATCTTTTCCACAACACTCAAAACTGGGTACTTTATTGACATACCTTAGTTCAGTAATAAGTTTTGGCATTCATCAAATACTTTCTTTTTTCTTGTAGACCCCTGATTAATTTTCAGTCAGGCACTTTGAGGACCTGGCTGTTTCTGTGCTTATTTGCAGGAAGTCTCTGGCATACAGAAGCCAGGAGCTGCTGGAAAAGCTTAAGGCAGCAGGTGTTGGGGACAGGCCTGTAGTGTGGGTGGCCCACAGCATGGGAGGTAATGGAGCTATCTGACTCATCAGTTGTACGCAGAATATGACATCTGCAGTCCTTCCCGCATTTTTTAACTCTCCTAATCTGTTTATGATTCAGGTTTGCTGGTTAAGAAGATGCTATTAGATGCTTGGAAAGACCCCATTCTGCAGCCGCTTGTGAGGAACACTAAGGGCATCATGTTCTACAGTGTTCCTCACCGCGGGACGTTCATGGCCGAGTACTCGCTCAATGTGAGATATCTGCTCTTCCCCTCCATAGAGGTTAAAGAGCTGTGCAAAGGTTTGTGTTGAGCTGTTCCTGATTTGCCGCTGCTTTGCAAATTTTTTGTAATTATTACCATACAATGTCTCTATAAATTCTCCATGTGCTGCTTTAATGTATGGAGGAAAAATTCTAGCGCTGCAGGTGATAATTTTACTGTTTACTTTTCTGATTTACACCTGAAAAACATAAAATCCATAAATAAATATGAACAGAGAGCCAGGGCAGGTGACTGACCGACCATATAATTTTTTCAGCCACTCATACAAGAAAAGTGGGATGAGAAACAGCTGACTCCATGTGTGCCTTTGCTTTATGCAGCAGTTGTTCTTGCTTTTTCACTGTCATCTGTCTGCTGGTGCCCAGATTCTCCAGCTTTGCGTGAGTTGAATGAGAGCTTCCTGAGCATGGCCCGAGAGCACGAGTTCAAAGTGCTGAGCTTCGTAGAGACCTTGCCCACCTCTGTGGGACCAATGATCAAACTGCTTGTTGTTCCAGTGCAGTCTGCAGGTAGGTTTCTTGGGCTACAGACACAGGTCATGCAAACACTTTTTAATGCTGGATGCTTTTGTACTGAGGAATGTTGCTGCTGGATTTTAGATGTGTAACTACATGAATCCCATATGTTAATTTTTGCATATGTCCCTCTCAGCAGGACTGCTTGTCTTTGATTTGAACTGTCAGTCTTCTTGTTTGCCTGAAACTCAAACTTGTCTGTGACTTTTTTTTAGCTTCACTGAATCCTATTTAGTAATGTGATTTTCTTCCAGATCTGGGAATTGGTGACCTCATTCAGGTGGACGTGGATCATCTCAATATCTGCAAACCTGAGAAGAAAGATTCGTTCCTTTATAAACAAAGCTTACAGTTTATCAAGGGTGCAATGCAAGACCACCTTTCACACTGATTCAGTCCTTCATTGTGATTTCCACTGTCATCTGCTATGCTCACTATCAGCCCTGGATTATCCCATCTTAATTCACTTTTGTTTCAGAGGAACAATATTTGTGAAAAATTGACTAAAATTACATTTTGTGAACTGACAGAAGTCTCATGCAGCCAGCATATGGTGATCTTTTTCATTGCAGCAGTTCCACCATGAAGGACTGTGGGAAAGTTTACATTTATAACCACATATTATGAGTTGTTGCAACAAAGAGATTTTTGTAGGCTCAGAATGAAAGTTCTCCACAGAATGATGTTTGTTATGATGTTTTAAATATATTATTTAAAATGGCTTCATTCTGACTTACCAGCCAATATGTATGTTTATTGCACAATATAAATGTGTGTAAAAAACCAACCCTGTATGAAATCAGTGTTTGCCTTGCCTGGCTCTGTAGTGCTCTTTCGTTTTAAAGTGTTTTTTAAACATGTTTGAGACATTATTGTTTAACAGATGCCTTCTTCAAAGGAGACTCCATGGGGATGTAAATGTGTTTTGTGTTAAACTTGGAGGATGTACAAATCCAGAACATGGCAGATCTATTTTAAAATGCATAGAATATTTATTAAGGATGATTTATTTAAAAGTGAACAGGATATTTTTGTCAACCAAATGAGTCCATGTACCTGCAAACATTACTCATTCAGTGATCAACACAGTTAATAAACTAGACTTTTAAAAAAATGGAGTAAATGTGTTTTGTTTATTGATAGACCCTAACAAATTCGTGTTATAAATGTTGTATTATACTTCAGTCAGCTTTACTACAGTTGTTATTTTTTTCCCTCAAATAAATTGCCTTATTGAAATGCTCGTTTTGGAAAAGTGCTTTTGTCACGGCGCCGGCGTCCAGAAACGCGTTTTGTAAAGCATGTATTTTGTCCCTCGTCGCATTCCCTTAGTTGCACAGCGGAAGCCAAGTCAACAAGGTGGTTGTCGATTGTGTAAGTATCAATCGGTAAATAGCACAATGGTCTCAGTTGTGTAGGATTGTTTCCAAAAAACAACCAGTCGTTGATTAAGAGATACTTTTTATTTTAGAACAACGTTTTAGTTAACAAGATTGACAAAATGTAGCAAGATTTTAGTGGACCAGTATTAAACGGCGTTAGTTGGTAGCAGTGGGTGGCTAACTATGTTTGTACTGAGATTAGTTTTTAAAACCTTAAACGGCATGTTGAAGCGTTCGCTGTTTTCTGAAATATGTGTTATATATAACAGGCTTGACCGAACTGCTATCTTTAAACTACAGTTTTATAAATTAGCAAGCGCGTTTCAGTCCTGCAGGTTGTGACTCCGCTGTTTTTCCCCCTCGCTAATTTAACCACGTTGTCTCCTTTTTGTCGAAACAGGTCCAGACCTGGTGTTTAACCCTCCTGTCCTGCAGACCAGTACTTCACCGCATTTTCACTTCCAAACATGGTGAATGTCCTCAAGGGAATTCTGGTTGAATGGTGGGTTTTAAAGCCAGTTTCACCTGAGCTCCGCTTATCTATAGCTAATAACAATACAGCTTAAAAACATAGAATGTGTTGACATGAAATGTTAAATAACATTCATTTGGTAAAGTTTAGGCAAAGTAGTGGCTGAGTGCACATACAGTTCACTCTTGGGATATTTTGCATTGTGAACTATAACTGCTGCGGTTCATATATTAAAGTGCTGAATAGAACAAGTTTTAGCAAACAGATGGATGCTGAATGGTACTCAGTTTAATGGCAAATATTTAGAGGACTCATTAAGAGTGAAGTTATGATTGCTATATTTTTCACATTGTTTTTTCACTTGCTAGTGGTAAAGGGAAACTGTTGGATATTAGTTGTCTTCCCAATGAGTTTTTTCTGAACCAGAGATACATTTATGAAACTTGACAGGATGCGCAAAGAGATGTTGCCAACAGTTCACCGATATGTGAATTGAGTGCGGTAGGTAGTATGGGTGCCTCATGATGTTGTGATCAGACATTGCCACTCGGTCTGTATACAATTTCCCCTCTAGATTTTCTCCAGGTGCTCTGGTTTCCTCCCACAGCCCAAAGATCTGTTTCAGGTGAATTGTTGACAAAATTGTTGGCAGCGTATTTGTATAGGTGCGTCCTACATTGCTCTGCTGTATAAGTGGGTAAATGACTGTATGACATTAGTGTAGGGTATCTGGCATTGCGACACAGGTATATAATTAATAACTGCATGTTGTCTTCAGGGAAAAGTGCCTGGTAAATGGAGAAAAAAAAAAGAGTAAATTTAATATGGATTCTTACATATGCTACAGATCTGCCTGCCATTTTGTTAATGAGTTCTGGTAACAAAATGAAAAGGAAAAAGTGAAATGTGTCTGCTGTGGCCTTTGTATTTTCTGTTCCTAGGATGTGTATAGTGCTCTCACTTTCTGTTCCCATGTGATACAGCGACCCTGCAATGAAGCAGTTTCTCTTATACTTGGATGAGACGTCTGCCCTGGGGAAGAAATTCATCATTCAAGACCTTGACGACACACATGTCTTCATTCTGGCAGAAGTAGTTCAGATCCTGCAGGAGAAAGTGGGGGAGCTAATGGACCAGAACTCATTTCCCATTACCCAGAAATAAAGACATTGGCCCCTGGGATTGGATGGAAAAAGGACAGTCCATTTTGTCATGAGGAAATATTTATGACGGTATCTAGTTGGTCTGAGAGCTGCATGGCAATGCAATCTCATTGTGGCAGCTGAACCTGTAAACCTGCTTCTTTATTTGGATGGGTGACTGAATGTGTTAATGAAGCTCAATGTGAGCACATTTAAATTGATTTCATTTTCCTAGATAATTTTTAATATAAATTTCAGAATAACTTACTTTCAGCAATTGATAAAGTACAATTGTGTGTGTGATCAAATGAAAATGTTGTTAAATGTTTTGTTTAAGTCAGACTGATTTCCTTGTTGGCTGTTAGATTTTGAATCTTGAAGCGAACGTATGACATACTGTAGGTTAAGTAAATTTTCACTTAAACGACGGCAAGCAACTGGGACCCAAAAAGGATGGTACAATATTACACCAGAACTTGTTAATGCACCTGCTTTATGTTACAAGCAATAGAAGTACAAATATTGAAAGGCATATTTTCTGCTTTGTTTCATTAAATTTTTATCAGTGACCTATTTTCCAAGATATATGTGTGTAACACAGGAAATATGATGTCCAAGTACCCTCTAGGCAAATAAATGGTACCAAAAACAGTGGAAATGTGGGACCACCTTAATTCATCACTTCTTTTCATCACATAGTTACGGGGTGAATTGGTCAGCCATCAACACTGAATAGGACTTTGTCATTATAAGTTAGTGGGTGAAAAGTCACTTAAATCAGGTGCGATATTGGTGTTTGAAGAGCCGCCCGAAAACGGATGAGTTCTCCTTCTCTGCACCTTTATTTCTATTCACAGCAGTGTAACGGTAAAAACACAGACAGCCGGACACGCTAATAAGAAACCTGGCTTTGTTTCACTCAAATGAAATGAAACGCTACATCACTACTATCTAAGAAGAAATAAAAACCGCTAAATCGTTCCATTTAGACAGTAACCTGTAACTGTATTCCTCTGGCATTAAATAATTTGATATTTTCCTACATATGTAAATGCAAAAATGTTAATGCGTTTATTTCTTAAAGCATTGCTGCGCTCATCGCTTGCGTCGGTTTGGGCGGCCGAACCAGCGATCACGTGTCGTGCGCAGTCGGCGGGCGGGGAGAGCGCTTATAAAGCTGGGGGGGGCGCGCTCATGTGACTCATCCACGTGATCCGTCACGTGATGCCAGAGTGGGGCCCAGCGGAGCCCAGCGGAGCCGTGCCGACTCGAGAGACGAAGGTGAGCGCGCGTTGCATTTCCCCCCTCAGAATTACTACTTTGAATTTACTTCACGATATTACGCTACGTTAACAATGTGGTAAATTAATAAAAACGGGGTATTTAGTCAACATTTGGTCCGAAGGAGATTGGGAGTCTTCGGTGAGTGGCAGGCAGTAATATAGAGGATGGAGGAGCAAGAAAATAGATTTTGTGTGTGTGTGTAGCTACTCGACTTTGTTTTTACAGCGACAGCAGCAGTGATAGTAGTAGTAATAAAAGCAATAGTAATAAATGTAGAGTTGTGCTACTTTGTGTCACTGTTACTACCGATTGAGTTAAACGGAATTAGTTATTAATCACGTTTTTTTACAGTAACCGAGCTTTAATATTGAATGATTTTCAAAACAATTATGAATAATCGTAATACACCATTGGTGTCCTGTTACGTTTCGTTTCCATCTTCGTGTCATTGTTCTCTTAATCGATAAATATGTCCCCTTTGTTATTAAAATAGTTATTCGTGTCAAGTTTACAGTAATATTTAGATTTATATATCCATGTTAATGTAATATTTAAACATCAGAAAGCTTCTCTGTTCTCTTTATATGGAAATCGCTGTATGTCAGCAACAGTCTCGTTCACTGTTTGTGTGCATTTACGGTTTTGCAATGAGGTTTCCCTGGTTGCAGGTAGCAGGGAGACCCTCTGACAAGTGTCCCTGTTCTTTACGGTAATGGTGAGGAGGTTGAGCCCAATGCTGACAGCCCTGTCCGCCTCGCTGCAGGTTGAACGCCCCATGATGCTTTTCTCTTACCAGAGAACGTGGTGACGGGATCCCTGACGCTGACTGGTGGTCACCGGGGTGACGCTATGGCGTTGCCAGGACGATGGTCACACCCACAGAGGAGCAGCTGATGCAGAGTAACAGGTCGTTCGGGGAGAGGATTTTCAAGTTGAATTGCGCCGTCCACGGACTGTGACCTGGCTGCTGAGGGCTGATCCCTGAGTGGCAGCGACTCTGTCTGTTCACACAATTGCTGGCTTGAGGGTGGGGCATAGGTGCAGTTTAAAGCATCTGTAATACCTCTGATTATTAGAAGCCGTTTTGCGATGCACAGTCTGGGCGATTACCTCTCTTTTGTGCTTACTGATTGTACTTCTCAAAACAAGCTTGCTTTGTTACTGATAATTTATTGACGGAAGGACTTGTGAAGAAAATTGCAGCCACAGGTTCGGTTTTCCTTTGTACTTCAGGCTGACAACGCAACGTTCTCCGTCTCCTTGAAAAGAGAGCGAGAGAGAGAGAACGCAGGGAAGTGTGTCAGAGTCCAGTTTGTCTGTTGCAGACTTTAGGAGTCCCGCTCGCTGCCAGACTACATCTCCGGCTGCATTTCAACACTTCGCAAAGCCCGCACTGGCGTGCCTTTTTATTTATGCAATTTTTTACGTCTTGACCGATGACTCGACATCCTCAAAGTATCAAAAGCAAGCTGTTTACCTTATAATTTAATGCATTTTCCTTGAACGTAAGATACAAGTTGGACTTGGGATCTGAACATCACCCTGCCGCTTTTGAGTTCATTGTTTTTCCTATGCAGCGTGCTAACACGCAGAGTCTCAAAAGACTCTGAACTGAATGGACAGCTCCTGTGGATTTTGGTGTCGCAGGAAAACTTGTTGGGATTCGGGATGTATGCGGCGGTGGAGCACAGCCCCATCCTTTGCAGCGACTCCAACATCCTCTGCCTGTCCTGGAAAGGCCGGGTGCCCAAAAGTGAGAAAGAAAAGCCCGTCTGCCGCAGGCGCTATTCTGAGGAGGGATGGCTGGCCACAGGGAATGGAAGGGGGGTCGTCGGGGTGACCTTCACCTCCAGCCACTGCAGGCGGGACAGGAGCACCCCGCAGAGGATCAACTTCAACCTCAGAGGACACAACAGCGAGGTGAGCGCCACATTCCCACTTTGCAATCAGATCCACAGCAAACGAATTGAGCAGGACACTTTTATTATATACTTAGTTTGACTGTTCTGCAGCAATGTAGATAAGAATCTGGTGACTTTATGATTACAGTAACAGTAAGGCAGCTGGAGCACTGTCCAGTTCACCATCGCACCGTGGTGATGAAATCATGTTTTAAAGGACATTTCATAACACCAATGAGATTATTTTACATTACTGAACTGGTTTTGTTTGTAGTTTTGCTTTGTCAGTACATATGATGCCACTTTTACACATAATTATCCTCACAAGGCAATTGGATACCAGCAATGCTGAATGCACTTTAATGTGTACATTTAGAATGGCTTTGTGTAGTCGGACATCAATGCAGGGACTGTTTTATATAACACAAAGTGTTTATCTTCACTTTTTTTGCTGTTGGGCAATTGTTTAACACAGGTATATTGGGTATATCAAATTTTTCCTTCTTTCTAAAGGACCCATTTCATTTTTTGTGAAAAGTGTATGACTATTCACAGTCAGTGCTTTATGAAAGGCTGCTTGCGTGCTGTGACGTAAAGCCTTAATGAGCACGCGTAATTGGTGTCAACACAAGGGCAAAGCAGCTGAAGATGCCCCGGTTGCCGCTGTTCCCAGGTGTACGAGCCCAAATGTGTTTTTCTAATTCAGGCTCCCTGTAGCTGTTCCTGTCGTTGTACTCTTACTAATAAAATTAGCCCCTCTCCACCCTGTCCTCTGTGGTTTTGCTTGTTATTGTATAAATTTACCCAAACCACAGCTCTGCTGGGTTGGCTCAGTGTTGATGTCTTGGGATGGGGAGGGACAGGAGAATAGACCTCTGGGTATCATTCCCTTTTCAGTCTGTTGGTTGCTCTTAGCAGCAGCTCTTCAGACCCTCTGCACATTATATGCCTGTGCTGTAGTCTGACAGTGTTTGACACACCCGAAGCACTGCAAGGGGCAAATGTTGTGAAGGACAGACTTGATTACATGGGTCCAATTTCCATCTACAGGTCTGGCTTTGGGGACCCCAGGAAGATGTGGAAGTTGTAGCTAACAGATTTAGGGGAGGGAAAAAAGCTAATTACATTTCAAATTGATGTTCATTCAAGTACAGAAAATTGTTTCATTTCTATGTAAATTACTGGTAACCTCATTCTTTTTGTGCGAAATGGATTTTTATTTATTTATTTATTTTTTTAATTATGACCTTTTTTTCTTTTCTTTTTTTTTTATTCCAAATGAGAAATGTCAGAAAAACAGCAAGTTGCCAAAGGCTTTTTTGACACTTTGTATGTCTGCCCTTGAATGGGGTGTTGCAGCCGGAAACTCGACTCTCACCCTGTTTGCTGAGAGGATTCAGGGTGTCTCAGGCTAATGTCAGCTTCCTTCAGCCTCGCTGGGTGTTAAGGTTTAATTAATGTAAAATAAGTGTATTTATTGTGACTTTAATACAACAGCAACCTTTCTGAGTGATACTGAGACACTTCCTTTTCCTGTAACTTTGTGCTGTTATGGTTCAGTAGTTTCTTCAAACTGACTCTGCCTTTGTTGCATACAGAGCTGTGTGTATACAGGTGTCCATGTGAGGGCCTTTAAGTGTAGTCTGCCCACACGTGTTTACAAGGTGGTTCCCATGTGCTCTCTAATCCACTGAGAAGAAGGAATAATCCTACTCTTAAGAGTCGGGGTGGCTCCTTGAGGATGGCAAAGCGTCAATCCGACTTCAGATGATCGAACAGTTTAAATGTGCAGCTGTAATGTTAATGGAGGATCCCTGAAATGGCCACTTTCATACGCAGTGGCCTCGTTCTGAATTTTTAATTTGAAAATAAATTGGAAAAAAATTAATATAGTAATGTAAACCTGGTATCAGGAAAACGTTTTTTTTCTGTTTTAATGTTTTTCTTTAATGGAGAAATGGCAGAGAGACACATGAAATGTGCGTCTGTCTTCTGTATCTGAACTGTATTAAATGTCAGTTTCAGACTGTTGAATCTGCTATTTCAGCTACAGGTAGTAGATTAGAGTAAAAAATGACTGATTCTCATGGTTTTTCTTTTACCGAACTCTGCTGGGAAGAGTAAACCACTGTGCCGCCTTTGGAAGCTTGCACAACACTCCTGCCTTCTGTTTGAACAACAGTGTGTCCTGGGCTGGCAGTGGTGTGAGAGCAGACAGGCAGTGTTTGTGATGAGACACCTACCCTGGCTCACAGAGGGAGACACTGGGGTGCGATCAGGCTCAAGTCCTCGGGAGTTGCTCAGTGTCTTTCTCACTGTAAGAGATCTTCTGCAGGTTATGTGACAGTGCTGGCTGTTTTTAGAGCAGTGCACCAGGATGCTAATCTTAGCAGTCCTTGCGTTCGCTGCTGCCCGTCCTGTCCTTTCTCCTGCCCCTGTGCTGCTTCTGGAGGCGGGGATTAAGCCAGGAATGGAAGCCTCATGCAAGGAAGTGTGTGACCATTCCCCTGCGCCATTCTACCGAACACGTGTCCAAAGCTGGACACTGGCAGTTGTAACACAACACAATTCTGGTTGCGTTTTTGTCATTGTTAACTGCTGTTGGATAGGGAAAAAATATTTTGCACAGCTGTGTTTTGAGGGGTCTTCAGTAGTCTGCAAAAGATCCTATACTTTAGAGTTGTTGAGTGACAGGTCATAGAGACAAGTCAGAGTGACTGAGCGTATTGCTCTCTCATGCTGGTCCTCTACACCCAGTGCAGCGTTATTTCACTTTTAATCATTGTTGATATGAACAACTTTGAAATGGAATATTAGTTAACTCAGTATGGGTAAAGTTCAAATGACTTAAGTGAAAAGACACTTAATGAAGGAAAAAATGTTGGAAACTTGTTTGGCATTAAAGCAGTGGCTGAATAACTGGAGTTCTCACACTATTTTAAAACAGCATGTGTTCACACTCACCCGCTGCTTAGTTAGGTAGATATAGCTAATACCAGGTGGGACCTTGGTTTGCTTGCGGAACATCATGGATTTAGCAGCAGGATGCTGGACATGTACAGCAAAGTCTTTGGTGTAATGATTACTTGACAGCTGCAGTTTCTGATCTCTTCCCCCCCCCCCCCCCACACACACATTCATTCTAACATTGTATTCCACTTCATCCCAAAAATGCCCTATTGGCTTGAGAGTTGGACACAGAACAGGCCAGTGTATTATAGTAAAGGCACTATTGTGTTTGTGGAACCATTCTGAGATGGTGTCCTTTCTAATTTGAGAAAGTTGAGGCTGGACATGAGAGGATGCGCTTGGCCAGCAATGTTTTTGTACTTGGTTGTATTCAAGTAATGTTCAGTTGGTACCGAAAAACTTTGTGCAAAGAAAAATTTCCCACTCCCTTTTACCCCATTGCTAATCTGTACCAGCCAAGTGTAACTAATTGAGTGCGTATTGTTTCATAATTTTTGTTCCTTCAGACAGTCCTGTTTAGTTTGATACATTTTTCAGTTCACTAAATTGGTAAACAATGTCATAAGCTTCAAGGCTTTTGTTCTGTTTTATCAATATTTATTATACATGAATGATGTCTTCATGTTGCACTTTTTTAAATTATTTATTAATAAAGTTATAATGTTGTTATGGGGGTGTGACTGTGATGTGAGTGTGCCAGGTATTTCAGGTTGGTTATGATGTGGGCATGATCCAGCCTCACCGGGGGCATGCCTTTCCTTTGCAGGTAGTACTGGTGCGCTGGAATGAGCCCTTCCAGAAGTTAGCCACGTGTGACACAGATGGCGGTATCTTTGTGTGGATCCAGTACGAAGGTCGCTGGTCTGTGGAGCTTGTGAATGATCGTGGAGCACAGGTAAAGCCATGCCTATAGTTGCTGTCTTATGAGAAGCCAAACAAGTAAACTTCATTGTGCTTTTCTTTTTATTTTTAAAGTCCAACTGTGTGCCCTCCCCCCCCTTTGTAATGTTAATTGAAAACTTCTGTCTGCTTGTCCAGGTGAGCGACTTTACCTGGTCCCATGATGGCACACAGGCACTAATTTCCTACCGTGATGGCTTTGTGCTTGTGGGCTCCGTGAGTGGTCAGAGGCACTGGTCTTCAGAGATCAACCTGGAAAGTCAGATCACCTGTGGCATCTGGACACCAGACGATCAGCAGGTCTGTGTTACTGGACAGGGTGGAAAGGCACTTAGGCACTTGCTATCTCAATTAGAACAGCTCTGGCTCTTACCTAAACAGTATAAAAGAGGTTTACAGAGGGATGCCTAGCCCAGTGAAAGATGTGCAGTGTTGCTGTTCATATATGAGTGTATGAATGTAATCTGTTCCAGATGTGATGGATGTTGAATTTTTGTATAGCTGGAATCTGCACTCTATTATTTTAAATGGGGAAAATTAATTGTGCCTTCCTAGGATAGGCCTTCCAACCAGTTTCCACAGATATCACTCAACACACTTAAACACCTGCATAATGCCAAGGGTTTCTGTACGGTAGGAAGGGTGGTCAAAAAAATACATTTTTTTTTTTTTGCCCATCCCTCATATAAAGCGTTATAAAGCAAACGTACCCAGTTATTAAACATTTTGACGAAATATTGGGGATGTTTGTGTGCAGTACCCAATGATACTCCACAGTGTTTGATATGAACTGCCCCCCCCCCCCCCCCCCCGTTATACATGAATGAGTGCCAATTCTATTATCAATAAGGTGGTATGAACAAGATGCATAATGAATGTATTTTTCATGTAATAACATAGGCAACATGATGGCAATAATGCAGAACATTTAAACAATGTGTGTGCAAAACACAGTCCTGGGTTGCTTCTGATGATGGTCTGAATTCCAGGAGAGTTCTGCGCTGACATCTCCAAGCCTGGAGTTACTGTCAATGGGTGACAGACCCATCTCTGGAACAGGATTCAATTTCCATGATGTTTGTCTTTCTATGTGCAATATTTTCACATTCTTAACACTCCTTACATCCTTTTGCCCACAAATTGAAAATTTTTGTTCAAGCTTTTTTTTTTTTTTTTTTCCAGATAGCAAATTTTAGGGTACTTCTGAATAGGAATACTTGTACATTCTCCAATGCTCATACACATGTCATACAGCCTTTTTTTTTTTTTTTTTTTGCGTGACCAATGATAAGCTACAACATGTTAAACCCTGCAATGAGACATGTATTCAAGCTGCTGTTACTGGAAATTTAGTGGGGTTTACTCAGTTATTTCAACATTGTACAGCAAGTGAAAATCTGTTAATACAGTTTAATTGATATGCTTTTTTTCATAAATGTAATATATTTGCTTTCAAGCCCTATTTGTGTCACAGGGAAAGAACCAATTGTTAATGCTGCATGGGCATGTGTTGCACTTTTTACTTCTCTGGTGTGAGGAATATAGGCAGGAGGGTTTGGGTTGGTCTGTATTTGTAGTAAGTTTGGCCTTTGGTGAAGGATTCTTTTTGTGACAGTGGACAGTGTTGATCATTTAGACAATATATTCACTGTTCACACTGACTGGTGCTCTGTTGGTTGACTTGCACAGGTGCTGTTTGGTACAGCCGATGGCCAGGTGATTGTGATGGACTGCCACGGCCGCATGCTAGCCCACATTCTACTGCATGAGTCAGATGGCATTGTCAGCATGTCCTGGAACTACCCCAACTTCCTGGTAGAGGACAGCAGCGAGAGTGACACGGACTCAGATGACTATGCCCTGCCCCAAGGTACCAACCAGTCACAGCAGCCCCACTGGCTCCTCTACATGCTGTGTTTTAGCCCCCTGCTCTGTATTCAGTTTTCTTCATCATTCATACAAAAGGTGAAGATTCATTCAAGTATGACGAAAAGTTAGTGGTTGGATCAGAGACAAATTCTGTCAGAAGTAGGGGGATGGAAGCAGTCCCAAAGACCCTGTACACAGGGGTAGATTTGTCACCACCTCCTTTAGTTTTGTTTATGCCCCTACTGCTGTTACCCCTACCTCATTGTTTGAGTCAGTCTTTTACTTGCCTGTGGTGACCTGAGTCAGGAGGGCAAGGTTAATTTAGTAGAACATGTTTCTTGGGGTCCTATGAGTTCAGCTTTAAATGCTTTACAGAGCTGACATGTCATCTTTTTATGTGATACATAAAAAGTATTTAAAATATTTTTATATATTGGATTTTTTTTTTATTTTTAAATACACATGTTGCTAAACAGTCAGTGTGAGAGAGAACAATGATGAATGGTGTTACTCTGCTTGTAGCTAAAACTGGACAGAGGGAGACTATATGGTTGGCCATATTCTTTTGCAAATAGTGGGATTCTGTAGTTGACCAGCTGGATTGAATCCAAAACTGTGCTCTGTGCACGATTGTATGGGTTGTATCCAGAACCCTACAACTTTGGAGTTGGGTGCAGTCTTTCCCACAGGTTGTGACCCTATTACTGTGATTCTTTCCCTTTGTAGTGCACAACCTGAAGCCACTCCTCACAGTCAGCTTCACATCTGGGGATATCAGCTTAATGAACAACTATGATGACCTGTCCCCTGCCATCATCCACTCAGGACTTAAAGGTAAGTGAGCCTTTCTTTGTGTGTGTGTGTGTGTGTGTGTGTGTGTGTGTGTGTGTGTGTGTGTCAGTGTCCTCACTGTTCTTCCTTCTCAGATATCGTGGTGCAGTGGTGTTCCCAGGGTGACCTGCTAGCAGTTGCTGGAATGGAGCGCCTTGGCCTGACCTCTGACCCTACCTGTGCAACCATCCCTAGAAATGCACTTGTCAAGTTTTATAATGTACATGGCGAACATATCTATACCCTGGAAACTCCTGTTCAGGTGAGCTTCTGTCCTGGGTCTGCATACCAGCATTTGCCTGGGATCTGCAGATCATACTTTCTTCTTTGCCTTTGGTTTATCCTGCCTCTTTACTTTTTGGACTGCTGCATTGGATGGGGACTCTGAACAAGGGGAACAGTGTGCTCTCACCATCCACAGCTTTCTGACAGTGTAACTAGACACCACTGCACTAGGTCACTATTATCACATAGCGTGCTGCTGTTATGGTGACCCTGTGGGGTGCTTCCTTTCCAGCGTCCCATCAGCACCCTCTGCTGGGGCCACCGGGATTCCCGCCTCTTCCTGGCAAGCGGGCCAGCACTGCACGTGGTGCGGGTGGAGCACCGGGTGGCCAGCCTCCAACTGCTGTGCCAGCAAAGCATTGCCAGCACATTACGAGATGAAAAGGATGTTAACAAGCTGACCATTCCTGCCCGCCTCTGCACCTACATCTCTAATGCCTTTGCCCCAACCATCAAGGTACTGACTACTTTACGGTTGGTGGGGTGTCACCCAGACACAATGGCGCACTGTCACTAAACAGTAGCAACACATTACTGTCACTGCTAGGTGTGCTCATGAACTATGCTAGAGGACAGCAAAAGGGGTCCTCATTCTGCCATTTGGTATTTCAGACAACTACTGGAACATTTAATTGACATTGTTTAACCAGTCAGCAAATGTATGTAGTCTAGAATATAGTATTTAATGTCAGAGTGAACTCGTAAGTACAGTGCTACAGTTAAACTCATTTGAATTGTTTGATGGATTTATGTAACATCCTCATCAACCCTAATTATAAAGCTCAACTGGAATAAAATCAGCCTTTGAGAACCAGGATTTCCCACCAGTAAACCTGTTATGTTACACCCCCTAGCCCCCCATTCCAGATCCCAACAACATGCGTGACTTTGTGAGCTACCCCACGGCTGGCAACGAGCGGCTCCACTGCACCATGAAACGCACTGAGGACAACCCAGAGGTTGGCGGGCCCTGTTACACACTTTACCTAGAATACCTGGGTGGCCTGGTGCCCATCCTTAAGGGTCGCCGCATCAGCAAGCTGCGCCCAGAATTTGTCATCATGGACCCTAAAACGGACAGCAGAGCAGGTGAGACCCAGCTGACGCAAAGCAGTTATTTATTTTTATATATATCAATCAATTCTTAAGTATGAAATCTTAAATATGCAAGGCACTGGGAGAAATGAGGGTCAAGGTAGTCTTGGTGCATCAGTGAATAATGTCATAATTCAGATCTGATTACCAGCTATAAAATTGTACACTTCATTTTTAGGAGAACCAGTGAACCAGAGTAAAGAAGTACTGCAGTGAGTGATATTTATACAGAGTACTTCCTATCTGTTCCTTGTCCCCTGTCTGATTGTTAGATGATGTTTGTGGAAACAGCTTGATCTCCTCCATGATTGACAGCTGTAACTGCTCAGATTCAAGCGACATTGAGCTTAGCGATGATTGGGTTGGGAAGAAATCACCAAAGATATCAAGGGGGAGCAAATCACCCAAATTGCCAAGGTATTGCACTACATTTATATAATGTTTATAGTTGATTGGACACTTGCATGCATTTTTAAGTTTTCATAGTCATGTGATTGACTGAAAATGTTGTTGCAGTGCATGCTTATACAAACTGATTTTTCCATCTTGTATTAATTATTCTCTCTGTAGAGACTTAGTTTGTCCCTTTACCAACAGGATTAATATTGACCCAAGGAAATCCCCTAAGCTTTCCCGGGTAACACAGGAAGTATCTCGGTCCCCTCGCTTGCCTATTCGAAAACCCTCCATTGGCTCTCCTAGTCTGGCTCGTAGAGAATTTCCACTCGATGACATCACCCAGGTACTGTCATTTTATGTGCAGGGACATCAGGCGATCACATTCTGCTTGTTCATGTTCCAGTTTTCTGTGTTGACAGAAGGAGGCTTTTCTTCTCTCTGAAGGCTTTTTTTTAATGTTTTTAACAGCATAATTACCTAGCTCAGGTCACATCCAATATTTGGGGGACAAAGTTTAAGATTGTGGGACTGGCCTCCTTTCTGCCCACAAACCTAGGAGCAGGTAAGTTTATTCAGCACTACTGTCTAGAAGTTATTGGTTTGCTGTAATGAAACAAGAACAGAAATAGGGATTAAATGAAGCTTGACAAATATTGCTCCCAGTCCTGAACAAATGGCAACTATACATCAAGATTTGTGCTGGCAAACTTGGAAATATGGAGGGACATTTGAGACCCCCCCCCCAAGCATTTGCACACGCTTAACTAATATAGGGATTAATGTTAGCAAGTTTAAAAAAAAAAAAAAAAAATTAAAAAATAAAAGTCTGTGGCTGTGAACAGTTTTAAACCTTTCTTTTAATCGAATCAGAGTGCGTTAAATGCTTAAAGTGCACCTGGATAACTGGAGGAGAAAAGAGTTTGGTAATAGTTTAATGTGGATTTCATTACATCTCAGTAGTAGTCTCTTGCCTCCGGGTCAGTCTGGATTGTCTAGAATGTCTAGATTGTCCTGAAACCCAGTCAGCGGAGGAGCGAAGTTGTAGATGATACTCAAATATCAGGTAATTGTTTATTGTGGATTATAAATTGTAAGGTTTTATTCCCCCACCCTCTCCAACTTCAGTCATCTATAAGACAAGCCTACTACATCTGCAGCCCCGACAAATGACCATTTACCTTCCGGAGGTGCGCAAGATCTCCATGGAATACGTCAACATGCCTGTGTTTAGTCCCAGTGTCTTCAGTGAGGATGAGGATGATCTGCCAGGTATGACAGCAAGTGGTATAACGTTTAGAGCTATTGCCTTCTGCTGATAGTTGAATTCCCACATCCTGCAACACCTTTGAGGAGTGTACGTATCCTGACTTTTGGTAGTAAAAATTACTATGTGAATGAATCAGTAGCCAACATGGTGTACAAATATGCAGTGACTAGGGGGAACAGAGTGCTCATCATGTTGTTGGATTTCTATTTCCAGTAACAGGACCCTCTGGTGCAGCTGATGACAACCCCCCATGCACTGTCAACATCCCCATTGCCCCGATCCACAGCCCTGCCCAAGCCATGTCCCCTACACAGAGCATTGGCCTTGTCCAGTCTTTGCTGGCCAATCAGAATGTTCAGTTGGACATCCTGTCTAATCCCACAGCAACTGCTACTGCAGTAGCTGGTGTCTCTGACCAGGATACGGTACTGACAGCACAGTACACAATGCCAAATAGATACTCTAGCCCTGGACAAGTGATATTTGGGGGTCTTGAAATGGGACGCCTTCTAGTTGGGCCTCAAACTATCCTTCAGCAACAGCATCAGCAACAGCATCAACAACCGCAACAGCAACATCAGCAACAATCGCAACAGCATCTACCTTACCAGCAACTGCAACCACATCAACAACAAAATCAACAGCACCATCAACACCACCACCACCAACAGCAACCTTTGCAACAGTTACAACATCAGCAGCTGCACCTGCAACACCATCAGCAGCAGCAGCAACAGCAGCAGCAGCATTATCAGCAGCAGATTCAACAGCAACACTTACATCAGAATCAGCAGCAAATTTTGCAGCAGCATCAGCAAATACAACAGCAACAGTTTCAGATTCAGCAGCAAATTCAACAAATGCAGCAGCAGCAGCAGCAAATCCAGCAACAACAAATCCAGCAGCACCAACAGCAGTTGCAGCAACATCACCTGCAGATGCAACAGCTCCAAATCCAGCTTCCTCCACCCCTGCCCTCTAGCCAGCCTCCAGCTTCACTGCATCAGCTTCCAGGAGCATTGCAGGGTGACCATGGCCCAGAACGAGGGGAGCATGAGCACCTACTGAAAGTAAAACCTTTGCGTTCTGCACCACAGCTGGCTGAGGGTGATGCTCTTGTCTTTAGTGCCCCACTGGAACTCAGCAAGATGAATCCGCCACCGCCCTATCCGGGCACGGTGACTGCAGCCGTTGCTGTAGTTGCTGCATCAGCCGGCCCTGTAGGGCCACCACCAGCCCCTTCCCCTGCAGGACCACCACCAGTGGACCTGTGTCTGAAGAAGGGTGAGTTTCCATTGTACCCGCCTGCCCCACCATACCAGACACCTCTGGGCTACGAGAGGATCACCACTTTCGACAGTAGTGGGAATGTGGAAGAGGTGTGTCGGCCACGAACGCGACTCGTGTGCAACCAGAGTGTGTATGCATTGCAGGGCCCTGGCTGTTCTGCTACTCTTAGGGTGACCTCTGAGGGCAAAAAGATACAGCTCCCATATGCCTCTGCCACGCTTAACCGGCTCACCGTGCCTCGCTACTCTATCCCAAGTGGGGACCCTCCTCCATACCCTGATCCAACCAATCAGTCCACCTGTGGCCGGGGCCCTACCCAGCGCATAGACAGCAGCTTGATCCATGCCACTCTGCGCCGCAATGGCAGGGAGACAGCGCTCAAGGTCTCTCAGCCAATGGATGCCCAGAGGACTCTGCCCACCAAGTCCAAGGTAGGCAGCACATTGGCAGCCTCTTACCAACAGAGGTCAGCTACAGCCCTGTACACCTGCAGCCAGTGCAGCAGCAGCAGCAGCAGCGGGGGCAGCGGCATTGCAGGTGGCACTATCATCCGGCAGGATTTCCCAGCAGGCGGTGCCCTCCAGCACAGCACAGTGATGGTGCATTCAAGCAGTGCCTCGGCACTAGCTTCTCAGTCCTCTTACAACCTGCTGAGCTCGCTGGATGGCAGTCGCGACCGTACCGACTACATCAACTCTGCCTTCAGTGAGGATGAGGCTCTGAGCCAGCAGTGCCAGCTGGAAAAGTCTCTGCGACAGCTGGCTCTGGGAGAGGTCAGCCTGACGCTTAAACGGCCTCCGCCCTACCAATGGGACCCAACCACCTCAGAGGAGATCTGGGTACCCCAAGAACGCCCCCCCTTGCCTTCTGCTCCCAGCCACCACAAGCCCCCATCGCTCTTCCTTGCACCAGCCCAGCACGTGGATGTGTCACGGTTGCCATTTGTCCTCTCACCTAAATCTCCCAGCAGCCCTGGCAACACTGCTGGGTACCCAGTCTCTCTGCCGTTCCCTGCAGGTCCCAGTCCGTACAGTGCCCCCCAGCTGCAGCCCATGCAGCAGCAGCAGCAGCCGCCTCCACCTGTGCAACCCTGTTCTCCCAAAGAACTCGTGACCCCTTTGCCTTTTCAACAACAGGACCCTACCATAGTGTTGCCTCCAGGCTACCCTCCAGGCCTGGCCTGCTGCCAGCTGCCCCCCATGTATCCAGGTGGTGGTTCTTGTGCTGCTCTGTCTCTGCCTCCCATTGCTCTACATCCTTGGAACCCTTACAGTCCCTGTCCCCCTATGCAGAGTCCCTCAGGGACACTCCCACCCAAGTCCCACATGGTGGTAGAAAAGCCTGTGCTCTCACCCCCTCCCCCCACAGACCTCCCGACACTTTCAGCTGCTCCTGAGGCAGCGGCAGCTATGGCCGTGGAGGCAACGGACAGCTTCCAGGAGGTGCTGTCCCTTAGCGAGAGCCCCGTCCCCCAGAGATCTGATAAGCTAGGCAAAAAAAGCCGTAAGAGACAGGACAGCCGTGCTGAGGAAGCAAACGTGTCCGCAATCGCTGAGGGTAAGGGTAAGAAGGAGGGCCGTACCTTGGGAGACTTCAACTCGCTCATCTCCAGCCCCAGGCTGGGCCGCGACAAGAAGAAGTCCAAGAGCCAGAAGGAACAGCAGAAAGCAAAGAAGATAAATAAGACCAGTGAGTTCCAGGACAGCTCGGAGAGCGAGCCGGAGCTGTTCATCAGTGGTGATGAGCTGCTCAACCAGAGCCAAAGCAGCAAGAAGGGTTGGAAGAACAAACGCAGCCTCCGCACAGCCAGCGAGCTGGATGACTTCAAAGGCCGTAAGGCCAATGAGAAGGAGGACCGCGGCCTGGGCAGCCAAGGCTTCGTCTATGTTATGGCAAACAAGCAGCCGTTGTGGAATGAAGCCACACAGGTTTACCAGCTGGACTTTGGGGGAAGAGTCACACAGGAGTCAGCCAAGAACTTCCAGATTGAGCTTGAAGGAAGACAGGTAAAGATGGAGGGAAGGGGCAAATTACATTTTATGCTTGTTTATGAAGTTCTCACTGTACTTTGTCCAGGCAATCAATTTTATGCCATTTGGACTGGGGATTACACACAGCTCTTTTCTCACGAAAATGGAAAGAAATGAAAGTGTTTCTAGCTCAATTTGAACTAGACCTTAAAATTTGTAATTGTTTAAAATCACTTAAATGACACATATAAACAATCTTCCATTTAATGCTGTAAAAAAACAACGTTAATCAGCTTCTATCCCTTTCAGCTTTATGTACACAATCAGAAAATGCTTAAATCCTGTCCCTCAGTTTGACAGTTTTACAAGTATGCTGGATATGACTATAAAAATTAAATACTTCCTAAGACTGTATTTTACTTAGTACTGCTACTTTTGTTAACTTTGGGCTTCATTGAATTTTTTATTTTTTATTAGATAAACGTGTGCTCAGTGAACATTAGCAGTTTCGGTAATTTGAAATAGTTTTCCTGCCTCCTAATGACACAAGAGGAAATGCAGGTAATTTTCACTTTGCAACAGAGGAAAAACAAAAGAAAACACTAAAGAAAATGCATTTGCAACTAAATTGTGCAGTGTTAATGTTTTAAAATTTACAACTTGAATATTGTGTTATGTCTTCATCATAGTTCTTGTATTACTGACCCTATGGTTATCATCCGTACTCTGGTAAACACTTGCCTTCCTCTTCTTGACAATACTTGCAGGTGATGCAGTTTGGCAGGATTGATGGCAACGCCTACATTCTCGACTTTCAGTACCCGTTCTCAGGGGTGCAGGCCTTTGCTGTCGCTCTCGCCAACGTCACGCAGAGGCTCAAGTGAAAAGCTGCTCCACGTTACGGTGCCTCCAAGGGGAGATGCGCTCTGTTTCCTCTCCGCCATGTGCAGCAATGGAAGAGCCAGAGCTACAAAGCTGCAATACACACTGCTGTCAAAGGGGGCAGTGGAATGCAGGGCTGCAGAAGTTATGGACACATCATGCGACACCCCCCCCCCCCAGGATGTGGGCTTTGTCTCTTTGTACTGATCTGTCAAAGATGTGCTGGTGGACATGACAGGGGCTGGTGGACTCAGACTTTCCTTACTGACTGCCTTATATGATGTTTCTTATGAACACTGTTACATTTTCAGTCCTGTTTTTAGACACACCAGTAATACTTGAAAATTGTCTGAAATGAGTTGCTTACTTGCAGATGTTACAGGTACTTCTGTGCACTGAAATCAAAAACTGTATGAAATTTAGGAGACATTGATTACAATTTTACAAGCTTTATAAATATGACAGGTTTTAAACAAAAGTGTAATGCATTTTGAAGTGTTCCTGAGTTAGCAGTTATGTTTCTTTGCAACAGTTGTGGTGATGGATGTGGAACCACCTTTCAGAACTTTGTGTTTTTGAAACAAACTTGTGTTTTTTTGTGATCCTAGGAGTAGTTCTTGGGAGGGGAGATTAATTTCAGAGATGGTCATTCATTCTGTTACACTGTAAGGATTTTAGAAAGGGTCATGTTGACAGAATCCATCTGGGTCTGTAGTTCAGCATGTCTGCTTTAGAGTCTTGTGTTAATGAGATCTTTCAAAATTTGTATATATTGCCATGAATATAGTTATTGTACTTTTTATTCTGTAGCATTACGTGATCTTAGTTCCTTATTTACAACGATAATTTATTTGGGAGGCAGGAGGATGAATTATGAACCTGTTTGTAGATGATTGAAAATCAAGTTGTGTTGGTGTTTATGGGCTTTTTATAAATGCTCTGGTCATCTGACAGCGGTTCTTTGGTTGCAAAACAGCTGTCACCTCCTGTCACTTCTGTGAAGTGTGGGCTTTTTTTTTTTTTTTTTTTTTTTGGGACTCAACTTTGACATGTATGCAAGGTACAGGAGATGATGCACATTTCATACCTTTTTACCATGTAAATGCTTGTCAAATATCAGGGTCACTTAAAGATGGCTTCTGCAGGGGGAAGGGGGAAAATAGTTTTCCTGCCGAATGGGATATGATCCTAAACGTGGTGATATGATGCAATGCTGTACTTCTGTATGTAAGGGGAAGACTTTTACGGAGTCACAGAAGCGAACATGAAGAACTTCATTAACGGTTTCCCCAGGAGCCAAAAGAACAGATGAGTTCTGGATGCCCGTATTCCGGTTCACTCCGGTTCAGAAAAAAAAGCATCCTTGTTGCCATCTAGTGGTTTGCTCAGGCATCTGTGTAAGGAGGAGGTTCCTGTGCTGTGGGACACCAACCCCGCTGGGCCCATTTGTGCAGTTTGTCTTGTCACGCTCAGTCGCTCTGTGGTTAACTGGCAAGTGATCAGAGCTGCTCTGTGGAAGGATGAGGGGCGGCAGAGCTGTTTACAGACGCTTGTCAAATCCTCAAATTTTTCAGTCATCCTCAGGTGCATGCCTTAATGTCACTGCAAATGCTGTAAACGGAGGAAGGTGTCTTGCTGCTCTGTGCCGAGAGCTGGAATCGGCACAGTCGTGAACGTTGAGTTGTTGACGGCGCAGCATGCTAGGACCCACCAGCACACGTGTCTGTAGCAGTGTGACCCAGTTTTCCAGAGGTGGACAGCACCCACAGCCATGCAGGAAGTGATGCTGGAGTCATTCTAATGTGCGGGGGGGGTTCCCTCAGGTGCTCTGGGCTGGATGTGGGGCTGGGTCACACCTGGGCTGCAGGTTCATAGAGCCACACCTGGCTGATGTCAAGTGCTTCACCTTTATTTCTTTTTCTTTTTTTTTCTTTCCCCCTCTTCTGTTGAAACGTAAATCGAAAAGGATGAAGATAAACTGTAGAGGAAGTTCGGTGTCAGCTTTGAGTGAAGGACACAGAACGCTTTCATATTTTTGTTGTCTGCTTTAACCCTTGCGTTGACACTTTAGTCGTGCAATATTATTTTAGACAAAGCTCTTCTCCGGTTACATTTCAGGACTTTTTTTGCAGAAGCTGTGTCAAATTGTCAGGTGAGGAGACATCTCATCCATGTAGCCGTGTTTGGATTTTATTTATGCAGGATGTTTCCAATCCTAGTTGTTGTGATGTGTAGGTTAGCTACAGTTTTCTTGTGTTTCGGTGGCTTGTGTTGTGCAAGAGTGACGCGGGGGGGGGCTCCATCCCGTGTGCTCAAGTGCGGTCATCTGTGTGTTTGCGCAGAGTTTCCGTCTGTCTGTCTGGTACAGTGCGTTGGTGTCCAGTGTGAGCTCCACACACCACAGTGTTATCTATTTAAAAGGTAAAATATGGCTTTGCCGCATGAGCATCCATGGCAGTGAACGCTTCATCTTCTGCATGTTCATTTCTCGCCTGCGCCGGTGGTGCCCTTCACGTGTTGGTCGATAGCTGTTTGTTTTGGTTATGCAAAGACGCGTTTATCGATTCTATGACCGACGACCTAAATCGATCACGATTCTCTGATCGAAGAATTGGGTTCACCGTTGTTTTTCACTTTGAGCTGATGAAGTAATCTGTATTGGACAGTGTAGTTTGTGGCATTTAAGTATAACTGTGCTTGATAGATGTAGGCTTAAAGAAAATACTTGAAAAACCAAAATGAGGATAATAATTGTCGGATTTGGTGGCTTAATGTCAATAGTTTGTATTAATAAGGCATGCCATTTAAATTATTTTGCGGTTTTGTATGTTACCTGTTTTAGAATAATGTGTGATACGGGGGGGTCGAGGGGCATGTTTTATTCATTGGTGTTGAAGCAGATGCTCTGGTGTCTGATCCTGGGGAGGATTCTGTCCTTTTTCACCCGAGATGCAATTGGATTGGAGTGGGGGGCAGGGGGGGTGTCCATGTTTCTGAATTTCTTCATTGTGAAATGCTCTTAATGAGAAAGATGAAAGGTTTTTTTGGTTTTTTTTTTGTTTGTTTTTTTTTCCCTTTTCTATTCTTGATATGCAGACCTGAGATGGTTCAAACTCCAGGTTCTATTTCGTACTGTAACACGGACATTTTGGTCCACTTTTGTTCCATTTTGGTTTTGTTTGTTTCCCTGGATGTTGATTTGTGTCAGTTGTTCAGTTGTTGCTTAATTAAAAAAAAATGTGCAGGTTGACTGTGTCTTCTTATAGTTCTTAATACTCATTTATCTGATGCTGTTGTCCACGGTGACCCGCAGTGTTAGGGCTGTACAAGCTACCTGGCATCTTAACTTAATGAAATTTTGAGCAAAAAATCCAACTCCAGTGTCATATTAGTTGGGGGGGGGGAATCAATATAAGGTAATAACAGACCTTCATTTATTCAGGTCTTAGGATTGATTAAAAACCTTAAGGCTAAAACAAATACTTTATAATTTGTGAGCCATGTTAAAACTAGTTTAAAACGAATGACAGATTTTCTCCACAAACTCCTATTCGACTCAGATTGTTGCATTAACATACGCAATTGATCATCTTAACACTGGACTCCACCGTGGAAGAAAGTCCAGTTACAGCAGTTCCCACGCTCCTGCCGAGTGCAATTTTTAATTTGTCGACTTGTAGGGTGAATGTTGGCTTTTTTTCTCTCCGCTGCAAATTTTGGGAACTAGAGAAGAAAATGGTGACACCGTGGCTTGGCTAGAAGCGCTGTGGGCTCTGCTGGTTGGGCGTAAGCTGAAATATAGCTCAGTCTCTGTGGGTTTCCCCCACAGTCCAGAGACATGTGTTTCATGTTCACCGCTTGTAGAGTGCGGTCACCCTGCAGCAGACCTGGCTCCCGTCCAGACTGAACTGCTGTGACCCTGCTCAGGATAAGCAGCTAACAAAAACGGATGGATAAGATAATGCATTTAAAAGTAAACTGGGAAATATTTTCATTGTTAAAAATCTGAAATTCGATCATTCCTAACATAAGGAGCCAGGATGTTTGGAGTGAATTACAAATTTATATACAGCTGTGAGAGAAAGATTTTGTATTCAAGAAACAGTTAATGGGAAACTGGGGTTAGAGTCCCCAGTGGGGAGCCAGAATCTGTGGAGGAAAAGACACTTTGGGTGTAGAGAAAATCACTTTATTACTTTGACACAGTTCACATTAGTGCAGGAGAGAAATTCTGCATAAAGGAGTACTGCCCTCTGAAAGCTAACCAAAGGAAGAAAGGGCCATGTTGCAAAAGCAACTACAACCTCATAAAAGTTGCATAGTAAAACAGGCAAAATTTGTTTGCTGAGCACAGCTGAGGGCGACTGACCAGCAGATGAGTCTGTTGGACCATTGTGCTCAAACAGGTATAAGCAGTTCACCTTCATTTAAGAGCGGTGCTTAACCCATTGAATAACTCCCAGACTTAATTCTGAGAGTGGCACTGTATGGGAGAGAATTGTGTGGAGACTTAAGAAGAAAAATTATTTCATTGCACAAAAGAGGGCAAGGATGCAAGAAGATTAGCAAATCGCTGTGTTAAGCCAGAACGCAGTAGAAAAAGTGATATAGAAATTCAAAAAGCATGAAACGTTCGGGCTGTTGTAAGCTGCCACATCGTGATGAACGTTTTTTGTTCAGGAAAACTGCAAAGAGACAACAACCCCAAACAATTCCTCCAAGGCCAGCACTGCATTCTTAAGGAAGAACCATGTGGAAGTGCTGCAGTGGCCAAGCGTGTCACCCGTTTTGAAGGCGCAAGTCACGCAGCCTCCCCATCAAACATCAAGGCCCTCGAGCAGGTCACCCTCCAGGACTGGGACGGGATACACATGGACTTGGACACACAATGCCAAGACGGATCAATACGGCACTAAACAACAATGGTGGACACGCCGAGCGCCGGAATATTACACGTTTGTCCGGTTTTCCAAGGGTGCGCTTATTTTTGCAACCCTTGATTTAAGCAATTTTCCCTAATTTACTTATTTTACAGATACTGATGACATATCTTTCTATGTTGTTGTTAAGTATATGGTTAATACGATTAGATTTGATCTTTTTTCCGTGAATTATAATAGTCATACTTTAGAAATATAAAATGTTTATATTCACAGGGGGTGTCCTCATTTATGCGTACTGTGACAGGGTCATTCTTACCGTCAGTTCAGGGTCAGTACTTGACTCGAGAGCAGTTCGAACCAAGGAGCTCAAAGTGTTTTAACCACAGCGCCACCTGCTGTCCCCTTCCATTAGGCACAACAGCGGCGACAAAGAAGAGCCGAACGCGAACGCTCGACGTGTGCGCGCATGCGCGAACCGCAAATGTGCTGCTCTCCGCGGTGCTGAATCCCGGCTACGCGGTGCGCGGTCCCGACTGCGCGCCATCGAACCTCCCCGTCGCTTCCTCTCGTCTCTGCCTTGTTTTTTTTTTTTTTAAAATCCCCCCCCACCCCCTCGGACAGAGCGGACAGAATGGACCGAGGGATGGACAGGGACCCGGGGCTGGAGTGGCCCATTTTCGCGGAAATCAAGAGTTTGTGCCGGAGGATCGAGGAGGCCATTAGGGAGCTCAAGGAGGATCTGACGCCATGGAGAGACGAGCGCTTCTACAGGTACGAACCCAGATGTCCGCCATGACCCCCACCATCACCACGATCGTCGTCGTCGTCGTCCTCTTTGTCGCGGCCGTCCCCATTTTTATAGGCGCGTTTTCGGCGGAGGGACGCGGTGCCGAGTGGCGCCGCCACCAGTCGTCCCTGAAGGCAGCGCCGTGCTTACAAAAGCGGGGGTCGCGTTTGTTTTATGCTCTCTGCTGGGGGGCGAAGTGGTCGTTGCGAACGCTGTCGTGTTTGTGCTTTTTTTCTTCCCTGGAATTAAACGTCGTGGCGCTCCGCAGTGACGGGCGCCCGGGTGCAGTTCGCGCTCTCGGCAGAGGGAGGGCGCCACCTTCGCTCCTCCGTTGCACTGAACGGACTGCGCCGCAGGGCTCCGTGCTCGTCGAACGCTCACTAATAATTCTGTTAATAAATACAATAAAAGCAAATACAGTAAAGGAAGATGCACGGGAAGGGCAGGCAGAACCCCAGAGCTTCATCATTCTCCTGCTTTCTTGGCCTGGGAGCTTTTTGTTTTCCTTTCCTCTCATGCCAGTTCACTCGCACGCTTATATCTTTTACAATAGTTATCATTTTGTCTCATTTTATTATCACTTTTTTATTTGTAAACACCTTGTTGAGAGGCACACTATGTAATAATACATGGAAATGAATGAAATTGATTTAAAGTGCCGTTTGCTGAGTGCCTCGCGGTCTCATGGATGCACCTCTGCGGCTCGATTCACACATTTATTCACTCTCTATTCTAAGGCCATGCTTGTTTGCGACATCCTGCTGTCCCGATGCAGACCGTGGCCCGAAAAGAGCAGTTAGCTGGAGACCACTGTGTTGGTCCCAGATAGGAAGTTTTAGACAGCATGGGAAGGTGTGCTGGATTACACTGAGCTCTGGGAAGCACAGAAGGTAACTGACGGCTGACTAGCCAGAGAAACAAACAAACAAACAAACAAAAATTTCATTTAGCACCTTACATTTGTTCACATCCGCAGCCACTTTTGACTACGCTGACGCCCGTCATCGGCGCCGATCGCAATGGGCAGCAGGCGTCAGAGCGGTCAGTCCATGCCTTTAGACCAAAAAGATGCAGGCTTGAGCCCTGTTTTGTACAGTTCTTGAGGAAAGGACTCGGCCTAAATTGCTCCAATAAAAATAAATTACGACTTAAGTGTCTAAATCAGTAAACCGTAATTCGTCTTGAAGAAGAGCATCAGCCAAACGAATAAATGAAGAGAAGGGGCAAGGTCACCTAGTGGGAAGGTGGAGAGGAGCAGAGCCATGCGGGGACCTGCGATGTTGGGGCAGCGGTGCTGAACAGCGTCCGGCCCCCAGTAAGGAGTTGGTGGAGAGACCGGAGCGGAGGAAAGGAGATGCGCGTTCACAGCAAGGACATCACAGATTATGTGGGCAGCAACTTTCTGAACAAACCACACAGGACGGACAGCAGATATAGCAAAACCTGTCAGTAGGAAGTCAAATAGACCCGGAGAGAACAAATGCTTCAATGAGGAGGAATTTTGTAGAAACGACTGCATTTAATTCTACACACTGCTTTAATAATCTCAATTATATTCTGCGGGTGTTTTCTGGAAGAGATCTAAAAACATCTTACTACTGCCTACGGTCCCGTCAGGTAGGCATGGAAACCCACTTGCGCTCTTCTATCGCTTCCCCGTCATGTGACAGGTAGGCGGTCGCGGGCTTATGACGTTTGTCTACGTGTCGCTCAAGTTGTCGCGCAGTCTGACGTATGCGGATGTATGAAATGGTTCACGGATGTATGCTGTCCTACGCAAATCTGTTCTAAGGTAGTCCCATCTTTCCATTGGGGAAAAGGACGATGGATCGGTAAGTTTACAGTCTTTTGGAACAAAAGTAGCTCCTAAATTTCGGAGTGACGGTACGCTCGGGGTGCGTGTGTGTGTGTGTGTTTATGTGAGCTATGTGAGTGCTGCACGTCAGAGACGCAGCCCCTGTTGGACAGGATTTGAGTTTGTTATTTTCTGCCAGCAGTGTGTAGGTTGCTCTGGTATTTTTACTTAATTTTAAAAACATTACCTTAAGCAATTAAAATTTTTACAAAGTTATTTTTGATTATATACGTTAGTAGCACACTAGCAGAGTCAAGAATGTCCGTCCATCCATCCACTCACATTATTACCTGTCCTTTGCCCAGAATCCCTCCATCCACTCGTCATCAGTACATACAGGGCACAAAGCCACCGGTAACTACTGCTGTTCCACGATGTTCTTTGCGTTTCATGGTTTTCTTTTCACTTTTCTCTGCCCAAGGCAGTTAGACACACTTCATGTTTTGGCTGTACAGTGAAAGTGCACTGTAAATCTCTAGGATTTAATCCATTTTTAAAAAGCTGCACTATTTGCTACGTTTTATTAGGTGCAGCTCAGGGTGCATAGTGCCGTGTGTGTCTTGTTAAAGCTGCAGACCTTGTGTGAACTGCTCTTGTTTTCTCAGTGATGGAGGCTGAGTCATGAAGATGGATCCACAGTTTGAATGGTCTCACACACCTGAGAGTCACTCTGCAGGGTCGAATAATCGCAGTGCGTGTGTCAACCTGAAGACCTCTAAGTGTGTTTGCTCTCTCCCTCTTTTAGGCTGGCCCCAATGCGTCTGTACACGCTGTCCAAGCGACACTTTGTGCTTGTGTTTGTGGTCTTCTTCATCTGCTTTGGTCTCACGGTCTTTATTGGTATTGCAGGTACGTGGTTCGTTTCACTTCCCACAGCAGTTTGCTCAAAAAAAACACAGTGATGTTCAGTTTGTGTTGCCCAAGCAACCTTAGTTGGCTTGTGGCCTTGCTTGGCCAATAAATCTGATTCTGGTTTTAATTCAAACCAGGACCCTTCATCGTGCCACAGCACAGTTATGGCATGAATATAGGAAGTTAAATAAAAATAAAGGAGGCATTAAGAGACTTGCATTAAAGCTCAACTGGGAATAAACTGTGTTCCTGCCACAAGGTGAGAGTGATGACTGCTGTTTGTCTACAATCTGACTGACCTTTGCTTGAAATGTGTTGACTGTGTTGTGTTGGAACTGTAGCCAGGTAATAAGGCTGAGTTTCTTATCAGCAGCCACCGTCAAGGGCGAAGATCTATGCAGGAGGTCCAAAGGCAGCAGTGCCACAATCGACGCTCTGTGTGTGCGTGCGTGTGGATGTGTGTGTGTGTGAGTGAATGCACATGTACATGTCAAACAGAATTTGTTAGGTATTTGGAGCGCATGCTTGTATGACAAAACATCGTGAAGTGAGAGATTGCGTCCCTTGAAACCCCTCTTTTCTCCATCTTGTTGACCCTCCCCACCTCACAGGTCCTAAAATTATTGACGAATGCAAGGCTAGCAGTTTACCTGTCAACAGCTCTCAAAAGGTCAGATTACACTTGAGATCTTAACTGAATCTTCATAGTTTTTTAGTGTTGTTTATTTTGCCAAAATGTTTTGAAAAATACATTTCTTGGAAAGTGATGCTTCATAAAAATAATTTAAAAAAAGTTTCTGACAGACAATTTCTGATTATTTGTTTGTTCAGTTTCTTTATGTTTAAAAGTGTTTAGAAATGTGCAGTTCCCAGTGCGACTTTGTGTCTGTGCTTCCAGACGGGCCCTTTCAACCTGGCGTCTCCATCCTTATCCACATACAACCAGCAGCTGTGGCTCACCTGTCAGATTGAGTTGGACCAGACGCACGGTAAGGCCACCTGCTGAGCAGGACAGAATGCCAAACTCCAGGTAACCAGCATGTGGGTCGCTCACTCATTCTCAGTCCCATTTATGGTGACCCTGTTTAAAATGGCAGGATGTGTAATGATTTCTCATGGAGGAACAGATCCTTCTCTACAGCGGTCCTTGTTAATGGGGTGGGAACGGTACTTTGCTTCGGCTCACTTCAAACCAGACCGCATCCAGGCATCCTGGGTTGCTATGAGCTTGAGGTGGTCTCTTGCTTCCCCAGGTGTGGACTTCACTCAGTCTGTGGAGATCCATGTGGAGCTGAAGGGTGTGATGCAGGATGCTAGCGTGAACCCCATCAGCAACAATGTGCACCAGCGGTCCCGCACCCTGCACTGCAGAGAGGTGAGTATCGTTACGGGCATCAGGACTTCTGGCCACAAATCCGTTCATGTATCTGATATCAGATAAATTGATAAATAGGAATATAAAACCTATGCTTTACAGCATGAGCCCTTCTGTTTCTCTTTGGCTCGCAGACGTGTGATGAGATCATCGTGATGCATCTAGGCTACCTGAACTACACGCAGTACCAGATCAGAGTCACCTTCCAAGGCCTGGAAAACCTGACCTTCAGCGTGCGGGATGTGACCTTCATGGTGAGCACCACACAGGTGCAGGGCCATAGGGGAACTGGCCATGTGTTACAGTCGTAGCTCAAAGTGCATCTGCTTTCTGCCCACAGTGGAAACTCTACAACCCCTCCTTCTCCCAGGTGGAAATCTGGTTTCGGTTTGTTTTTGTGGTCCTCACCTTCACAGTCACGGTAAGCCGGGGTGGTCCGCAGTGTGCCTGGGACACCGTGTTTGATTTGACAACAGTGTGACTGCACTGATGCATTGTGTATTGCAGTGCATGTTTGCCCACTCCTTGCGGAAGTTCTCTATGCGGGACTGGGGCATTGAGCAGAAATGGATGTCGATTCTTCTGCCTCTGCTGCTTCTCTACAATGGTTAGTAAGTAGATGTGGTGGCGGTGGGGGGAATGGAGAATTAAAGACACCTTGGTGTTGAGGAATTCTTGCTACCCCTCCTGCAGTCCTGTAAAGCTGACCACAGGTTGCCTTCTTAGGCATGGGCATGTGCCAGTATGTTCTCACAAATCCTGTCTGCCTCTCTGCAGACCCCTTCTTCCCATTGTCCTTCCTGGTCAACAGTTGGTTCCCTGGCACACTGGACACTTTGTTCCAGGCTATGTTCCTGTGTGCTCTGCTACTCTTCTGGCTCTGTGTCTACCATGGCATCCGTGTTCAGGTTAGTAAATACCCCTAATACCACAGCACTGGCATGGACAGGCATGTTAGACAGAATGCCTCAGTACAGAGTGGGGTAGTTGTTGCTAAGCACTTTGCTTGCTAAGCACTTTGCGATAAACGGTGATTAAAAACATCACGGATTCCAAACTACGAGAATTTTATAAACCATGGTAAAATTTTAGAAACTGCGTTCCGTGTTGCCCTGACTTCTCTCTCGTGAGGGAGGTGCTTGTGTGTATGCGATGTCCCTGACTCGACTCGGCCGATCCAACAGAACTCCAGTTAGAATACAGAGAGCAGATGTGCTGTGAAAATGACACAGCGGTACAATATCTCAGCTTTATAGCTACCGAAAACGCACCTCAAGTCAGCAGTGTGGGAGCATTTTGGAAGACGATGGATATCTAACTTGCAAAATGTGCTGAGAAACAGTGGCTGGCAAAGGTTCAAATAAAAAAAAGGCCTCTGATCATGCTGCAAAAGCAGGTCAACCAGCTGCTGGCTACTTTATTCAGAAGGTAAATACAGAGCTTTACTTTTACAAACCCATTTCCAAAAAAGTTGGGACACAGTGTAAAATGCTAGTAAAAGTGAAAAGCATTGATTTGTGAAGGCGGTTTTACTTGTATTTAAATGAAAACAGTACAAAGGCAAGATATGTAAAGTTTAAACTAATCTGCTTCATTTATTTAGGCAAGTATAGACTCATCCTAAATGTGATACAAAAAAATTGGGGCACTAGCTTGTTTACATCTGTATTCCATCACCTTTCCTTTTATAATAACATTTAATAATAGTTTGGCAGCTGAAGACTCTAATTGTCGTGATGTTGAGAGGGGGATCCCCCCCATTCTTGCTTGATGTAGGACTTCAGCTGCTGAACAGAACTTGGGTCATAATCGGGATGATCCCTTTCCTCTTTGGTCTGGAGAACACGATGCCAATTTTCTCCAGAAAGAAGTTGAAGGGTGGACCGTAGTACTGTGTAGCGCAGTTTTAACTGTTTGCTCATGCAGTTTGGCATGCAGTCGTGAGCCTCGACCCATCCTTGCTTGTAAAGGACCAAGCCTTGCGTGGACGCTCCTTTCCTACCCAATGGTGGTAGCATCACCCATTATCTACTCACCTGATTACCTGTGGAAAGGTCCAAGCAGGTAAACAGGTGCCTGCCCTCTCTTTTGTGGAGCGTCTTGCAGGCATCAAAATAAAAATGAGCTTATACTTACCAAATTTATTTTAGGTTTATGCAGTAAAACATTAAATACATCTTGTCTTTGTACTGTTTCAAGTTAAAATGTGGGTAAAAGAGCATTTACAACTCACTGCTTTCTGGTTTTATCTGGATTTATGTCCTTTTTATGGAAAATGGGTGTATATACTAGTTTATTTTTGTATATTCTGAGTACACTGCATTTTAGTTTCTTAAGGCAACTACAGTAAACTCTTTAATGTGCTTGCTGTTTCCCATCATATTTGCTTTTTATGGGAGACTTGTGTTTGCAGCATTAAAAGAACATTATAAGAAAGGCAGTAAAACATTTAATTATGCCTTGTTTTGAGTCTTTTTCTCTTTTGCCTGAGAAAGATTGTGAAATCCCAATATTTTCTGAAGTTCGTACCATCAAAGCATGGCGTCCCCGCTGAAGCTGATTTGGCCCTTTACCCCATTCTGTAATTTTCGTGGTGTCGGTTAGGGTAAATATCTTGCCTGAGGCCACTAGAACAGGACATGGGGATCAAAGCTGGGCCTTGTGAGTGGGAGGCAGCAGCTCTGACCCCTACGCCACCTGCAAATGTGAGTTGGGGTGTTTTTTGTCTTTCAGGGGGAGAGGAAATGCCTGACATTTTATTTGCCTAAGCTGGTCATCGTGGGACTGCTGTGGCTCTCTGCTGTCACGCTGGGGATCTGGCAAACGTGAGTGCTTACCTTCTCAGGTTGTGGGAAGGTGGGCTCATTCTGCTCCTGGGTGCCACAGGGGTTCCTCTCTTGTGGTGGGAGGCAGACTCCTGATGTACTGCAAAATCTGCTTCACAGGGTGAACGAACTGCACGACGCCACATACCAGTACAAAGTGGATATCAAAAACTTCCAGGTGAGTGTGACATCATTTCCTGTTGTCTTGAGGTTGTCCTTCTGTGAAAACTGCAGCCGCTCTGCACATCACTATGTAAGGGCAGGAGCAATAATGTGACAGAAGTCTAATGTAGGCTACAGAGCAAAGCTTCTTGAGGTGCTGATGAAAATTTAAAAAAGGAGATGCTTTCATTTATAATTGTAAGGCTTTGAATATTGTGCCTGTTTCTTAGCTTTCAATGTCACATCACGGTACTTGGTGGGCGATTGCAGGGCATGAAGATCTTCTTCCTGATGGTGGTGTGTATCTACATACTCTACCTCATTTTCCTTATTGTGAGAGCCTGCTCGGAGCTGAAGAACATGCCGTACAGCGGTAGGACCCCTTTCCGCTCCTCTCTAGTTTGCTCAGATCTCGCTTCCGCTGTTTCAAGTATTTCTGCTTGCTTTGCCAGATCTTCGGCTCAAGTTTCTCACTGGACTGACCGTCATTGTCCTGATAATCAGGTAACCACAAATGGTTGTTGAGTGATTTCAAGTTGCTAGCAGCTTCTCTGAGTGGATGACTGCAGGGTCAAGATGGTGTCCATCAGATGCCCGCTGTCATCAACCGTTCCTCAGTCCCCTGTAAACATGTGGCCCAAATGGGAATGCTGATAACCGCTTCATCATGGCTTAGAAGAGTGATGTGCTGTCTGGCCGAAACTGCACGTTAACGCTGCCTTCTTGTTGACAGCGTGGTCATCCTGTACCTGCGGTTTGGGGCCAAGCTGCTGCAGGACAACTTTGTTGCGGCCTTGTCTACGCACTACAAGAACTATATCCTTCATGCTGTGACCCTCCGCCTTCAGCTCTGCAGCTGCGGATTATGGGGTTGCTGCTTCGCTTTTTCTGCCAAGTTCGTGCACGTTTTGCACCAGAGGAATTGTAGTCATTGCCATCGTCGTTGAGGTTGACGTAACTCAGTGGCCATATACACAAGGACTCCACACCCTTCTGTCCTTCGCTTGTCCTTGAGAGGGGTGTGTCCATGGCTGCAGTGAATGGGTTCATTTATATGGTTGCTGGTTGTTGTCCTCCTCCTCTTCTTTTTCTAACCAAAGGCTTTAAACTGTTCAATGCCCCCAGAGTGTGTGTGTTACTATATATTTTCTCAGGCTGTCCTCAGTCAGAGCCAGACACCGAGTGTTTCCCACAGCAGTTTGAAAGGAATTCCTTAATGTTCTGTGCACCAGCTGAGTTTCTGTCTTTCTACGGGTTGCTCAACTTCTACCTGTACACACTGGCCTTTGTTTACTCTCCATCAAAGAACGCGCTCTACGGTGAGCCTCCCGGCCTCGCTTCCGTCGCATTGCACCGCATCACAGCCCCTGAATTTGAGTTCTGTTTTCAGCAAAGGCAAACGGACGCTGCAGAAAGAATTGCCATTACCCTGAATTCTGTGTAATTGACATCTTTGCTTCCAGACTCTCAGCTAAAAGACAATCCTGCCTTCTCGATGCTGAACGACTCGGAAGATGAGGTCATTTACGGGTACGTTGCCCTCGTGCGCGTTTCGCTCTTCGTGCTCGTGTGTGTGGCTCTAATGAGTGGCCCCCCTTGCCTCCCACAGCAGCGATTACGAGGAGATGCCTCTGCAGAACGGGCGCACCATCAAAGCCACGGCCAAGTACCAGGACGAGAGCGACAGCGACTGATGCCGCAGAACCACACCAGTCCACATGCCTTTGATCAACAACACTACAGGTGTCAATCACGACTGCGTGCCACTTGTCAACTTCTCAAACTGTGTTTTGTAAATAAGTTCTTGTTTAAAGTAAATACAAATGCTATACATAATATTTTTAAGCTCTAAAATATTACCACTGAATGTAATTTCAATGGAAGTGAGTATGTGGCTAAGTGTAACGCACCGACTGACCATGAGCAGCCACCTGCAAAGCTGGAAAATGGCCAGCGGCGATGAGGAAGTGGACACTTTGATGTTGTTTAGTCTTTGTTTATTTTATTTCAGTTCAATAAACTTGGACCCGAATGAGGAATCGGTGACATGAAATAGGAGGTTCTTTTAATAAGAATTGTCACCGTTTTGCTGCACCCTGCCATCACGTTGTGATGCTTGAGGCGCTCTGGGAGCTACACCATCTCTGTATTACAGCTGATCTGATTTGCATAGATGCAGCACTACACCTTTCCTCGCGCAACACCCCCCCCCTCCTTTCAGCTTGTGTTGTTCCACAACCAGAGTCGAAAAACGATTCTTTGCTTCCTACCGTGATTCTACTCCAGCAAACAAACGTTTACATCACATTCCATAAATTGTATTAAGTGCCATTCCTTTGGGTCTTGAAAACCATGGATTTCTCCCCAGTGCAATGCATTCCTGCTCCCCTGTGAATGTAAAGTGAAACTGACTGTCAGTGGAATTCATTTCAGTACTGAAAATCTCATTAGTTATTACTCTGCTGGGGTTACTTATCATAAAAATGCCAACTGGAACGTGGAGGACGTCTACCTTGCGCTGTAATGCTGCACCCCATTGCAGAGGCAGACGATACACATGGAGGGTAGTTGAGTTTGACTGAAAAATGCTTATTTACATTAAGATGGCTGATGTGTTGAAGCAGCATTCTCGTCAGTCTGCACAGCTCACATTTGTGTGCGGTCTCAGGTGCCCACAAGAGACTACAACCCACTATATTTTACCATTTTGATAAGCTGTTAATACTCCCTGAAATAAAAACATAGGAAACAAATTTGCAGCTAAATAAATGTATACTAAATCAGTAGGATTTTATCAGTTTATCCAAATGTATGTTTACATTTTAAATGTTTTGACTGTATGATGGTGTTTATACACAAATTAGATGCTACAGACCTTACTTCTAGAGATGATACCCAATTTTTCTTTACTAAAGTGCACACTTTTCCTTTTTCACTTAAGCAACTTGAGAAAAAGTGGGAGTACTGGAGAAAGAGAAAAGTGATCGTCTAAGTTGCCATTTGTGCGTTTTACACACTTGTATTTTTCTGTAAGTGAGGATGCAGTTTAAAGGTTGGACAAAGTTGTTCCGAAAAATGTTGTGCCTTGCTTTACTGTAAATGCCACCTCCACAAACTAATGCTGTACAGATGCCAGTGGTAAGAAGCAACTTTAACACAATTGTATACATAAGTTGTTTTAATGACAGTATCTACTGTACAAAGTTTGTCCTTTCTAAAAGTTTCACTTTGGCTGTTGAAACTAATAAAATGTTTGAAGAACTTGGAAATGCCATTTGTTATGCATGTTTTTACATAGCTAACTGGCATCACTTTGCAGATTCAGATGAGGGATGATGAAGATTTTGGAAAAATGTGAAAATGGATAATTTATTCATAAAGCACTAACCAGGAAGAAAAACAGTAAAGACAGTCACAGCACCTTGGACTGAGTAGAAGGTTTTGGTTACCAAGAGCAGAAGTGCTGGGGAGTCACAGCTCAAATAGCCAGACCAAACACACTGACAATGCAGTACATGGATTTGTTCTCCCATCGCACCGTGCAGCTGCCTGCAGGGAACAGAGCAACAGGCTGGGTGATGTCCTGCTTCACCTGCAATTACACTGCCCTCCATAATGATTGGAACAGACACATTTTTCCTTGATTTGCCCCTGTACTCAAACCATTTGCACGTGATTAAAGTGCACATTATCAAGCTTTATTAAAGGGTATTTTTATGCATTTTGGTTTCAGTGTAGAAATTACAGCACTCTATACAGAAAAATGTCTTTATCCCAAACGTTATGGAAGACACTGTACGATGTTAACTACAATAGAGCAACAGGCTGCATTACGATGCTTCGCTTGCAGTTATGATGTTAACTACAACTTCCAGTCATTAGGTGTGTGAAGACTTTGCATTTATTAGTAATGTTAGTGTTCAAGATAACAAAAAAAAAATCATAAAGCTTGAAGAAAAAAAAATACAGCTACATTCAAGGTTTATATACCTAATTCAGAGTGCCCTCATTTTGTCAGTGACAACTGAGTTTGGATTTATGCAGAAAATGTTTACAAGCTATTGGTGAGCTAGTCGGTCTGAAGCTGGTTTCCCTGCACCAGCCACGCTGTACCACATTTTAGTCAGAGCATGCTGTGGAGAAGGGGTACGTACCGTCAGTGGTGCTGTCCCAGAAACACGATGTGGCTGTCTGCAGACCTGCTCCATTCTTCTGCATAATGATACAGGTCACTGCAAAGCAGAAAACTTTACAAGTTCAAATGTGAAACCCCAATGCTGTCAGATGAAAATCAGCCCGGTCAGGGCACAAAGGAATCGTGCGCACAACAGAGGACCCACCAATGTATTTGAAAGGCTTTCCCAGCTTGGTGAGCTGACTGAGGCAGCTCTCCACCACGCTGCTGCTCCACTGGTTCACTTTGCTGTGCTGGTAGCTACTGCCCCCTATCGCCGCGTCCACAGACTGCAACACACACGCAGGGACAGGATTGTGTACCAGGCAGAAAAACGGGGCCAAAATATGATCGTTTTAAAATGAAAAAGGCTTTCACCACATACATTTACTGTTTATGACACAGAACTTAAAATGGGTGTTACGGAATTTATGCACATATATACACTCATACACAATATAAGCTTTAACGTATATTATTCATCTTAAGAGTATAACAGGAAAAACGCCATTTACTCTCCGACACCGTTACATTAAATAATGGAGTTGTTTTCGCTGTGTTCGTTTTTACTCCGTTTTCACGAAATGCATCGCAACTTACCTCCTTAATAATGCTGCTCACTTCGTCTACAACAAAGGCAGTCTATTTTTTAAAAAAAAGACAATTCGCGTCAGAAAGACAGTAACACAGTGAAGCTCATGAAGAGGAAGGCTGCGCATTTTACAATAAAGCGAACTTTACATTTGTGTTTTTATCTATGTAACACTGGCTTTCTTTTGCAAGAATCTTTATCCACACAATTGTTAGATAAACATGTAGTGTCGCAGCACATTCCGTATACAATAGCTGACAAACCCCGGTCTAAGTATCAATAACACAACACTTGGTTTATTTTAAACCGGTTTAGTCGCTCTGCTAAGGTGAAAAGCGTGAGTGGCGATAAACACATCAAATCTTGTCTCTCAAAGTGTCCCTTTCTTTGGTGAACTATGTTTGTGAGCAAACTGAAAGGGAAAACCAGACAAAAACGTTAAATAAACCCAAAAAAAGGCCGAACGAAGAGCTCAGTCAGCTACCTCCTCGGCTGTGGGAAATTCGTCCATGTTGGCGCGTTCGGCGCATGCGCACTGCCCCCCCCAAACGACAAAGACTATAGTCTTACGTCAAAATGGCCTGAAATCGATCAGGTTTTTCTTTTTTAAAATAAACATATTTAATGTGAATAATAGGACCAGAATATCCTAGTGTCTATGTTTAAATTTAAAAAAATATGTCAACATAAAAACCATCCGAAACGACAAAGACTATAGTCTTACGTCAAAATGGTCTGAAATCGATCAGGTGTTTCTTTTTTAAAATAAACATATTTAATGTGAATAATAGGACCAAAATAACCCAGTGTGTACATTTAAATGATAGAAAAATTTTTTATGCCAACCTGAAAACCACAGGAAACAGCAAAGACTATAGTCTTAATTCAAAATGGTCTGAAATTGATCATGTTTTTATTTTTTAAAACAAACGCATTTAATGTGAATAATAGGACCAGAATAACCCAGTATATATGTTTAAATAAGAAAAAAAAAAAAAGATGTCAACGTGCAGGGGGCGCTGTGAGACTGCGCTCGAGGCCTCAAACCCCCTTAATGGCGGGCTCTCAATGCCGGTGAGGGTCGCGGGGGTTCGGAGCCCAGCCCGGAAAGACGGGGCGCCGGGATGCGAACCTGCAAGCTGGAGGCCGGACGGGACGGCAGTCCATCGCAGGGTTCAAGGTAACAAACAAATAAAGAAAGAATGGCGTTAAAAGTAATAACGCTGACAGCGCAACAGAGTCGAGCCTCGACTGAGGTTTCACGGTGGTGAACTAGCTCTGATCTAGATTGGAATACTTTTGTGGTTATAAGTCTGAAGTTTAAACATTTCTTCATATTTACTTTTTCACCGAATCGCAAGAGCCACATGTCCAAGTGCAGGGTTTCGGTGGTCAGGTGCTTAAATTTCTCTGATTTTTTTTTGTTTTGTTTTGTTTTACCTGTGCTAGGTTTCTGGTCCCTATATTTTGAAAAGGTTTCCCCCACTGAATTCCATACCTGTGGGATTATAGCGGTTTCAGCTACAAACTCAGGTTTTGGGTTTAGGATTTACATGCAGCATCTTTCAGTTTGACATCCTTTGGTACTGCATGTAGATCACTGAAGGGTCTAAATGTATACGGAGCAGAAGGACACAAGTTTATGCACACATCCTGTCTGACTGGCATCAACATGTATTCATGACACTTTTTAAAAAAAAATATAACAGCCATTTAGGCTTTAGTCATTTCTAATTTAATTTAGTGCTACTGTCGACCTGGGTTGGGTACTGTTGTCTCAGCCGCTCCCCTCGGCATGCTGGGAAAAGACAACCGAGCCGCTTGTCCAGCAGTTGTTTTAGGGAATTGCCTGGTGTCGACTCTAACCTGACAGTTAATCGAAGGTGCATGAATTAAAGAGTGTGTGTGTGTAGCCTCATTTTGTGTGCCTGTGACCCAGGCGGCCTCTGATGCCCCCCGGAGTGCCCGTGCTCCATTATGGATGAGCGTCATTAGAAACCCGATGAGCTGCATCGGCCTGCCGTTATGTCCTCGGAAACTTTAGTCCCGGAGGTGGCGCCGGGACCACCTCCGGTTTCACGGGGCCCTTGGAGGCGTCCTCAGCAGGGCGCTGCGGTGACAAAACAAAGAGGTACGCATCCAGTTTCCAGACTCAATAAAACCTGTCAGCACCTGTGTCAGGTAAACCAATAGCTCAAGTACACACGTTTTAAGGAGTCCGGTACCTGTTTAGTTAGGCGAGTATAATCTCAGAACAGATACAGCGTCATTCATACTTGACCAAAGGTCCACATCATTTATTCAGTGTCACATGAATGTCTGTCAGACATGGAGAGCCCTGTAATAAATCCCTCTGCGAGCCCACCCCCTCCCCACATGTAATGAATCATGATGATGGTGAATGCATTGATGAAGGTTTTGACCCCAAACCGATGGAGTAAAAATTACCGTCCTTTTTTAAATTAATAAATCACTGTAATGTTTGTAGTGCTGTAAGGTGCCTTGAGCACAGTACTGGCCAAGTGGTAGTTAATAGTATCCAGAGAGTACATGAGAGCCTGCACGTGAAGCTCTAATATCCTAAGTTTGGAGTTCTTAACTGAACATTTTGAAGACCCCCCACAAGCGGAAGATTAACCCTTGGTCAGTACATTGCACAGTGGTCAGAACTGTGACCCTGTTGTCTGAACGTCCTGGTTTTGAATCCTCCTTGATCAAGGCACTTACCCTGAACTTAAACATTACCCTCCTTGAATACCTTAAATTTGTAAATCACTGTAAAAAGTTCATTATATTGCACATGTCTAGCACTTTAAAGAGTTTTAAAGACAAATATCAAATAATGAATGGTAAACAATAAAAATAAGATGTTATTCAAGATAATAATTGGTTATCCTTTTTATGGTTAAAATATTATATCTGTGCCAAAAGAAAAGCCAGTGAATGTGTTTTTAGCATTTCAAGTATTTTAAATGTAATCAAAGGTATTTTAATCCACACTGAAATATTTTGCTAAAGGACATCTCATAGTCTTGACCTTTGTTAAGCACGCTTCCCACAGGCTGATGGACTTCCTTGACCGGTGGGCAGGTATAGACATGTCCCTGGCTGTACCAAGTAACAAACCGTGAAGTGTGTGTTCAGTGACCGCAAGGCAGAGCTGTTGATGGTTAAACTTCATCCAAGTGTGAGAAGTTCCTGAAAGGTGCTCAGCAGTGAAGCCCATTTTCACCAAGACCTCTGCAATCCCTAACTCAAACCTCTCCTCAGTGTCCTGTGGTTTGGTAGTGGCCAAAAAAATGCTTGCTTATTAAAAGAGAAAAAAAAAAAACTAGAAAAATATGCCCCTTCACTTGCCAATGAATAAAAATAATACATATAATTATGTTTGCATGTAATGTGGAAACCCATGTGGGGAAGCCATGTTAATAAAAGGAGCTTTCAGCCTTTTGCAGATGGACGTTCCTAAAATAAACATCATTCAATTTTTTTGGATGTCTTAACAGCTAGGAGTCACTGTGGATGTCTTACTTCAGTAATGTTTTCTGAACTCAGGAACATGGCTAAACTGCGGTGCTTGATACCTGAGGGAACTTCCACGGACCCTCCCAAGTGGCCCAGGGTCCGGCTATGACCAGTCAAGTGTCACTGTCAGCATTCTGGGCAGCCGTGCGTCCCTGGGCACAGCTCTGGTTAGTCAAGTATCGCTGAGCACGGTTGTGATTGTGTTTGCGGTGAGATTCCCGGGGACCATACAGGCAGAAACTGCGATCTTCTCTGCCTCAAGTGATCGCTGTTTTTCTACAAGAAACTGCTCTGTAGGTTAATAATCAGTCTGAAAACACTGACTGTTTTAAAAAAAATATTTGTATGCTTCTATAATTCACTTAGGCAAAGCAGTAAATCCTTAGAAAAACTTTTATGGATCTCAGACTAATAATTTACTTTACCTTTTGTCTTGACAGAGGACCAGTGCACAGTTTCCACTTAGTGATATAATTCATAAGCAATTCATAGCTCACCAGTATGATGTGGGGGTATTCATGGTTTAAAGATATAAGAAATGCCAGTACAACTTATGAATATTAATAACTTACAAGATACACGGTTAGTCAGGTTCACCTAGGAACGTTCGTAAGTGATGCTAATATTATCTTGAACCATTCATTAGGTGTATTCAGTGTAAAGCTATAAACACTGAACATTTCTACCCTCAGTGGGAGAGGAGAGGTAATCCAGTATCTTCTAGCTGAAGTAAGACTGATTTGGGCTTTGTGGTGGTTCTGTCTCAGTATGTTAAAAGCAAACAACTAGCAAAGCCAAACAACAGTCAGACAGTTTTCTGTTATCTTAAAATTAATGTTTTGTGTACTTATTTTTGACTAGTAATCTTTTAAGGGCATAATCTCAATTTGAAGATTGGAGCATCTGGTGAGTTTGTTGCAATGTTGAAATGCTTTGGTTTGGAGCCATGAAAGATTCACTGCTGCTTTCCAGCTGACTTTCACTCATTATTTTTAATAAGTGCATCTGTCCCCAGTCCCAGATCAATCGTGAACAGTTCATACAGGGTGCTGGATCCAAGCAAAGTGCTGGAGGAGTAGAGTCTTTACAAGTTGCGAGTGAGGTTATTCTTTGAAATGTGGACGGCCTTCAAAGTGACACGGTGGAAACAGGAGCCGAGCCGAGCGGCTTCCATCGCTTCAATCTCTCCTCACCATTTCATAGAGCCAGGCTTTGCCCACGGAGGGGCACGCATCGTGTGCCATGGCTTTCTTTCAATTATTCAGGAGCCATTCAGAGCCTGAAGAGATTCCTTTACAGATGCATTATTAATATGCATGCCTTGCTCTGTGGTGGAAAACAAAGAATTTACAAGTAAACTCATGGTTCACAAGGAGTGGGCAGCCCCTTCCTCAGGAGCCGTGGACTTTCAATTGCATTCAACCAGTTGGCCTTTGACTCAGGATATAGTAATAAAGAGAAATGAACACGTCGTACGGAAAGTAGATCTTTCTGGGGTTTCTCAAAAATACAACGGGTTTGGCTGTTTTTATGTTTTATTATAATGTATAGAAAAGGTTCACGCATCTAAACAAAATCACTTCCCAGCATAATCATTGATAATATTAATCAGTGAACACCAACACTTACAATACAGAGTCACCGTTATTTTATACCCCATATGTACAGCTGGATTTTTCACTGGAAAAAGTCAGGTTAAGTACCTTTCTTAAAGGGCCAGTCCTGGGACCTGAACAGGTGAACTTCAGGATTGCTGTTAAGTGACAGAGTAGAAGTCGACTTGTATTGACCGTTTGTACAGTAGAGGGAATCTGCTGTCCTCTAGTTGTGTCCCTAAGGTCGAAAGGGATGTGCACCGTTGTTGCTGTGATTGAGTCCATTCATCTGGTCGGTGGCCATCCTTCTTCATCCTCAGTCTTTTCCCAGCATTTCTAACCATCAGGACACACAAGTCAGCCACCACAAAGCTTAGCTGCCTGGGCACTTTCTTACTGAGAGCTTTCACCAAGGTGGGTACCTGTATTCATTGGGGAATAACCATTTGCTTTGGCAAGGAAATCATGCTCTAATATCTGTGTTTCTTCATTAGCATCATGACATAATTTGGCAAATTAATCACAAAATTTCACGACTGAATTTCTAGACTTTTATCTGTGCACCAGGAGAAGAAATAGTGTAAAACAATTAATGATAATGAATGTGCTGGTTAATAAAGCAACAGGAGCGAACGTGTTCTTTTCCTTTGAGAGATGATAGATGGTCTCGGATCGAGGCCTTTCTGCACACATTACTCCAACGCCACTGTCAGCACGAGGCACATTTCCAAAAAAAGGCTTCTCCGTTAAAAGAATGAACATGCTGTTTATGACCGAAGCAGAGGCTTATTTATTAGTCCAGCCTGCTAGAGCACCTCAGAGTAAGACCCTTTTGCACAAGGACAAGGAGGGTCCAGCAGCTCCAGAGGTCCTTCTCTGCTACTGGTTGTTCTCTTTTAGAAGCGTGTCCGTAATCCTCAGCTCTGGCCTCATTTCAGCCTGGGCTTGGATGGAGGTGCCAGCACTGGCAGATTCAGCTCCGACACTTTGTGTGAATTCCTGAGCTGCACGTTCTTGTGCTTGACCATGGTGTCCCCTGCAGGGAGGGCTGGGCCGCGACCCCTCTCGCAGGGGTGTCTCAGACTCTTGATGATGAGCGTTTGTTGACGTGAGGACGGGAACACAGGAGGCCGGGACCTTTTCATCAGGAGCGGGGAGTCGCCCGTTTTGTGCCGTGCCACATCCACCCATGTAAGCTTTTGAGTGGTGCCATCCCTAAGACTGGTGTTACGCAGTTTGGGCAAAGGTGAAGGTAGGGTCTGTGGTGATCCACCAAGGCCTCGGTGGTGCCAGAGCCCTGCAGGGGAGGGCTTTTCTTCAGTGACACAGAGAAGCTCTCTGATGCATGCATCCTGGTGATCTGGGCTCTGACTGTGACCTCGGTTCTCAAAGAGAGTCCTTGGAATGATGACTTTGTCCAGGTAGAATGTCTGGATTTTCTCCAGCTTCTCATTTGCATTATGGTTGACAGGTTCCATTGGACCATTTGGCTCATGTGGCTTCTGAGGCTTGATTGCCCCACTGATATCCCTTGTCAGGCCATCAGGGGAGGTCTCCAACAGTTTAGAGTCGCTCGACTCTTTGCCCAAGGTCTTTGGAGACGATAGGTGAACAATTTCCCGCTCAACAAATGCTGAAACTGAAAATGGACCAAACAAACGGTGTGACAGAGGGTTCACGGTGTTTAATTTGGTTTTAGGCTGTAATGAGAATGAAAAAAGGCTAAAAAGTACTTTACCCTCAGGGAAGCGTGGCTCCTTGTTCGCCAGCGTGATTGTGATTTCATCATCGGTAATGCCCTCTGCTGACAATGACATCAAAGGGGGAGATGGTCTATTGCCTTTAACCTTTACCAGATTGTCCCTGGGCGAGTGGTCAATATCCCTTCTGGTGTCTTCTAGCTCTGTGTCTTCACTTGGATTCACCATCGGTTTGCTAGATGGCTTGCTGGTCCTATTGGCTGAGGTCTCTTTCTGGACACAATAGTGGAAATTGTCTCTGAATATTTGTACAGTGGCAGGACAGCAGAGGTAAAGATTAATAAGAAGGCACGCTTACAATACCAGTCAAATGTTTTAGTACACTTTCTGAGAGTCCACGCTTGGTTAAGCCAAAAACACTGAAACTGTACATTTGATCAACGGAAATTGGTCTCACGAACTCAGGAGTCGCATGTTAAGTCCAACTAGTGTGTATTTTGTAAGCTATAGAAAGGCTGAGGGCATAGGTTCTGCCTTTGTAGTTAACACTGTCCAACATGGAGGAAATAGCGGGATGGTCTGGCTCTGCTTTGCTGGTTGTCAAGGGTTAGCATGGTGATTGCAGTGGTCAGTCAGCATGGATATCATACATGACTGCCATACATCAGGGACATGCCATTTCATCATGGTTATGGCCACTTGGGCAGTCCTTGATTGTTCATCCAGATACCAACCTGAAATACACCTGAATGTTATATGAGGACTATCTGAAAATTCTGTAAAATAAAGGGCAACAGAAACTAATATAAGTGGATATAAAATGTTGGCAGATATGAAAAAAGTAGTTTCTAGCAGGTATACTCAGACTTTTTTTCCCACATTTATAATATCTGAACCAAATTTAATGGAAACTTTCAGAACTTTGTGTTTTTTTCAAACCCTTAAACACTTCCTTGTCATAGTGCTCTTTACAGTCAATAATTGCTGAGCTTGGGTCTCACTGACATTCTTGTGCAATGACATAGAATGACATGCAGTTCCAACAGTCCCAAAGCCCAATGGTCAATGATCATTGAGGATGCGCTCAAAGCAGCAACTTTGGGAGCTGAATGTTCCCCCAGCTGTCCCAGGTCACCCACCTTTGTGGCCTTGGCCCCCCTTTGATGCCTCTCCAGTTTCTTTAGCACCAGGCAGTAGGTGGCCATGATGGAGGATGGTCGATTGTTGATCAGCGTGTGTATGATGTCAGAAAGCCCATGGCCCAGAGACTCGGTCATGTAGTTCAACACGGTTGAGTTCAGTTCATCTGGCTCAAGTCTGGGAATAAAATCATCAAATTAGTCACTGCTTCATGCAGTATTTTCCATCACTTTATGGCCGCCAGTCTGGGATAGCCATTAAAAATCCATCGTTACATCTTTGTCGCTGTTGAGGGTTTCATCCCAGTGAGTCTTTCATATATGCGGTCAAACCTGGACTTGCGTTGAGTTGAGCACAGCCAAAGATGGACCATGTGGAAGTAGTCAATTGGGAGTAACCATACTAGCAATGTGCTCAAAAACAGACCCGTGGAATAGGTCACTACACAGTAACTGTACCACCCGTGTTTTAAGCAGAAAGCATCCAGGATCAGTCGTTTCAGAGCAACTGCACCACCAGTGTGTTCAAGGAGACTCTGTAAAAGGTGGTGATAGCAGCTCTCCAGAATGAGCCAGGACCCAGCCTGCTAAACTGTTAGCTCCCAGGGTTCACTGGAGACATATGGAATACTTGAATAAAGCCATGCAGAAATTACAGCCTCAATCCAGCATAGCAGACTTTCACAAGACCAGTAATGCAGTGCAGGAAGGGGCTCCCTTCCCCACAGTCTTTATGGCTGAAAATGGATCCCAAAGGTGGCCACAACAAGGCTCTGCACATCGGCACGGGCTTCCCTGTCACTTAGGAATGCTCCTCTCTGTGGTGCCATGGGGACTGAGCCAGCGATGGGGAGATAAACCCAGTTCGGACCCCGGAATAGCGTGGAAGCAGGCTGCTAGTAAAAACATTGGTGTGAGCCAGCAAGTGAGCCACACAAGCTTCTACGGTTTCGTGCAAACCTCTGCCAAACCCATTAAAAACACACACATTATGCAGGCCTCCCTTTCGGCCCTTCCCCCACACTCAAGCCTTTACTCTTGTACCTGTTTTTGTACAGGATGCAGTTGAGAGGCCTTCTGGAGTAGCCCTCGTTCAGCCAGTTCTGCTCCATGGCCTCTCGGATGCTGGGCCGCTTTTCAGGGTCTGCCTCTAGCAGCGTCAGGACGAACTGCATGGCCGCTGAGGAGAGAGTGGGACCATGGGGGATCAGAGGATGGTGCATGAGGATTATAAGGTAGAAGGGACAATGCAACCGCAGATGGATCGAATTCTCTTTGGGTTCTGGGTGTAAGATCTTTTACTGGACAAAGTGACCGTACTTTGAGAGTTGCACATGTGACCGATTTATGCATGTGACCTGTTTCCTAACGCATGTACAGTAAGACCTCGATTGGTGTTCTAGACAAGAAGCGGAGCACTAATTTTAACAGTGGTTAACAGAGTCATTTTAACATTTCATCTTATTAACAAGGTGTCAGACACGTGTGCACATACGCACTAGGTCATTCCCATAAGATGTTTATGGTAAGTCATGTAGCGCATTCTGGGCATCCATACTATATTGAAGTTTTGTAAAAAACTGAATTTTGAATGGGAAGTATAGCACCAAATCCTTGGTTATGTCTACCTATCAATCACACGCATATGCATATAAGCGCTGCCTTTACTTCTGCCTCACGGTCTTTCTTTTTGTAAAACCACCTCTGCCCATCCTCTACCTCAGTCATGTAATTCCACCTGGAGGGCTCAACAACTTTGATTTACAACAAGTACAAACCCTCAAGTGGACTCCAAGGCCCAATGGACAACACACTAAGCACACATCTAAACACACAAATGATCTAATGCTTCCAAGTCCTGAAATATTACATACACCTGTGTACACACACAAATACTCACAAACATACACATTCATTGACATTCATTCAGTTGCCAGATATCTTTGATGTTCAAAAAAGTACATTGAATGAAATAAAAGATATGGAGCTGCTCCTGGTCACGTGCAAGAAGGAAATGCATGTGAATGCGTGTGCCCAGAAGGTGTGTCCGGCTCGAGCGAGGCAAAGAAACAGATAATGCCTTGCCCCCATATGGGCCACAGCATATAAGATGGACATTGGACAGATGTGAGAATGAGGATTACTGCAGCGTCTACAGTAAAAACAGAAAATGAGACACACAAAACCAAGTGTACTATGTGCATTTGTGCCCTGATGATACAGCATGACCACTATAATGAAATGGTGGTAAATGGGGGAAGTGTTTAACCGACTGAATAATTCAATAACTGTGGCATACAGAATGTCAGAGAGATTAGCCTTAAAGTTGAAATTATGCAGTGTGAATTACAGCGGCCTTAAAGCAATGTGTGTCAATAAAGATTTGAAGGTCCTGAGGCAAACGAAGACATCACTGTCCTGCAGTTGTGATGTCCTTATAAACACACCTTCTCGGCAGCCACGTTGACCCCTCTGACACTGTAAACCAACTCAGCAGGAAACACGAACACGCAGGTCAAGCGACAAAAAATAGCTGTCAGGACACCAGAGGAGGACCATCAAAGTGTTTCGGGGTCCACTTGTCGCACGTGCGGAAACTGGACGCTCTTACAGCGGTGGTTGTGCTGGTTGGAGCTCCTTTAGGGACGTACAGGGTGGGGCACAGGTAGAACATACACTTCTGAGTAATTCTCCGGCAGAAATGACGTATTTCCTTCCTGCTGGTGGCCGAATGCGACTGTCACCTTTGCTGATGTCTGGGGGGAAAGTGCCAATTTCGCCAGTGACCATCTTTTGGTGTAGTTGCTTTATGTTGAAGGGTTCCACGGTGAAGGGCAGGGTGCCTGTCAGCATGGCGAATGTGCTCACACCCCTGAGCAGAGCCAAAGAGACAGAGATGAGCACAGGTACGTCATAGTGACGTCACCACGAACACCACTAAGGTCTGTTGTACTACAGGAGTGTATAAATAGGTGATGGATCAGAATGGATGTTTCAAAGGCTGAAAGTATAAAAAAGAAAGCAGAAGGGGACCTGAGGGTGACAAAATCTCTCACAAACGGATCCAAGTTCAAACCTCATTCCGATACTTAAATTTGTTATCAGACTATACAAATCTGTACGTTTGTATGTATATATCTCTAAATGCCTCCATAAGGGTTAAATTATAAATTTTTGATAACAGTGTCTGCTAAGCAGCAGTGAAAAACATTTTACTTCTTGAATTTAGCATTGAATTTTACTCTGAATTGTTGGTGTATGTAACCAAAATTGCCTTCTGTCAGACTTTGCTAAGACTTCTTAATTAAGGGCCAGGCTGTATGTCACTGTTTTTTAATTTTATTTATTTATTTATTTATTTATTTTTATTAATATTAATAATATTATTAATAATAATATTAACAGCAACAACAACAATAATAACAATAAATGGCAGGATGTCAAAGTCTGAGAGGTTTGCAACATTTTCATGTCATCATTGTCTAACATGTCTGAGTGACCAGTTAACATTAATTACTGCCTTTTATAGACCTCAGAAAAGTCGTTCAGGCATCAAGCTGTCCAACAGAAGCAGCCCACATCCTATGAATGATGAGGTGAACGGACACTCTGACTTTTCTGTCCCCAGGAAGGAAAGCCAGCAAAGAAAATGTTTGGAATGGAAGGGATGAAAAGAAAGAAAACAGCGCCGTGCTCACTCAGGATTCCCCCCCAGCTCGGACCCCAGGCCGGGCTACTTCCTGTCAGCCGTGCCGCGTCAGCAACTTACACAGACCACACGTCCACCTTGGGGCCGTACTTCCTGTGTGCTAGGAGTTCGGGTGCAGCGTATGCGGGGCTGCCGCACTGCGTATGGAGCAGCTCTGGAGACAGGGTCTCCACCTTCAGGGTGTTGCTCAGGCCAAAGTCTGCAAAGGAAGCACACTGAGTGAAGACCCTGGTGAGTTACAGCAAAACATACCCTCCTCTGTCCACACATGCCCTTCTACTATCAACATAAAATTGTCACGGTGGGTCAGCAAGTACTGTTGTTGCATCGCAGAACCTGAGCTATGCATTTTGATGCGAGTGCAAATCCGGCTCAGTCTCTGTGGAGGTTACAAGTTCTCCCTGTGTTTGCATGGGTTTCCTCTAGCGGCTTTGCATTCCTCTCACAGTCCAAAGAACTGCTTCAGTTGGATTGCGTAAAGCCAAAGTTCACATGTAGACTGGATCATTTAGGGGATTGAGGAACGGTCCCTCCTGAAGTGATTTGGCCAGAACTGAATCTTGGTGGTTGACTAATGGTCATGTGGTGATGGTACAATATTAGATGTTCTTAATTTGTGGATGTTTCTCAATCGTTGGCGAAATTAAATATTCTCAGACATCAATCGTGTGGGTCTGACCCTGTCACATATCTTGTTTGTCTCTTTGAAAGTTTGAATATCCATTGAACAGCATGAAATGTCTCTCCCTGAGCTAAAAAACACAGCATACTTGTACAAATGGCAAGTGATGCTCATGTTGTGCAAAGGCGATTGAAAAGAATGGAATAATGACCTCACAACTAGGAGCATTTAGAAGCATTCATACTTGTGCCAACAGAGAAGGGGATGCTGAGGCCCTTGAGCAACAATGAAGTGAGAAGCAAAGTGGCAGAGTCCAGAGGTTCACTCAGGGGGCTACTTCAATGTTTTAATGGAACACAGTTTTTGTCAAGATTTTTCCAGGAAACGATGTGAGCAGAAGTTTGTGGTTAATTTCAGGCTATGATCTTCCGAAATGGTGTATAACACTTGGGTTTCTCATTAGTGTGAGTTTATTTTTTCTTTGAGTTTATTATTTAGTTTTTCAAAAGGAATAGCCTGTTTGTTTGCTGTATGCTTGCATGATACCTAGTTGTAGCGTTTTACCGCTCGGTTGTTGGTAATCCTAACGGCAGGCCTGCAGCTTGTGATTCCTGTGCTGAAAATGTGTCCTGCTCCAGCCCTGGTCAATAATCACTGTGTGTTACTTTGGAGTAAAATGTCTGCTAAAGGAATAAATATGCTTAAAAAAAAAAACAAATTCCTTCTCCAAAAGAAAGCTCTTTCAAATGAGCTTTTGTTGTGGATACATTCTCTCCTTCTTGCTTTGTAGGCATCAGTCAGCCCCCCCCATACCAAGTGGGACATTTTCTGTGGTTAAGGCATAAAACAGGAATGTTAACAACGGTAAGAGAGAGCAGAGAATGAGAAGCCTTAAAGTCAGTGTGTGGTGAGCTTGGAGTCCTTAAGCACCCCCTTGCCAAAAGTTAGTGACATATCTTCACAGCTCGGGGGGTCTGCCAAATTCTCTGAACTCAGAATGGGAAGAGGCCCTTTGCAGAGGGCAAAGCTTTGACCACACAGACCTGGGAAACGCTCCCAGCGCTGCCCACTGAGCAGCGTGCTAATGTCACTAACAGAGGCGGATTTTCCAGAGGCCTCCCCTCCCCTGTCCCACACAGGCACATCGCCACACTTCAAGCTGCTCTTTGTCACAGAGCAGAGAAATATCTCGGTGAGGGACACTGACATGCCCAGGAAAATCTCCATGGCGACAGGTTTCTGTCAAACATACAAGTCTGTTTATTCTTACCGTGCATGACCAGCTATTCACCTCTGACAGGATTAGAGACCAGTAGGAAATGTGCGTTATATTTACATTTCGTCATTTGTCTTAAACTTTTCTCTAAAGCAATATACAATCTTAAGCTACTTGTTAAGCGAGGTTAAACTACTAATCCCTGATGTAGTCCCATTAATACAGCAGAGTAATTTTACCGTTATCAGTTCTAGTTAAGTACTGTAGCAACCCAAGCTCAATAATGGTCTCTTGGAGGACCGATGATTCCCGAAAAGTTTAATACCATAGCGTTCACTAATTTACCATTTGTTAACCCCTTTGGTCAGGTGCTGAAATCCTTCAGCATTCCATGCAGACTTTTGCTCCTTCAGTACATACAAGCATTCTCTCTGCTCCCTTTTAGACATGTACGGTAGGATTAACCAATATGCAGGGACACTCAGCAACATTAAAGTCATTTTGCAGCTACGTTTTTTACATTCGTGCCTTCCGTTCGTTTTTAAGCGGTAAGCATAAAAAATTACTTAAAAAAATGCAAAGCAGAAACACTCACCAACTATTTTAATGTTGTTGTTTTCATCCAAGAGGAAATTTTCAATTTTTAGATCCCTGAAATTAAACAAAAACATGAAGAAAAAGTTACTGGAATATGGCGAGTCATATATTGGTCATCTTAGCCATGTTGGAATGAAAGATGTGTAGTTCATCCAACAGACCTTTGCATTGCAATATTATTTTTTTTTAACTATATTTTCCAGAATGAATAAAACACATGTAAAGATGCAAATTAGGACACAACTTAATAAAAACACTTTATTTTATTTTTATTAAGAGGAATGCAAACTTCTAATAACTGCATAAACAAATATTTTATTATAAATTTTTGTATGGGACTGTTGCAAATATGTACTCTTCCAAAATGTCTGTTTTAATATTATGTTTAATATTGTGTAATACTGTCATTTTATGCTTTTTATGTTTTTATGCCTACTAACCCCACAATTGGTTTGGTCATGCAAGAATAAACTGTATTCATAACAATAGCTGAGACACAGTAAAACGCCACTTAATGCTGCCCACCACCCACACATGGTGGTGACAGTAGCCACGCACTCTACAAACTCATACTGATGGATTTTCTTGCTCCACAAATGCATGCACACAAATATACAAAATTGTAAAGGTAATAAAGTGTTTTGATATATAATTTGTTCCTCTCAGTATCATTCACATGTTTGAGCAATTGTGCCAATAGCTGTTATTTGTGCGCAAATAAAAATGTAAAAATTACATTAGTGATTATATGTTATAGGCCTCCATGAAGAGACCAGGGTAACAGTTACTATCATGTAAAAACATGATTAAAAGGTGAAAAATGAGATGATGCCTTTGGCTCCAGGTTTCCTCTCAAACTGAGGCAAGGCCCCTTCTTCTTTATTTTATAAGCAAATCGGTGCAGCCCGTCACGTGCCACCTGCTGGCATTTATATGTGTATGTGATGTATCTAAATGACAGTTCTTGACTTAAAACTGCAAAGGAGCACCAAACCCCAGACAAGGCAAGGGCAAAGGCTATTCATGCAGGTTTAGGCAAAATGTATCAAGGCAAAGCAAAATATACTGACCCAAATGTGACCACACATTGTGTGCATCACTTATACGATACACGCAGTGCACATTATTAGTAATGTAAGGGTAATAAAGTTTGGCGATTATGCATGTAGGTTTTTCCTTTCCACTTCACTGACACCAGCACACATGTCACTGCAGCATTCACCTGCCTGGTACCACTAAAAATACTTTTGTGTTAAATACAACCACTTAAATTATGAAACAGTTTGGTGATTATATAACATGTTATTACTTTTTACTGTTCCGTCGCTATTACACCTTTTTGACCTGGGCAGGACCAGGTAATTCAGCTTGTAAGATGTAATGTTAAAATAACTTTTTTTACTGCCGTTTTGGCTATCACTCCTATTTCTAGCATTGCATCCTGATCACTGATTGTGATGTTACTGCATTTAGTAGTGTGAGGGTGTTTTTAAGGTTCTTGTTAGAGATGCTGAAAGTTCCTGAGGTCTTATTTTTATTGATTGATTGATTGATTGATTGATTATGGCACAAAGACATACTGTCAGCTCTTGTTAGGCGCTGTAAACCAAACAGTTCAGGGTAACTAGCACTGCCTACAGGATTAGTACATTTTGCAGGCCCCTAACACAAAAATGAGGATCATCTGACTGATGGCCTGTTGAGGTGCCATACCAGTGTCTTCTCCTGCCCTGGAGGCATCCCTGTTACCTTTTGATCTTTACAATGGAAAATTAAATTTAAAAAGATTTTAATGAGGAGAACTGACATGAAGACAGGCCATTTTTTCTGGAAAACTGTTAGAGCAGCATTTCCACAGTGCCTAATAGTGTAGGCTAGCATTTTATTGTCTTTATTCCTTACTCCCAGCTTCTTTAGCTGCCATCAGCTGGGATGTATGGGCATATTGGAAAACAATGCGGTATAATTTAAGCTGGTTTCACAGTTTTGCAGGAATGCACTTGTGGCTGCACATTCAGCAAGGTGGTCCTGTCCACGCCACCAACTTGCAGCGTGTTGAAATGCACACATGCCCTCTGCCAATGCAACTTCAGCCTTCTGCCCTGCTCCAGCTGGGTGTGCGCTGTCATCACCCCCTGCCCCCTCAACTAGGATAGCAGCTCATATTGCAGCTCCCACCATCGTGCCATTTTAACACACAAAAATAGCTTTCATGAAATATAAAACTAAAAAAGTACTGTAAAATTGTAATCATCAGTACATTTTATTTAAAATATTTTGGTATATTTCAGGAGCTGCTGCCTAGAAAGATTCTGCAAAAACAGTGGCCTCATACAATTAGAACATATTTCTTAATTGCAGATTGGCACACAGACACACACACACACACACACACACACAATTCAAAGTACAAATGGTGTGTGTTAAACTAACATAACAGCCAGGTGAAGCCTGTAGGAATGAGTAATTATGCACGCTAAAGAACTGGAGAGCAGATGTAGTTTAGGTTGGCCCTTGTAAACTTTGTAAAGTGTTGGCTGAGGGTTCCCTGGAAATCTCAGTTTCACACGACGGAACTTAACTGGTAATGTTAGAGGCGAAACAGTTTAACACCTAATTATTGCATTACAATACAGGCCCAGCATTTCTTTCACACAAGGACCTTGGAATTATGCTTATTTTAATGGCAAAAGTATCAGACTTTTTTCAGATGTTTTTCGGTTCTGCTTTTAGCGTATAAGGAAACTTTAAAAAAAACGGCTTGAACCAATGAGATGTATAAGGTGAATCAGAGCCATGCCTGAAATGACACTCAGGAGTGATGGTCAGGGCTGTAAAGGGTCGCACTTAGCATCATAGCATGTTAGCAGGTGTGGGGGTGTGCCCAGTACCTATGCACCACTCCGTGACGGTGCAGGTGCTCCACGGCAGACAGGATCTGACGTGTGTAGCGGCGCACCTCCCTCTCCCCTAGCCGCTGACGTTCACAGAGCCGGTCCATGAGGTCACCTCCCACGCAGAGCTCCATCACCATGTAGTAGGAGTTTTCTGTCTCCAGGGTCTCGTACAGCTGCACCACATTCGGGTGCCGGACCATCTGGTGGATGTGTGGCTCTCGCTTCATGTTCTTCAGCACGTATGAGTCCTGCTTGGCCTTCTTCTTGTCGATCACTTTGATGGCCACCTGGCAAAGCAGGTCTAATTGTTATATGTCTGGTTGACAATTTACTATTCATATATTTATGTGAAAGTTGTAATATTACAAAATAATTGCAAAAGCCTCACGTTTTACTGATATTAACACGTGCAATATCTTTCACTGCATATAAATGTCAGTAAAATTTTTTGAGTATTGTTGGTGGCAAAATAATTTCTTTCAGCAGACATCTTTGATTTATATTTTACATGTTTTAGTAAGCATACTTTAATGTATTTTCTGGACTGATATTCCAGTAACATTTTATTTTTAAGAAAAACATTGGAATCAGATTTATTGGCCCTAGTATACTCACACATACAGGGAATTTGGCTTTGGTTCCCAATGTTCCTCAGTGTCCATAAGAGCACAACATACAAACATACCTCGGTGCAACTTATCTGTTCATTTTTTTTCAAGTATGTACTTCTTTAGGGTTTGCATTTTACACTCCGGAGGTGACTTATAGTTCAGTAAATACAATAATTTTCTTCACAGTACTATACATAATTCATATCAATAATCAATACATAAAATTATATACATTATATATGCATAGAATTTGCTGTGGTTTCAATGAAGGGCTAGCTGAGTTACCCAGTCAAAAAGAGGAATGGTAAATGGCAAGAACACATTATATATTAACTGTATCAATTATCAATAATATAGTATTTCAATTATATACCAAACTTGTATTACTTTACAGTGGCTGCATTTATTACATAAATACGGTTAGTGTTGTTGATCAGGTGAGAGGTGCAGAGGGCATTGTGGATGCTGGTTGTAGTGCAGTGGAAAGTTAAAAGGTCATAATTATATATAGCTAAATATAACAAAGTTTTGTGTGTGTGTGTGTGTGTGTGTGTGTGTGTGTGTGTGTGGAGAGTGAGAAAATGTGTCAGTATCATTGCCCAAGGTGCTTGAGGTCGCCTTAGTAGTTTACTTGCACAGCAGGAGTGTGGTCATTTGCTCAGTTCCAACTTTTTAAGTATTGTTAGAAACCAAAATTGGCATTTTTAAGATAGCAGTCACTTTTAGAGACTAATGAACTTGACTGTGTAAAAACCTCACTGATTTTAAAAAGCACCACTGTGCCAAATTTCAAGTCTGTGGCTTATAAAAGAAAGCTTTGAATAAAAAACAAACATGTTGAGCTTTATAGAAGCAGAGATTAAGGTTTATTAGTATGTATGGTGTGAGGTCATCATTTTAGATAAATCTGTATGACCGCATTAATTTGTTTTAAATAAGTTCCATCGGAGAGAAACTGAATCTACCATCTGACTCTATGAGGAAGGGAATGAGTGTGGATGCTGTACATGGTTGTCATGGAGAACAGCCAGTGAGACAGGACACACAAACACACACCATTGCATTTGACATGGATGATCCATGATTGTGTCTCATACACACACACACACACAGGAGCTGTATAAAGCAAGGCAAAGCAGACCTTTGTAGTTTAAGGTCAAGGCCTAAAGATGGATCTCTGTGCGCTTCCTATTGCCTTGACTACAGAGGAGAAACAAAATAAGTGGAGAGCAGCAGTTCCCAGTCTTTGTGGAACCATAACAACCTGGTTTACCTTCAACCAGCAGTTACCTGGGCTCTTTTCATACAAAGAAAGGAAGGAATGGCTTACAAAGGCAGCTTGAACAAGGTCAGAGCTTGATGACCTTCGCCCACACACACTGTTGGTATTCTAGGGTTAAAATGAGCCTCTGTGATTGATCTCCTTAATATCTAGTGTTTAATTACCACAATATATTAAAATTTAACACTTAACCCTTCACTGCCATGTGTGCTGGATTCCTCTGGTGCAAACACTACCGATCTTGTTCCTGTCCAGCCTGAGAAATACTTTCTGTGGCGTATGTAATATTTTTAGCATAACTTTTGGCTATGTGGAGCTGCTAAGTGGCGTGCAGCACAGTAGCAGGAAAAATGGCAGAGCAAATGTTCACATGTGAAGAAGCTCAGAGAGCCATGCTGGAAAGTAATGGGTGTGACCTTAGCGATCACGATGGAGACAACAAAGAGTGTTTGTTACAAGATGCCAAGATGCCAACGACGGTGGCAGCCTGCGGTTCCACTTTAACTGCTGCCGCACAGATGCCCAAGGAATGAGAAAGTCTCTTAGAATGATACTGCTCATGGGAATAACAGGCAAAGCAAAGATCGAAATGTGCTGCTTGACAGATCCTCTGTTTGCTGCGTGCGGGATTATGCACTTCGCGATGCCCAAGTAAACCTGGGCTGTGCGCAATGCCGTGTTTTGGACCGTGGCACACCAAACCGAAGCACCGCGGATTGGTCTGCTGTTGGATCTACAGAGCTGAATAGCAGACTTCAAAACTACTTATTTTGCTACGTTACATTTATTACCCAATTTACATGTCAGAAATGTGCTTTGGAGCTGAAAGACACAGGCGTCAGGTTATCTTTTCACAGAGAAATGTAACGGTCCCATGGTTTTTGCCATTCGTAGAGCCTGGCAGTTACATGAACATTTCTGGGAATATCAGCTCAAGCTAAGACACCCAATCTATTTAATTACACAGATTTCTCTTCAGTTTTCATATGAAGACAAATGCTGAAAAAGCTTGTGTCTGCTTCTGTCATGATTTGGACGGGACTTTTCAGTGCTCATAAAACAAATGAAGAAATATAGAAAATGAAAACATGCAACTCCTGCTTATGTTATTTCATGTTATTACACTTCATGTGCATTTGCAATAACCACGGTAAATTGAAAGGAAAAACTGCGATCAGTGTATACTCAGGTGTAAATCTGTTCACCTTAAAGGCCGTTGGAGGTCCTTTGTGGAAGTTCTCACTTTGTCTCAGTTTGCTGACAGAGGCTGAGGGTGCCCTGCACTCAGTAAGTCACACACGCCATGGAGAAGAAACCAGACAACAGTGGTGACTGAAGAGCTATACTCAGCTTTTCTTCTTCTATTTTTAAGAGAACATCTGCATTTGAAGATAATGGATCGACATGCAGCATCCTTTCACCAAAGTGCCCAAACCACCCTCAGAATTGCCATTTCCACTGAATGTGACTTTTCTCAAAGTGAGGAGACATAATGCAGACACCACACAAACGCATCCCGCTTGTTGGCTCGAATGATGAGAGCGTACGTAAAAAATAATTCTTATCCACTGCCGAATAATACGGCACGGTGCTTACCTTCTCTCCACTGCTGATGTGGAGGCCCTCCATCACCTTGGCAAAGGAGCCTTTGTTGATCATTTTCCCCACCAGATAGCCCCCGACCCATTTGCTGTGGGGGAAGTTCTTCAGCACGTCCCTGGGGACCTTGCTGAGGCACCCAGGCACCGAAAGCGTCCCCGCTGTCTCTGGGACAGCCGTGACCGCCCCTGGCATCGCTGCAGCTCCGCAGCCTCACTCATGGCCCTGGAGACCACCTGCAGGAGAATGGATCCTCTCGCTGACCTCCCCACCCCACCCCCCAGTGTGGCTCAGCCCCTCCCCAGGGATGGCCTGTCTGTCAGCGATCGCCCTTCGCAGCGTGGGAGTGCCAGTGAACTGCGGATAATTAACCCAGCGCGATGTTCAGCCAGTTCAAGTGTCCCATGGGAGCCGGCGGCTGTCATGAGTGTCACCTGACACCCTGACTGTCCCAGTGCGGATGGGCACATGGAGGACCGACAGAACACCTGGGTACCACTGACTTCTCACAGCACACAGCTGTATGCAGTGTCACCTGCGATGGCAACCACACATTGTGGCCCATGGTGCACATCCATGTGCAGCACCTGTACAGCATTATTTCATAGTATAAAGGGCGTAATGGAGATTTTGACATCATCTCAGGTACTCAGATTGCTGGGCCAGCAGGCAACATAGTGTTCAGACTCAGCATCTTCATGTCAAAGTACTTACTATAGCACCCATGATAAAGGTACTTAACCTGAATGGGTACTGTAAAAAAGTGAAAGTTACTCTTGTATAAATGACTAAATCATGGGGGTATCTTGGTAAACAAATATAATGCTGTAAATGGCCTTGGATAAAAGTGTCAGATAAATGATGTTAATAATTATTGTTGTCACAAATCCGAAGGCCTTTTTAAGGCCTTTTAAGTTTTAAGAACGGTCACTTGGGCAGTTTAAAGACACGTTGTTAGGGTTACACACATTTAAAGAGACTCGTATACGAGTGCTCAAATAAGAGCTACTGTGTATTTACTAAATTAAATAAATATATTCATCCCAAGGAGTCAAATGGAAGTGGCTGCAGCTAAGAGATGGACGTGGACCTTGTCTTAAAATTTTATAGCTCTTTGTGCGCTGTTGGTTCCTGGTTTCTGGATGGTTTTTCTGCATGTGTGTTGGTGTTGTGGGACCTTCATGACCTCTGCTGAGCAGCAGCCAGCTCTGTTCGAAACCAAAGACACCTGAGGAGCTGCTCATGTTGCACACCGAAAATGCCTGCATTTTCTCATTCATCTGACAGAGAACTTGACCTTGAAGGCGGTGTCTCTCTCTCTCTCTCTCTCACACACACACACACACACACACACACACACAAACACAGAGTACAGAAGTGCTCCCTTGTTTATTATTATTAATAGTGTATCTTCTTGTGATGGTGATGACAGCACCGTAACAACATCATCCTGGAAGAATGGAGACTGTGCCATTGCAACAACATGAAGTCCTAGTACAGTGATACCAGTGTGTGATTATGTCACTGCGATGACGCTGCCACGGAGGTGTTTGGAGCTCTAGTGTCTGCGATGACACCATAGCAACAGGCTCGGATGCTATACTAGTGATGATGGTCACTATGCAAAGAGTGTTTGAGTCCCCTGATAGAAATGACCGTTTGCCAAGTAAAAATTTTATTACCATATACGGTAATTCATAACCAGCTTTTTTACTCTTGTTTTTATGAATGTTCATATGGCAGCTTTTGATCATCCTGTGCCCATCTGTATGCATGACAATAGTAACTGTGTGTTTTACCACAGGGTGTGTGGTGCACTGCCCATCTGCCTGCACTGATGTTGTGTGTTCTGCCATCCACACCTGTAGTTTCCATTTGGTCCCGTGTCAGCGTGTGTCAGTGACACACGCACACACACAGAGACAGACTCACCATGGTGGTCTCTGGAAGCCCAGTCAGTCACCAGCGTTGTGTTTAAATGCTGCGGCTGTTTTTCGTATGAAATCAAACCTCTGGGGATAATTCATATAAGTCCTCATTTGTATTCGACTGGAAATGTGATTACTGCAGTTGTCCATCCAGGAAAAACACCGAGACAGTAGTCATTGCAATGAAAAATGATATCACGTTTTTAAAGTACAGTGTTTTGAGAAAACACATGATGTTAAAAATGCCTTTTAAAGTCACAATCTGTGCTATACAATTAAGCGAATTATGTCACAGATTAATAAACCAAGTTGCTCTGTAGTTGTTTCAAGGTACTGAGTTTCTGTTTAGTTTATATCAGGTTCTGCTGGACAACAGAAGGTGACGTAGTGGTGGAGATGATGAATCGATTCCACAGCTTCGGTTGCAGCCACAACGGTCCACAGGGCTTCCTGATGAACAGAGCCAGTGGGTTCCTGGGCTTCTGACTGGCTGTGGGTGTGTTTGTCCCTGCTGAGACCTCTGTGTGTGTTTGTGTGTGTGTGTGTGTGTGTGTGTGTGTGTGTGTGTGTGTGTGTGAGAGAGAGAGAGAGAGAGAGAAATGGGTATCTACAGTGTGAATGGCCTGCTTTGCACCTAGGCTGCAAGGATGGCCTCTAACATCAAAAAGGGGCAAGAGGTAATATAGTGGTTAGAGCTATGGCCTTGCACTCAGAGGACCTGGGTTATAATCTCACCTCCAGCTTTTGTACCCTTGATAAAGGTTTTCATTCTGAAACAACAAGAGTCAAAAATTAGCCAGGTGAATGAACAGATAAAATTATGTTACATAACCTGGTACATACGTTAGTGTACAAACCAAACATTGTGCTTTGGAGAAAAGTGTCAGATAAGTGTACAGGACAGTTCTCACCGCTGGTCTCTGGTCCTCAGGTTTGAAGGTCATGTGAGTGCAGTCCTGCTTTTGGTTGCGATACTTCTGTGCTCAGGCAGGGCAAGGAAGCAAACTCCACATTTTGTTCAGTTATTGAGCTGACGCTTTTTTAAAACTAGCATTCGGTTTTAAGCTCCTTACCTTGATTTACCCATTTATACAGCAAGGTCATTTTCACCATACCAATTCAGGACAAAAATACCGCAGTGAAAGCCAGGATTTAAACCTGGGATCTTTGTGTGGAAGGCAGCAGCTCCGACCTCCAAGCCACCTGCTGCCCTTTGTCTAACACCTAAATGTAAATTAATAATTCAGTCTGTTAGGTAATAAAAGGACCCAATATGAAATTTCTGAAACACACTGTATCTTCTGTGGTTTCTTATTTTTACGTCTTATATTTAATATAGAATTGTCTTACTTTTTCTTTGTAATGTGTTTAATCCCCTTTGATTAAAATTTCTTGAGAAGGGATATTAGATGTGGTTCATATAAAGGGGAACAAAATAAGAGGCAGTAAGACTTTCACGGGACCCTTGCTACGTTCACGTTCAGCAGGTGTCACCTCCCTTTTCGTGATCCTGGGTTCAAACCCCTGCTACTGCGATAGTAGCCTTGATCGAGCAACTCGCCCTTAACTGATACGTAAAAATTTGTGTAGGTGTTAATGTGCAAATGGTTTAACGTAATTTGCCTTTGTGAAAAGTGTCAAATTATATTTATTTATCTAGCATATGCTTTTCTGCCCAAATGTGTAGCTGGAAAAATGCAAACATGCATATACTGTAGTAGTAGTAATAATAATAATAATAATAATAATAATAATAACAGCCCAGTAACCAAAATGAATTGCAGGGTAGGTAGCTTATGTAGCATTTTTAACTCCAACAACAAATGAAAGCAACTAGCAAAAGATGTTTGTGTTTCGTTGGTCGTATAGAGTGAGTGTGTGTTTGCGTGGAAACGCGGTGGTCCGCCTGGGGGTTACGCACTCAATAACAGCTGTTGTAAGCGCTGTTCGCTGGGTGTGTGAAGGTGAACTCGGCAAGGTGTTAACATGGCAGTGCAATTCCCCTGACCGGAGTTAACGTGGTGCTTCTCGCTCACTCTGCTACAGGGTTCCTGGCGTCTGAAGTCAAATGTTCGCCTCGCAACAGAGTGTGTTTGAGAGCGCAGAGCGAGGCACTGGAACACGGGGGCCTCTTTCGCTTAACAAGATCTCCAGAGCCAGATTATATAACCACAGCGCCGGGCTCTGGTGCAAGGGCCGCGCCGTTGCCCAGCTCGGGCGTTTCTTCTGCCATGGTTCAAAGGAGGCCACGTATTAATGCAGGAAACCGCAGAAAGAGTGTTGCGTTTGTGCACAGAAATGTGCAAAAGCCTGGAGGCCTTGGCAAAGGGCTCCGTGGTCAAATTAAAAGAAGGAAAAAAGGTTTCCTGCATGTAATAAATGAATCCCAAGCAATCCATTAAGGAATATTTTAACACCAAATAACTTTTTTAAAATCTCACCAGACTCATTGAATTTCTCTTTTCTTGCGTGCAGAGTTTTACAGCGACTTAGCAGAAACTGCTTTTTTGATATTCTTTTCCCTCCTTTTAAAAAGGGAATCGAACCCCCACCCGTTAAGCGACATTCGATTCAGCTGAATTCAGTTTAACTTTAAAGAGCGCTTCTTCTCACACAGTGGCCCAGAGTACGGAAACACAGATTAAAACGAGAGAGCAGGCATAACACACGTAGGTCTGCAGGTAAGAGATCGGCTATACATTCAATGACTAGAGAAACTGTACTACTAAACTAGTATCCTATTAAATTACTAAACCACTATACTAGTATGCCACTGAGCTACTATACTCACATATTATTAAACCATTAAACCACTATACCAGTTCACTACTAAAGTACTATACAGGCGTACTACTAAACCGCTATACTAATGCTACTAATAAACAAGTATACTTTACTAGTGTACCACAACTTTACTACATGCAAGATTTCTTTGTTTTACGGTTTTTTTCATCCGTTCAAAAGTGTTTTGTAATGAAATTCCATGGTCCGGCACCCTGAGAGCTTTTGGTGAAGAGCCAAATATGTTGTAAATAGCGCCCCCCAGTGTTGAGCCTACAGATTGCTCTGGCTTGGATGTGGCGGTTCCCCTCCGATAAAGCCAAGCGAGGAAACAAGAAAGTTTGCTCAAAAGATTTGAATTTGAGTAAATGTTGTTAGCAGAAGGATTGCTTCATGACATTCAGTGGAGGTGAGGTGTGTGATCTGCAGAAACTCCGCTACAGTTCGCCAGACCGCAGCTCAGCGGGCAAACTGACCGACATGTGTGCGAAATTATCACGGAAGAACAAATATCCCTGTCCTTGTTTTCGTTGTAAAGAAGCAAACAACGGGGCAAAAACATCTGCTTCGTCTCGAGGAAGTTGTCCGGCTAAATCCCCGAAACAAGTTGTCCTGAGCCATGTCTGAAATACAGAAAGAAAATACAACAAAAAAGCACAGCGCAAACACAAAAAAAGCTGAAGGGCATTTTCCCATTTTTTCAGTGGTGGGGAAGAATGTTCTAGAACCACATTTTATTTTTGGCTTCTCTGCAATATTTGCCTCTTCAGTGGGAGTGTACAAAGGTCATTAAAGGTCACCGATGCCAATTTAAGAAGAGTGCAAAGTTCCAGCAGTGGGACGCAGTCCATTTCCAGGAGCGGCTCTGCAGCCGTACCCCTGTGAACGCCGTGTACCATGATTTACTCCAGTAAAAACATCCTCCTGCAGGAATATGTCGAGCCATGAGCCGCCTTGGATGGAGATGCTGGCTGAGCTACACGATGGTAAAGTAGGACAAAGCCATCGAGCCAGTCGCGCTGGAAAAATTATCGAAAAATAAGTCCAGAGAGGCTGTGGACGGATTCGACACCCTGGGTACGATGACTGCACGAGGGTCAGCTGTTCAACGTTTTGCCTTTGATTTGGCTTTCAGTTACATCTGTAATGTCCTGGCTCAGAAGTGAGTCAGTTACAGCTCTCATATCCTGGCAGTGATGCTCTGCTTAATAACAGAAAAAATCTGGATGTGTTACTGCGGTCCCTTCCCTTATCATTTGGCCATGACGCTCGATGTCAGTTGCTATTTTCCTTGTTCGTTTCTGAAGATTTTTACCATTGCTGCGCACTGAGGCCAGCAGGTGGTGTAGTGTTTAGAGCCGCGGCCTCACAGTCGAATAACTCTGGTTTAAATCCATCCTCCCGCCGTTATACCCACGAATAAGGCATTTGCGCTACAGCGATGTGACTTTGGAGTAACGCATCAGTTAAAAATAAGACGTTTTTGCCCGTCGTGAGGCGGGAGGCTCTCCTGGCTGTGCTGCAGCCCCGTGGAGGATCTTGCAGGAGTTCTCACGCTGAGGAGCAGCCGTCCTCCTCCGAATCTTTAGTTTTTTCCCGGTTGACGTGTGTGATTCCAGCCCTGCATTTTCCTCTTTAATGGTACGTTTTACTGCGCCGTTTTACGGCCCCCACCGCAGGCATCCAGAGGGTGAACATTCATGCACAACGGCACCTTCACCGGGCAACAATTATGACCTCATTAAACCAGGTCAGCTGCACCGCGGGGCCTGGTGTCCTGTTCTCCTGAGCGCTTGGCTAATGAGATGAAAATGTATTTTTGACAATAAAAGCTATTTACACGCACAAATAACAAACAGCGACTAACAAGCTGCAGCCATGTTGTGAGTGCGTGTCTGGCTGGACAGCACCCCTCGGCCCCACCTCCCCCGGAGCTCACGCTGGGGGCCAGGGGTGTGTGGCAGGAAGCTGCTCCAGTCCCCACCCTGCTCCGCAATAACAGCCCTGGCATGGGAAAGGCACTGGAGAGTGGGCAGGGCCCTGAGGGGGCCTGAGTGGGGTGGCCCGTGTCCATGCGGGCATTGGTTTTGGCATCTCTGGGTGCGATTTAATGAAAAGAGACTGCACTTCATAAAGGCTGAAATTCTCTCTAGCTGATGCGAGTTCCTTCGCCGATCCCCTAGCCTCACGCCATTTAGCAACATGCTAATGGGAAGAGGAAACGCTGAGCTGTAGGAGATTTGCTTGTGCATAGACGATCGCAGTACGAACGCTAGGAGGGTCCACCGGACCCGATCAGTCCCTTCATCTCTGGCCAACTGATAGTCCCGCTCGCGACTGGTCCAAAAATGTACGTTCTCGATTTTGGCCCACGACGTGATGGAACGCACTCCATTCCTCCATTCCTCAAAGCTGCCGAATCCCTCTCAACGTTCAGTAAAAGTCTCAAACCCCATTTTTTAGAGACACGTTGCTCCTGATCTCCTGACAGCTACAGAAATGAGTCCGTCTGCTATGATGATGTGTAAATTTGGCATCTGAATATCTGTGAGAATGCTGTATTCTAGATACTGACAGATGTTTTTAGAGGCTGCATGGTGTTTCATCGCTATTGCTATCACCCCTGTTTCCTGCCTAGAGACGGCATGTATTTGTCTGAACAACTGGCGGACGGCAAATGTTCTCTGTATCTCATTATTGCCATGGTCTCCTTAGCATTTTTATGGCATGAATCAGGGAGTGAATGTGCTCAGTATTTACACGTCATACTGCTCCGAACCTGGTGCAAAGTATAGTGCCGCCAGGAAGGAACCAGCGTCACTCCCGTGTCTATCGTTAGCCTCACACTTCATAAAACATTTAAAAACGTGGCAGAAACACAAGCAGTTCAGCAGACAGAGTCGCGAAAGGTCACCGAACTCCACACCGTCAGCGAAACAGCGACTTAGAGGGAATTTCCGTCAGTTTAAATACACTGGATCTTAGGTAACATCCCTGACCAAGGATCGAAGCGCATCCCTGTTTCTTTCATTCATTTAGCAGACGCCTTTCTCCGAAACAAAGTTATACCCTTATCCAAGGTGACTGGCAATACCGGCCACACTACAGTAAATTCCCAAATGCACATCTGTACAGAGCAGCTGAATCACCAGTTTAGAATCGCCAGTTCACCTGAAACAAATGCCTTTGGACTGTGGGAGGTTGTTGCAACCCTAAGGCGTCTGGGGTAAAGGGTGTGCCGTTAAGTTGTCTGAATGTCAGTGTCTGAATGTCAGTATATATATTACCACACACACACACACACACACACACACACACACACACACACACACACAGTTATTATACATTACAAATAGTAATTATACAATAGAAATACATAGACCCATACAGAAGGCTATTCTAAGCAAAGAAACACAAACAGAACAGGTTCTTCAGCATCTGACGCCATAACTGCTACCTTTCACCAACTGCCGTTCACCAACTATCCAAAACCAAACATACACAGTTGACACCCCTTGCCTAGTGTGGTACAGACATCCAGAGCAAACCTACATGTGCAAACATCAGAACATCCTGGCAGGTAGGCAGAAAGGCAACAGCAAATACAAAATGAGTGTAAACATAAGCAAAATTAACACAAGAAATGAAAAGATCAGGAAGAGCAGCAAAAAGCTCAGCACAAGAATATTCTAGAGTCCAGCACTGGACAGGCTGTCTTTCTTCCTTTGTCCACCTTGATTTTCATTGGCTGGCAGGTTTGTGGTGATGTCATCGATAATGCTGATTGGCAGGATGATGGACCAGTGGTGGTTGGACACCTGCAGACAAACAAACAAACAAACAGCCCCCCAGACACAACGCGAACACAATGGGACGTAACAGAGGTAACCAACGCAAACGTGAACTGAACTTAAACCCTCCGTACAGATCGAGCCAGATTCAATCCCGTGCCCAGACTTACAGCTCGGGGAATACGAGACAGCAGGGGTACCCGCTGCACTGCCGTGCCATGCGTGTAAAATTCAAAATGAGATTCCAAGATGAGGCGCACATTAGTCCTGCACAACAGAGCATTTACAGCAAAGTCAGGATGAGCCAGCAGTTCAAAAAGGCTGAAAAGTGCTTCTGAAGCAACGAGCAGCTGAGACCAACAGCTGAGGATAAAATGTCCCGGGAGTCAAGCAGAGGCCAGATCGTGGAGTGGCTGGATGGGACGGGGATAAACGTTCGGGGATCGGCGGGTCATCACGTCCACCTAATTCAACACAGACGCGTCTAAGAAGGCCCTGCCATGACAAACAGTGTAAATATCATGCTTATTTTAGTTTTAGCATCACCTCTTCCTGCCCAGAGGAATTCACAGCTGGCTGGGGCCTCATGCAGGCCTAACGTGTGCTGTGTCCTCAGACACGCTGGACGTGCAAAATGTAGGGAATGCGTCATTTCATCTGGGGTTTCACAAGCAGCTTAGAAGTTTGTTTTTACATTGCACAGTAAAAAACAAAATGTAAGATTCACATACAGAACATACAGTTTCGTGTTCTTGGTATCCCCCAACTTACGAGTTTAACGCATGTCTGGAAATTTGCTCATAATGTGAAATCTTGTCATTCGGAGACGTAACTACCATCAAGGCGTAAACTTTGTAAATTCCCCCATGCTTGGTTCTTGCTGCTTGTGAGCATGAAAAATGAGCCCCATATGTGGTTGTAACTCAAAAAACGGTTTTAAATAATTTCACTCGTAACTAAAAAAACTCACAGATGAAAGCCTTGTATCTTGACGGATACCTGTACTTCGTTCTCTTTCCTATTTGTTTTGCTCGGTATGCATCACGAGGCAGAAAGCCGCATACATGCACATGTGGTGCAATGGGTGGTCCGAGCTGCTGCCTTTCATTTAAAGAAAGTGGGTGTGAATCCCGCTCTGTAGTACCCCTGAGCAAGTTATATAAGACGCAGTGTTGCGGCCTTGGTCTAAAAAGCCTTTAGTATTCGTGTGTCTGTCTTCTGTCTCCCCAATTAGCCAAGTGGAAGAAGCAGCCACTTAAGAAGAAGGGAGTTAAGGAGTAAAGACACCCGGAGAAGAAGAGGGGACAGAGGAAGGTGGAGGCCTGCACCAGAAAGAGTTGTGCGCCTTATTATTCAGTTGCTGCGGTTGGGGAACCAGATTAAATCGATTTTTGTTAGTTTTTTTGTTTGCTAGGGTAGTTTAGTTAACACTAAAAGGAGGGATTTTTGGTTGTTTTGTTGGCTTTGCTCATCCCTGGCAAAAGGGCCTGGGAATTTTGCTGCAGTATTAATAATAACATAATACAAAAATTAAAGCTTTGGTTTTGGTCCCTTTCTGCTTGGGTCAGTTCTTTCCTCAATCCTTCTGTTATATTCCAACTCCAGACTGGGCCATAACACGGTAAAAATGCCTCTGCGCTACAAGTGGGCATAAGATGCTCAATGTTGCTAAGTTGCTTTGGAGGAAAGTGTCAAATAAATGAACAAGTTCCCATGTTGTCGGCAAACAGGCCCAGTCAAAGCCTCATAGTTAAAGATCTTTTAGAATTCAAGTCTAACTTCAGAAATGTGGGTTTATGCTCCAAAAGTCCCCGTGGGACTCATGCAGAAAGCTTGTGCTGTTCTCCAGACTGAAACGTGAAGTCAGCCCGTTGTAAAGTGCTGACAGGCTTGAGGTGATCCAGCCTGCAGATGCCTGCAACACCAGATGTCCCACCCAAGAGGAGCTGCATCAATCTGTGAGGAATGAATACAGGTAAACCCCAGCATACACAATGTTGGTATAATGCAGCTAAGCTTTTAATATCAGCACAAGAACTCCATGTATTAGAAATGAAGAAATTCCTTCCCGAGTGGCACGTGCAGCTTCCTTTTGTTCAATACAGCAATCCCTTGGTATCCGAACTTCCTACGCCCTAATTTTTGCTACAATGGTTCTTGAAAAAAAATACCCATATGTCTGTATCCAAATGGAAAGTTCTGCCATAACAAATATTTATCTGAAGCTTATCTGTAATGCAAAAATCAAAACATGTTTGCACCATGTCAGTGCATTTACTGTGCATTTCATTTTTAAATAAACTTATTTATTTAAATGCCAGCTGAGGTGGCAAACAATCATGTGGAAGTGGCACGTTGCTTTGAAACACACCTTCCCTTTGTTCAGCATCTCATAATGCTGACCTCCTGCTCCAAACCCCACATGTGCCTGCCAGTGGCCCTGGTGGTAGCGGTGCCAGTACTGTGTGTTTTTTTAGTTAACTGGTGTTTTACCATCCTGACATAATGGGTTGATGACTGTGTAGGTTTTTTTGGAGGGGCGGGCCCGCAATACTTTTTTTCCCCATTGAAAATAGTGTGAAATAGACATTTGTTGTCTGAAAAATGTGCTATTTGACATCTTCAGGGATGAATTAGTTTTGGATACTGAGAGATTACTGTACTGCCATTTGATGTAATACTGATCTTTATGGTAGCTTGTAAGAGACATACAGATTGTCCTTGACACACAATGGACTAATAATAAAAATAATAATAATAATAAAATAAAATAAAAAAATAAAAAAATAATAATAACAACAACAACATCAACAACAACAACAATTTATTAAATGGGCAAACATTGACAAAATTTCAAACATTTAATTATTATTAATAATAATAATCATAATAATAATAATGATAATAATAATAGTAGTAGTAGTAGTAGTAGTAGTAGTGGTAGTATAATTAAATGGGCAAACATTGACAAAATTTTAAACATTTTAGGAAGGAAAGAACTGACCCATTATATTACTATAATAATAATAATAATAATAATAATAATAATAATAATAATAATTTATTAAATGGGCAAACATTGACAAAACTTCAAACATTTAAATAATAATAATGATAACAACAACATCAACAACAACAACAATTTATTAAATGGGCAAACATTGACAAAATTTCAAACATTTTAATAATAATAATAATAATAATAATAATAATAATAATTTGCAGGAATTTCAGTAAGCGAATTAGCATCTTATAGCTAATTAAAAAATGTGCACACAAGCATCTTGTACCTGTACTGTACATCCATGGCATTGTAGGATAAAACCACAGCGCCTGCTGACAGCTGTATGAAAGCATACACAGGACTATGACACGACTGAGTGCGTATGGCTTATACTGTAGATGAAAAATAAATGCATTAAAACATAGTGTGTGTACCTGCACTGTACGCTGAACAAGACTGTGCGCTATAACACAATGCCAGCGCCCTACCACACACAGGCAGCCACAATCGTCTCATGCCTGCTAAACCACACACACACCTTGTGTATGTGCATTGTAGCACAATCCCGTGTGCTGAACCACGCTGCTGAATCCCCCGTGCAGCACTATCTCCTTTGTGTGTGTGCTGCATTGTGCACCATGATGCTACACATCCTACAAGGTGTTTCAGTGTTTTAGCGATAGTTGGGAAAGTTGGTTTACTGGTTTTCATATTGGCTGGGAACACATTATTATTTAAAATAATGTAGAACAGCATCCTGGCGTGCGCAATTTCAGTTTTTGCTGCAGTTCCAGGAAAGAATTAAGTGCACAAAGCGAGGAGGGCCTGTATACGTGGTTGACGTATCAGGGTTGTAGAAACTCAGTATGCATGGGCGAGTCCCACGTAGAGTCCCACGTAGTGCAAACGGAGCGAAGACCGAGTCGTGATCCTCACGGCTCAGCATGTAGTTAACGCCCCTGCTCCAGCAGCCCCCCCCCCACCACCACCACTGTTCTCCTTACTGAGCTGTCCAGCTGACCAATGTGTTAAAGGCCTCACTGTTGTGTGAAAATGACTGTGATTTTCACCAATGAACTTGAGAGAGGCTCATTCTAGGGAGCAGCACATGGGGGCTTTTCTGTTCGGGGCCAAGCTGCTGATGCGTCCTGCTGAGTACAGGTGTTGCATGAATCACCTTCCAAGCAGCTGCGTGTGTGCTGCTACAGCTGCTGGTTGCCGCATTCTGAAACTGAGCCATGAAACCGAGAAGATAAGCAAAACGGACAAAGGGTAACACCAAGGCCATGAATGGGAGTTGCATCAGGTGGCAGTTTTTGGGGCATCTTTCTGAGTTGGTGAACATTTTCTTGCAAAGGTGAGCTTGAGGTCAGTGATGCCACGCCTGGTCATGCTAGGCCATATGTGGTCGTACCTGGTTATACCTGGTAATGTATGACCACACCTACATTCAGGTCCAAAAGTATTTGGACAATGACACAATTTTCAGTATTTTGCCTCTGTACACCGCCACAGTGGATTACAGCCATTCATATACATTGTCCCCCATTTTCAGAGGCTCAGAAGTAATTGGACAAACTAAACCAATAATAAATATAAGGATTATTTTTAATACTTGGATGCATATCCTTTGCAGTCGATGAGGTGGCCTCCTTCACTTGCATCAATACTTCTTTGGGCCACATAGTTCCCATGGACAGCTACCAAATTCAAATTCAACACCTGGAATCAGCTCCAGACCTTTTATCTGCTTAATCTGTCATAAAATAAGGAGGGAAGAGGCCACTTCTGGCCAAAAAACTGCCTGTTAGTCAATTGTCCTATTACTTTTGAGCCTCTGAAAATGGGGGACAATGTATATGAACGGCTGTAATTCCTAAACGGTTAATGCGATACTTTTGTTAAACCCCTTAAATTAAAGCCGAAAGTGTACACTTCATTCACATCTCGGTTGCTTTGTTTCAGATCCACTGTAGTGATGTACAGAGGGAAAATACTGAAAATTGTGTCATTGTCCAAATACTTATGGACCTGACTGTATTTTACAAACCTTACCATAGCGGTGATAACAAAACCTTTTTCCAGGTTTAAGGATGTCAGTTGTTTGTGGTCCCTGTTCTCCAGCACTACAGCTAGGTTTGGGGAGGGGTTGGCCAGAAGGTTGCTGAGGGGGCCGGAGGAGCCACATCAAATGTTCAAACAGGGAGGCCATTCTTCAGCACATCAGAGGGCCAATTATTATTCTGCCATCTTTTACATTTTTCTTTTGTTGAGTATCCCAGTAAAAGAATGAAAAGCACAACAAACACAGATGGATTTCATCAGAAATATCCCGTATTTGGGCTGTCTTCACAGCTCCGTTACCACAAAGAAAGCCCAAATATGCCAATTTAAAGATAAAAGCTGTCCAGGAAAATAAAAGTGTTATTCATTTTTATGACCCATTGAATGTGCACTGGGACCATTTGTTGTGAAACTAAGCCATGTTGTTTTAATAATGGATCTTGACATATGGTTAATCTGTGTAAAAAATGTTTTAGCACTTTATGTAAAATGATCATAATATGATATGTGTGGAAAAGGAACATTTTTGCATGTTTATGATATTCTCAAAACAGTGTAAATATTAAATCGGTTTTGACCAGCTGGTATAATGTTACATAGTTTGTATAATTTTTTTTATAAGCATGACTGCAATAGTTTTTGGCAGTACAGCCTGACAAAGTTTCCAAATAATTTGATTTTTACAATATTTATGCAGATGGAACAGCAGCAAAATAAATAGCGGCAAAAAAATCCAATTCAGCATGAAGTCGTGTGAATATCAGAACTACTGTGGACATCATCTTAAATCCAGGATTAAGATCTGTTTGCTAAAAATTAATAAAATATAACACGCGTGTGCTCTTTTTTTCTTTCCTTGTGTGGACTTTCGATGCTGTTGCATGCTGAGGATTTATTCTTGTACACAGACTTCCTTCATAGTCCAAATGTACAATTTTCATGTGAACCCAAGACTTTGAATCCGTTGTACTGCATAAGTATGTGACTGGATGAGTGTGTATGACTGCCCTATGATAAATTGGCATCCTGCCTGAGATGCTCCCGGCCTCATGCCTTATACCCCCAAGATAGACTTTGGGCCATCAAGACCCTGTGTTGGACTAGCAGTCATTAATGATGATAATTCATATTATTGTAATATTATGATTTTTTAAATGTTTACTTTTACTTTGAATTTTCACTGTGACTTTTGGGGCAGTACTCATTAGTAGCATGTAATGCTCAAAGCCAGTCTCTGCTGAGCTATTCCTGAAGTGTTGCTTAAAAGAAACAAGTTGCATTGCCAGGCGCTACCCGGGCCAAGAAGGTGTAGCAGTGGAAAGGTAATGCGTAATAAACACATTATATGATCACCAAGCAAACAGATGAATAGCAAATAAGTATCCTGAAAGAAAGCAGAAAGTGCTTTTAGGACTTTCTTAAACTTTTTGTATGGCTTTGGGGACCATTAATATAGATGACAGATTTCTGAGTTGGCTTGCAGACAATCCCAGGGCTACAACATAACTCAGAATCCTAGGTGAAGCCACACCATGTATGTGGGGTGGGAATGGTGTTCTTTGGGTGGCATTTGATAGTTGTATTTTGACTTTAAATTTTTGTTCTCTTAAGGTGCTTCTCATTGTCACAAATCCTTGGCTGAACCTCTTTGAACTTGGCACACTTGGTGCCAGTGGGTTAATTTCCAAAACACCCAGCAACCAGGCTTATAAATGGGGAGAAAGACAGCTGCTGAACTGTGGATTGTTGATCTGTTCAGTCCTCTTTTGCTTCCAGTTTCTGTGTGAGCTCCTGTTTCATCTGCTCACTTCTCAAGCCTCGGTTGTTGCATTCTGGTGTCTTCCGTGCGCTCCGGTCCCATGTACTCAAATCATTGTGTTTTCTTTACATCTCCTCTCAATGTATTTTCATGTCTTGATCACCTATTACACTGAGCATTTGTAAGTAAAATTATACCTGAGTCCACCACAGTTCATGTTTCCATGTATTTATGATGCTCATACGTTTGAGTTGAAAATTTATGTTCATTTTAAGATTTAAATTAGATGTGCTAGTAAATTGAATTTGCATTTTTTCATAGTTTTTGAACAGTTTCATCTGTAATGTGAATCTTTTCTGTTAGCATTATAAAAAAAGACACAGGAAGCATAATTTTATTTATGGATTGTAGAAAATTTTCATGCATACAAAAGTCATTGAACCCAAAAGCAACACCAGAAAAAAAATTCCAAACACAAAACATCTTTCTCTTGCAGATACTTTTGGCCATACAGTGTATGTAGACACCTGAGCATCACATCCGTATGTGCTTGTTGAATCTCCTATTCAAAACCCATGGACATTAATTTGGAGTTATTCCCTCCTTTCCTGCTATAACAGCACCCACTTTTCTAGGAAAGTTTTGCACCAGATTTTGAGAATTTGTGCCCATTTGGCCACAAGAGCATCGGTAAGGTTGGGCAAGAAGGCCTGGCTTGTGATCGGCATTTCAATTTATCCCAAAGGAGTTCAGTGGGGTTGAGGTCAGGGCTCTGTGCAGCCACTCAAGTTCTTCCACACCAACCTGGGCAAACCGTGTGTTTATAGTGCTCACTTTACGCATTAGGAGGGCACAGTCATGCAGGAGCGGAAAGGAGCTTCTTCCTCAAACTTTGGCCACAAAGCTGGAGGCACACAGTTGTCTAGAATGTCTTTTTATATATTTATTCATGTAATATGAGATAAGTAGCTTTAAATAATCCTCTATTTAATATTTTATTTTTGACTCTTTTTTTTATGTTGCAAAAAGTATTATCAGGAATGTACAGAGTCATGGAAGGACTTAAAAGACTTCAGCTGTTAGTGTGAATATAAACACTTAATGGCCTTTAATGTATGGCATTTTATCCTCACTTTAATTGTGACTTATTTTTAAAGCTGTATTAATGGAGTGCAGTAAAATATTCCCGAATTATGTGCCAAATGCTCTCATTTAACAGCCATCCCTCAGGGTTCTGCTTTTCTTTTGGGGAAAATTTATTCTGGTTATTAAAAATTCCCCAAGATTCTGTGCTGAAAGGCTGGCTTCTGTTTTCTCCACACTTCTTTTTTCCTCCTAAATGAACCTGCATAATTCCAAAAGAAGGGCTTGAAAATGAAGTGCTAACTGGAGCTTTTATTGCAGGAAACAGAGTGGAACAACATGTGCATTTTCTTTCCCAGGACCTGGGCCTTGGTCCTGAATTACAACCTGACTATGGATGAGTTGTTAATGAAAAACACGCAGACGCACACCCTAACCCACATAAACACAAGCTGATATACACAACAACATGCAGGGACACACTCTGGCACAGAATGACACACAACATGTCAATAATCCGATGTGGCTGAAAGTATTGGTACCCTTGCATTTTATTCAAATAATGCTCCATTCTTTCTGTTGAAATGAAAATATCTTTTGTCCTCCATATATGCATTTCTTTGGTCTGCAGTGGAGCAAAAAGCTGCGAAAAGAACTGAATTCCTGCTTATTCATAAAATGGACAATAATTGATACCCTTTGGAAATTACGAGAAATAATTGTATTGTAGTGACACTTGAAGCACACGTTCTCCTTCCCTTGGTACCACAGGTGTCTTCAGTCTTATAATCACTCATTGAACCAGTTTGCATGGAGAAAAGTGCTCACTCTGCTGTTTTGTGTCACTGTGTGTATCGCACTGAACATGGAAAAGAGGACGGAAAGCAGAGCATAACAGCCAACCAAGGTCAATGTAAAGGCTACGAGACCATCTCCAAAGAGCTTGATGTTCCTGTGAATGTTGTTAAAGCATTTCCGACCCACAGGACTGCAGCCAGCAGCCCTGGATGTGGCAGCAAGAGGAGAATTGTTCCGAGATTGAAGAGCACGATTGTTTGAATGGTGAAGAAAGAACCAAGGAAAACATCAAAAGGGATCCAAGCTGAACCTCAAGCTCAATGTGCATCATTATGTAACCCTAAATCACACCATCCATTGCTGCTTGAATGAAAATCAGCTGTATGGTAGAAAACCCAGGAAGACCCCAATTCTATGAGAGAAATGCAAAAAGCGTGACTGGAGTTTGCCAAAATGCACATTGAAAAGCATTCAGGAAGAAAGTCCTTCGGACTGATGAACAAATTTAGACGTTTCTGTTAAATCACATTAATTCTTTGTTCACAGAGAATAAAGCAAAGTTTTCAAGGAAAAGATTGCTATCCAAATCGTGAAACATGGAGGAGCCTCAGTGAGGTTTTAGGGTTGCTCTACTGCCTCTGGCACTGGGTGCCTTGAATCTATGCAGCACGATGAAACCAGAATTTTATCAAGGCAAATGTACAGCCCAGTGTCAGAAAGTTGAGTCTCAGTTGCAGGTCATGGGTCCTCCAGTAGGACAATGACCCAAAAATATCTGAAAAAACACCCTACAATTGGCAAGAAGAAAACATCGGACCGTTCCGAAGCGGCCTTCTGTGAGTCTTGACTTGAATCCTACAGAAAATCTGTGGAAAGAGCTGAAACTGGCAGCTGGGAGAAGAAACCCATCAAACCTGAGAGAAGTGGAACAGTTTGCTCTAGAAGAGTGGGCCAAACTATCAGTGGAGAAGTTCAGAAACCTCATTCAGAACTACAGAAAGCACCTGATTGCAACTATTGGCTAAAAAAGGTTGTGCTTCCAAGTATTAGGTTAATATTTTCGTCCAGGCCATTTCTCTGTTTTATAGTCAAAAATCAAAATCAAAGTTTCTGTTCTATTACATTTGAAATGAAGAGAGGTGGATAACAAATACTTTAGTCAGTTTCAACTTATTTCAGAGAAAATTGTTTTTTGGAAAAAAGTGGAAGAGCACAGATACATTTGGCTACATCTTTATACCTAAAATCCGTAACAGACAGTAAAACACAGCAACACAAACTGTCACACACATCCTGGATCATAATGTACCCAAAAATCTCTTCTCAGTTTTTCAACATTTCTGCACTTTAGTTCAGATACTAGAACAGCTGCCGGTGTTAACTTCCTTTGCACTTCAGTTCTGTGTGGGAATAAAGAATTTTCAGCGTGGCATCTCAGTAGCACAACTCTGTCTGCTCTGTGAAGAAAAGGGTCCAGAAACCGATGTGGAATTTGCATTTCCTCAGCGGTGCCTGGAAACGATGCTGGATCCTTCCAGAAGGCCTACACTCCATCGGAGGTTATGTAGAATGTTGCTATGTGACCACCTTTTCCAGCTTATTGTGAGCTCCGAGGTTATTTCTTTAATGGGGTGTTATACAAGGAAATACTTTGAATCACCAGTTTATTAGGTACACCTATCTTGTAGTGTGTTAATTCTCCTTTGATCTTCAGAAGAGCATGTTTGGGCATGGATTTTACAAGATGCTGGATGCGTCGAACAGGAAAGTTATACCATGTGGAAATTATTGCATTGTGTAGTTTCTAAAAACCGAACAGCTGCACCATCTTTCTGCAATCTTTCCACCTCATCCCAAAGATGATGGATAGTGTTGAGGTCTGTGGACTCTGCAGGCCGCTGAAACATTGAACTTGGTTAGCAATGATGTTCAGGTGCAACGTGCCATTCATAGACTCCTCAGTGGGTATCAGGGACCCTAATGTGTGCCAGGAAAACATCCCCCACACCATCGTGTTCCCACCATCGGCCTGTACTGTTGACACCAAACAGGATGGCTCCATGGACTCATGTTGCTTGCTCCAAATTCTGATCTCTCCATAAGCAGGATGCAAAAGGAACCTGGATTCATCCAAGCAGACGATTTTTTTCCATTCCTCAGCGGTCCAGTTTTGACGTTCCTGTGTTCACTGGAGACACGCTTCCTTGTTCCTCACTGATGTCATTGAGATGATATTCTGCACACCAATATTGAATTTGGATGTGATTTGCCTGGTTGTGGTCCATTTGTTTCCTTGCACCATTATCACCATTCTCCTTTGTCCCCGCTGACCTACAAGTTCTTTTTGTTCACTGGATCATCACTCACCGGAACTTCTTTTGCGTTTTGCACCTTTTTCAGTAAACCTTTGAAATTGTAGTGCATGAAAAGGAAAATGGTTCTTTGGGAGATGCGAGAACTAGCACAGCCCAGCACCAACTATCCTGCCATGTTCAGAGTCACCGAGGTCACTCATTTTGCCTGTTCCAACGTTCAGATGAACACTGACTGTTGCTAGAAATGCTGATCTGCCTCATTTTTAACACAGGCTGCAGTCAAGTGATGTATAACTTGGAATGCGCCATCTGCGTGAAGGTGAGGGGTGCATAAATGTGCAACTTTCAGATTAATATGTAGAGTGGTTATTGCCTATAGGAACACGAGGGCGATCTTTCAAAGCCAGCGTGACAACTGCAAACACACGATATCGATAACATCTGACATTAACACAAGCACCAATTCCTGGGCTGTCCACCTTCATCAGTTACCTCCGGCTCCAAAGTGCTGCAAACAGATTTATTTTTTAAGCCCTTAGTTTTGGGCATTTTAAAAGGTAATAATTGTGTCCAGATGCAACAACAGTGGAGTTTACTGTTAAAGTGTTTATGTATCTGGGTAAACTCAAAGAAAGTAACTTGGTTTGTTCAGAGCTTTGTAGTACCTCTTGGTGCTGTGCCACAGACCTGGGGGGGGGGGGTACAAGGGGTACTGACTGCCTGCTCTGGCCCATGTGAGGTCTGAAATGTGACTGTCGGTGGTTAACAACAAACACGTGGTACCTTGGCAGCCAGAAATACCTTGGCACTGGATCCACTCCAGCAAGGCGGCAGCCCAAGAGCCAGTTTGGGGAGCAGAAAGCATGACTGCGAAGACCACATTTGGAGAAGATTGTATCCACATTTTGCGAGTGCTAATGTGCTAATCTGCTGCTTACTCCATCCAGATGTATGACGCTGGGCATCCATGCCTCATTACCCAAGATCCTGAGCTGGGGCAGAGTCACCCGCTGGGCAGCCCCGCTTTCAAAGCCTCCCGCATTCAAATTATCGCAGGTTTCCATTCACAGTTTATGCTACGCAGTAATAATTAATACCTGAGAATAGAGGTACGTGAATAATGATACGGTGAGAGGGCACCGCAGAGAGGGTGCAGTTCAAGAGTGCAGCTGCAATAGACTTGAACTTTGTGTCCCAGTGTGTGCGAGAGGCCATCTCCGCTCCTTTTTTCCAACATCTTGTGCACCGAGACCAAAGTTAGAAAGAACTTCTACACTGGAATAGCAGTTAAAGCTGCTGCTTCCTCTTGAAGGCCCTGGGTTTAAATCCCACCTGCTGCTCTAGCACCCTTGATCCAGGTACTCAGCTCTTGGTTGTTCCAGTTCAAATTGTCCCGCTCAATAAATGGGTAAAACATAGTAGCTTAACAGTGTAAGTAACTTTGAGATAAAGCACAGATATGTAAATGTTAAGATATCTTGTGCATCGAAACCTAAAAATTTTTTTTTTTTACCCCATCTCAGAAAAAGCTGCTTGATTCTTATGCTAGATTAGGAACAGTAATAGCTTCTTTGGGTCACCTTGCTGGTTACGGACTGGGCTCTTTGAACAGAAGACAGAAGGCTGCAGGGTGGTTTCTTATTTTACTTCTTGAGCTTTACTTGCATAGCTTGTTCTCAGTTATGGGGAAGGTATACAAGCACTACTGAAATAATAAAACAATGTTTAAAATATTACTTCTAGCAATATGTATTAATGTTAGGTTGTGCAATGAGTTCATACCTAAGCAGCTGTGAAAAATGGCCTTCGGAGGCCCTGGCAGGAACACCCTGACATGAGGTCAGCTTCTCCAGCTCATTTGTCTGACATGGAAAATACATTCACAGACAGATACAGCATTTTGTGGAAATTGATTTCGAACCCCACACCCCCGCCCCATTTTTAGTGGAATGAAATAAGTGCTTTTGCTGCGACCCACAAGCATTCAGTCTGACCAACTGTAGAAGTTCCAAAGCTGCATCCCACCCCACATCTGTTGTAAACAGCGTGACTTTGGTGGGAGGTTCGGACTCAGGTGTAGGACCACACACCATCCCCTGCACTGTCCCGCTTCCTGTGTCACCATCTTCAGCCTCGCATCCAAGTCAATTCTGAAAGAGCAATGTAAGAGCTGATTAAAATTATTCTGTATTTTATTGTGCACAAAAGTATGTAATGTTGAAAGCCAGAAGTCATTTTCAATGCACATTTATGACTGAAACTTCACAGAATACAATTCTGAGCTCCATCCAAACCTTCCATGTCATAATATGTGGCTGAAGTTAAAAATATATTGAAAGGGTGGCTTTTATGCCCCTTATCTGTTACGCATTAAAACGCATGACATCACCTCCTGTCTTGTGTATCAGTTCATTCATCTCTAAATCATTATGATGAGTTTTCAACAAGCAGCCAACAGCTATTCCAGTAATTTCCCCGCATCCTGATTCAAAAGGGCGCTGGATCGAAATAGGCTGTTAGGTATACACGCAAAGACTGTGGAGCGTGCTTATTCGCAACACGTTACTTCCATGCTCACGGTACAATATTTTTTAAATGTTAAAAGAACGCGATGGAGTGTTTCTTTCTGTGCGAGGTGGGACCGAAGGGGTCGATCCACAGCCTCCTACCTCCTCTCTGCTTTGTGTAGAAAAGCTGGGCCATACCAAGGGCCGGTGGCGGTGTTTCGCCGTCGTTCATAGACGGGCATCTTGCAAGCCACATTGACCAACTAGCTGTCCACAGTCCCTCGGGCACCATTATTAAAATTTAAGTTAACTGTCCCACAATATTTGCTTCAGATGTTTGGTCAGAGCTGTGTTTAATTTCTCACAAAGTGGTCAAATGGAACTGGAACTGCCACACACTGTTAGTCATAAATCTTGGGCCTTTCTTTCTTTTCTGGAGCCGAGTTCAATAAAAATATGGATTCCTGACATCAGGTTTTTTTCCACACGATGCATCTGAGCATCTTCTGACTTAAGTAAACCTATGTTAGTTATAAATACAGCTTTCCTAAAATAATTATTGGCAAAATTCACCATTTAATGTTTGAACGGGACAATTCTGCTTTCAGATATTAGTTACAGTTATGCTTACATGTGATTTATAATTATAGACCAAACCGAAGGTATTTTAGCAGTTTTTAAGATTTAAACACAAGTTTGAATACCAGTGTTATTGCAGTTCCAGCTGTAATGAATGATGTGAATACAGTAAAGATTACCAACAAGGCAGATTACTTCAGGGAAAAAGGATGCACACCTAAAATATGACCACTTACTGCATCTATACTATGTTTATATTGTATACACAACAGGTACATTGTTCAATGATGGCTGTTTTTTTTCTGCTCAGCAGCATAACAACAACAACAACAACAACAACAACAACAACAACAATAATAATAATAATAATAATAATAATAATAATAATAATAATAATAATAATAATAATAATAGACTGAGCAATTCCAATCGGTGTCATCCGCCAGCTTGACCCGTCTCACAGCCGGATTCATCCTTTCAATTCCACGCTAACAAAATCACCCACTTATCCCCTCACTCTTCCCCAGTTACTCTATGAAGCTTCACTGTTATGTCTGCTCCTTCCTGAAGGCGTTTATGATTTGCATTTGTCTATGACCTAACTGCCTTTTGCTATTTACTACATGGCTATCTTTTCTTCCTCTCTTGTAGTATTGCGTGTTTTGCCTGTGTGGATTTCAACCAAGCCCCTTTCCGTTTTTGGTTTTGATACAGTAGTCTCCCTGTGTCTGTGAGGGTCCAGGTGCTCCAGTTTCCTCCCACGGTCCAAAGACATGTGTTTCAGATCAACTGGTCACAATAAGTTGCCTGTAGTGTGTGCATGTATGTGACTGTAGCACATGTGGCCACCCTGTGATGGATTGATGTGCTATTCAGGGAATAGAGGCCCAGCCATGCTCCCAGTGACTGCGGGACTGCTGCAAGCCTGACCAGGAAGAAGCGGTTAAAGGTAATGGCTAGACAATCGTATGTTAACTACATTAATGTGCCAAAGTACAGAAATAGAAATGAGTCCCTTTCACTTGGGCCTACACTAATTGTTGGAAGGGCGATGACTGAAAATTTGAAAAAACTCTGGAAACGCATTCATCGCTCTTTGGTGTTATTGATCCATCAATCCGTGTAGCCGCTGGCTTTAAAGAACAATAAATGACAAACAAGAAAATAAACTCCAGAGCAGCACCCCGAAAGCCACGTCCAGATGGGGTGTGGAGAACGTGCATGTAAATAGTGTGCATGATGTCAAGCCATTGGGGTGGTCAGACCTTGATGTAAACTGAAATGTGCCATTGGACTGAGATGATAAGGCCGACGGGGTTACGGTCGCGCGCAATAGTCGCGGCACCTGCCTTCAGCACGGGGTGTGACTGAGCGCAGGCTGCAGCCTCCTTACGACATCCTTGGTGAGCAATGAAATCGCAGTGATACCGGAATGAGGCGCGCTGGGGTGGCAGATCGTGGCCCCCTCCCCGGCTCACTGCTGTCGCGAACGGCCGCGCGCACTTTAGGTTAAACTCATTAAACCCGATCGCTTTGGCTGGGTTCTGTTCCCGTCGCATATGGTAAGCAACGCTCTTGGATCTCAGATTTGCATCAATGTGTGGATCGTAGGCTTGTATTTATGTTTGATTTATTGATGCCATTATTGTACTTAAGGGCACAAACACGACGCAGTCTGAGAGCCGTGCGGTTTCTCCTCGACGCAACATAACTCAAGCTAGAGTGACTGTTTCAGCTACTTACACCACATGTTTCATTCATTTCCATGTGGCCTACTTATTACAAAAAGCGTGCCTTTAAGAACAAAGCTCTGAGGGCGGCTCACATACTAATTTGCAGGGATTTAGGCCCTCGGTTCAAGATCAGTCCCAGTCAGAGGATGAAGACAGTCACCGAAGATGGGGGGGGGGGGGTCTCACCTCCCTGCTTCATCGTGTTATCACGCAACAACCTGCTTTTTTGAAACACGGCTGAGCATGCACCAGCACCTTGAGGGGTGCGCGCTGAAAGCGAAATTTGTTTTGACCCTGATACGGTGGAGCAAACTCCCTCTGCCCTTCAGAGCTGCTGAATCCCTCCCAGCTTTGAAGAAGAGTCCCAAGCCCATCTTTTTCAGACCAGCTTCCCTTCTGATCTCCTGACAGCTACATACATCATCTGCTGTGACTATCTGCGTATTTGCTGTTTGAATGTCACTTCTACAGGCAGCTACTTGAGCGAACCAGAAACTGTCGCACAGATAAGCTGTGCTTTGATCGTAATGGGTCTACGCTTACAGCTCTTCATCTACTTGCTGCTAAGATCACAGAAGCCATGGCAGTTTCTTCACCCAGTTTAATGTGTGGCTGCATGGTTGGCTGACATGACAAGCGATGAGGAGATAACAGATCCAGGAGACCGGCGTAATGGGAACGGCAGGGCTGCAATTCGCAGTGAGCGCGACCTGGCATTTCCACTGAACAATCTCGCCTCCCTCTTCCCTCTTCAGTCTGCGCTTCCTCGTACTCACGGTAGTGAGTATGGCTGCGGCGATGTGGAAGCGGAAGACGAGTAACAGCTAGGACCTTGCCTGTGTCAGGCTTTCATTAAATGTTTTATTTTCTTTCTGCCAAAAAAAGTTGCGCTTCCCCCTGTCGGCCTTCATCTTTTATTAATCAGACCGTCCGCGGCAGCGTCCCTCGGGCCCGACAGCTGTATGAACGTATCTAGAGTTTCTGCTGTCTGCGGCGCTCGGGGGGCTCTTCTTCAGGGGGCCGAAAGCCGAGCCAGAGGGTCCCCAGGATGAATGGGGATGCTTGTCCCATTAATCACATCCTTACCCAGTCCCCGTGTGTTTGTCTGCCCCTCCCGGGACTTGACACGCAGTCGCACACAGTAGACGCAGGGCGAGTTCGAACCACGGTGTCTTTCCGAGGCCAACGACACGAAAAGCACGAAGAGCGGACTACGCGCTCGGCTCTGAGTTTACATCTGTGTAAAACGGACCGCATGAGTCACTCGGATAAAAGCGTGTGACTCAATTTATTTTGACGTGTGTCTTCTCGCTGACCTCCCATCTGATGGGATCTCCCAACCGCTGGCTCGCGCCAACAGCGACCGCACCGAGCCTCTTTAAATCGGTAAGTGTTTCATATCGGCTGCTGTTATTGCTGGCTTTTCGGAGCTGAGCCGAACGGTGCCGCTGACCAACTGACGACAGCCTCGCAGGCCTGTCCGTCTGGGCCCAGGCCCCGCAATTGGCCTTTTGAAGGGCGAACCCTGGAATGCTGCCCTTGCCCGGGGGCAGGTCTTCGTACGTCCGTTTCATCCGTCACCTTCGGCCTTAAAAAAGCGCATCCTGCAGGATTCCCTCTTCATAGCATTTCTTCCTTCCTTTCATGAGGAGAAAAGGCCCCACCCCCACACTTCTGACAAATGGCTGTTTGGGACGAGCCGATATTTGAGTTATGGTGGCGTGTTATTGCAGGTGGTCGCGCCCGAAGCACCGCCGTAGCTTAAGAACAGATCAGACAAACTCTAATTCCATTATCGACGAGCCGCAGTGTAAATATTAGAAACATATTCGGTGCTGGCATGTGTGAGGACAGCTCTGGTTTCAGTGCGAGATGGATCTGGCCAGAGAAAGGGTCTCCACATGTCAGGAAGCTAACAGTATGGAGCCTGCTCCGTCGACTTCTGTAACGTCCATCGCTACCCTTGACTTGTGTGGCTTTGTACCGAGAGCTTATATGCGAATGCTACTTGCTGAATGTACGTCTTCACCGATAAGATTTGTTGCGCTTCCTTGACTTCGTGCCCTTCTTGTGCAAGTCACCTACGTGGATTTCCTGTCTCCGCACAGGGTGGGCAGTCGATGGCATTTGGACTCCCGAGAGGTTTATTTTTCTGTCTTTCTTCACTGATTCCATAACTGCTGCCTCTGTCACTCATGGGAACTTTGTTCAGCGCTCTGTGTCATTGCATGAGAAAAGCCCACTATAAAAATAAACTGAATTGGACTGAAGATTCCTTTCACGTCTTTGGTTTTATAGCTGGATCTTTATGATTGTTAAATGTGAGGCTGGTTATTTCTTAAAGAATTGCATCAGGCCTGCTTCTTTCTGTAGACCTTAAGCTCTCGAGGCTCTTCTGGTTGAGGTGCTACATATTTGAAGGCCCTGTGACCATCCAGCCAGCGACTGCCATGAGAAAGAATTAGCTGATGATGAAATGTCCGCTCCATCCGAAGACCTCACCTTAATTCCCTTTGTTGCCTCGTGCTGTGGTAAACAGGGTTCTTCACTGTGCCCTGGCCCAGAAACCCTTGGAGTCGCTACTCACAGAAAGATCCGATTGTAAGGAACGACAGCCTCCACTCCCAACTTAGCTCATCACGTTGTTCAGCTCTCTTTATAAATTGCATAAAATCCAATCTCTGGTAGTCAGTTTTCAAACTGGATATCACTGCTTAGTTTCATTGCGTCAGATATAAAACATTACAGCCGACCATGGTTATTTCCTCTTCCAATGGTCTTGCTGTATTTTTCAGTGCCAGGGAGTGGCAGGAGATTGAGGGTGTTGGAGACAGACGGAGAACCTCCTCACCGGTACTACCAACCTGGGACCAGTTCCTCTTTTCGTAGCATTGCCTTCAGCCACCACCCCCACCCCCACCTCAAGGGGTCTAAATTTCCACCACAGCTCCACCGCCTGCCCCTCGGGAGCTCGACTACACGGTTCTGCGGCCTTCCCAAGTCCCGATCCATGTGTGTGTATGTAGCTATATAAAATCTGTGAAACTGTGGACTTTATATAAAGTACATCCATGCGCACAAGTAAAATTTAATTGGCTGGGTTTTCCCAATATGGGATCACATGGGGCTTGGATGCGGGCGCCATCTGAGGCCTGCAGTGTCCTGCAGTCTCACAGCCACGGCAGCTTAACAGGAACACTGCACCCCTTTGAGTGCTGCGGCGTATCATTACAGCCAATTATATGCTCTAAAATGTTTAAAATAGTAATTGGTTCTGGTAATAAAATACACATTCTTTAAATAAGCTCTAAATGGTAGCTTGCAAAGTCTCACCCGCGGCTGGCGGAGGAAGCGAATGCATCCAGCGACACGTCTCATGAGCAGGCCCTTGGTTTCGATGGTTTGGGCACCATTTATAAAAAAAAAAAGTATTTCCAGGTGAAAGATGAGAGACAGGTGGAAGAGCAGTCACCCGCAAATGATTTTGTTTTTCGGAATATCCCTTTTTCTTTAGGGGTTTGCGTGGTAGGGTTGGCATGAAATGCCTATTACGATTTACAGATGTTGCTTTTTTAAAGAAGCTACATCTACATCTGACTTGTAGGAAAATAATATCCCCGTTGCAGCTGTTTGACCGTTGTGTGTGTTTTTATTCTTAGCATTTTATCTCACAACTGCAAGCAACCGGTCATTTACTGATACGGACACCGATAATTTATACTATCCAGGACTTTTCATACAAATGTGGACACGGCCGCCCTCGCACAACCACGGAAATGCACAAAACCCGAGCTATAGGTGAGTTTTGACAGGCCAGGTGATAACTGCAAGGCCATATTCAGAACTTTGTCCGCATTTGCTCCTTTCGGTGCACCTGACTGCGGGCCGACAAGGGCTTCGACAAGGCAACTGTTTACTCTGTCAACTGCATAAACAGCACAACAATAACTGCGCCCATGAAGAATCACACAGTCATGGTAAAAGTCTCCCTGCTGGGGGGGGGGGGGTCCCCTTTCAAAGCTCATCACGTCGATTCCGGCAAATGCGCTCTTCCTCCAGCTGGAGGTCAAGGTGTCGAGTCACCAAGGAGCTGGAAGGCTTGGCGCAGCGCCAGTCCATGCGAAAGACTCTACATACAGATGGCAGATGGTAAAAAACTGGGAAAATATTTATATTGTAAAAGCACCAAAAGCAAAAAAGGTTGCCTGTCTACAAGACGACAGATCACGGCTTGGACACGGACCAAACACAGAGCTGTAGAGACGGCAGCCTCCGCAGTTTAAAACAACAAAGAGTGTCCCGTGAAAAAAAGCCATCTTCAGATTTGATAGAGAATGAAAGAGAGAAACCACATGGCAGTTACACGAGCTTGTGACAGAAACAAATTCATTTTCGGTTTGCTTTTGTTCTGTCTTGCGGTTGGGAGTGACTGCTCGCTCTTATGAGCTTGACCACATGTGTGGGATGACACCCATCCCAGTGTCAGTGTGTCAGTGTGGGTACGTTGCAGAGGAAGCCGGCAGCCATCGCTAATGTGACCACAGCAGCAGCTGATACAAGTGACGTCCAGGCGTGACATCCAGGGGTGACGTCCAGGCGTGACATCCAGGGGTGACATCCAGGCGTGACATCGTCTGCGCCGTGCATGCTTTCCCTGTGAAATACACTCAGACGTACTGCACTTGGGCAGAGCACATGTTTTCACCTTTTCTCCTGCAGAGAGTACTAATAAAAACAACACCTGTTCCGCAGCCCAAAAAAGGCCTGAATGAAACCAGCTGTTCTACTTGTTCCAAATAACAAAGACCCCATAAAATGTTTTGGTAATTCAGACTGTCTGGAAATGGTGGGCTAATGACTGCGGTGTGCTTAGCACTGGATGCTCAGGACTCGCCGAGGAAGCCGCACACTCCAGGTGCACTAACCTGGCTCCGAGGTGCCACCAGATGAAGGTGTTTAGAATCGCTGGAAAATGAAACTAGAGGTGGTTGGCGCTCCAGCTGGTCTCCAGGACGACAACGTTCTCTCAAAATAATGACACCATCTTCATACATGGAAAGCCAAGCAGGTCTGTGATGCTGGGCCAGTCAGTTTCAGCCCCAAATTTACTGTGCTTGTGCACACTGTTTTTCAGAAATGTCCAACCGTGGTCCTAACAGAAGCACCAGTCACAAACTCCAGTTTTACAGCAAGGGCTGTAAAGCCCACCATTTTCCATGGGATTTCCTGCAAGAGCTACATACAGTCGGAACCGTACACCATTTCACAGATGCATTGCTCCTCATTCGTCACCAAATTACGACATTTATTATAAAAAGGTGTGTGTGCTCTAAGAAAATTCTGCATTACTGGTGATAGAATATTAAAAATACGACCAGTTTAGTACCAACAAAAGTGCACGCTGCACTCTCCCGCAAAAGAATAATAGATAAATATATATTTCTCTGTAAAAAAATCTTGTAAAATGTTGCTTTCTTGTTTTAAATATTTGTTTTAAATGCAATAAGATTGATTAGGTTTGTTATAGTAAAAAATTCATCACTATTCTTTGTTTAGAGTAAAGCCGCATTATTTCGGTCCAGAAAATACAAGAGCTGTACATTAAGTACAGCTTAAAAATGAATAAAGAAATCTGGAAATAATATGCTTGTTGCTGGCACAAAATAGCTTTTTGTTTTAGCCTTTTTAAATGAATCGTATCATATTTTTATGTTAATTTATTTCAAATGTACTTTTTTTAAATGTGCATTTTGCATTGAATGTGGCTTTTGTTTTTTATATACTTGACCGAAGCATCAGCTTTCAATGGGATTCCTAACACTTTGATTTTGAAAGAATGGCGTGGAAAAATGACAGTATTGCTCGTGCAGAAAAGCATTACATTTACGGCTGAAGGTGAAACAACTGGGACTTAAAATATTTAGGAATTAGAGTAAAACTGCAGGTAAAATTACATTAGTCAAATGTTTTTGTGCAAAATGTTCATTTAAGTTCAATAATATAGGAATAAAACAAATGTGTAATTTTGTGTGGAATTTGACCCAAGTAGATACAAAATTAAATTCAAACGATAAATATTGCTTGTTTTACTTTATGGAAAAATAAAGCAGAAAGCAGATTCGAAATAGCAATGAATATAATGCAAATATTTCGGTAACTTTAACAGAAGTAATAAATCCGACAGTTGAGAGAATTATCTTCTCGATAGACACATTGTGGTATTAAATTGTTTCGAGTGGAGTCAGTTTTTTGTCACCATTCTTTCTGAGAAGAATTCTGTTTAAAAAAGATCATCTTTGCATGTTAATCGGAAGCAAAAAATGAATGGCGCACTCCAGTGAGCGGCCTGAGGGACCGGAGGACCAAACCGGTGATCTGGGACCGGGGGGCTGCGATTAATCGAGTGCTGGGGACCACGGACCGGGGGCCGAAGACCACAGGGCCGAAGACCGGGGACTGGCCGGGAACCACGGGACCGGGGACCTCAGATCAGAGGAGCGGGGACCGGGAAATGGGAACTTGGGCCCGGGGACTGGTGACTGGGGACTGGGGACTTGGGACTGGAGACTGAGGCCTGGACACGTTTTGACTGCTTTCAGTCTATTATTGTGTTCAAAGTGAATTATTTTCAGAACTTTTCAGTCATATATTTTATTCCTGTGTGCCGCCACTTCCGCAATAAAAGCCTTGGAGGCGCTCCACGTCGCCATTAGCGCTCACAAAAGAGCTGTTAACAATGTGGCGTCCAGGCGCTCCTTGCGTCCAATTAACGTTAAGCGGGTTTCCGAGCCTCTGCGACTGCGCCGGCGTTTGCGCCAAAGCTTCGTCGCTGCTCCAGTTTTGTTTTTTAAACGATCAGTTGCTTTATTTGTTTTCCTAGCGGGGCTTAAAATAATCCGCACTACTGCGGTGTTGACGGAGAATCGCAAGGTTTACGGCTCAACTGCTCTGCGCGATTTCTGGCGTCGCGCCTTCCGTCGACGCTGACACCAAACCCTACGCGCCTTCGTTCTTGTGTTTCCATGCGTGTTTCTTCTTTTACTTCCCCCTCTGTGCATCATTCGCCTTTAAACGCTGTGACTCCGGTGCAATATGTATAAAATAAAACAAACGTTTGCACTATTTTCTCTTCTGACATGTATTTTTGAAGGTATGTCATGCAGGTCCAATGATTCACTCGCACATGTTAACTATAAGAAACATTTCCGAAGTTTTAATTCCTCCGGCGTCATCCAGGTATTTGTTGTGCGACGAAGCATTTTTAACGCAACGCAATATCAACCGCGTTAGAGTTCACTTCCTCCGGGGTTCCCGAAACTCTTAAATCGATGGAGATTTCCGCCCGATGACGTTTCTTATGTCTATTATCTAATTCATGAGCAATTCGGAATGCAGTCAGAAGAGCAAACTGGAAACAGATTGTGAACGCGGCTTTTAATGGAGCAGCTCTGGCATTATTTAAAGTCTTATTTTTAAGCCGATCAACAACCTGAGCCTCGCCGAGGCTGCGGGTCCTCTTCGCAGGAACGGAATAGCCAGAGAACGCAGGCATGTAAACGTCATTTTACGCCTAAATGTGCTGCTTCATTCTTCTTTATGACACCTGACCGTAGGACAGGCAGCCCAGCCTCCCGGCATTAATAACGTTTCCAGATCAATAAAGCAGTTTAACTTCGTTATGAATTATATATTACGTTGTAAGCCGTTTTCCTTTCCCCAATATTCATATTTCTAGTTTATTATTATTATTTTATTATTATTATTTATTTATTTATTTTTTTTACAGTCCGTTTAGAAACTGTGTTGCACTGATTTGTCTTTCAGTCCTCCGTCCCCGCACCACCTTCACCATCAGGAACTCAACTTCCAATTCATTCACAGAATCTGCTTCACAGACCAGGAATCGCAGCGTCAAATGCCTCTGCCACGCGCTTTCTCTGTGACTGTGAGAAGATGTCAAACGAACTGCTCAAAAAACTTCTAACAAAGAGAGGTTTTGGAACCCAGATTACATTTCTGGTTAAGTGAGGGACGCAGGATGATCTTTATTCTTACACGTTTGCTGAGCTCCAGGCCAAAAGAAGGTCTCTCTGCAAATATGCGGCTGACCCAGGTGTCGGTCCGCCTGAAAAGCGAGTGTTCTGATCTCCGTGGCCACTCGAAAGAATCCCGGGACGTCGTGGTGGCCCTTTTCGAAGTTCTCAGAGCCACGCGAGCACCGCTGCTAAACGCTGCAACTTTGAGCGTTTCTGTCCTGCTGTTAACCCGCAAAAAGTTGCCAAGAACCGCAACAAAAATGAAGCGGGGTGAAGTGGATGCGTCGATGTCGTGCAAAATATCGCACATGAGACGCTTTAAAAAGTAAAGGCGTCGTTGTGCAGGTGTGTGTGTGTCACGGTTCTCCGCGCACACCTCCGTGGACTGCCTTCAGCTCCACGGCGGCCCCCTGCAGAGACAGGGGTCCACTCCCCCCCCCCCCCCCCCCCCACGGGGACGACCGCACGGCGTGCGCGAAGCGACGTTCGGTAAATACCGGCGTTAAGTCGGCTGATAACGAAAACGCCGTCCGTCGCGGCGAAAAGACTGAACGGCAGCCTCCAAAAAAAAAAACGCCAAGAGGCACGTTTAACACTTTTATACTTATTATACTAATTCTCATTGGCAATAAGAGAAGGGAAAACAAACAAGTTGTGCAAAAGTAGAGAAAAACGTGCGAAAGAAATCCTGAAAACAAAGAGAACGATTCGACGTCGCCCAAAAAAATCACATATTGTTAAGACGCGTTTGCTGACGTTGTATTGACTTTTCTATGCAAAGCTCACAATATATTTTGCTATGAAAAAGTCCAGTGAGGTAACTATTTATTACCACTGTTTTCAAGGAAAAATGTTGAAAATAAACGGAAAAGGTTATTTAACTTATTTTGCTATTACGTAGCAGCAAATATTACATTTTAACCGTAGGAAACGACATAAAATTGAATTCGCGTAGCTGCGCATTTTTTCGAAAGGCCTTTAATAACAGGTTTATTAATTCACAACGAACACAAAGTGCTAATAAAGGGACGACCGGCGCTCCAAAGGCGATCCAACGCCCTAACCTTCATCCCTGTCCCGTCCCGAACTCTTGTGTTTGAACTACATTTTATTTACTTATCATTTTAATATTACATTTATTTATATTAAAAAATGTATATTAAAATGCTAAAGCAAAAAATACTCGCGCGCGCCAAACGCTTATTGCGAGAGAAAATATAGGACATTTAGGCTCTGTTTAACGGTTTGTAGTTTTTCTAGAATTATATTTACAGTATTTTCATGGTTTGCGTGATATTCAACATCTTAATATTTTAACATTGAAAATGATCCAAATATTGATATGTAATATTTATAATGACAAATAGACCATATTTATAACTAGACTGATTATTTTTCGTCACTTGTACAGTTTTTAATGAATTTCAGAGGTCCCTGAAACAATATTGTGCGAGAAATAAAACCAGTTTAATCCGAACCAGGACGGACCAGTAGAATTATTAATTACCCCTAGGAAACCGCTTTCCGCCGCCATACAAATTCAGTTAAAATATTTCAATGCTCTAAGCTTCGCTTCTTTAAACACTGTGACATATTTATCCCCTTCCTTTTAATTTTTCGCAGCATTTTAGTGCATGAATCATTGTTTATGCCGTAAAAACAACCGCAAAGTGTTTATACCACCCAGGCTTGAGGGTGGTGTAAAAATGCAGTGTAAATCCGTCCCTCGTTTACATGACAGATGAAAACTCTATGAACTTGGCGACAGTTAGGAGTCGGTTAACTAATAGCCACTATAATGGCTCCGATGAAACAATTAAAACCTTAATATGAAATAACATTAAAACGCAAAATCAATATTGACGCTCAGAAGTGGCGTTCAAAACTATAGGCACGTTTTTTACAGGGGAAACATTTTGAATCGTGTCAAATTGTGGCTTTTTCATTTCATCTGCAATCTTCATTTACTTGCTAATTTTGAAGACATTTTTAAAGCTTTTTGTCGTTTCCTTTGGATATTATTTCTTTCGGAACGTAACGAATTCACTTTGCGCCGCAGTAAAACGACATTCGGAGGCGCACACAGACACACACTTTTAAACCGTCAGTTAAACCTAACTTAATTTAATTTAAAGAATTATTGCCACCAATTTTTACTGTCAATGCACGTTTATTACATGTAGAAATGTTTTCATGAAAATAGGTCACCGTTACTCATTTTAAGAATTTCGTTTTCCACAGTAGGCTTTCTGGTAAAGTCATATTTTTATTTTAACCTATTTAATATTAATATGTGTTACAATACAAAAGCGTGTCCCGTGATTAAAGTCCCAAATATTCCCAATATTGCCGAAGCAATGGAGATCAAAAGCACGGACATTTTCATCTCGGTCCCGAGGCGCCTTAGATTCCGTCTGAGCAATTTTTAAAAGACATATTTTATGACTAAGCAGAGAATATAAGCAGAAGAGTTAACTTATTTAGTCCTTAACTTTTGACACCAGTGGACAAAGAGCAAATCGGTGCTTGTGGGACGAAAGGCTCCATGCATTTATTTTCACATTTGTCTTAAAATTCACAGTTACTCATGACTGCATTGTGTGCACTTTATTGCTTTGCGCAAAAATATGAATATATCGCACATTTCGATTTCCGGGTGGGAAATGAGCAGAATGGCCAGAGTGCCGACGAAGTGCTGGAGCTCCGGGCTCCACGCGTTTGCCTCCAGCCGCACCCCCACGCCACCCGAAGCCACTCTGTCACCCGCCGTATTACGAAGCGCGCTCGCAGCGAGGGGACGAGCATGCGCGCTCGCCCTGACAGGGTCCGGCCCCGGTTGGCCCCGGTTGGCCCCGGTTGGCCCCGATTGGCCCCGATTGGCTCTGATTGGCATGTCTGTTCCCGCCCCCCTGGGCTCCGCGTTTTTGACACTTGGGAGAATCCCGTCCACCGTCCAGCGGTGCGAGAGCGCTGACAGATCGCGGCGGAGCCCTCCGGAGCTGCTGGTGTCCTCCGCGCTCGCACGGCGTCGGGAAGCCCCGTGTGCGCACGCAAGCGTCGGCGGTCTCCGTGTGCTGGCCGTGCGGGAGCGCGCCGGGGCCTCGGATGCACTTTGGGCAAAACTTTTCCGGCCCGTTCGCACCGTCCGCAACCGCGCGTCCGAGCCGTCCGATGGCGGAGAAGCGGCGACCGACGTGCGCGCTCAGCGTGAAGGCGCACGCGTTTTCCGTGGAGGCGCTCATCGGCGCGCACAAGAGGCGGAAGATGGAGGAGCGCGGCGACGGGCAGCGCCAGAGGGAGGGCGAGGGCGACGGCGACGGCGTCGAGGAGGAGCGCGACGCCTCGAACCCCGACGGCAGCCCGCAGCAGCGCCACGAGTGCAGCCGCGACACCGACGCGGAGACGGAGAGCGGGCGCGCGGGGGACGACGACTCCCGTGAGTGTCGCGCAACACGACTGGGGCCGTGGGGGGGGGGGTCTTGCTCCGTGTTTGAGCCTCGGATGTGAGGAAAGCTTATTTCCCCGAAAAACTGCACTAATAAACCAACGGGACGACACCCGTCGGAGACAGCGCGCAACAACGCAGCAGTGTTTAATAAAACGTGCGTGAAACGCGGGACTCATGTTTAGCTGAAATAATGCGCAGAACACTTGAATTTGTCACGTAATAGTCACCAGAGAAGCTTATTATAACTAATAATATTATTGCTGAAAATATAACCTTTCGGTTATTTATAATTTTGTATGTTACGGCAGTAACATTTATTTTTGCTTTAAAAACAATTCTCGGCTAATGCATTTGTACGTATTGACTTATGAAAACTTGCATTGCCGTTAATATTGCCTTACAAAAGTTCCGTCCAGACATTATGAAAATTTTACGTCGATATTTTCAAGATTTTTATGTATTACTTATATTTTTCTAACTTTTTTTTTTTTTTTTTAAAATAAAAAACGCAGCTGTGCCCTGTAATATAATTTACAATGATGGGCCTGCGCATTTTTTGTCAATTTTTTTGTGCCTGCTCTGTCACTGTTTTGGCTTTTTTGGAATTTGGAATTTCGGTCTCTTTGGCCTTTGACCTTAGTTACGAGTTGTTAGAAAATGTTTTGTGCCAAACCAACCGATATCATTATTATTATTACTACTAAATCGCTTAAAGTAGCCGGACCTTATTTTTATTCCGCAATGCACCTATTAAAAATTTTTAGTAATAACGTATATTAATAACGATTTGGAAATGTATAACAATTTATAGTAATTCTAAATCTAATCTAATTTTATTCTAAAAAGAGATGAAAACGATTCAAAACGATTCATGACAGCGCTACATTAATACTGTTATGACGACTGAAACGCAGCAGCCGATGTGCTGTGATGAAGACATGCTTGTAAGTAACCTTGAAGAAATATGCTCCTTATTGAAATAATATCAAGAATCATAAAACTCGCAGCGGCGGGCCGTGACTGTGACGCGGCGCTGGAAAGTCCCCGGCGCGCACTCGCCGCCCAGGCGCAGGCCGGTGCGAGCCCGCCCGTGGAGGAGACACGCGTGGACCTGCAAGGCTCGGACCTGTGGAAGCGCTTCCATGAGATCGGAACGGAGATGATCATCACCAAAGCAGGGAGGTGAGGGAAGACGTCGTGTAGATAGATATCGTTGGTAGTAGCTGCTGAAGTGATATTAGTGTGTTCTTCTTTTTGGTTCATGGCAAACTGATTTTTATCTTTTCGCTTGAAGGAATAATACATGTTCATCGCATGGAAGGATAAGCAATTGTAGCTGTTATGAACCGATTTATGGTGTAAGTGTGTCTGGTTCTTCTGGGCCTCCAGGCGCATGTTCCCTGCTATGCGGGTCAAGGTGTCGGGTCTGGACCCCCACTTGCAGTACTATGTGGCCATGGACATCATCCCTGTGGATAATAAGCGCTACAGGTGTGGAGCACGGTGCTGCTTGTCTACATATTTGAATTAAATTGAATTTTGTTAAAGCGGCAGGCTAGTAAGAAATGGTGTCAAATTAGATATTACAAAATTACAAATCGAACAATGCACGAACGTGTGACTTGCGGCGTGCGATAAACTGCCTCTCTTTGTTAAGCCATGTCGATTAATTCGGCTTCCCGTACCTGTTTGTCCAGGTACGTGTACCACAGCTCCAAGTGGATGGTGGCCGGCAACGCCGACTCCCCTGTGCCCCCCAGGGTCTACATCCACCCGGACTCCCCAGCCTCCGGAGAGACCTGGATGCGCCAGGTGGTCAGTTTCGACAAGCTGAAGCTGACCAATAATGAGCTGGACGACCAGGGCCACGTAAGTGGGCGGCGGAGACACACAATCCGGGGCGCGGTAAAGATCTCCTTTCCTCGTAGGTGTGTTCAGGCTGACAGTTTTAATGAAGTATGTCTGAGGTTTACAAATTTACGTTATTTCACAAGTACAATATATAACTTTGGTACCAAATAAAGGCACACTGACAACAACAATAGCAATAATAATAATGATGATGGTGATGATGACACTAACATATCAAGATATGCCACGGTGTCAGTTTTATTTACAGGGTTTTATATAATTTACATTATTTGTTTTATTTGACTCAAATACTGGCCAACTCATGATGAAAGTTCCTTTGGGTCAGTTTACCAACAGATTGGTTGAAGCTATAAACAGTCCATTTTAAGGAATGCTGGCACTTTGACTTGATGCACAAATGCCTGACCAAAGTATATTATTAATTGCGTTTATTGCAAGAATGAAGCGTTTCTCTGCTGTGTCATCCCAACCGCCCTGAACCACCATCTTGCAGATAATCCTGCACTCAATGCACAAATACCAGCCCCGGGTCCACATCATCCGCAAGGAGTGCGCCGAAGAGCTGTCGCCCGTGAAGGCCGTGCCGGCTGGAGAAGGAGTGAAGACCTTCTCTTTTCCCGAAACCGTGTTCACCACCGTCACGGCATACCAGAACCAGCAGGTACCGGCTTCCCCACCTGTGAACAATGTGGGGTCACATCCCTACAAGCATCACCTCTGTAGTTGACAGCTTGCCCGAATGAGAGAAGAGTTGAACGTCTAAGGATCGCCGGAAGGTCCGTGTTTTGCTTAGTTTGACGTCGAAACAGAACCGAGTCATTTGGCTGTAGGATGTGTCGTGAGATGTTTCGTCGGGTGCTTGGGGAGCTCTGGGATCTCAGCTGCGGGGGTTGCTGAGGACTGTGTCGTGTGACTGTTGAGAATGGTCTTACTAGCCATGGACCTTGTCCAGTGGGGCTTCCTGTGGTGATAAGTACAGGCTTGGATTGACTGGTCCCATTCAGTCATTTCCAACCTCGGTGATCAATGTGACAAACATGATGGTGACTGACCATCTCACCCAACATGTGCCAGATTAACAACAGTGATCTTACAGGACCACGATCATGCCCTCCATGTGGAATTTGCATTTCATTCTGTACTCGGACATTTTCTCAAGAGTCTTACTGCCACATTCTCACAGGGGTCCGGGAGTTCCCCTTTTCCTAATAATGGCGGTTTTGGTTCTTTGCTTTGGACTGACTGATTTGAAACTGATGTTCCTCTTATATAAAAGCACGTACTGTGCACAGTTTGCGATGAATTCGTGATTCAACACAACTTCTGGTTTTACCGTTGGTGAACAGCTGTAGCAATGAGGCATTTGCACAGGGGTCCGTTGGATCGCCTGAGTTTCTGAAAAAAATTCTTTCAATGTTTGAAAAATACTTTTATTATTTTCACAGATTACGAGATTAAAAATAGACAGAAATCCATTTGCGAAAGGATTTCGAGACTCTGGACGAAACAGGTGAGTTGGGTTCAGTGCATTTTACTACTTGCTGGTTTTTTGCCTGCGGTTTTTGTTGGCGTGTAAATCGTGTTCCTGCGCAAAGATGTTTTATCGATAAAGGTCTAGTGAGCGTGGCCTTAACTCTTAATGCGCTTTACGTATTTACACAACATCTATTATCATCTGAGCCAGAAATCACTGCTATTTGGCCGTGGGATCTGAGCGCTGGGGTCGAGATACTTTTCGCTGCTTGTTTTGCCGCAACAAAAAAACAAGTCCGTTATTCCTTTTAATCGGTTTTTTGCTGCATGCACATCACATGTAATTTACTGTATATTTATGATGCCTTTGAGCGAATGTGGCCGGACCGCTCCGGGCCTGACCTTCTGCGAAGAAGGGAAAAGGGTCCAGCGGCGGTGCAAAGCTTCATTCCTACGACCAACGCAAACAGATTCCAGCGAACCGAGAGAAAATAAACAGCGAAAAAGCAATAAAAACAGCAGTGCAGCGGATTCATTACTGTCCTAAAATCGCCAGTCCCCTCGGTCATTTTTCAGATATCATTAGAATGCGTCTAAAATAACCTCCCCCGGGGACGCCACAGGATTTATGTGGTGTAGAATAGGATTTCATACCTCGGAAAGGCCCACGCGTTTGACCCTATAAACATTTAACTCAGGAAGGTACAAAAATTCCCCGTTAAATATTACAGGAAAACTTAAGCAGTTTGCTAAATAAACTAGAGTACTCGATAGCACAAGGCGAGTCGGCGATAAAAGGTGGGCAAACAGTCAGGGCATCTTGTCTAAATTATCGCCTCGCCTGCACCCCTGCCGGAGAGGCCTTTTATCTCCACGCTAACTAGACGCAAAAAGGCTCCTATTACTGCAGAAAATGAAGGCTGTTTTTTTTCTGCGCAAGTCCACCCAATAAATATTTTATTATGGCTTCCTGCACAATGCCTATGATCCATCCGTAAAAGCCGTGTGAAAGCAATTATACGTGAGCCGAATGCAGGTAGTGGCAACCAGGCCCCGGTTTATGTCTTTCGTGACCTGGTCTTTATGGCTGTACCTTTCACGGTCCTGCTCGGGCCCGTCAAGCCGATCGGCACGGTGATGGGACCAGCATGCATTGCTCCCCTGGAAGTTCAGCATAGGTGGGCAACTTATTTACGGAAGTGGATAGAGATGTGACAAACGAGAAGTGAAATCTGTTATTCCGCGGAAAAATAGTGAAAAAAAAAATTTAAAGAGAAGGGATAAGAAGTTTATTCAGAAAACATGCATTACGATTGCTCGATTACAGTTACCATAAATGCAAGTGAGGGAACAAATTGTCCAAATTGAACAATGAGAAAATCCGATGCAAAATTCGGTCATTCTTGCGTACGGCAAGCTGCAGAAATGTCGGCTAAACACCTGAACCTGATGCACATCTTAACTTGAGATCTCTGTTTTGATTTGATGAATTCCACCATAGAGAATGTTTGTTCACACACCAATGTTGATCCAAACACAGGCAGAAATTTTCAAACGGCAAAATTGGAAGTCGGAATATGATGAAGATGTCACGTTCATGGTCAGTTCTCTAGCTGTGGTGTCCAGGGTCCCCTTATGCTATAAAATATGGGTGGATTTGCTTCTAAAATAAGCCATAATGATCTAATTTGGTTTTTCTAGAATGGGTCTGGAAGCACTAGTGGAGTCGTACGCCTTCTGGAGACCCTCCCTTCGTACTTTGACCTTTGAAGATATTCCTGGAATGGCAAAGCAAGGTATGGCTACTTAAATGCTATATCAACACATATAAACGATGCTTTCTTCTGAGCCGCATCGTCTCGGACGCGTTTTCATTTTTTGTGTAGGGAAGCTTTCGATGGAGGCATAAGTAAATGGCACTAATAGTCCCTATCACATAGTTACATCATTTATTCAGTTAGAAGGCACAATTTCTCTAAAGCAATGCGCAACGATTATTAACTAATAATTAGCCAATTAATTAGATTGTTAACTAATATTTATCGGACACTTTTATCCAAGGTGGTTCACTTTGCTAAACGCACTGTAGATATTCATACATTTTTGCAGCGGAGCAATATAACACGCACACGTGCACACACACACACACACACACGCACACAGTTCATAGTACAGTGGAACATTGGCATTGCGCTAAATGAACTCATATTTGGGTACTTGGGTACAGCTCCAGTACCACATGCAAATAAGGTACTTACCCATGGCTACCCTGTCTTAGACATACAAATGGGCAAATCGCTGTAAGTAGGTTCATTTGTAAGCTGCTTTTAGAAAAAAATGTCGGCTAAATAAAGGTAAATAATGCATATGCTCTATTTTTGTGAGAAATAGCTCTTTAGCTGAGATGCGATGTATTTCCTCTGTCCTTGCTTCCAGGAGGGCCAGGGTCGCATAGTCTCCTGTCGACCAGTGGGAGCGGGGCATCGTCAGCTCACACCCACCTGCTCTCCTCCTCCTCGTGCTCATCCCCCGCCTTCCACCTGGGGGCGGGCATGAGTGCAAGCGAATACACGGCCTGTAGTCGCTCGGGGCTGGCCTTGTCCCGCTATGGCGGGCCGCTGGCTGACACCTATGGCTGCCTGGGCAGCCCGGGCGCCGATCCGTACCCAGGCCCGCGAACGGCCTCCTACAGCCCTGCAAGCAGCGAGGCGGATGGCTTCAGCAACCCACACACCAGCCTGCCCCTCCCGATCCCGGGTATGCCATCGCCACAGCTCCAGTACCTCACGGGGAACGCATTCTCAGCCAATCAGAGCCAGCAGGGAACTTACGGCAGCTTTCGGCTGCACGGCCCCTACGGCCTGTACGGATACAACTTCCCAACATCGCCGCGCCTCGCCGCCAGCCCAGAGAAGGTCTCGTCTCAGGGCTCATTCCTCGGCTCCTCCCCCAGCGGCACCATGACGGACAGGCAGATGCTGTCGCACGGGGAGAGCCTGCACGTGCTCAATGGCGGACAGCAGAACCTGTTTGACTCGCGGACTTTGGGTCTCTCCGGTCTTGCCAACAGCTCGTCCCAGGTGTCAGCACACATGGTCTGAGCTTGGTTCCTTTTGACTGCTGTGACCGTGCCAGGCATGCTGGGAGAGTCTGGGAAGGGGCGCTACTGCCTGCAGCTGCCGGTTGTGCCTGTGCTTTTGGAGAATGGCAGAGGAGAGGAATGGCATCAAAGTGCGTCCAGGACCCTCCTGCAGAAGGCCTGTGTGCCATGTGCTTCAGAGACACTCTGTGTCCACAGAGGATCGTGGTTTTGGTCTAATAACGGTTGTATCACATTGTAAAGGTATGGTGCTGGTGACCGGGCTTTGAACCTGACTCGGCAGACTGACACTTTGTATAGAAGAAACGCTTGAGTTGTATCTCATTCAAGTCCGGCTCCTGCTTAGCAAGCACATGTAATCTGTATGTGAAATAATCTATTTTACGAGACAGCTATAATATTTCAGAGTGAATCTCTCTGACTGCACACCCCTCAGAATGCATCGAGCTGCAGCTCTGTTGGCTTTTTAGCTTTTAGTTGTCGAAATGAAATCATGCCGAAAGTGGTGGAAGTATTGAAAAAATTAATGTATGGTGAGTTAAAGTATATGCTGTATACTGTATATATTTCCACAGTCGAACGGCTGCGTGCAGCAGCGTACGTGATGCCGCATGTGAAACTAGTGGAGAAAAGGGCATCCGGAGGACCCTTCCACTGCGCACTTTCAGCCAGCGAGAGGCCTGCCTGAGATGGAGGCTCCTTTCACCGAGCTTTCCGATCATCCATCGGCAAGTTTCAGCGCTCTTGAGGGAGCCGGCATCACGGGTCGCTACGGACATGGTGTCACCGTGCAGCGACACTTAGACAACGCAGCGGCGTGGCTGCAAGGTTTCGGATTCTGGCGTACGAAGAGCTCGGCGTTACTTGTACGATCATGGGGAAATCGCAGTAAAGGAAAACGGCAGGATGATGACGATGAACTTTTTTTTCCGACATCCACCTTTGCTTGTCCTAAATATGATGCAGTTTCAGTTTTTTCTTTTAGTAAAAATTAAGCTTTTATGTAAAATCGTATATATTTGTGCCAAAAGTAAATAATAAAGGTACTGCCACTGCAAAGTTTAACATGCGAGGAAATGGTATTTTTTTTTAATTTTGCAAAAAGCACCGAATTCATCGAATTCAAAGTTCTCTCATGCTCCTAAAATGAGAAAAACCCCAAAGATGCATCCCTTAATTTACGGGCACTAGCATGTTTATGCTAGAGACATGATTTGATTTTTGATAACATTTCCAGATTTACATGCCGAGCAACTCGTTCTGGCAAAAAAAAAAAAAAAAAAAAAAATCGGGCAAAAGATGAAAAAAATTCCACGTTTGCCTCTTGTATGCAGCGGTTTTTGGTTAGTACTGTGCTACCCAGGTGAATGCAAAAATATTTCATGCTCTTTTACATAGGAGAATGTATATTATTTATCGCTTATCTACATACGTGAATACGGTAATATTTATTGCTCTTCTACATAAGTGAATATGGTAATATTTTGTGCTATTCTACATGGGTGAAGAATGTGAGTTATTGCTGACTGCGGGAACTGAGTTCTAGAGCTTTCGTTTTTGTTTATGTCCACCAGGTTGGAAATAAAATTGTGGTTGATTTTTTTCAGTTCCATCGCAGTAGGGAATCCTTTTAATACTGCAGTGTACACAAAGTGTTCTTTCTTATTTATATGCTGTAAGATTTCTTCAGTGTTCTAGTGAAATTTGGAAAAATTGTTTGACTTTGTTGGGTTGCACGGGAATGCCTTATAATTTTCCAA